>BSBM01000493.1:20597500-21310000 GCA_027924585.1 Larix kaempferi | reverse complement strand
ATTTGTCTGTTGCCTACACCTCTACATATTTTTTTCCTCATAAATTGACAATTTACATAACAAACCTATGGACCAACACAAACATGTGCATTATGTTTTAGAGAAAAAATAACATACCAATCTTAAAATAATGACATTTTGGGGTGGTTATACCACTTTTCCATAAATAAAAGTTGTATATATTCCGAAAGCTGATCCATTTTTCTACGTTTCATATTTCTGTACACCTAATTCGAAAAAGTTTTATAGGTACCTCTAATAATTAATTTTAATGATGATATTTCTATTTTTCTAGCATGTCATTGCAACTAACGTGTCATAATTGAGTATCATTACCTTGCACCAGCCCGTTAAAAAAACCGTAATTTCCTTACAAATCAGTTTTAGCCTTTGGTTGCTCCAAAAGCGTTGTCATCTAGATAGTAAAGCAGTTCATGGGATATGAAGAGCATCGAGTCTCCCAGACGCTTTGTTTATTTTTAACTTAGATTTAGAGAGCTTGGTTTGGGTCTATGCTTGCCTTGGGGTTAATACTAAGGAGGTGCACTTCTTGATGTCATAGTTTGAACACATGGCATATTTGGTATATTCTACAAGGGCACACTTATTGAGGAGGATGGGTAGTTTCCACATGCGAAGTAACCACTTTAGAGAAGGATGTTAGGTAATTGGAGGTTGGCCACTTACCTCTAGGACCATGTAGCCACCTTACACAATATAGTTTAACAATGAAAACTTTTAAGGAGCCATTGATGGGATGTCACACCATGTTGGACAAAGAATGCTTGACATGTGGAGACCAAAATTAGAGGGTGCACCAACTTAGGGGTTTGTGCAACCCTAATGTGGCATGTGGTTAGAACGTTCTTAAGGAGTGCTCAATTTGAAGGAATTATTATCTTGGATTTTCTTGTAGTATTAGTATATATTTCATTGTTAGCCACCTCCACCTTAGTCTATATAAAGGAAGGATAGTGCCTTTGTTAAAACAACTACTTTGAATCTTCAATATTGATACTTGATATATATATATATATAATACAAAAAGATTGAATAGATTATTCATGTAAAAGGATAAATGCTTTTGAAATGCTAACTCTAGAATTCATTTACTTGTGAAAAGCAACAGTGATATAACCTTTTGAAATGCTAGCTCTAGAGTTCATTTACTTTGTATCTTCAATATATATATATAAAGATTGAATAGATTATTCATGTAAAAGGATAAATGCTTTTGAAATGCTAGCTCTAGAGTTCATTCACTTGTGAAATGCAAGAGTGATATAACCTTTAAAATCTAATTGTGTGAATCAAAATAGAAGATAGAACTAATATGAAATCAAATTAAGATAAAAAAAAAATAATAATAATAAACCATAATATAATACAAAGATAGAAATTAATAATAATAATCATAAACTTTGATAAAAATTAATAATAATAAACCATCCTATAATAATCAGTGATTGCAAATGCTATCCCCGTATAATAATCAGTAATTGCAAATCCTATCCCCACAATTTGATCCGATCAAAAAATTGTACTAGTCCAGAAAGAATGGTCAGCTACTTGATGACTTGGAGCGGATGAAGTCTTCAATTTGAGCCTTGAGATCGATATCAGGGATGAGCATCTCAGGAGTAAGATGAGATCGAGTGAAAGGATCAGTAGCATCACTCAGTAGATGTCGTTCTATTGTTGCTCGATCCACAGTTATTTTTGATGAAGGTAAAATCACAGGATCCCTCATCAATGTGCACTGAATTGGATCAAGGAATTCATCGGGTATGTCTCCAAGCATAGCTTCTGTGTCCATAGCTTCAGTAGCTGCAGCTTTGGCTTTGGCACCAAGCTCTACAAACTCTCGAACCAACCTTTGGTCTTCACCAATTTTTCGAAGGACTTCAGCTGTGGCTGAAAATAACTCATCACTATAAGAACGGCCATCGCTTGATATAGCAAGTGGAAAAACATTCTCCTTATCCCCCCTGGCCAGGTGCACATAAATTTCAACAATTTGCTTCAACAGTTGTTTTGGTCTGAATTCATATTTTTCAGGGTCCTTGAGGGTGAGAGTTTTCCGTTGAGGGCCCACCAAATGTGACAAGAAATAGTTGAGCATATTGGCTACCCTTTCAACCAGTTCTGGAAGGAGAAACGGTGCTGTAATTAGGGAAGATGTGTAAGCTAACATCCCAACATCCTCATTGGCCATCGTCATGTCAATACGAACAATACTCTGGTGCTGTTGAAAAAGGTGACTTCTTTCCTGCCTCTCTTGTGGTGGTCGCTGCTCCCATTCTGCACTGTTTGCCATTTCAGCTTCCAGTGTTTTCAATTCAGGTATCTTATTCAAGCTCTCATCCAGGAGAAAGATACTATCATTGATGAGAAAATTCAAGAAGTTCAAATACACTCCCTTTTGGTGTGTTTGTGCAACCTTTATCCATGCATTCCGATGACTAGGCACCTGCCACAAGTAGTCTAGCAGTTGTGCAATATTATGGCGTATGTTGAACTTATCATAGAACTGAGTATGTGACCCAGTAAATTCGATGTCCACATAAAGCTTCATCAGGTTAAATACAAGATGCTCTTGGGCAAAGAGATGTCCTTCAAAAAGAGTAGCCATTGCTGGTAATTGCATCCAGCCATTCAAAACCTGCACCATCTTGGCCCTTAAATAAGGGTTCTTGATATAGGGTGGACTTGCCATAAACATGATAGTAAAATTCATGAAATCATCCAACACAACACCATCTAAAGCTCTTGGAACCCGAGACGTAATGAGTAAAAGCTCCATTGCATCATCCACAAAGTGTTCTGGCATGGAGGCAAATTCCACTGGGCATTCAGCAGGCAGAGGCATTCTAAATCCACCAACAAGGTTAACTAGGAATGTCAACATTAGCCTGTAGAAGCTCAAAGCTTGTTGAAGAAGTGGCACGTCCGTGAGTATTTGAGCCTCATAGCAAAGCCTTTGTTGAGAAAACAAATCAATTTCTTTCTTCGCATTAGCAATATCTTGCTCCAATTGTGGAGGAGCTCCTGGAACAAGTTGGGTTTCAAGTGTGGCAAGTGCATCTTTACTCCTGGAGAGATCATGAATTAGAGCCTTGTAGTCGGTTAATGCTCTCAAAAAACCCAAGTTCAGTATCCGTGCTGTCATGAAAAAACATTCGGTAACAAACGAATATTTAGTAGTCTGTCTTTCATTTTCATTTTCATTGGCTCCTTGAGATTGCGCCCAAGTTGCAATCTCTTCAGATGATGCATGAATTGCTGTCAACTTCCGAAAATCAAGACGGTTGTTGTGCAGGATATAAGTGGGATTAATTAAGGTCAATTTTTTGAAATCTTCTAGAAATGGCGCACAAAGCTTGAGCATAACAGCGCTGAGATTCACAAACATGCCAGTACTGGCACATTTAAGAGGATTGATATTCATGTGTGCCCTTGCTGCATTTTTATCGATTACTTGCGCCAAGTATTGGAGAACATTTTCACGTGTATTGGAATTCTTTAAGAGATGATGGAGAACATTATGGAGGCCTTCATATAACTGATGCATAACCGTCTTTGTTGTAGTGAATGTAGACTGCAAATCTGCCTGACGGCGAGAGTCTGGTTGAGAAAAGCATTGGTGCCCCACATCGTATTCTTCTCTTGTAAACACGTCAGGTAAAGCACTGACATGGAAAAAGGGACCCAGTATGCTCTCAACTTCAATGATTCGTCCGTCCACAAGACTGCCTTTGCAAATCCAAGATGGATGATTCACCAGATATTTTGCACAAACAGGAATATCGATCAGTTTTTTAAGGGCTCTCAACGGCTTCTGAAAATCTTGAAGAGGCGAAGCCACTTCACGAGCGGTTAACTTCAAATCTTCATAAACCCGCTCTAATATAGGATCCAAACTTTCCTCCTCAAAATCCCTGAAAAAATCATCTAGAAACCCAGGAGGGGTTGTAATTACAGGAGTTACAGTACTGCTCCCAGTCCCACCAAATGAAGCAAAATCAGCATCAGAAGCTTCATAAAGGAAGAGATCCAAGAGAGGTGACTTTTCCCTGGTTTCAGATTGAGGTTGAGGAAACATATCTGGGTTTCCCAAAACAAGTCTACTGTATGAAAGACACAACTGTCTTGCATGTTTTACTCTTTCTTCCATTTTGACGACCAATGTTTTATCCTTCATTGAAGGCAAGCGCCGCAACTCTTCCTGTGCTCTTCGATAGCATTGGACTAGATACTGGAAAGGGGGCTCAAGGCCAGGACTGGATAACCTGTCTACCAAAATTCTCTCCATCATGTCCATGGACAAAAGTAAGGCTCTGTCTTCACTCAGTATTTCAGCCGCTGTCTGCTCCAAATATACCAGTACTGCGCCCGAAGCTTGGCTTCTTCCAGGTCCCAGCGTTACTTGAAAAATACGACGTAATAAAATATCCTCCACCTCACCAGAGCTTCTAGTTGGCCTAGATTCTCCCATCTCTGCGTCTGTTATGGCAGAAGTCCAGAGTTTAGATATGAGCGTTCTGGCAGCCGGTGTACGTCTCTGATACCACTAGATGTTTCAAAGAAATGGTGGATTTATGTTTACTAGCAAGTAGCAACAATGGCTTCCTTTATAAATATATCTCGAAGCTTGCGCCTTTTAATCGAAAGGTTGTGTCCTCACATATCTACATCCTTAATTTTATTTAATATCTATTTTTTTTTTCTTTTCTTGTTATTATTTTTGTAAATATTAGGAAAAGACATGTCGAGTCTAACTACGCTATGTTTTGGTATAATTTGAAAAGAAATTTAGTTTAATTTCAGAAATAAAATGATTTGGCCCTTGGAAATATTTCAAAATGCTTGTCAGAAAAAAAACAAAGACTTTGCATCATTAAGAATTAATTCCCAGTTATTATTATTAATTTCTAATTATTAATAAAGTTTACCTTTCTCTCAAATTCATTCCGTAGTTACTCTAACATTATAAAAGCATCATTTCAGCATTCATGTAATTAAGGGTATGGTGTGCTTCGTCAATTCTTGTTAGGGGTATGGTGTGCTTCGTCAATTCTTGTTAGTTTATTCGGTTTTATGGTTTCTTAGGTGCATTGTAATTAATTTGAGCATTTTTTCTTATATTTTTAAATGTGGGGTAGATGGATTTGCAAAGGTTCATTTTATCTATTTGGTGGTTGAATTACCATTCTTGATGTGATTGGGAAAATGTGGGAAAATGTTATCAAAATAATTAGAAAATGGCCATGATATTTATAAGTAAGAAGGCAACAAATTTAAGAATGGAACAAAAAATTTCCATGGAATAAACGATATAATATTTTATTTGCAAATTAGATAGAAGCTCCATGAGTAAGGTGCTCACCAAGATCATTGGTTGTAGCTTGGGTGATTGGGAGGAAAGATTGTTGCCCTCCCCACCCAGTTTCAATTCTTGTAAGTGACATGATGATCTTGTTGAGCCTATTGTAATGATTGTATTTCAAGCCAAGGAATTCATTGCATACAATCTAGTTTGTTTCTTTAATCCCTAAGAAACACATGACTAGAAATAAGTGTAACGAATATTGGCCACAAACTTCATAAGGATTTGAGAAGAGTTCCAAGTATTATAAAAGCAAGCTCTATCATGATCGGAGTTGGATTTTAACAACAAGAGGAATGCTTATGTAATTCCTACAAGCTCTAAGTCCTACAATTTGTCCAGGCGTTTTTTCTTTCTTGTCGTTCTACTTGACAGTCTGCCTGCCAAATGTTCCATCTCTTCTAAATGTTTCTCCTCAATACAGAGTGATGACATCTTTGTTGACTTGTATCTCTACATTATTCTTTTTCGTTGCCATATGCATTTGCAGACATGCACTACCAATATTCTCTGGGAGAAAAACCCTAAATCCATTTTAGTTTTACCTATTACGAGCTCTACTCTCGGTTTTCTCTCTACGTGGTTTATCTCTATGATATGGTACCTCATCTATGCATGCCTTACCTGATCTCTTTGCATGATCCCATGAAATCGACACTCAAGCATGTGTATCGGAATATTTGTTGGTTCATCTATGTGTCATGCAACAAACCATTCATTTCCTCCACGAGTTGCCTCTACATATTCAAGTTTTACTATACTCCTCATGCCCGCAACCTCAATGATATCTCTTGAAACTAGTTGTGTGTTCTCTCTCTCTAAGCATTCGAGGAGAGAACATGACCCGCGAAATATCCATCTCCTTTCCGAAGGAATTCTTTAAGGGGTTGGTTCCTCTCCGGCCTTTGTCGTCCGTCGACGGCCTATGAGGAGCCGCCACTTGTCGAAACGCAGTCCGCCTCCTATTCCTCCCCATTCCCCTCCACCAAGGCCTCCACCAAATCCACTGCTAGCTTCATCACCAGCTCCTGCACCTCCGCCAAACCCACCGCCTACCCACGCTCCCCCACCACCACCAGCTCCGCCGCCAAATCCTCCACCTCCACTTGCACCACCATCAAATCCTCCACCACCCAAACCACCTCTGCCTCCAGCACCACCGCCCAAGCCTCCTCCCGCGCCACCTCCGGCCCCTCCTCCCAAGCCGCCTCCTCCTTCTAACCCTCCGCCACCACTGAGTTAGGAGGACTCGTCTAATGTGTCAAGACGGAAAGAGTAAGCCCTTCAAATAAAAATTAAGACCCACCCTTCAAACTTAATCACCGAGTCCAATTTATGCAAATATTTTCGAAGTGGGGGAAGGTTTGGCATTAAATGATGTAAACGTTGGAGAATAAATGGTGTAAATGTTATACAGGGGCGCGCGCACGGGCGCGCTAGTGACGTGTACGTGCTAAAAAAACATGCGCACGTGTTTAAGCACGCGTGCACGTCCCTGTTACTAGTTAAAAAAAACAGAGTTCTCTGTTTCTCGGGAATTCTACCAAAAAACACGGGTTTCATTTCTTCCGCGGGTTTCAAGCTCTTACAGTTTTCTTATTGGCTCGCACTCATTGATATTTTGGACACTCATTGATCTATTGGACACAAAATCACCCTTGGAATCTAACAAACATCTTCAGTGATCTTGGAATCTAGTGGACACATTCAAGCTACCAGTTTCCATTGCAAGTGGAGATCATTTCTATAGAGGTATGGTGAATTGTAAATAAGTATTTTCATTCACAATATTTGAGATTCTCCTATGCCTTTTTGTTTTTATCATATGCCCACAACAATATCCATGCATAGACAACAATGAATTTGACAAGAAGATTTCCCAAGTTCACATCTAAAAAAAATCATATGAAGACTAGACAAGATGAAGTATGCAACCTCCTCATTGTGTAATTAGTTCCCAAGTTAATTTTGTTCCTTTCACCTCATATTATGCTAGCAAAAAATACTACACACTCACTAAACATGACTAAAAATATCACTTCAACTCATCCACAAAACCTCAACCCTCTCATCTCTTATTCAATACCATTGTATGGAATGAGGATATCTGTAAGTATATGCACCTTTCATTTCTCTATGAATCCAAATATGATAATATTCATCCATCTTTACCATCCTTACAACATCCCCTCACCTTTAATAATGATTTTTTTTCCAAAAACCAAGACTTTCCCATTTCATGCTCTATCCAACATGATCATTGTTGGTATAGTCCCTAGTTCCCCACTTTCCAACGCCTCCCCACCCTAGATATTGCACATTGAAAGGTAAAATTATATTCCCCCTAATCACCCTTCCCAAGACCATGATCCTTGTTAGAAAACTTTGCATCCTCCTTAAGGTTTTGCACAATACAAGGTATACATTCATTCTATTGTGATGCATTGTTGAATTCAACCATGGGTATTTTAAACTCAAAATCACATTCTATCATCTCAAGGTTTATAGATAAGGAAATAGTTTATTCTTGTTTCTTCAACTCCTTAAGGTGTTATATAACCTAGTAATTTATGATGGTAAAGGGCATTGCCTCAAATGGAAGGATATACCATTCCACTATGAAGACAAAGCAATCAAACTAGGTGAAAAATTTAGAATTGATAACATTAAGGGAGAAAGCAAAAAATGCAACTAATTAAGGTGAAAAAATGATGTAAACCAATAAGAAAAACTATTCCCAAACTATTTTCGTAGGTTACCTTATTTGATGTAGAAAAACTATCAAACTATTCCCAAGGCATCTCTAGCCATCTCTGTTGTAGGGTGTTACTACCATAATTTTTATGAATTCATGGCTAGGAAAGACACTAGTTTCTCCACTCTACACTTGACCAACCATCATCTATATTTATTGGAATTGTAAGGGATGATGATGTTTATTCGAACACACTAAGTTTTTTGACCCAAAATCCGACGGTGAAAAAGTCGAATTTGCTACAACTTATGGTTGCTCATCCGACAAGGGCAGTCTTTTTTTATTGTCGGTGGCATATCGGCTAAAATTTGACAAAGTTGTAGACGTCGGATATTTGACGGCCCTACGTCGTCGGTGATCCGACTTCCTCCAGCTTGATAGGTAGTCTGATAACTGACAGCTTTAACTTCCAATATTGGTCGGATATCATCCTTTTGTTGTCGAATATGCGACGCACATTCCGATGTCCTTTCTTGATGGCGTCGGTTCAGTCGTCGGTTACGCGACCCCCATACCATACAAAAAAAGGCAGATCCGACGTTTCGAGCCTTCGGAAGCATGGCAAAGGCGTCGAAAATTACCCTGCGGTAGTCGGTAAGGTCGTTGGTTAAGCAACATCTATGCCATGCAAATAAAAGGCGGATCCGACGTTTCGAGCCGTCGGAAGCATGGAAAAGGCGTCGGATATTACCCTACGGTCGTCGTTTAAGCGACTACCATACCATACAAAAAAGGCGGATCCGACGTTTCGAGCTGTCGGAAGCATGGCAAAGGCGTCGGAAATTACCCTACGGTCGTCGGTTAAGTCGTCGGTTAAGCGACTACCCAATACATTTAAAAAAAAAATAACATTTTTGAAATAAAACTTTTCATATTGAATACATGTTCTCTAATCCTTATGCTTATGTAACATTGTGGCATATTCGTCACAAAGAGATGGTTGGTAGTGTGCTTCCATTGTGTCAAGGTACTCTTACCTAACTTCTCTAATTTGGTATACTGAGGAGTTTGTATATTCATGTATGAGATCATATTCTTTGAATAAGGCTTATTAGATAGTTAATGGGTAGTTACTTAATGTAAAAGGCTCATTTTTATTAAATAAGAACCAGTAGGTGGTTGGTAGTCATTAATTTTGAGATTGCATGTAGTTAGGGTTTTGTTTATTAAGAAACTATTTATAGCGCTAGAAGGATGTATATTGTTTTGTCAAAGATTGGTATTGTATTGAAGCTTTGCTCAAAGGAGCTCATCCTTTCGAAGAGGCCCATGAACATTACTCTCTCTTTTTGAATTTATTAATACAAGTGTTATATTTTGCAAGTTTAATCTCTTTCTTGCATTTTCTTTTGTTCACTTATATTTATTTGAGGTTAAGGATATTGATTCCAAGGAAATTAAAGAGAAGGTTAAGGATATTGATTCCAGTGCATCATTTACTCAACCTTTGAAGTTATGGAAACTCGAAATTGGTTATGAGGAGCAACCCAAAATCACAACAAGCTCCAAGAAATTGTCAAAATTTAAACGACACGTGAGTGGGTTGTAGAAAGCCAACATCGTAGCCATTCATTAGCTCCTCTTTGTTTCGAGAATAATTTCATATTCTCTACTGAATAGGGCCAACCACGTGAAGGTGGAAGCTCTTATGGCCCCTCCCCCCCTCACATCACTCTCAATTCCCCATACCCAATGCATGCACTTGAAAAAAACAAATATGTGCAAATTCATCCATATTTTATCATGAACTTTCATCCATTATTCATTCAATAAATGCTAACATTCACTAAACCATTGTTTCTGTCGATCCACACATTCATTCAATAAAAGATAACATTCAATAAACCATTCATTAATCATTCAGCCAACACATTCATTCAATAAAAGATGAAATTCAGTAAAGGTAACAGTTTACTACACTGAATCATTAAAACATTAGAAAATTCATTAAACCATTCATTCATTAATTAGGCCAAAAATCGTGGACGATATATTATTATCAAAAATATTTAGACGAGATTTGAACCTGCGACTTATGTCTAGTCCCAAGGATACCACCTTCAAGCTTGACCTTATCAATCAATTCCTGTCGCCATTTCCTCTCATACAACGTCCCAAAATCATTTATCTCGACACCCACTCTTCATTTATTCTGCATGCATTTCACTATGCAACCGTCTCAGATTCCCATTGCCTTTTCCATCAATTAGTTTATCAATTCAGTATGACCCACGTCCACCGTCCAATGAGTGTTTCCGTGGTCTTCAGTTTTAGCATGGCAACAGTTGACGATTCATGGTATTACGTTTCCCTTCGGCTGCAAATGACAAACTCATAGTTCACTATGAAGGTTTGTCTGACAAATGTGACGGTCAAAGAAATCTTGATAGTGAACTATGAGTTTTCCATATTGCAGCTTAAGGGAAACGCAATAGAATGAATCGTCACCGTTGTTAGGATGGAACTCAAGACTGCGAAAACACTCCTCAGACGGCGGGCGTGGGTCATACCGAATTAATAAACCAATAGAGGGAAAACGCAACAGGAATATGAGATGATTGCATAGTGAAATGCATACAGAATGAATTAAGGTTGAATGTGGTAGGCCGCCATCTCCCATTGTGAAATGCATGTAGAATGAATCGAGCTTGAAGGTGGTCACCCATTTCCAGCTGCACTTCAAGCTTGAAGGTGGTAGCCTTGGGACTAGATATAGGTCGCAGGTTCGAATCTCCTCAGTTCAGTTTGTACCCTTTTATTTTTTCGATGCAAACTATATGTTTTCTTTTATTTGCTGTTGACTTTAATTCCCCAGTGTAAGAGGAGCCATTATGGTCAAGTTGCATTCTTAAAAAAAAGATGAACATTGACAACAAGCAACATGTCTCTAATTGTTGTCGATGTATGCTAGCTTAGTTGCACATATCATGCTTTAGAAGAAGCCAACCTTGAATGGTAAATATACCAATTTGGAAGGGTTTAATATGAGGTTAAGGATATTGATTCCAAGGAAATTAAAGAGAAGGTTAAGGATATTGATTCCAGTGCATCATTTACTCAACCTTTGAAGTTGTGGAAACTGGAAATTGGTTATGAGGAGCAACAAAAAATCACAACAAGCTCCAAGAAATTGTCAAAATTTAGACAACACGCGAGTGGGTTGTAGAAATCCAACATCGTAGCCATTCATTGATCTCCTCTCTGTTTCGAGAATAATTTCGTATTCTCTACTGAACAGGAACAACCACGTGAAGGTGGAAGCTCTTATGCCCCCCCCCCCCCTCACATCACTCTCAATTCCCCATACCCAATGCATGTACTTGAAAAAAACAAATATGTGCAAATTCATCCATATTTCATCATGTGGAAACTCGAAATTGGTTATGAGGAGCAACCAAAAATCACAACAAGCTCCAAGAAATTGAAAAAATTTAGACGATACGCGAGTGGGTTGTAGAAAGCCGGCATTGTAGCCATTCATTGAGCTCCTCTCTGTTTTAAGAATAATTTCATATTCTATGCTGAACAGGGCCAACCACGTGAAGGTGGAAGCTCTTATGCCCCCCCCTCACACCACTCTCAATTCCCCATACCCAATGCATGTGCTTGAAAAAAACAAATATGTGCAAATTCATCCATATTTCATCATGAACTTTCATCCATTATTCATTCAATAAATGCTAACATTCACTAAACTCAACCATCTCGAAGACCTAGGAGAAGAGGACATCACACATCATCAAATAAGTATTGGTAACTACCGTGTATGAACTCAAAAACCCTAAAGCAACCGAGCGCGCAGAAGGGGAGCTATGAAAAGACAAGGCTTGCAAGCCAAAAAAACAAGCTCAAAAAACTGTATTGGGACCAATGTCACAGTAAGCGATCTGAAACAAAAGTGGCCAGAATGCCAACAAGTAGCACTAAAAAGAAAAAGACCCTCTAAAAAGGTGATAATGCAAGCAAACTTCGTAACTAGGAGCTGGAGACCTTGACAAATCGTATCCTTCGCAAGGTGATGAAATCCAAGTCGAACAATATGAAGTGAGAGACCGAATTTGAAGGATATCCCTCTACCGAAAGGGATCCTGGGTAAAAGAGCCCTAGTAGAAAAGTGACTAAGCTACCTCGTTCATGACACGTCGGAAAAGGTTTTCGGCGCTTCTGCCTTATCACCAGTATGGTGGCCGGAGAATACAAGGAAGACAATGATCGATGTTGCCTTAGGGCTAAGTGGGGTGCGGCATTCCACAAAGTCCGTCCGGTTCTCAATCTCACGGCGGTTTAACCCCTGAAACAACAGGAGGTCCCTCCACAAACTGGTCGTGACCGTGCCAATAAATACTAGAGGATTTTAGTTCCCTAAAGACAACGACTATGTCTCAGATGAAAAATAACAAGGGGGAATTATTTGGATGCCTATCCCCTGTGTCCTACCTAACTAACAAATTCTTTTTATCCTCAAGCGAGGTTAAAGTGTGTTGAGTTAACGAGTTAAATTTTAATGGTTGTATTACTCAGTCAGGTGATGGAAGTGAAACTCGTGGTGTGATGACTGACTCAAACCATGCAAATGCATATGAATAAAATAAGCCTTTCCTTTTAATGAATGCTAGCTAAGGTAAGGAGAGAGTTCTTTCAAACTATAACTACTCTTTCAAATTAAATGAATCCAACAATAACTTTCTTCTACTTCTAATGACTAAAATGCATGACAATGTTTAAACCTAATTAGCAAGCATAAGCATGACATTGTGATATTGTGAATAATCGTGTATGCTGGGACACATTATTTCAATTTAAAACCCATGTAATGTAGGCATATTTTGATATGAATCTTGAGAGTTGAGATCTGGTAAGGCTTTAATGTTGAATAAAGTAGGAGATATAATATACAACGCAAAGAAAAATCACAAGATCTTTCAATTTTACAAGTGAAGGAACAATGACGAAAACCATTAAAGATGATGCACGATAATGAATAAATAAATAAATAAGCATGACAACATGAGAGAGAGAGCGAGAGAAATTGGGTAGACTCGTATTCTATTAAAATGAACAATTAAAGGTAATGAGGTAAATTTGAGGACCTCTCTTCCAAATCTTAACTCTTTCTTTTTTGACATTTTATAATTGTAATATGTTTACTAAGTCAACTTTGATTAAGTACACATTGAACAATTACATTTAACATGTCATATTCCTTTTTATATTTAATAAAAATATGTCTTGATAACTTATGGATCCGAAACATGGACTATAAATCCCCCAAGATTCAAATCAATCCATCCCCCTTACAAAATGATGGTCCTATTAATTTTAAAAATGTTACAAAAAAACCACATAATGTGTATGGAAGGAAGATGTTTACAATTTGTTGATTCCAATGAAGAGGGCTTTTTGTGGCTAAATTGTAACCATGGTTTTCTGGATCACACATAACTAACTTGGTAACGAAAGATTGAACTTGACATTGAATTCTAATGTGATGGTTTATTTTTACATGGAAAAAGTGGATTTGATATAATAGTAAAAAATCACAATGAAAAATAGTGATTCTAATAGTAATAGACCTCTTGTTGCAAATATGTTCATAATTTTTACTATAAGCGAAGCAATCAGATTCAATTAGATATCCATGTTAGATGTTTAAGATATATTTCCAGTCGTATATGGAACTCATCCCTCCATGGCTTGTGGAGTGAGATATTGATTGTTGAAACCCAATGTAAAAATTTTTAGTGTTAGTGCTTCTACTAATGATATCTCCCAAATTGAGCAACGAAACAAAATTCCACCTGCCAATTTCTTGAAGTAGATGTTGATGATGTTTGATGACATTAATGGTACATCACATGTTTTATTAAATTTGTTTATACTACCTACTATTCCCCCTAGGAATCAAGGGTAGCTCAGGCCCCCCACATGAATGGACCCCATGACCTATAAGCCCCCACCCCACCATAGGTATCATTGCACCATTCCATCAAGCCTAATGGTATTCCGGTGACGACCTCTAAATAACTATGCATACCTAAATTATGGTTACCATTTTCTTGAGATCAAATGCATGGGAAGGATTAAAAAGGAAAAAAGAAAAGGAGGAAGGGGTCTTCATTAGGTGTATCCCCTTTATCTTAAATGCCTAAAAATTTGGTTATTTTTCATGATTAATGACCTTCTTTGATAATATGAAAAATATTTATGAAAACAAAATAGAAATAGATAAGCTATGCAGTGGCTAGTCCCTGGTGAGCATGAAATGATAAGCGTTTCAATGTATGGGCCATGTCAAATTAAGAACTAAAACCTTTGTTCTCAAATTCCTCAAAAGGAAAATGAAGATAGTGTTAAGTTGTGAGACATTGCATGCCAACATAATCCTTAAACATGGTTGCTACCAACATTCACATATATGAGCTACCAGGATCACCTAGAAAAAATGGGTGTTGTCCTATTTCCCATCACCTCCCTTGCTATCGACATGGTTTGTATTGACTTCTAAATAGTTGGATTAAGAGAGTCTTGGGTAGTGTTGGGACAAATCCCCTCAAGCTCTCTTAGAGTAATGTTGTTCTACCTACAAATTACCTTGTCCTTGTCCACAACTATGTTAATGAAGAATACTCTCTTAGTAGCCAATTGATGTTTCATGGGTACTCTTTCATTTGTTATAATGATAGTTGTTGAGTTGATAAGATTTAATATATTGCTTCTCTTATCAACTTTCTCTCTTTTTTTCAACCTCATTTTATTAATACTTTAAGGTACTGGTCAAATCTACATTCAAAAAGATTAATTTCGGTATTGGAAGTGTTTTCAGTTCATTTATTTTTAGATGCAAGTACACATATTTGCAATCTTCACACAGATTTGAGCATTTGTACGAAGTATTGGGTTTATCTAGTGATAAGCGACTAGTAAGCACCAACTTCTGGCCTGTCACATGGAAACTTCTGTTCTAGTCCTAAATAGGAAGGTTCATATAAAGACAACCAATCTTCTGCATTTGTTCCATTTCTACGAACATTACTCTGATGCAAACTTCTGATGACAACATGGAAACTTAGCACGGCAAATGCAAGATCCTCTGGCACTATTTAGTGGAGGTCTTCCTTCTTGGTGTCACCAATTAACCAAAGCATGCCCATTCTTGTTTCCATTTGAGACAAGAAGGCAATACTTTTATTCACTTTCATTTGGGTTATCTCGTGCCCTACATCGCTTGCAAAAGCAACATAGTGTTGAAACTTCAAACTTCAATAATAATATAGAAGTACGAGTTGGTTGGGTGCAGCGTCAAAAGGTTCGTGTTTATAGGCACCGTATACTATATTCAACTATGAAGGTAATGGAGATGTATGGTAGTAATAAGGCAGTGATTGAAGTGGAGTACTTTGGAGAGGTTGGAACAGGTCTAGGTCCAAATTTGGAGTTCTATAGTCTTCTTAGCCATGAATTACAAAAGAAAGTGCTTGGAATGTGGAGGTCAGGTTCTTGTTCTAAGGAAGTTGCCGTGGCAGAAAATGTTGAGATGCAGGATGTTGAACACCATGGAGTATTTTTTCATACAAACAAAGTCAGTACAATCCCTACAGTTGAAACTGAAGAGTTTGTGCAGGGTCCTCAGGGGTTATTTCCTCTCCCATGGCCACCTAATGGAGATTCTTTGCAGGGAAGTCAATTTTCCAAGGTAATAAATTATTTCCTTCTTCTCGGACAAGTTATGGAAAAAGCTCTTCAGGATGGGCGGCTTCTAGATTTACCTCTTTCAACAGCTTTTTATAAATTGGTTCGAGTCTCATAAACCCTGTTCAAATACGATTTCCATCCAGGGTTCGAGTCTCATAAACCCCAAGTATTAGGGTCATCTCGTGCATAAGAAGTTTACACAGCCATTAACGATTTCAGTGATAAGAGCAAAGTGCAAAAGCGATTAGCCATAAGAGAGAAATGCAAAACGGTTCGTGAATTAAAACATTAGAATAGCAACCAAAACAATCATCCATCGTTTAAAAAGGAAAATGCAGAAGCACATTCGGATGCCCAACCCTTAAATTTTATACACAGATCAACATTTATACAAACACGGGGCCCCAAGGCCAAACCCCTTAGCATTTTGGGTATTCGTGGAATCCTGAAAAGCTCAGCAAACATAGATATAGAGCCAAATATTACTGATTTGGTAGGAATTGCAGCGCTCAGCTCCTCAACCTCCTCAACCGGCACTGGCTATCAACACTAGGCTCAGCTCCTCAACTGACACTGGCTCAGCTCCTCAACCTCAACTCCTCAACCGACACTGGCTCAACTCCTCAACCGACACTGGCTATCAACACTAGTCTCAGCTCCTCAACCGATATTGGCTCAGCTCCTCAACTGGTATTGGCTCAGCTCCTCAACCGACACTGGCTCAACTCTTACTGTAATGCAGATTCGCGCTCGTCAGGACGTTTCGAGCTCGCAGGAGGAGCAGGCATAAATTGGTAAGTTTTATTTTTTTTAAAAGTTTTTTTATGTTATATTTGTAGTTTTTTTTATTGCTACACATTAATTTTAATTTTTATATATTTAATTTTAATTTTCTATATTTAATTTTAATATATATTTTAATATTTATTAATTTGTAATTTTTATTTATTAATTTGTATAATTTTTATTTATTAATTTTAATATTTATGTATGTATTTTTTCATATAAAAAAATAAAATAAAAAAGATTTAATATAAAAATAAAAATAAGGTTTAAAGTTTAAAAATATTTTTTTATTAAAAAAAATAAATTAAAATTTTAATGATGAAGTCAGTGATAACGATGATGACAATGTCAGTAGTGATGACAATGACAATATCAGTGACGAAGATGATGATGATGATGATGATGATGTTGATAACTCGATCATCGTCATCATTGTTGTCATCACGACCATCATCTTCGTCATAGAGATGATCATCATTATCATCATCATCATCTTCTTCTTCAAAAACAACAACATCTCCTTATCTTATGTCCATTACACCAAGGGCACTACAATTGGCAAGGATGAAATCTTTCCTCCCTACCATTTCTAAAGACATGTCCATGATCGGGTCATTGTCAGAAGAGCATGCCATCCTTAAAGTACAATATCATCGGTATCACTCGATGTAAATATGATGGATGTATTTGACATCACCCTTTTCAGAATCATTTATTGGGGGCATCTATTTTGAGGTTTTGGAAAAGACACATGGTCCTAGGTTAAAATATAGAGTCTTAGGAAAGTACAATTTCCTCTAGGGATCATGGGACTACATAAGGAATCTTTGGCCTATGAGTAGGTTATGTTGTCCATTTTTCTATTTAGAATGCCATGGAAGGTTATTTAGAACCATATGATGGTTTGAGGTCAAAAACTAGGATGTTAAACCATACAACCACCTATGGGGATCGTGTCTTGTATATAGTGCCTCAAATAACCACACTAGGTTACATATGGAATATGCCTTGCCCATTTGACTAATGCATGAACTAACCTTTTATTAAAAGGATAATGTTTACCAATGAGATTTGTGGACTAGGTGCATCTCTTATTTGCATTGCTTATACGCATGATTTTTGTTAGTTAGGCACATTACTTATGTGCATGATAGGTAAGGTGCATATGTTAGTTACATCAGTTAAATTTAGTGTGTGAGTTATGAATTTATATTTTTTTTCATTATGTTGTATCTCTAACTAAAAAATCTTCTTGGCACTAGCGATGTGATAAGAATTCCTACAATATGGGTCACATGGGTAACAAGATGTATTGTTTGTATCCATGCACAAGGTCAGGTTCGGAAGGAGTTAGGCCCGCTAGTGGGTTAATTGTTATAATGGGACATTAATCATTATTTAAGGGCTACTATGTTAGTGTTTTAGGATACTAGTAGATTCATGGCCTATGGTTGTGAATGTGAATTAGGTTCATAAGTTCCCCAAACCACCACACAAGCATGGAATTGGGAATCTTTAACATGTGAGTGAGATATCTTTATTGTTTTGAGTCTTGGCACACCAAGGATGATTTTTTATGTACATGGAAACATCTAATACCAAAATAACATGTATTAATTATAAAAAATTCTTGATGACAATTTCATGAGATAATTGATGACATCTTTAACCCACGTATCGATAAGAACTTTAACCCACATATTGATAAGTACATTTTGGTTTCAAATGGGACATTGATACATCATTTCTAGCATGTTTAAACAATTTTGGACATCCTCCATTTCCATAAGTTGTAAGATAAAATGAAGAGAAATCAAGGTTTTTAAGGATTGGCCGCCTACTTCCTTTGTTGCCAAGAATCTTAAGATGATTACGATGATCATGAGGATGACGATGATGATGATCAAGATGGGGACGAAGATGATGATGATGATGATGATGAAGACAACGATGACAATGATGATGATGACGATGAAGATTTCAAATGACGATGATGATCATGATGACAAAGAATGGTGACAATGATGAAGACGAAGATGATGATGATCATGATGCAGATTGATGATGACGACGATGATGATCATGATGAATGTGATGATGACGATGACGATGATGAAGATGATGGTGATGATGATGATGATGATGTTGGTGGTGATAACAACGACAATGATGATGAAGACGAAGAAGATTATGATGATCATGATGATGATCAAGATGGGGACGATGATGATGATGAAGACGACGACGACGATGATGATGATGACGATGATGAATATGAAGATGATAATGACGATGATGACCATGATGACGAAGAATGGTGACAATGATGAAGATGAAGATGATGATTATCATGTTGATGAAGATGATCATGTTGCAGATTGATGATGACGATGATGATGATCATGATGAATGTGATGATGATGATGATGATGATGATGACGATGATGAAGATGATGGTGATGATGGTGATGATGATGATGATGATGATGATGATGATGATGTTGGTGGTGATGACAACGACAATGATGATGAAGACGAAGATGATTACGATGATGATGATGATGATGATGATCAAGATGGGGACGACAATGATGATGATGATGAAGACGATGATGACGATGATGATGACGATGATGATGATGATGTTGGTGGTGATGAAAACGACAATGATGATGAAGACGAAGATGATTACGAAGATGATGATGATGATGATGATGATGATGATGATGATGATCAAGATGGGGACGACGATGATGATGATGGTGATGAAGACGACGATGACGATGATGAATATGAAGATGATCATGATGCAGATTGATGATGACGACGATGATGATCATGATGAATGTGATGATGACAATGATGATGATGACGATGATGAAGACGATGGTGGTGATGATGATGATGATGTTGGTGGTGATGACAACGATAATGATGAAGATGATGACGATCACAATCATGAATATGATGATGATGACGATCATGAAGATGATGATGACGATGATGATGAAGAAGATGATGATGATATAAAATATGATAAAATACAATATGATCATATACAATGATTGATTATACGTACCTTGACGATTTCTATTATATTTCAACTTCCATAGCTGAGGTGTCATTCTCTTTGGTTTTAATGCAGTCTCTTGCTTGCCATTGAAAAGATGTTTTTCGGTAGTTCGATACCTGTGATTCTTGGAGAGGAAGTGCCTATACTCATCAAACACCTCCTTTCCTAAGATTTTTGAACGACGAGATTTGATCTTAGGACCACAAACTGGACATGCAAATTTTCCCTTTGTCTGAAGACCTAAATAAAAAGATGGAATATCAATATTGTCTATTATAATTATATAAAAAAATGACTGGATTATTTAGAAAAACATGCATGCTTATTATATTAACTAGTAGTTCTTAAAATTAAATGCAACTAAAGTGGAACTTATAATTACATACCACAGAAATGGGTTAACCCCAGGGCATTATGTATTGTCCATACAAGCATTGCATGGAATTGGAATTGCCTTTGTCGTATTGGTCTAGATAAGTCATACACAGTGATGCTATTCCATAACTTCAATAGCTCGTCAATAAGAGGTTCGATATATACATTCATATCTTTGACTTGGTACTTACCTGATTGATTTGAACATATAAAATAAATATTCTGATTATGAGACGTACCATTTAGATATATAAACCATATTTCACAATAGAAAAACTTTAAATCTATATATAACATTATGAGACAAAAAACGACAAATGAGAATATACCACTGCATTAAAAAAAAACTGCAGTGTTCATACCTGGAATAATCATTGACAACATTATGTGCTCCCTCTTTATTGTCAACCATGGAGGAATGTTGTTGTTGATAACAAAAATAGGCCACACCGAGTAAACAGATCTCATCTTTGCAAAAGGATTGACACCATCTATTGCCAAAGAAACCCTAAGATTACGAGGTTCATCTTTAAAGTGAGGCCATTTTTCCTCCATATCTCTAAATGCAGACCCATCTGTAGGCATCCGAATAATGTCGTCTTGACTTCTGTTCCGTGCATGGTAATCCATAAAATGCGCTATGTTTTTGCACTTGAACAGTCGTTGCAAACGGGGAATAATGGGAATATAACGTAGAACCTTGTGAGGCACCTTTTTAGTTACTTGATTTATGCGATATCTACTGATATGACATTCTGTTGCAAATTCATGCTGGTTGTAATAAAGAACATGATCATCGGGGCATGCATGAATTGCTTCATACTGCATTCTAATTTCTTTCATGATGGCAGATAAATCTCGATATGTGCGAGGTAAAATATTTGATGGTGGTAACAAATATTCGCCTATCATGCTACAACAAATTAAAATAAAAATCTAGTTAATATAATATAGAAATAATATTAATGAAACAAATTTCATCCGTAGTAATTTGACTGAAATATGAATTAACAATAAAATACATGACAATCATATATATTTTGTGATGGAATATATTACATACCTTAACATCCATGTGACTGATATGTTTGAAAAACCATTCATAACCTTCAAGTTCATTACCAACAATATAGTAGAGAGAAGATTTGTCTTGGAGACATTATAAAGGGGTTCGTATGCCTTGTCAAGAAGAGGTATATCATGAATATCATCAAAATGTTCATCATTTTCATGATCATCACATGATCATGATCATCATCCATTCCAACATTAAATGAATCATGGATCAAAGTATTTGTAACATCATCTTCAACTATGTTATCAGTATGATCATCTTCTTCAATGTGATCATTAACTTGTTCTCCATTAATATTCATAGCTCCATGTCCCTCCGATACTTGTTCTGGAAGCACTTTCTGATCCGGATGATATGCCGTAGGATGTCTTTCCTTTATAATTTCATGAAACAATCAATAGATAAAAGTTAATATAAGAAATTCAAATGCAAAATGTAAAAATTTCAAACACAAAATGTAAAAATTTAACAAATTTTGTACTGTTGGGATGAAAAGAACAACGACCAATTGTACTGTTGGTCCAAAATAAGAAATATTATAATAATACATAAATTTACAAAAAACAATCAAAATAAAAACATATATAATGCAAAACTTACAAATGGATGGTATTCATGTCCCCCCTCAGCGTGCCCATCCTCCCTACAATGTTTTGTGGCTGTTGTGATCAAAATTCTTCTCCTCTTAAAGCCCCTGCATTGATTACATGGACAATATCATTTACCATCACCCCTTCTTTCAACTCCTTTCCACAATCTAGCAAGCAATTGTCGATTTTGTTCGTCTGGATCAGGAATATTTGTAGTTGACATTTTCTTGTAAAGAGCTTAAATGAAGATTATTGATCTTAGAAAATGAAGCTCCACAGTACTTTGCTCACTTCAATAACAAAAACAATGAAAAACAGTCCGCCAAACGAAAAAAAATCCGCAAACCGTCGTTGGTATGGAAAACATGTCGGAATGGTTGGATATTTATAAATTTTAAAAGTAAAAAAGTCAAACCTATGTCAGATATCTGACGACTCTAATCTAGTTACCGTTGGGAAAAATTGGTCGGATATCCGACTTCTTCGAGTTAGAAATGGAGTCGGTTATCCGACATCCAAAGCGTCGGTTATCCGAATAGGTGTCGGATATTTGTGGATCAATCGGATATCCTACGTGCCTCGTCGGATTTTCAAAATTACGTCGGATATCTGACGGACGCCTCACGAAATTTAAAAAAAAAGAAAAGTAATTTTGAAAGAAAAATCCGACGACACAGTCCATTTCGTCAGAGGTCGTCGGATTTTCTCTTCGGATTTTGGGTTCAAATCTTTTAGTGACACAAATAAACCAACATAGTCTGTAGTTGTATATGTTAATTTGTAAAGTGGTAAATTATGTTGGAATGTGTCAAGTTCATTGTATAATGGCACTAATATCTTATTTGTTGTTTCTTTTGCAGGGGTAGGCCTGATAGTTGTGTTAAAGAGACTTTTGGAGATGGGAAACTCACGCAACGCAAAAAAAAAATATAGAAGGAATCTTCCCATTGAAAAGGTCAATGACTTAAGAGAAAAGGCCAGGTTGGGAATGGAAATATTGAGACATGGTCCTATCATTGCCTCGGATCTTGCCACTGATCCTAACACAGTTGTTGACACGACAACCTCTTGTTTAGAACCACAGGTAAAGCGGTTGCGTCCAACGAACCCAACTCAAATTCCAACATCGACACAATCTCCAACCAACTATCCATCAACGAATCATGTTGAAGTTCCTCATGACACAAGAATTTTGGGAGATGCTGCATGTATAGAGATGGACATACAAGCCTTGCTTAATTTGCAATCTCCCCAAGAAGACTAGAACCATGTCGACCACACTCCCATTATGGCCCAAACTGTGAACAAAGCACCACAACAAACAAGCTCTGGTATTCATGTCTCATGTACACCCTCCCTACCTCGACTGTCTAGTGCAATAAGAAGAACTCCTAGATGTATTCATGTGGATGAGAGTGCTATATCGAGGCTTGAAGGAAAGTTTCCAAAACGCACTATCGAATGTCAATGCAACAAAATTTTCAAAAAATATTTTGAATCCAAAGGTGATAAAGGTAAATGTCAATTATTTCTATGTTTGTTAAAGTCACGTTGTTTAGCTGTTGTTAGGAGAATTTTGGGCATAAAGATGGTTAAAAGTTCATAGGATAGCAGTCATATTGTTAGAAATCTCTAATCCGCATTTAATGCGATTGAGAAGATGTCTCATACAAAAGATCTTTGTGCGGCTCGTCGCATTTTAGCAGAATCAGTTGTAAGCAAGTCCACAAGGCAACGTCGCCTGCTATCACACACTTCTCACATACTCAAATTAAATAGAAAAACTATTAAAAAGTACTCTGTTATAAGAGAAAATCTTGATACTCCGGGTGGAAACGATTGTTGGGCTTTTGTTGGTAGGTTGCCTCGTGCAGATACGAAGCTAAATGATGTTGTTAAGGAGTTAGTACAAATTTTTTGGCATGATCATACTAGACCTTCATCAAACCAAAGAGACGTGCTAAAGCTGAGAAAAGGTTCTACTAAACGTGAACCCCATGTTAAACACTTCCTTGACACCACACAGATTGAACTCTATGAGAGATTCAGGAATGAACACACACAATTGAACCTGGGCCAAAGGTCCTTTGAGAAATGAAAACCATGGTACGTTCATATATGCATTGATCGGAACACCTGTTGTTGTAGATACCACGTAGAATATGAATATTATTAGGACACATATAAACATATATTTTGTGATTTGCATACTAAGATTGTGCAGGGATGCAATGTATCCATACTACCGCTGAATGCATCAAGAGACTTTATCCAAAACATAATGTGTCCAAGGCCCGAAGGACAAAAATATTATGAAAAATCATGTCTCTATGGGACATGTTCTAGGTGCAGTGGGTTTTCTCTTTTGAATCGTTGCATCCATGAAAGCAAGGAGCATGATTTTGGTAGGATGGGAGTGGAGATGTAGAGCTTCAAGTACGTAACCTATCAATTAGATAGTGCCAGGGAAAGTAAAAATATTGCATTAGTGAAGTCACATGTACAAATGAATATTGCATATTTTTCATATTACACGTTCAATTTATGACATATACATTTTTCCAAATGCCACATTGTAATATTTCCCTTGTTTTCATGGTAACAAGTACCGGTATGTGACTTCTTGACGGAGTTCTATGAGAAAACAAAGCAAGATGTTCAACATGTGCATGTAGCGCGATGGTAAGATGAGCAGTACAGAAAATGCAGGGACACATTTCCTGTTGGAACCATAGTGTCAATTGTGATTTTGCAGAAAATTACACCCTTCAGCCACAAAATGAAATCCATAGTCAATACTACCATTCAGACCAAGTCAGCATCATGGTACATATTATGTATAGGCATGGGATAGAGAGTAGCAATGACAAGAGGATAATACTGAAGGAGACAAACTTTTACATAAGTGATGATAGAACCCATGATTTGCATTATGTGCAACATTGTTTTCGAATTTTCTATGATCAGTTGAAGGAGAGATATATACAGATGGATCAGCATTGGATATGGTTGGATGGTTGTGCGGGCCAGGTCAAAAATGCCTGAGTATTCCAATGGATGAGTATTTTGCATAAGACTTATAATGTGCCACATATTTGGAACTATTTTGAGACCGGGCACAGCAAAGGAGAGCATGATGGGGCCGTTGCATGCATCAAGACCGCACTACAAAGGGAATATATGAGGTTTGAAAGGGAACCTCATATCCTAGATGCAGAATCCATAGTTCAATGGTGCTCTGCAACAATGTCATACCGAGCAAGAGATCAACAAACATCATCAGTGGCAGGACGTGTGGTAAGAAATTTTTGGCAAGTGGTTGACATAGACCGATCACGTTCCCATAGTTGTGGCACAGTACAAGGAACACGTGGATTTCATTTAGTTCGAAGCTCAAACAACCCCTTATTTTAAATATGGACGCAAAAGCTTGCATGCTTTTGCATCCCTTGCAGCAGTGACGAATGGGATGAATGCGAATGCATGGATTGGGTTGATGAATGGGGTCGTGTGTCACTTGTAGTAGACCAATGTGCAGTTGTTGAAACAACCCAGTTAGAGGAGGGTCAGTCAGCGATTTCGACAGACTACAACCATGTCTCATATTTTGTACAACTAGGACACATATACGCAATTGTTGCCCCAAAAGGCAATGAATGGGGCGCAGATTATTGGTTGGCACGGTGCATCCAAGGTAAGAAAACCCTCTATGCATCATTAATCGACGATGAAGGCATTGAATTTCCTATTGGATCGATGGTTGTTAAGGGGGAATATCTTACACTAGATGGGAAGTCAAGAAAGACTAGTGGGCATGTTAAGATTTAATATGCTAAGATAGAAAATATCAGCATTTCATTCCATTTCACAATAATAGCATATACAGGATCACTGAAGAAACAACAAGTACAGCATAAACACAAGAGACACAAATTTATCCTGGGAAACCCTCATGGGGTAGAAAACCCAGTAAAGCTTCCTCAATATAGATGACCAGCAATATACAAAGATGTAACCCTGAGCATAAGCTCCTCCTTCTCCATAGCAGACCTCTCCTCCACAAGTGTGCCACTCTCAAGTGAGTGAGTGTGTGTGTTAAATGAGGAATACACCTCCTCTATTTATACACTACTCCGACTTGTCTTTTACACAAATCATGTAGGCTCGTATTTAACCAATGGGTTAAATACCCCACTACAACTAACTGGGCCGACCCCTCTAGGGTGGTCTAATAACCCTTTGACCCATATAACACATACAGGGCCGACCCCCACTAGGGAAGTCTAATAACCCAAGTTACCACATTCCGACGGAGGAATAAACATCTCCGGATATACAATAAGATCTTCTAGGAGGAATGAAACATCTCCAGAATAATAAAGTACAAATATAATATTCTTTGAAGTTACAATATCTCAACAAGGCATGTATTCATGGATTACAAACCAGGTTCAGTGGTGTATCACTTCACAAACTTGATCGTTGGCATAAACATCCATCTTCAGACAATGTCAAGCAAGAGCTCAACCAAGGTACGCTACTACCTACCTCATTCAGAGCACGAGAGATTGATGGAGACAATTAGAAACAAAGAGGATCTAGATGGATTTATTGAATGAGGCCAGTCAACTTACATAAGAGAAATAATTGCATCAAAGAATGTTATGTTCTACATCAAGGTATGTGTAGTTTTATGTTATTTTGTTGGTACATGCATTTTTTGTTGATACATACATACATACATGTCTTTTCCATACATACATGCATACATACATAGAGATACATACATACATATAGATACATACATACATAGAGATACATCCATCTGCCATGTCATCATTTTACGCTTTGTCATTAATGTTTAGAAACCTAATCTATCCCTAAAAACTTAGTCCATCCCTAGAAGCACTAATATAACCCTACAAATCTAATCTAGCCCTAGAAATCCTAGAAAGCTAAACTAACCCTAGAAACACTAATTTAACACTAGAAAACTAAGATAGAATACTATAAACCTAATCTAGTCCTAGAAACCTAAACTAGCCCTAGAAACACTAATATAACCTAAACTAGCTCTACCACTTCTCTCATTTAGATGAGAGAAGTTGCTTTAGACCTACCTCACTCATGTCAATGCTTGAGTTTTTGGAGGCCAACCTCCCACCCCACATGTCCTCTTCAACATTTTTTGTTCTCTTGGTTTTGTGCCCACCCAAACTTTTTTCATGCTTTGGGTACCTTGAGGTATATCCCCAACCCAAAAAACTCTTATATTATGATGATTATGTTGGTTATTGGCTTCACCCAACAAAATTATATTTAACAATACTCATAGATTTGGTTCCCCATGCTCAATGCTCACCCAAATCTAGATAGATTTTGGGTTTTTTCCCTTATCCAAGCATCGTGTCATCAACCTCTGGTTCCCACTAATATATTCTAACTAGATACTAGAATCTCCTTGACCAAATTTGATGGAAAAATGCATAGAGATCTTCTAGACTCTTAGATATGTATCCTAGCAATTTATTTTAAAACATGCTCATTTATGGTTGGATATTGATGCTTGATTCCTATAGATAACCACTTAGAGGGACTTGTCATCATCATCATCAACATCATCATCATCATCATCACCATTACCATCATCATCAACGTCTTCATCATCATCACCATATTCATCATCGTCACCATCTTCATCAACGTATTCATCATCATCACCATCTTCATCATCATCACCATATTCATCATCATTGTCATCTCTAGGATCCTCATCAACATCTCCATCATCATCATCTTCTTCGTCATGATCATCATCATCTTCATCACCATGACCATCATCATCTACGCCTTCATCATCATCACCATCTTCATCATCATTGTAATCTCTAGGCTCCTCATCAACATCTCCATCATCATCATCTTCTTCATCATCATCATCTTCATCACCATCACCATCACCATCACCATCATCATCAATGTCTTCATCATCATCACCATCTTCATCATCATTGTCATCTCTAGGATCCTCATCAACATCTCCATCATCATCATCTTCTTCACCATCACCATCACCATCACCATCATCATCAATGTCTTCATCATCATCACCATCTTCATCATTATCATCATTACCATCTTCATTATCATTTTCATCTCTAGGCTCCTCATCAACATCTCCATCATCACATCTTCTTCGTCATCATCATCATCATCTTCATTAATATCACCATCATCATCAACATCTTCATCATCATCACCATCTTCATCATCATTGGCATCTCTAGGATCCTCCTCCTCCTCATCATCTTCATCATCATCATCATCTTCTTCATCATCATCATCTTCATCACCATCACCATCACCATCATCATCAACATTACCATCACCATCTCCATCATCATCAACATCTCCATCATCATCATCTTCTTCTTCATCAACATCAACATCATCATCATCATCATCATATTCATCACCATCACCATCACCATCGCCATCACCATCATCATCAACGTCTTCATCATCATCACCATCATCATAATCATGAACATCTTCATCAACATTGTCATCTCTAGGTTCCTCATCAACGTCTCCATCATCACATCTTCTTCGTCATCATCATCTTCATCTTCATCACCATCACCATCATCATCAACGTCTTCATCATCATCACCATCTTCATCATCATTGTTAACTCTAACTCTAACCCTAATTCAATTTCCTTCTATAACTCTAGCCCTAACCCTCACCCAAACCCTAGCACTAAACCATCTTCTCATCATCACCATCACCATCACCATCATCATCAACGTCTTCATCATCATCCCCATCATCATCATCATCAACATCTTCATCATAATTGTCATCTCTAGGTTCCTCATCAACATCTCCATCATCATCATCTTCTTCATCATCACCATCACCATCACCATCATCATCATCAACGTATTCATCATCATCACCATCATCATCATTATGAACATCTTCATCGTCATTGTCATCTCTAGGTTCCTCATCAACATCTCCATCATCACATCTTCTTCACCATCACCATCTTCATCATCATCACCATCTTCATCATCATCATCACCATCTTCATCATCATTGTCATCTCTAGGTTCCTCATCAATATCTCCATCATCATCATCTTCTTTATCATCTTTATCACCATCACCATCACCATCATCATCACCATCACCATCACCATCAATGTCTTCATCATCATCACCATCATCATCATCATACGTGCCCGGTCAAGGATTTTGCAAATTTGACCCTATGTGCAAAAATTGCACTCTTGTATTGAGAAAAACCCTAATTTCCAAAATGGACGTACAAGATGACACTTGGGCCACGGGACCGGAGGAGAGGGGCACCCCTAGCACTATCCCGACGTCCTGAATCTAACAGAGTCGACGGTTTGTCGATCCGAGCCATGGTTGTCATTCTATGGCTCGTTCCATCTCGCATACAAAAGGCCTTCAGGGACACCTGCTGGATACCTACTGGGGGCATAGAATTCCAACCGTGCAACAAAACTGGGTTCCGTGGAGTCCTACAAGTGTGTCTAGGAAGGTTCCAGTTGGGAACGCTAGCCATACCTGCCCGGTTGACGATTTTGCAAATTTTACCCCAGTGTGCAAAAATTGCACACTACGGTACTAAGCAAAACCCTAGTTTCCAAAATGGACGTACAAGATGACACCTGGGCCACGGGACTGGAGGAGAGGGGCACCCCTAGCACTATCACGACGTCCTGAATCCAACGAAGTCGACGGTTTGTTGATCCGAGCCACTGTCGTCATTCTATGGCTCGTTCGGTCTCGCATCCAAAGGGCCTTTAGGGACACTTGCTGGATACCTACCATGGGCATAGAATTCCAACCGTGCAACACAATCGGGTTTCGGGGAGTCCTACAAGTGTGTCTAGGAAGGTTCTAGCTGGGAACGCTAGCCATACCTTCCTGGTCGACGATTTTGCAAATTTAACCCCAATGTGAAGGCCATCCAAAATTGCTCAACGGGGCCATTTCTCGCCCGAAGGCCCTCGGGCATGCATGGCCACCATGGACAGGTTCAAAATGGCCACGTGGACCTGTGGGAGCCGACGAAATCCAAGTCCGCTCGCCAGTTTGGGTTCCATGGCCCCGTAGCAAATCCCCAAAGTGTCCCCGAATGGCCCCGGGGTTCCCGACTAGAATTCCCGTAGCAGCCAAACCGTGGCTCCGTTTGCAAATCCGTTGATTCCGATGGGTCCGGGACGCTGGGTTTCAGCTAAGGGACCTCCCATAGCATGCCTCGAAGACTCGGAAGCGGTGCCAATGGGCCATCTTCGGAGCTAGGGTTTTGGTCAGTGATGGCCATTCCAAATTCGCTCAAGGGGGCCATTTCTCGTCCGGAAGCCCCTGGGCATGCGTGGACACCATGGATAGGTCCACAATGGTCACATGGACCTGTGGGAGCTGATGAAATCCACGTCTGTTTGCCAGTTTGGGTTTCGTGGCCTCGGAGCAAATCCCCAAAGTATCCCTGAATGGCCCTAGGGTGCCCGACTAGAATTCCCGTAGCAGCCAAACCGTAGCTCCATTCACGAATCCGTCGGTTCTGGTGGGTCCAGGACTCCAGTTTTTAGCTAGGGGACCGCCCACAACGTGCCTCGAAGACCCGGAAGTGATGCCAATGGGCCATCTCCGGAGCTAGGGTTTTGCTCAGTGATGGCCATTCCAAATTCGCTCAAGCGGGCCATTTCTCGTCCGGAGGCCCCCAGGCATGCGTGGAAACCGTGGACAGGTCCACAATGGCCACGTGGACCTATGGGAGCCGACAGAATCCAAGTTTGCTCACCAGTTTGGGTTCCGTGGCCTCGGAGCAAATCCCCAAAGTGTCCCTGAATGGCCCCGGGGTGCTTGACCAGAATTCCTATAGCATCCAAACTGTGGCTCCGTTCGTGAATCTGTCAATTCTGGTGGGTCCGGGACGTCGGGTTTTAGCAAAGGCACCCCCCACAGCGTGCCTCAAAGACCCAGAAGCAGTGCCAATGGGCCATCTCTGGAGCTAGGATTTTGCTTAGAAATGGCCATTCCAAATTCGCTTAAGGGCCACGTACACCAGGTCCACAATGGCCACGTACACCTGTCCACAGTGGCCACACACACCCGGGGGCCTCCGGATGAGAAATGCCCCCCTTGAGCGAATTTGGAATGGCCATCACTGAGCAAAACCCTAGCTCCGGAGATGGCCCATTGGCATCACTTCCGAGTCTTCGAGGCATGATGTGGGGGGTCCCCTAGCTGAAACCCAAAGTCCCAGACCCACCAGAATCGACGGATTTGCGAACGGAGCCATGATTTGGCTGCTACAGGCATTCTAGTCGGGCACCCCAGGGCCATTCATGGACACTTTGGGGATTTGCTTAGGGGCCACGGAACCCAAACTGGCGAGCGGACTTGGATTATGTAAGCTCCCATAGGTCCACGTGGGCATCGTGGACTTGTCCACGGTGGCCACGCACGCTCAGGGGTCTCCGGACGAGAAATGCCCCCCTTAAGCGAATTTGGAATGGCCCTTACTGAGCAAAACCTTAGCTCCAGAGATGGCCCATTGGCACCGCTTTCGGGTCTTCAAGGCATGCTGTGGGGGTCCCCTAACCGAAACCCGGCATCTCGGACCCATCAGAATCGACAGATTCACGAACGGAGCCACGGTTTGGCTGCTACAGGCATTCTAGTTGGGCACCCTAGGGCCATTTAGGGACACTTTGAGGATATGCTCCGGGGCCACGGAACCCAAACCGGCGAGCGGACTTGGATTCCGTCGGTGTTGGCTGCTTTTTGGACAGACCCGGGTTTTAATGAGGCGCAGCAACAAAACCCCTTGGCGCACTAGCCCTCTCGGCAACGAGCTGCGCAGCAGGTCGAGGTCTCACCCGAAGTGGCTATGGGGGGGCTAAGGAATCAGGCTTCCTTAACCTAGGCGACGCGGAGACTGCAATCTTCTCCCTTTCTTCCTTGATCATTCCTCAAACCAGAACGTCTTACTCTTCTGCAGACCTCTCAGCACAACAGCACTGTAGCTCACTTACCCGCCTAGTGGCGCGGTATCTCCGCTCCTGCGCAGGAGGCAATTACCCTCTGCGTCGATACTCTAGGTATCGTTTTCGGCCCTGCACCACGGTGCAGCAACACACTCCGCAGCGACAGCGTTCTACGGACTACACTTAACGATTATAACTACCAAGGTAGCTTCGAGAAATTACTTAACACATTCATAAAGATAACGCAATGTTCATGTACACACAGATAGTGAACTAAAACATGCAATCACACAACACAACATCATAACAACGAGAATTATGTAGTTCACCTTCACGGGGAAACCACGTCCACGGGAAGTGTATCTTATATTAATCTCAAAGATAGAAATGATAGTCCTGCTGCACACACAGCAGCAGCCTTAGATCTTTCCAGGAAACTCCACGCACACAGCTAGGAGCCCTTCTATTAGATCTAGTCTCTTCCTCTACAGAGATTACAATGGTTCAGACGTCGACTCAGATTGTCTGCAACTCAGGGATTAGCTTCACAGCTATCCAGTTCTAACTCTTGTCTTCTAACAACACAATAGAAAACAATCAACAACCAACCCTTCCTATGTATAAAACATCTACTGGCTAGCTAACTAACTGGCTAGCTCACTCACTAACTAACGTCTACCCTTTACAATTACACATCTATATAGGTGGCCTTGACGGTCGTACCTTTACAAAACTGTGGGCCTTTCCCAGCAGTAATCCCCAAAAACCCTAACCACGGACATGGCTAGGTGTACTGTAGGCGCCGCTTGCAGTCACGTCACCGTTTCCTACAGGTTCCGTGACTTTCGGCGCAGATTGCGGGTATGGGCGCCGCTTCATCATTCACTGCTCCTTGTCCTTCGCCTTCAATGCTTTGGTCTGTTGCTCTTCCTTGATTAGAGCAACCATAACTTATGTACTTAGCCTTAATGAGGGTAGCTGAGCCCTCTATTTCGTCGCTTCATTTATTGTGGTAGCTGAGCTTTCTACTCGGCCACATTCATTCTCCTTTGACGTGCGCGCGCGAGCTCTGTGATTTTCGGTCCGTAATCTGCGCTGGGCTCATCCATCTGGCACCGTACTGCGCACTTGTTCGCTTTTTCCCAAAAATTGGTGCTTTCTCAAAATTAGCACTTTCCCTTCAATACTTGTGCTTTTTCCTCAAAATTCGCAGCTTTACCATAGCTGCGGCCTAGGCTCCAACAAGACCCTAACACTTACTTGTGGCTCGTCCTCGAGCCACTCGCACTAGCGTGTGGTCGCTTTACTTGCGCATCTGCCTTTGCCCGGGTCGCGGCAAATGCGTTCTTCCACTGCGCAATAACGGAGTCCATTTCATCGACGCACTCCACAGCTGTCTGCACCATTTATGCAGTGGCTTGTTCTTCAGTTATGCCATCAACCATCTGTTGAGATTCTGCAATTTCTTTAATCTTTGCCTCGGCTTGGGCAGCAAGTTCAGCATACTCATCCATAAATGGATGAATGCTGTTGGTGAGTTTAGCATCTTCATTTCTGAGCTTGTGCAGTTGCTGTTGTATTCTGCGCACGTCGCTCATTTTCTTCATTTTTGCTAATCCTTCTAATGCCTTAGCTTCTTTAGTCAGAACAGTTAGGGACTGTTCTGCTGCTTGTACCTGTTCCAAAAGACCGACTTTGAAAGGGGGCTTCTCAAGCTCCGTCTAAGCCTCCATAGCTTGGGTCATCGGGTTCTCGGCTTCATCTGCTCTGCTCTTCATTTGTGTGGAAGCTCTGTGCAGCGCTTCAAATTGTTCCTGCCTATCATCTGTACAATGCGCTGCAACACGAGCTTCCAACTCGACGATCTACGTTCTATGGTCTTCATCCATAGAAACTATTTCCTGCTCTAGGGATTTCACCCTTCCACCAATAATTTGAACTTTCTCAACTAGAGGAAGGTCTGGTTGAATCTCGCAGGCCGGCAGCTCCTGGGTGATTTCATCAACTACGTTTCTTATCCCAGTGTCTTGTTCCTCATAAAGTGCAAGCTTCTCAGAGATGTTCTTATAGCCTGCCTTCAGCTCTATCTCTTGTGATTGCAGTCTTTGGTTTGCATGGAATGTGGAGAGATCTCTAGCTCTCAGCTCAATAGAGACCTTCTGTTGCACTAATTGCAAGGTTTCTATGGGAATCAAAGACAAATTTACTTCAACGGGGCCAACTGCGCTTACCTGCAGTGCGGCCAAAGGATCCGGAAGTGTCATGCTTGTAGGCGGGATGTGCACGACAGTATGCCTCTCTGCAAGTACTTCAACTTGCTCGGTACTTGTAGTTTCCTACGGCGCCTGCGAAGTAGATGCTGGCGCAAGGGTCTGCGCAACTCTTCCTGCGAGACCTTTTAACTCTACGAACTGCAGGTCCAGAGCACTTCTGATGTGAGCGTGCGCGGTCCGCAGCTCGTGAAATTGCTCCTTCAAGTACTGGTCGATCCCTGAGGAAATGGTCTCAGAGGGATGTGACACCTTCTGCTTCTTGGTCGCTGGTTCTGTTGAACCTTCATCACTTCTTTGCTTAGGCGCTTCCTTGCCCTTATCCTTTTCTTGCGCAGCAGGGGGTGGCATCGCGGATGCGATTTCGGTGGCCTCCCTCCATTCATCCGACCAAGACTTGACAGTTTCTTCAACATCTTCAGTAGTCATCCTGTAAAGGCCTACGACCCATTCGTCTTGAATGCTGCAAGGGCGGAGGTAAATTTCATGCAAGTTGGCAGAAAAGACCAACTTCCCTTCATATATTTGGGTTGTCTCCTTACTCAGCCTCGACATTTCCTGAATGGTATCTTTGAGGAGATGGTAGTATTCACAAAATACAGCGCGGTTCATCTTGCGCTTCGCGGGATTATTAGAATCCCAGAGGTTGACATAGAGCACTCCGGCAACCTCTCCTGCGCGGCGCGGAAGGAACTGAGTGTTCGGGGGATCCTTCCACCCAACAAAAGCACATAAAATTAAAATCCAAGAAAAATGGAACAACTGACCGGCAGTGTCTTGGACGTTCCGGCAGTCTTCCAAGAAAGAATTGAGGAGGAAGAGAGACCAGTTGTACTGCTCTCCCTCCGCAGCTGCGATAGCGAGCTCCACGACAGCTCCAATGACTTCTTTAGGTCTGCACTTTTTGAGAAGTCTTCCTGCAAGCAGACTGCTGGTGAATTTAAGTGCTTCATCCTCAATTATCGTGAGGTCATAAGCCCGACCTCCTCTTGTCAATTTGTATTTCTGCACCAACTGTGCAGCTAACTTTCTGTCTTTGTCCTTTCCAACAAAATGAATATTGGGGTCCTTACCAACCTTAGATAGGCCGGTAATACGATGAATCAAGTCGACATTTAAATCGATTGGCCTCCCCAGCCAAAGGTAACCACCATGAACGCAGGATAGCAGTGCCTTAACAACTGCATTGACTTCATTGCTATTCCCGAAGTGCGGTAGCTTCAATAAGTTCAACAATCTCGGTTTCTCTAAATTTGTTGCAAATTCCTTCGGGACGAATTCATCAACCTTTCTGGTGGGATTGTGGACTACCGTCAAATAGCGATCCGGCACGAACTGAGGATATGTTCTGTAGTCGCCCAAGTTAAAATCAGAAAACTTAACCAGTGGAAGGTGTCCAAGCAGGGACCCTTCTTGTCGCACGACTTCCGGGAGTGGTGGCAATGGAATCAGATACTTTGCATTCTTCGGAATATGCACCTCTGGTGCATCATCTGGACGCGGAGGAATGTAATTCACCATAGTGGCCAACGGCTCTGGAACGGGCTCGTCCGGCTGCTGCTGCTGAGACGCCCTCGTGCCCGAATATTGTTTGGGATCAATCCAACCAAGGTGCGTGTAAGCCGAGGTCGTCACCGGGGTAGTCATGCCGAAATCTAAGCCTCTACGCTTAAATTGACGAACAATTTCTTCAGTGGACAGGTTCTCCGTCGTGAACCGGTATAGACAACAAGGACTTGAACAAACAAATGGCGGAACAGCGTAGGATACAAACACTGAAAACAAAGGAAGCAGTCTGCACAACTCAGCTCTGAAAATAATAACTTAGATTCTCAAACTGTTGGTTGTGGAGCCAGATCTTCCAGTCTCATAGATGATATTGTATTAGCCGTGTTTGTACCCCAATTCTATATGATATGTAGGTGGACTGTACACTCATCCCAGCGGGGGGGGTGTGGGGGGGGCATCGCCCCCCCACGGGGTTCCAGGGGGGACCATCCCCCCTGGCTGGGGGGTCCAGGGGCCAACGGTCCCCCGGAGAAAATTTTGGGGGCTGTTTTCGCCAGCTGTTTTGTGGGCCCATGGTTTTGGGTATCCCGTGGTATTTTCTCATTGTATTTCCCTTATAAAAGAAAGACATTGTAATACGGCTAGGGTGGTTGATGTATTAGGTTTTATGCATTGTAAAGATCTTTGAGATCGGGAGAGAGACTGTGAAACAGAGAAGAGGAAGTGCAACGGTTGTGCTGCAGGTTGTATCCCTTCATCTTGCTGGACGGTAATAATAATAAGGACTGGCAAATTCAGTGTGGACGTAGCCCAAGTTGGGTGAACCACGATATATCTGTGTCTCTCTTGTAATGTGTATGTGTGATTATATTTACATTTCTGTTTATTGTTATTGCTCTGCGATCCTATTTTTCTAACAATTGGTATCAGAGCCAAAGGTCTATTTGGCAGATAAACCCGCAGGAAGCTAGGGTTTCTGGTTCGAGTGGGAGCAATGGTAGAAGAAGGAAAGTTTAAGGTCGAGAAGTTTAATGGCCAAAACTTCGGGTTATGGAAGATGCAAATGGAGGACTATCTGTACCAGAAGGATCTATTCCTACCGTTGGGAGGAAAAGCAAAGCAGCCGACGACTATGAAGGACGAAGAATGGGTGGTTCTTGACAGAAAGGCTCTGGGAACAATACGGTTGAGCCTGGCTTCGTCGGTGGCTTTCAATATCTCAAAAGAAACGACAACAGAGGGTTTGATGAAAGCATTGGGTAAGCTGTATGAAAAACCCTTGGCTTCCAACAAGGTATTTCTAATGAAGTGTTTATTTAATATGAAGATGTCTGAAGGTGGATCTGTTACCGATCATTTAAATGAGTTTAATACGGTTACAAATCAACTAAGTTCTGTAAATGTGAACTTTGATGATGAGGTTAGGGCTCTTCTAATCTTGTGTTCATTGCCAGAAAGCTGGAATAGCTTGGTCATGGCTGTAAGTAACTCTGTCTCTAGTTCAAACACCTTGAAATTTGATGATGTTATTGGTGTTATTCTTAGCGAGGAAATGCGAAGAAAAAGCACAGGTGAGACATCAGGTAATGCGTTGACCATGGAGAGAAGGGGAAGACAAAAGGAGAGAGGAAAGAGCCAAGGTAATCGTGGAAAGTCTAAAACGGGCAGATCCAAGTCCAGACTGGGAAAGATAGAGTGCTGGAACTGTGGAAAGAAAGGACATCTGAAGAAAGACTACAAATCTCTAAAGAAGAAAGGAGATGCACAGAAGGAAACTACCCAAGAAGCAAATGTAGCAGGTGATGTGTTACAAGATGCTTTGATTCTTGCATTAGATAATACTAGTGATTATTGGGTAGTAGATTCAGGAGCTTCATGTCATGCTACACCCCATAGGAAATACTTTCATGAGTATGTTCCTGGCGATTTTGGACATGTTTTATTGGGTGATGATGAGCCATGTAAAATTGTTGGAATGGGTAAGGTATGGATAAAAGTTAAGAATGGAACTGATTGGTTGTTGAAAGATGTTAGGCATATTCCTGCTATGAAAAGAAATTTGATCTCAACAGGGCGGTTTGGAGATGGCGGCTGTCTATCTACGTTCGGAGAAAAGTGGTGGAAGATCACTAAAGGATCAATGGTGATAGCAAAAGGAGACAGAGTAGGTACGTTGTATTTATGTCCTCATAATACTGACCATTCTATCTCTTTAGCTTCCATAGGAACAGATACAACATTGTGGCATCATAGGCTTGGCCACATGAGCGAGAAGGGGATGCAGATTCTCCACTCAAAGAAGTTGTTGCTGGATTTGAAGCAGGTAAGTTTGGAATTCTGTGAAAACTGTGTTTATGGAAAACAGAAGAGAGTCAGATTTCTCAGGGTTGGGAAACAGAAGAAGAATGAAAAATTAGAGATTGTGCATACAGATGTATGGGGACCGGCTCAGGTACAATCTCTTGGTGGCTCTCATTATTATGTTACATTTATTGATGATGCAACTAGAAAAACTTGGGTTTATTGCATTAGACAGAAATCTAATGTGTTTGCTACTTTTAAGAAGTGGAAAGATTTGGTTGAGAATGAGACAGGAAAAAGATTGAAGTGTCTCAGATCTGATAATGGAGGTGAGTACTGCGGCAAGGAGTTTGATAGTTACTGTTCATACCATGGGATTCGTAGAGAGAAGACAATCCCAGGAACACCACAGGAAAATGGTGTGTCAGAAAGGATGAACAGAATGATCATGGAGCGTGCAAGGTGTATGAGACTGCATGCAGGGTTGCCCTTACAGTTTTGGGCGGATGCTGTAAATATTGCTGTTTATTTAATAAACAGAGGACCTTCAAGTGCTTTGGATGGTGGTATTCCAGAGGAAGCATGGACAGATAAAAAGGTAAACTACTCATTTCTGAGAACGTTTGGTTGTGAAGCATTTGTCCATATTGATAAAGAAAATAGAACAAAGCTTGAAGCTAAATCCAAAAAATGTACCTTTATTGGATATGGGGTTGATGAATTTGGTTATCGTTTATGGGATTATGAAAATAACAAAATCATCAAGAGTAGATATGTGACATTCAATGAAAAGGTCATGTATAAAGATCAATTGCAGGGAAAGAAACATGAAAAGGAAAGCACAGAGTACATAGTGCTTGATGAAGTTAAAGAAAATGAAGTTCCGAAGGTGCCAGAAAATCAAGAGCAGCAGCAAGTACCTGAAACTCCTGCAACTGTAAGAAGATCTACCAGGTTAAGTAGACTCCCTGAACGATACTCTCCTTCAATGTATTATTTATTGATGACTGATTCTGGTGAACCAGAATGTTATGAAGAAGCAATGCAGGTGGAAACTAGAAAGAAGTGGGAGCAAGGCATGAATGAGGAGATGGACTCATTGGTAGGAAACCAGACTTGGGATTTTGTTCAGTTGCCTGCTGGTAAAAGAGCATTGCAAAACAAATGGATTTACAAGTTGAAGGAAGAAGAAGGAGGTAAGAAGCGGTACAAGGCCAGACTTGTTGTAAAGGGGTTTGCACAGAAGAAAGGTATAGATTTTGATGAAATATTTTCTCCTGTTGTTAAGATGACTTCAATTAGGACTATCTTAAGTCTAGTGGCGGTAGAAGATTTGCATCTTGAACAGTTAGATGTAAAAACAGCCTTCCTTCATGGGGATTTGGAGGAAGAAATATATATGCAGCAGCCACAAGGGTATGAGGTCAAAGGTAAGGAGGATCTGGTATGCAGGTTGAAAAAGAGCTTGTATGGCTTGAAGCAAGCTCCAAGGCAGTGGTATCTAAAGTTTGACAGGTTTATGACAGAACAAGGTTATAGTAGATGTCATCCTGACCAGTGTGTTTATTTCAAGAAGCTAGACAATGGAAGATATATTATCTTGTTATTGTATGTGGATGACATGCTTGTTGCAGGATCTAACATGCAGGACATAAATGTACTCAAAAGGAATCTTGCTAATTCATTTGCGATGAAGGATTTGGGTGCTGCAAAGCAAATCCTTGGTATGAGAATAATGAGAGACAGGAAAAATCGCAAATTGACATTGTCAGTACATGCAAAAGGTGTTGGAGAGGTTCAGAATGCAGAATGCAAAACCTGTGAGTACACCTTTGGCTAGCCATTTCAGTCTAAGTAAGGAAATGTGTCCCAAGACACAAGAAGAGACAGATTACATGTCCAAGATTCCCTATCAATCAGCAGTTGGCAGCTTGATGTATGCCATGGTGTGCACAAGACCAGATATTGCACATGCAGTGGGAGTTGTGAGTAGATATATGAACAATCCAGGTAAAGAACATTGGAAGGCAGTACAGTGGATTCTCAGGTATTTGAGAGGTACTACCACTGAGGCATTATGTTTTGGAGGTTCAGACACTGTTCTACAGGGATATGTTGATGCAGATATGGCAGATGACAAGGATATTAGGAGGAGTACCACAGGGTATGTGTTTACTGTAGGTGGAACAAAAGTAAGCTGGATTTCGAAACTACAGAAGGTTGTTGCACTTTCAACAACAAAAGCAGAGTATGTTGCTATTACAGAGGCTAGTAAAGAGATGATTTGGTTGCAGAGGTTTATGGAGGAAGTGGGTAAGAAGCAGAATGATAGCAGATTGTATAGTGACAGCCAGAGTGCCATTCACCTTGCAAAGAACTCAACATTCCATTCCAGGACTAAACATATACAACTCAAGTACCATTTCATACGCTCTGTTTTGGAAGATGAACTGTTGAAGCTGGAAAAGATACATACTAGCCAGAATCCTGCAGACATGTTCACAAAGGTAGTGACCAGAGAGAAACTGAGTTCGTGCTCAGTTTCAGTTGGCCTTCTAGCATGAAGGTGAAGAGGAGAAATTTTCCAAGTCAAAGTCCAGCAAGTGCAGCAGCGGTGGAGTTGTTGTGATCAGTCTCCAAGTGGGAGATTGTTGGTTGTGGAGCCAGATCTTCCAGTCTCATAGATGATATTGTATCAGCCGTGTTTGTACCCCAATTCTATATGATATGTAGGTGGACTGTACACTCATCCCAGCGGGGGGGGTGTGGGGGGGCATCGCCCCCCCATGGGGTTTCAGGGGGGACTATCCCCCCTGGATGGGGGGTCCGAGGGCCAGCGGTCCCCCGGAGAAAATTTTTGGGGTTGTTTTCACCAGCTGTTTTGCAGGCCCATGGTTTTGGGTATCCCGTGGTATTTTCCCATTTTATTTCCCTTATAAAAGAAAGACATTGTAATACGTCTAGGGTGGTTGATGTATTAGGTTTTATGCATTGTAAAGATCTTTGAGATCGGGAGAGAGACTGTGAAATAGAGAAGAGGAAGTGCAGCGGTTGTGCTGTAGGTTGTATCCCTTCATCTTGCTGGATGGTAATAATAATAAGGACTGGCAAAAGCAGTGTGGACGTAGCCCAAGTTGGGTGAACCACGATATATCTGTGTCTCTCTTGTAATGTGTATGTGTGATTATATTTGCATTTCTGTTTATTGTTATTGCTCTGCGATCCTATTTTTCTAACACAAACAAGACACTATGCAATTCGAGAAAAGTAACCCGAAAATATACAAGTGCAGGGTATTTATAGCTAAAGGCGATAGTAAATGCGGACAAGTGGGGTTACTAGCCGTAGGTGCCTATGCATGAGTTGAACACCCCCCTACCCCCGTGCCTCTGCGGTGCATTAATTGTGATGGACGGGCTCTGACAGCCTTCCGGGAGAAGCTAAAGCTTTCGACGCATGACATAAATGCGAATCTTAGGGAGATCAAGCCGACTCTGTCAGAGTGGATACAATTAAATGGCGAACTTATCCTTCATTAATATTCAAAGCGGCTATAGGACTACTATAATTCAAATTTTTCGGTGGGTCATTTCAGCCTAGGTAACTGTGCATATAGAGGGGTCCACAACGAGAACTCCTCAAGCGACAAATTGACACAGGGAACTCCGCAAGAGCAACGGTTTGACAATCCGGAAAAACTTCGCAAGAGCGCAAAATAGGGTCACTCCAAACAAACTGTATTGACATGCGCGGATGCTTCAAGGAACTGTGCGGGAAGCAAGAGACTGAAAGTGTCTCGCGACTTCCGTGTAGACTGTGATAATGCGATGCCTCTTTCAACTACACTGGGCATCTGCACTTCTTTAGCACTGAATTAAGTTGACAGGGTGGAGTGGCCATCACGATAAAGCTTGAGCCGACTCCCGTTGATCATTGTAGGTAGAAATTCTCCATTAAGCTTCGCAAGCTGAACTACTCCTCCTTCTGTTATCTTTATCACCTGAAAAGGGCCTAACCAATGTACACGAAACTTGCTTGGAAACTTGATGAATTTACTATCATAGAGGAGTACCAAGTCTCCTTCTTCAAAGTGTTTATTCTTAATATGCCTGTCATGCCAAGCTTTCTGTCTTGCCTTCTGTACTTGTTGATGGAATCTGGCTAAAAGTTTGTCTTCTTCTAAGGCAAGCAATTGTGAGAGTCTTTCACTCATAGTATCAGTATCTACCATTCCTGTAATTTGCGCAATTCTGAGACTGGGAACAATGTATTCCATGGGCGTAAATTCTTCTTGTCCATACACCAAACTGAAAGGTGTGTGACCTGTTAGTTTCTTGCATGTGGTTCTGTAAGCCCATAACACAGCTGTGACTCTAAGGTCCCAATCATCTCTTTGTTGATTACAGATTTTTGTCAGGGCATTCTTGAGAATCTTATTGAATGCCTCCATCGTACCATTAGCTTGAGGGTGGTAGGGTGTACTCTTATGGTGACTAATGTGGAATTCCTCAGTAAGGGCCTCTATAGTCTCATTCAGGAAATGTGTACCCTGATCACTCATTAGAATTAGTGGACATCCAAATCTAGTGATAATGTTCTCAAAAATGAACTACGCGGCAGTGACAGCGTCGCAGTTCTTAACTGGCTTTGCCTTAGCCCATCTGGTGAGGTATTCAGTAGCTGTAATGATGTATCTTGCACCGGTTCTCTTTCCTGGTGGGTTGATAGGTCCTACAAAATCAATGGCCCATTTATCAAAAGCACGCAATGTTATTTGGGGTCTTAGCGGCATTTCATCTCTTCTTGAAGGTTTTCCTGTTCGCTGGCACACATCGCAACATTTGCAGAATTCCTTAGTATCCTTGTGCAATGTTGGCCACCAAAGACTTGCGGCTAAGATCTTCTGCGTAGTCGGCTTTCCTGCGAAATGGCCTCCTGCGGTTCCTGAGTGCACTTCTGCGATGATGGAGTTCTTCTCATTCGGTAGGATACATCTGTGCAAGACTTCGTCGGGGCCTAGCTTATAGAGTTGGCCTGCTATCAAAGTGAAGTCGGTGGCTTTGACAACAAGTTGCTTCTTCTGCTGGATTGTAAACTCAACTGGCGCTTGCCCGGTATTGAGAAATTCAAGAATATCGAAATAATACTCAACGGCTGCTTGAACAGAAAACAGCTGCGCATCGGGCAGATTGTCCTCCAGATTTGTAGGTTCCTCCCCTGACTCTATCCTAGACAAATGGTCAGGTTTTGCATTCATTCTACCTGGATTTACAATAACCTCAAAATCATACTCCTGGAAGAGCAGTAGCGATCTACAAATTCTTCCCCCTAACACTGGCTTATTGACCAAGTATTTCAAAGCAGAATGGTCAGTATACATTTTAAAATGTGCACCCAATAGGTAGTGTCTGAACTTATGTAAGGCATACACCATAGCTAGTCCTTCTCTTTCTGTAGTGGTGTAGTTCTTCTCGGCTGTGGACAGCTTTCTGCTGGAGTAAGCAATGGGGTGATCAATATCTCCTTCTCCCGGTTGTGTAAGCACAACCCCCAATGATATGGAAGAAGCATCTACATGAACATGAAAGGGTTTTCTCCAGTCTGGGAAAACTAGAATAGGCACAGTGATCATCTTTTCTTTAAGTGTATCCAAGCTCTGTTGGCATTCTTCTGTCCATTGGAATTTCGAATCCTTTTTCAGCAGTCTTTCCATAGGTGCAGTGATCTTTGCATAACCCTTGATAAATTTCATGAGGTTAGATGTTATACATGTGGAAAGACAGGACATATTTCATGGGATTGTCCAGAGGGAGATGCAAGACAAGGGAATGTTCAGATTGCACAAGTTGATAGTGAACAGAGAGTGCCCGAAGATCATGTTGAAGTTCCAGAGGTAGGAGAAGCCTTATTGATGAGAAGAACTTTGCTGAAACCAAGCAAGGAGTTACATGAATCAACACAGAGGAGGAGCTTGTTCAAGACAGTGTGCAAATCACAAGGTAAGTGCTGTAAACTTATTGTTGATAATGGTAGTACTGATAACTTAGTTTCTGTAGAGATGGTTGAGAAGTTGGGGCTGCAGAAAGAAAAGCATCCTACACCCTACAGAGTTTCCTGGTTGCAGAAGGGACACCATGTACTAGTAAATGAGCAATGCGAAGTTGATTTCCAAATTGGGAATTACAAGGATCAAGTCCTATGTGATGTGATACCAATGGATGTGTGTCATGTGTTATTGGGTAGACCATGGCAGTATGACAAGAATGTAATGTACAATGGAAGAGAAAACACTTTTGTCTTGGATTGGAAAAAGAAGGCAGAAGAAATACTCTTGTTCCCCTAAAGGGTGATAAAGTAGAGGAACAAACCAGTCCAAAAGTATTGCTGGTGAAAGAGAAAGAATTTATGGAACAGTTGCAAGAAGAAGAGGTAAGTTTTGCTATTGTTGGTAAACCTAGAACTGTTATAACCAACACTAGAATAGATGAATTTCCTGTTGAAATTCAGAAATTACTCGAGGAGTATGTAGACATAGTTGTGGATGATTTGCCAGATGAACTACCACCTATTAGAAGTATCAGTCATCATATAGATCTAATCCATGGAGATAGTTTTCCAAACAAAGCTGCTTACATAATGATTCCAGCAGAAAATGCAGATATCATCAGACAAGTGCAGGAACTGTTGAACAAAGGATTGGTCAGAGAAAGTTTAATTCCTTGTGCTGTAGCAACAATGTTGAGCCCTTACAAAGGAGGGGAATGGAGGATGTGTATAGATTCAAGAGCTATAAACTAAATCACTATCAGGTATCGATTTCCTTGACCTAGGATGGATGATTTAATGGATTGCTTGAGTGGTGCCAAATATTTTTCTAAATTAGATCTGAAAAGTGGATATCAATAGATAAGAATGAGAGAAGGTGATGAATGGAAAACAACTTTCAAAACTAACACTGGGTTGTATGAATGGTTAGTTATGCCTTTTGGGTTAACTAATGCACCTAGTACTTTTATGAGATTGATGAATGAAGTGCTTAAAGAATTCATAGGAAAATTTGTCATAGTTTATTTAGATGATATTCTTGTTTTCAACAAAACAAGAGAAGAACATGTTAGGCACCTAAATTTAGTTATGAAGAAATTGCATGAAGAGAAACTCCTGATAAATCTGAAGAAGTGTTTCTTTATGAAGACATAATTGATTTATTTAGGATTTGTGATTTCACAAGAAGGACTGAAAATGGATCCAGAGCAAGTAAAATATATTTCAGATTGGCCATCTCCAAGGAATGTGTTTGAGGTAAGAACTTTTCATGGATTGGCAAGTTTTTATAGAAAATTCATAATAAACTTTAGTGGAATATGTGCTCTAATCTTAGACACAGTGAAGAAAGAGAAACAACCATTCAAATGGACTATTGCAGCAGAGAAGGGATTTAAATTGCTAAAAGAAAAGATCACCGAGAAGCTTGTTTTAGCTCTCCCAGACTTCAGCAAACTGTTTTCTGTTAGATGTGATGCTAGTGGACATGCTATTGGAGGAGTATTGAGTCAGGATGATAAACCAGTGGCATATTTCAGTGAGAAATTGAATGAAGCAAAACATAAGTACTCTACCTATGATAAAGAATTATATGCAACAATTCAAGATTTGAAGAAATGGAGGCATTACCTTATGCCTAGAGAATTTGTTTTAGATTCTTACAATCATGCTTTGCAATTCATAACTAAGTAGGGAAAGTCAAATAAAAAACATGCTAAGTGGGTTGAGTTTATGCAGAATTTTACTTTTGTTTTAAAGCATATCAGTGGATGTTTAGTGTTGCAGATGCTTTGAGCAGAAGATGTTTAGTTTTGTAGGAATTCCAAGTAAACGTTCTTGGATTAGAGCATTTGAAAGACATGTATGCAGAAGATGCTGATTTTAAAGAAGCTTATGAAGCTTGCCAGAACCAAGTATTCAGAGACATAAGCCCATGGATAGACTTCATGTTGCAGGAAGGATTATTGTTCAAAGGAAGCAAATTGTGCATTCCTAAATGCTCAATGAGAGAGAATTTGTTGAAGGAGAAGCATAGTGGAGGACTTGCTGGTCATTTTGGAAATGACAAAACTTATGCTCAATTGAATAATTTTTACTATTGGCCAGGAATGAGGGCAGGTGTGCAAAGATTTGTTGGAAGATGTCAAATCTGTTAGCATGCAAACGGGAGACAACAGAATGCAGGATTATATCAGCCATTACCTAATCCAAAGAAACCTTGGGAAGCTGTAAGCATGGATTTTGTTCTAGGATTTCCAAGAACACAGAGAGGTAATGATTCCATATTTGTTGTAGTGGATAGATTCTCAAAGATGGCACATTTTGTTCCTTGTACTAAAACTAGTGATGCTACTCGTATTGCAAATCTGTTTTTCAAAGAAATAGTAAGACTTCATGGTCTTCCTATGATTATAGTTTCTGACAGAGATACTAATTTTGTTGGACATTTCTGGAGAACTTTATGTAAGAAATTGGGGATAGACCTTAACTTTAGTTCAACGTACCATCCTCAGACCGATGGGAAAATTGAAGTTACAAATAGAAGCTTGGGTAACATTCTGAGAAGTTTAGTTAGTGACCATCCTAATCAGTGGGATCTAGCTTTACCACAGGTTGAGTTTGCATATAATGATTCACCTAATAGAAGTTCAGGTTTGAGTCCTTTTAAAATTGTTTATGGGACAAATCCGAGAGGAGTGTTTGAGCTCAGAGACTTGGGAATGACAGAGAAAAGAAGTGCAAATGCAGAGGATTTTGCTTTGGACATGCAAAAGTTGCATGAGCAGGTTAAAGAACAATTGCAGGAGAACAGGATTAAGTATAAACAGAGGGCACATATGAAGAGGAGAGAAGTGAATTTTGAAGAAGGTGATCTAGTATTAACATATTTGAAAAAGGAAAGGTTTCCTAGAGGCACTTATAATAAACTGAAGTTGAAGAAAATTAAGCCTTGTAAAATCTTGAGGAAATTTTTAGGAAATGCTTATGAAATTGAGCTTCCAGATGATATAGGAATATCACCTATCTTTAACGTTGCAGATTTGTATCCCTACAGAGAAGCTGAAGGAGAAACTTCATCAACAAATAGTTTAGATACTGGACAGAAACATATTCCTACTGTGCCAAAGCTGGAAATGGAGAGGATTTTGGGAATTAGAGTGTTGAAGAAAACCAGAGGGCATGAGTACTATGAATACCTGATCAAGTGGAAGAATCATCCACTTGAAGATGCTACTTGGGTGACTACCGCACTCATACAGAAAAGTGGTAGCACTCTAGAAGAACTCATGAACATGAGTTCATGAATTTTTTTGACCTAAGGAGTCTGATGCAGGAGCATATACTAAATTTAAAAAGCTTACCATTGGTTGTTGTAAGTCAAAGTCAATCTTTTAATAAAGTGAGTGGGTTCTCTTAAATTTGTTTTATTGTAATTTGTATCTAGATAAGATTGAATAAATTTGTTAAGGATCTCGAATCCTGAAGAATGTAACAACTGTAGATTAATAAAGATTGTAGCAGAGATAGTAGGATCTAGATTGAATTCGATCTAGGTTTAGTGGATCTGAGAAACAAAATAGAATTGTATTTAATGAAGTTGTAAACCTCGAGACCAAGTGAGGGGCAGAGGGTTAGCAAGTAGACAATGGAGATTTGTTGCAGAGGTTCATTAAAGGAAATAAAGTTTTTTTTTTTCTCTGAGTATTGAAAACCCTTGCATTCAAATTCGTTTGTTGTGCGTATTCAAAGGAAGGAATCGTATAAATTGCCCAAAAAGGCACGATTTTTCACATTCAGGAACCGATTGTGAAAATCCAAGAAGGAAGTCATATCAAACTGCCCAGAAATCGAAAGTTTGCAAGATCTTTGAAGGCGACTGTAGAAATTCGTAAGTCATTGTGTTCTTTTGTATTTACAGCAAAATCGAATTTCATATAAGTTAATTACAGTCGAATCTGCATAGTTAATTAAATAGCGTGCAAGTATTGGTTTGATCGATAGCTAGTATCCATTGCGGATAATCAAAGTGTTCGTGGTTTAATGAACTTTAGTGGGCTTGTAAAAATTCAGTTTCACGACAGCATTGCATCGGAAACTTGGTTGAAAAGTGGGTAATTCGACCCTCGATCTATTATTGGAGACTGGTTCAGAAGGACAACTAAAAGGGGCACCAACGATTGGGTGATATTTGAACTGTTATTCTAAACGCAATATTGTTGGTCTTTCATGAGCATGGGAGATTCTAGAAAAGATTGATGATCGATGTCGAGAGGTATGCACTGCATTGTTTTGATGTCTGTGCCGATTATATGCCTCATATCAGAAAGATGTAGACCTTATTCAATAGATGGATGTTCCGGTAGGATCTCTTACGTCTAATTTGACTTCTATATCGTCTAGTCATATTATGGAAGTAATGACTTCAAATTTATTCTAACAATTGATTGGGACACTCTTATATAATATAATGAGATTAAAATCCTTGATATAGAGAATTAAGGATGAGCAAAACTCCCACAAAAAATATCTCAAAACCCCTAGTTGTTTACAAAAGGTATTATTGCATTGCGTAGTCTAAAAAAGCGACGATTTGGATCATTTTTTTGGTTTATTTTGGGTCATTTTTGCCTAAAATTGAGTGGGAGTTGTTGGAATTGTAGATATAAGTTGTTGAGATTACACATTATGATGCTGAAGGGGTATTTGAGGGTGTTGAATCCATTTTTGCAATAAAAAAGAGTTTGGAAAATAAAAAATTCCGATCTTGTCAAAAGATGAGATCGTTGGATTCCATCAATAATGGCCGCACAAATAAAAAGCATATAATGTGTTATCATGTAAATGATTCTAGTTGGCCCATGGTATTGGAGTGCCCATAGTATTGGGTCATGGTATTTGCATGAGTATGAGATTATAAAATAAGTCTTAAGAGTATGATCACAATGATAGGAGAAAATGAGATATTCTAGAGAGGTCAACGTCACATTTACAAGAGACGAATTTCTTCTTGTAGTGAGCAATCTAGATCTAAGGTTTGTTTGTCTAGTTTGCAGAGAGAGTGTATCTGGAGGACTAATGATGTTCTATTGTAATCAAATCTTGCACTAAGAAGAAGAGAAACATTTTCCGGTTTTCCCCAAAGTACTGGGGTTTCCAGGGTGAATTCTTGTGTTGTGGTTTTCCCTGTTTGTTTACGTGAGTTCCATTTAATTATCGGGATTAATTTAAGTTGTAATCAAGATCTATTAAGCTTAAGAAAATTCACATGGTATCAGATCCGGTCTGAGGAAACTTGCACGGGATTTACTAGTCCCCGTACAATGTACGACCGTCACACAACCGCCACTTACGGTCGAGCTGCATGCTGTGGCAGTGGATCCGCCTCGGGTTAGAACTGGGTTTAGAGGTCGTTGGAAACGATGACTGTTGTGAGCTGAGTCGTGAAGGGTCGAGCCGTTGGAACGTGAAGCTGCACGTGAAGCAATCGGGTGAGGCTGTTGGAAATAACAGATCGAAGGGTCGACCGAGTTGGGACGTGCAGGCTCGGGGTGTGAGTAGACAGGGCGTGAGGGGATTTTGGCGTGAATAGAGCCATGCTACGCGGAAGTGGCGGCTGGCAGAAAGGCTGCGTGGAGAGCCTAACGTGGCAAAGAAAAGACGACAGAGGTTTGGGCTGGGTGACAATTGTAGATATTCGAGTAGTTGCGTTTGGACAATAGTCTTGCCGTAGGAAACATCTTTTTTTAAAAATAAATTTTTATGAACCCAGGGCAGGGGACAATAAAATTATGACATCTTCAATATCAGAAATTTTGTCAAAGGTGAGAGCTTTGTGGTGTTTCCAAAAGAGCTGCAGAGATGGCCTCTAGTCTAATTTATGAGGATATATTGGAGGGGGACTCCAACTTTGTTGAGTGGAAGATAAGAATTGGTGCTATTATTAAAGAGAACAGGTTATGGTACCAAGTGAACTTAAAAACTCCATTGGCAATACCAACCAATGTCAAGGAAAAAGGAAACTCATGAGTTGAATGAGTTCAAAGCGCAGAGGTTACTCCTTGATGGAGTAAAGGGCCATTTGATCTCACACCTTGTGAGAAGGATACTCTGAAGGAGATGTGGGATACTTTGAGAATCTTATTTTAGGCCAAGAATAAAAAAACGAAGATGGCCTTATGAGACAAACTCCATAGCATTAGGATGGCCAAAGGAGAAATAATGACCTTCTATCTCACCTGAATCAAGCAAGTAAAGGATGAGTTGCATGCAGTTGGAGACAATATTCACATAGCCTTGAAAGGCTTCACCAAATACTGGGAAGTCTTTGTCACATGTGTGGTTGGCAGAGAAAAGATCCCGAATTGGAGCAAGTTCTGGGATGACTTTACTTAGGAGGAGATCTGGAGAATATTTTAGAAACAAGAGGAGGATGAGGAAGAAGAGGAAAATCTTGCATTGGCCTCCAAATCCAAGGGCAAAGGAAAGAAGGAAGAAGGATCTTCTAGTGGCATCAAAAGAAGGATATGAGTAAGGTCTAGTGTTTTGTTTGTGAGGAGTTTGGCCATTATGCTAGCCAGTGTCCTTCCAGGAAGAAGGGTAAAGAAGGGAAGAAGAAGAAGTAGATGGCAACAACAATAGAAGGAAGAGATGAAGTGGATGAGTTCACTACCAAGTTTGATGATGAGTTTTCACTCATTGTTCTGATTGGACGTATGGCCAACTATTGCTGGTACATTGATAGTGGAGCTACATGCCACATTACTAGAGAGGGTTTAGTGCTTTAGGATGCTTCAGATGTAGGGTCTACATGCTATGTGAGATGTGGGACTCACGTCTGATTTGCAGTAAAGTGGGTGGGAGCAGTCACCTTCCAGTTGGAGTCGGATTATACTATGAGGTTAGTTAGAGTATTGTATGTTCTTGAGATGAGAGTCAGTGTACTCTAAGTTTCAATCCTGAAGGATGAGGGCTATGCATTACATTTCCAGGATGGAACATTGTTCATTCTCCCTAAGAGAGTAGGTGTCTAGGATGCAGTGATGATTTCCATCAGGGAGGGAAAATTATGTAGGATGTTGGGAAAACCAATAGTTAGTTCTAGAGGGAGTTTGAACCAATGTATAAGAGGGAATGTGAGGCTCATCTCAGCAGGCCTACGTGGTACGAGATGACACTGATGGAGGAGGAGCACATGGATCCAGATCAATGTCCAACAGAGGCATCAACAGGTCCTCCAGTTTAGAGGGAGCAAGGTCTTCCAGTTCAGAGGGAGCAACTGCAACAACATGTGACTAGGTTGATCATGGAAGAGGTGTTTCCAGAAGTACTTCCCTTGCTAAGAGGGAGTGTTAGTTTTTGTAGCTCGACAGGTACTTCTATGTTGGGGGTGTCTAGCAACATACAAGGAGCCAAGGTGATTTCTAGACATATATTGTAAAGGTGGATTTATAACACCTCATGTAAATGGTTCTAGTTGGCCCATGGTATTGGATTTCCTATAGTGTTTGTCCATGGTGTTTGCATGACTGTAATATTATAAAAGAAGCCTTAGAGTATGATCACATTCATAGGAAAAAAAGAGATCTTCTAGAGTGGTCAGCATCGCAATTAAAAGAGACGACTTTCCTCTTGTAGTGAGCAGTCTAGATCTAGGATGGATCTAGGCTTTTTATGTCTAGTTTGCAGAGAGGATTTGGAGTACCTTTCTAGGTGTTTCGCCCAGATACGGAGTGTGTATCCAGAGGAGTATTGTTGTTCTATTGTTATCAAGTCCTACAATAAGAAGAAGACAAACATTTGCTGGTTTTCCTCGAAGGACTAGGGTTTCCATGGTGAATTCTTGTGTTGTGGTTTTCTTTGTTTGTTTGCTTATCAGTGTGTTACATTTAATTATCGGGATTAATTTAAGTTGTAATCGATATCTGTTAAGCTTAAGAAAATTCACATAATGTTTATAAAACTCCATTATTATATAGATGGAATGCTTTGCTTTAATAAACATAAGAGCCAATGATTTTATCTTAAAGAGCCTCATGTGGTCTAGCTCTCGACCTATATCTTTCCATAGGAGTGCATACATGCATTTTTTTTATCTATTTGTTTTGTAATAAGAGTCTTATATTAAGAGTATAATTGATAGATCAAAGGATATCCCTAGTGCATAGGGCGAAACCACCTTACATGTAAGGTAAGTTCATCGTCTTTTGCTACTCCCAACTTGGGACTAAATCACTTGATGTTCTCGTGATTTGATTTCTTACTATGTTCTTCATAATCCTTTTCTCCATGTTGATTTTCACCACCATTGGATGGAAGAACCATCATTATATTTAATAATGGTGCCCACCAGCATTTTCATTAATCAAAGACAATCTTTCCCATTTTACCCTCGAATACTCTTAACACTTTGACAATTTGTGTATGTTGATATCTATTTCCCCTCCTACCATTTTACTTCGGATTGAAAAAACAAGGTAGCACACATCGTCTACTTAGTGAAACTAGCTATTGCATGAAATTAATCAACATCATTAATGTGTGAAATTTATTAGCACCATTAATGGGCATTTTGATTTCAACTTTACAACTTACAAAACATTGTAATCATTTTTTTTCAAAGATGGAAAAACCTATTATAACTTTGTTGTCAACTTGATGGTGAGGACAACCATCATTGGCTACTATCCATGAATGCCACATAAATAACTCGCTAGTGGTCTGTAAGGGGGCCGAATTTCATCCTACCAGATGCCTTTAGGTCTTGGGTCATTAACCTATTTCTTTATGTTCGAGGAAGACGAGCTGTTAACTAATCATAAGTATTTTTGGGTCTTACGCTAGGACCAAAAATTAGTTTAAGCCTAGAGTATCTACAAAAATGTTGGTGTATTTTGTGTTCATTGCTGATGCTACCTCCAGTGGGTTCATGTGCTTTTTATAAACATCCAATCTCAGTCCTATACACAAGCCCATATACTACTCCAAATGTAGTTTAACCTTTTGCTTAAGACGGAACATAATGATTAATCAACTGTTAATAAAAAATTACTTGAAAATTGGATTTCCATTAGATTAACAGGTAGCTGAGCAGACATAGGTGCAACATTATAACAATAGTTTATCGAATCGATTAAAAGACTTTTAGTTTACTACTAGCAATACCAATATGGCGAGGAATTGAATTTTTAAAATGACTACATGCACCATAGGTAAAGATAAAAAACAAAGAAGAAGATTGTTATATGATATAACCAATGATTATTTGATTAAAGCCATGAATTTAGAAAGTAATCGTGACAAATAACTTGTCTCACATCTAATACAATTAATGAAGTTGCTTTTAAGTCGGATTCTTTGAAGTGATGTCGACATTAACATTAGTTTCTCACTGTTATAATTGAAACACCGATTTCATTTAGTTTGACATAGTATGAATGATTAGAAGAATTAGAGTACCTCAAACTTCTCCAGTATTAGGTTCACCTTCCAAAATCATCAACCAAATTACTTACTCCAAAATCATCAACCAAACTACATAACATTTACATAGAAATTACAAACTCTAATGCTCTGTGTACATATCATCACATTAAAGTTAAATATAGGAGATTCTTCTAAAGATTGTTATTGATAAGGAGTTCAATAGTTCCTCTATATCAACAAAGCTATCTCTGGTTCCTCTGTATCAACAATGCTATCTATACCAAGCACAATAGTTCCTCTGTATGAACAAAGCTATTTATAACACGTGCAATTGCATATCATCACATTAAAGTTAAATATAACAAGCACAATTGCATATCATCACATTAAAGTTAAATAGAGAAGTTTCTTCTAAAGATTGTTATTGATAAGGAGTTTAATGGTTCTTCTATACCAACAAAGCTATCTATAAAGAGAGCAATTGTATTATTTTTTTAAATGTGTATAGAGGTTATAGAGACATATTGGAGAGGAATGTCATTGTATTGGTCTTGTAAGTTTTAACCATAACAAATTTTCCATTATAGACAATATAATTGTGTTGGAATATAAAAGTTATGTGAATTATAGACTTGATATATTAATAAAGTAACTTGGTGACTTTAAGTTACTTTATGTTTAACTATTATCTTAAAATATAGAAGTTTTTGGGTTTGTAGAATTAAGGTTTGACTAGTTAAGGTGTGTTATCTCATTATTATAAAGAAAGTTATTTTTCATTTCTAAATAATAGAAGAATAATTTTTCATTCTTTCAATTCTCTTTTTGTAGTCTTGGTTTCTTTATGTGTTTGTTTTTCATAAAATGATATTAGAGCCACAGTAAAAGGAAGTTGAGGCAAAGCAAGAGAAGATCTTAGGGACTGCCAAGTTTAGTGATGGACCAAGGGACTTCATTCGATACACATCAAAAAGTTGAAGGGGTTTCAAGCCTTTTGAAACTAAGTTTTTTTTTGGTTTAAAATATTAACATCATTCTTTTGCTTTAAATCGAGATTTAGATTTTTAAGAGAATAAATTTTATTTTGATTTAAAACTAGATTTAGATATTTTTTGGGTTAAATTGTAGATTATAAATTAGAAAAAAAAGAGGTTCCAAGGAAATTTTCTGTGTAGTGTTTTCTAGTGACAAATTTTGTTTGGGCAATTGTATTTTCCAGTTGTACAATTGTATGGATAGATCGTACATGCCATACGAATAGAGTTATGCTGCAGATTATAATTTTTTTGGGTTTTGTTTATCTGTTTCAAAATTTTGACAGTTTCACTATAATTTTTGTTTGTTGGTTGTCCTCCCCCTTCGTCATAGTGATTTCTATGATTTTAAAGTGTTGTTTCTATATTTTAGTAATTGGTTGGGAGATTTGTGACTAGATTTGTGCATTTTTTATTGTATTGTTAGAAATTTCTCTAGTTTTGTTAGAAATCACTAGGCAGTGGTAGATTAGTGGTAGATTTGACAGTTTGGGAGAATTTTTTTGTTTTGTAGGGCACTTTTTTGGCATTTTGATATGTATTTCAACACTTTTGTTTTGTAGGGCATTTTTTTGGCATTTTGATATTTGAAAAAATGACTAGTTTGTTCAATATCATGATGTAGGGTAACTGGAAATTCTCTAATAAAAATAATAATTCATGGAAACAACATATGTACCTCTACGTAGTATAGGTGTTTGGATTAACATTTGTTGGGGAATGAAACTTCATTGACAATAACATGAAAAGATCATGAGAAATATGATGAATGAAATAGAGAAGTGGTAATGGTTATATAGCTATTATGGTTGATGATATGATTTTAGAAGGGTAGGATGATGGCACTATGAAGGATGTTGCAACCATTTTGAAGCTCTTGAAAGACTTGCATTAAGTTTCATACAAAGCTAAAGCCCCTTTCTTGAAAAAATATTGTTTTCTATTAAGATGAATGAGAATGCATCGTTTCATGAACATGTGGTAAATAAAAATAATATTAGAGAACAATTGAATGCCATTGGGTGGAAGATGGAAGAATAAGACATGGTGGTAATTAATCTCAAGAGTTTATCGGTTGCATTTGAACATTTTAATCAAACACTTTATATTACTGCTGCTGACAAAGACCTAAAGTTTGATGAGATGCACAAATATTTTGCAACAAGAGTGGTGGAAAAAAACAATTCGACATTGAAAATGTAGTATTGAGTTTAGAACTACCATTAGCAACAAATATCAAGGGTAGGGGCATGTTTGCTCGGAAGAAAAATGGGATAATTAGTCTACAAGAAGCTAATGTAGAGCTTGATCTATCTAATGACCACTAGTCATGACTTGTTTTGCAGTCAGCTACAACTCTTGATTCATGACCTCTTCAAAGGTAGAACATTAGACAACACTAAAAATAGTGCTATGATATGTGAAAGGAACATTAGATTTTGACATTCTATATCGCATACATAAAGAACCTTAGATTCATGGTTATGTAGATTTAGATTGGGCAGGATCAATGGATGACATGAAATCCACATTGAACTATGTTTTTAGTCTTCGTATTGGAGTAGTTACATGGACTTGTACTATGACAATCAAGGAGTTCTTAAATTGGCAAAGATTCCAATTTTCCACGAGCGTACCAAGCAGATTGATGTTCATTATAACTCCATCTGACAACTTGTAAAAGATGAAACAATTTAGTTGTAATAATGTCTTACAGAGGATCAAAATGCAGACATTAACAAAGTCTTTGGGTAAATTTAAAGACAAACTTGGTGTATTTTCTAAATTGACTATTAAAAAAGATTGCTAGAATACAAGGGTCATTTAGGCTATAGACTTAGACATATTAATCTTACTTTATGTTTAATTATTTTATTAAAATATGCAAAAGTGATTTTAGGGTTTGTGTAATTAAGATTTGCGCACTTAGGGTTTATGTCATCTCATTATTATAAAGAGGTGGTTGTTTTCTTCATCTCTGAAAAATATAATAATTGGTTTTCTTCTTTCTTTCAATTCTCATCTCTCAATGTTTTTGGTTTATGTGTGTGTTTGATTTTCATAATAAGTTGGATTTGATAGTTGTCCCTAAACCATGATTAAGGTATTATACTTGTGAATTGTGTTCCTTTCATTTTATGCCATTAAAAATATCAAATATGTTATATCTCGTAATTAAACATGAATCTTTTTTTTCCAAAGTTATATTTGTGAATTGTGTTTGGTTCATTTTATGCCATTAAAAATATCAAATATGTTATATCTCGTAATTGAGCATAATAATACATGAATCCTGTTTTTTTTTCCCAAAGTTATAGACATGCAAAAATGATACTTTGAAAATAAATAAATAAACGAACTTACGTTGAAGGTGTGATGGAATCATCAAAGGTGAGGAGTAGCATTGTATTGGCCTTTGTTATAGGATTTAACATGAACTATTTCTCCAGATTATGGACATACAAAATTGGACTTTGTAATTCTTCTTTGACCGCGATTATGGTCTCTAGCTTGAATAGCCTGCTACCTATGCTTGGTTCAATCCATGCCATTGAAAACATAGCACATGAATTCTTTGTTTTCCACATAATAATACATAAATCCTAGGTTATGGATATGGAAAAATAATACTCGAAAATAACACTGGATAAGTGAACTTACAATGAAGGTATGATGGAATATCTTTGGAACACGTTTAAATATTTGATAATTTTGTTAGTTTGGCCATATTTTGATTTTGATAGGAATCCAGTGTTTCTTTTTTAAATGAATGCATAAATGGTTATTAATTCAGCCCTCTCAAATATTTCTTGGACACCTAGATTAAGCAAATTTAAACCGTGTTCTTTGAAATCTTAAATTGTTTTACTAGATTCCGTAGAAACAAGATATCCTGTAAACATTACTGCGGTTTACAAGATCCATTGGGAGCAATGAGGCTTGCCATTGTGAAAAATGGCTGAAAATGTTCCCAATGCACTTATGCATATTGTTACCTTGGTAGTGAGAGAATTGTGAATTCATGGATGCCTAACAATAGTGGCAACTTCAGCGTTAATGCTTAGCTTTATTGATTAATATTAAACTCATAGGCTTGTTGGCTTGTCAAGGCTCGTGTTTGCTCATTTTTTCTTGGATGAAGATGAATTCTCTTTGGGCATGGAATTAGATTTCAAATGCTTATAACTGCAGGTGATATTACCTTTGTCATTATTATTTGTGGATAGAAGAGAGTGCAATCAATTCACTCAGAGATACTTGAATTTGCCAAGAGCCACAACGACGGATTTCCACTGCCACGTTCGTGAAGAGGCAATGGATAGCCAATAGCAGGTACATATGGCCTCCTATCCATGGAAAAAATAAACCACACATGCATGGAAGGAAGAACAACAAGAAAACGCCCAATCTTCATCAAACCATAAATTATGAGTTTGTCAGGAAGAAAAAGATTGCATGATAGTATACTGAGAATCTCATCATCCATAAAGAATTAATAGAGATCAAATTTATTGATATCTAAATTTCTTTTAGACATCTAAATAATTTGAAATAAGAAAAAAAATTAATACGTCAGGAATTTGGATCCCTCACTTTGTAATTTCCCTGTCCAAAATATATCTTGCAATATCGAAAACCTCGCTAATTACTTTGATTCTCACTCATTACTTTCTCTGGAATGCTCTATTCTCAACGAATTTTTCAATAATTTATGCATTAACCTCTCAACGCATTGGTTGACACAGCAAACATCTTGCAACTTTGGTCATTAAACGATTACGACTAAAAATGTGAATACTAATTATTCAAGGGAAAAGCACACCGCCCAGTCAAAAGAGTCAAAAGATTGAACTGCCCAGTAAATGAATATATTTTTTTTTTTTTTTCACTTTGGACTTCGCCGATCATACAATAGGGAACCCCAAATTTTACTTCCCTGAGGACTTCACTTCCCCGAGTTAACTTCGCAACTTTGTATTTATGCGAAGTTCTTAACTTGGCAAAATACTTTATTTCTTCTATCTTAAAATATTTCTTGCTAAGACATAAGAATCAAAAACATAAAATGAAACTTATGCGAGTTACTGGTTAAAATAGAACTTTCACCACTGTGAAATATTTTAGAAATCTTGATTTCTATGGACTTATATATATTACAGTATCAAAATAGAGCAACTTGACCGCAATACATGGAGATGAGATTTTACTATGATCTTTCACTTCTTACAGAGCTTGGACTCTTCATACATTTCACGAGTATGAACTTATTCTCCTTTCACTTTTGCTCTTCACTTCTTCTATTCTTCCCTTACACATCTCTCTCAGATTTTCAATTATCTTCTTCTATATATAAAAATTGCATAACCACCGAATTAAGATCGCTTCACTTGGAAGCTACAGAGTTAAATTAAAGATTCCAATTAATTTCTTCCTAATAATAATTGTAGAATGACTTAACTGACTTCTAACATTGCAGACTGACTAAGTGTTTGACAGAGCCTAGGCAAACTAAATACACAATCAACTCGTAATTAAGTTTTTCCAACAATTATTATTGGAGAACTTTGTGCTTATTCACTTGATTGATTCTATGGTTTATTTGGTTTTCTGTATTATTCTATGGTTTATTTGCTTTTCTGTATTATTCTTGTGTATTCTTCGTGTGATATGTGGAGTTCATAATAATAATAATGAGACTCTAACGTTTTAATCCAATATTGTATCTAAAGCCATCCATGACTCTTTGTGAGCAGAGTGGGTGAATAAGTATGCCCTAACTGTTCTATCAACGTATCCAGCAGATCTTTCAGCTAGTACAGTTGGGGCGCTCTTATATAGCAGACCATAACTGTGTGCGCAGTGAATTTCTCGTGGCCACTGTTTCAAAATAGTTGCTGAATATTTTTTCAATCCTCTTAATCATCTATGAGGGCAACGAAATTTCTACCAGTCAACTATAAATCGCTACAGATGGGGTAACAATATGGAATTCTCGCTCTTGAGTTTGGGGTAACAATATGGAATTCTCCCTCTTGAGTTTCGTGATCAAAGGCACCATCACCTGTAAAGGCCTCGGGAGGTAAATACGAGTAACAAAAGAATAAAACTATAAACATTAGCTTTCTCTGAGAGCACAAAACCACCACCATATTCGGATGCGATGTAGCAGAGGGTGCCTCTGATGCTCAAGGTGTTTCTTGCTCCACTCTTCGACAGATCTCTGCAACCCCAATCACTAATGTGACGATGGTGGTGTTCATTTTGATTCATTCAATGCTCATGGCCCGGAAAGGCCTGCGAGATAAATGTCCATTAAACCTGGAGAGTTGTGGGCTTTGTCCACCAGAGGTTATAGAGGCAAGATGCAGGGTGGCGTGGTGACATAGGTGATACTGAGATGAGGATTTTGTGAGGTGAGGAGCTTCACCAATTCTAAGAATGGATGGCATGACCCAATGCAAAGTATGGAACCACCACAACGCTCTAGCAATTGATATTTTGCAGTTAATTTAACGTAGATCTATTTGGTAGAGTTGCAGAGTTCAATCACTTATACGCAACCGGACCAACGATGATGGGCTCTTTTCGCTGAGTCTTCCTAGTATTAGAATGCTTAGAAGGTGCATTTTATTTAATGATGTATATTAGTGAAACTTTTCTCTATTCATGATAATGTGAGGAAAGTTGTAAATGTATGATATAGAATAAGGAAGAGAGGCGTTGAGCCGATTGTCTATTCATATCACTGTAAAAGATGCGGCACGTAACATAAACTAAACATAGCATGTTCAAGCCTTAAACTACTTTAGTGGCCACTCTTAGCTAAACATAGCATATCATAAAGAAGGTCGTGCATATATATATATATAGCATGCAAGTTACCACTCATGGCTTGAATGGTGGGTGTGAGTTTGTTAATAGCTTTATATAGGTTCAAATTTCAGTAGTGACATGTTAGTTATAATGGTTATATTGGCGTGAAGTTAGCCCAACATAATCTTAAACTTAGCCCAAGTTAGTCTATTCCATTTAATATCAAACCTACCCTAAGTCACTCTATTTCATGATGAATCCTCTTTGTCTTAAAATAAATCCAATGACCTCATCTATTTTTTTTAATCTATTGTTTGATGTGTGTTTGCACAAGACACATTTTATATGGTCATCATCATTACCTCAAGTTTTTTTGAAAAAAAATAGGGGAAATTTAATGGCTTCTCGTGCCATTAATGACGTTATGACACCACATGATCACCATTGTTCGACCTATCTTACATTGAGTTATGTTTCCATTTCCATTTTGTTTTGATATAATTTAATAGAGAAGTCTAAAATTTGATGATTTTGCTCGTCCGATGAGTTTTTGATTGGAGTCTGGCCATTTTTTTTAATAAATATGAATTTTGTGCTATTTAAATCGTGCTTTTGAATGCATAAATGGGTTCAACTCCTCCACAGCACCCATATTATGCAAGTTTAAACATTGTTATTTGAGATTTTGAAAATTTCTTCAATTTTTTTACTAGATTCCGTCAAAATCGTGTCGAAAAATGCTATTGAGAAAGGGTGAAATCATCAAACGTTTAGGCTATGAGTAATTTAACAACAAGCTAATGAGAGTTCATAGGTAGCTCGCAGAAGTTTGGTTCAATTTGCAATGGAGATTATGTTGTCTAATTCAACCAAACACACAATCCATAGCCTTTTTCCTTATATATCCCACAATCGCCATGAAAATACCCACATCAATTCTAGCATTCTTGTTTTTCCTTCAATTGATTGTTGCAAATTGAAGTAAGAAATAAATCATCTACATATATTCCCTCTCACATTAGGATTCATTGATATTAACTGAATTACGGTGTCAGGATTTGAAAACTTGTCTACATATCTTCCCTCTTGCATTAGGATTTGTTGATATTAACTAAAATATGGTGTCAAGATTCGAAGTCGAACATGGTTGATTGAGATGTGACATTGACAGGGTCAACAACCAAAGCTTCTCTATGTTGGAGAATTCTTTTTGTTTGATTATCATTTGCTAAATGTAATATCCCTAATTTGAAAAATTACTCCATTTTGGCCAATTTTCAAACCTTGAACTAGTGAAACCCCAAATTGTCCCAAATGCTCCCAATTGCTTTCGAATTCTATATGGAAGGGTTTGAGGGGTCCTAGTAAATCCTGCTGCAACTATTAGAAACTTGGACATTCAGGGCTTGCATTTCTCAAGTAGGAAAGAAGGGGGAAAACACTAGTGAATTCGATGGTTAAAAACCCCACTAGTCTATGATCCTTTTGGATTCCCAAACACTGTACAAACTTCCCTATTTTATGAAAAAAGACTTGGATTTTACAAAGGACCTCAAGGGAAACAAAAATGTAGCATTAGTTCAGGTTTTAGGGTCTTCTATAACTCCCATAAAACATAATGTTGTATGTCATAGAAATTGTTTGAAAATTGCTAACAATGGACATGAGAATTGTTGCACTATATTTAATAAAAACTCAAAGGGTCTGCATACAATATTTTGGTCATCAATATTATATCATAATCATCTAGAAACATCCACAAAAACTTAGAGAAATTCTAATGTAAAACAGATACAAAATTACTCCAAAAACTCCATGTGAAAATAGAGGGGAAAACTAGCTCGAATCAATAGTTAACTTGAAATTTTTACATGAAAGGCATGGTATTTCGAGATATGGATCCAAAATATAGCTCATTACAGTGATATACATCAAATAACATGGCCATGGAGTCAATAAGTCATCCTCCACAAAATCTACACAACTATGAGTGCGCCTTCAACAGTAGAACATGAACATTGAGAGAATATTGAGAGAAGAGATAGTGGAGAAGGAGATAGTAGATGAACTTGAAATGAAAGGGGACTTGAACCTGCATAAAAAACATTCATTAAGATATGATAAGAGGTCTGAATGGCCTCTCCTCCAACCAACTTGGACATGAATCTTTCACCTTCGAAATTGGTTCAATGGCAGGGAGGATGAACATCCACCGTGCAAGGACAAACTAAGCTCTCCAAGAGTGAAAAACAAAAATGATACAATGCTCTCCTTTGTCATCCTCCTCTTTTATTAACCTCATGTGGACTCATAAGGTCTAATTTCCTCCAAGAGACTTCACTCAACTAGAATTAGTGATAGATTCTCTCAAGAGACACTTGTCCACTTCTTCCTTGCATTCCTCTTTCCCCCAATTAGAATTGGGAATCTTGGCTGACCATAACTCCCTCTATGCGCCCTGTTGGTGGCTATTTTGTATCCCTGATGTGTCATATGTGTCATAGGTTTTAAATCAGGTTTGAATTTGTCATATTTGTCATAGATTCCTTCACCATTGTTGTCATAGATCTGCTATGTAATCTAGCTACAAGTGTCACAATGCCTCTTCCTCTTCCTTGGGAGTTACTCTTCCACTCCAATTCGACTGTCCTAGATTTTTTCCATGAATATTGCCTCTTCATATCCCTGAAGTATGTTACCCTCCACCTTGAACTTGAATTTGTGTGAGGATGATGCCAAGTGTAGTGGGGAATCTTGCCACATGTGGGTCCCACAACCTCTCACGTGCCCTCATAATCCAATGCCACCTTATTTTACTTTTTATTATTGTTTATTTGACCCATTTAATGTGAATTTGTAAGTCTAAGGTCATTTTGGGTCTTGTAGCTCCCTTATTCCAAATTTTAATGCTTCCACCCCCAACCTAGGGAACTAGTAAGTTAGTGGATTTTTTGCTCCATAATAGTTTATTTGGATGGGGACATTACAAACTTTGAATTGGGAATTTTCTCTTCATGTGACCCACCTTGTCCATTTGGCTCTAATTTTACATTATTACTAACTTCAACATCATACTTGGCAATTATTTGACCCTTAGCACCAATTTGAAAAACTATCATGAACATGGCCAAGTGGCTTAGGCCATTGTGATCCAATGAAAACTTTGGGGACATGACACTGAATGATCTCATCAAGAAAAAGCTGATGAGCGATAAGGTTGGGGAATGCCGAGTTTTGCAGTGATTAAGGTTCAATTTTTGTGAGGGATCATCCAACTCCTTAACGTTTTTAAAGGGGTATTCCAACATAGGCCCACACACACATAAGCATATCAAAGTTCACTCTCTTGCCTTTCTTAAGATCATAAATTCATTGTTAGGACCTTTTTACAAAGACAATTTTAAAATTAACAATGATGAACACTATGTTTATCATCATTGATAAATAAGCTTGGAGTGCACAATTTGAGGTCAAACATAATGAGGTTGAGGAATCCAAAGAACACCTCTTTCTGGAGCATTGAAGCATACCATGACATTTCATGATTGGGATAAGGAATCCTATGTGGATCTCACCATTTCTAGAGGTTGCATGCATGAAATGGAATACTTTATCTTTGTAGTTAAATACCTCATAGACTCCATGGAAATTCATTTGAACCTATAGACTTTTGATGTGCCATTGGAAAGCTCTGATAGCCACATATAAGAGAATGTTGGAAATGTTGATTTTACCACTTTCAGATGTGATAATTATTTCCCTTATGAATTTTATGCAACAAATTCTTCATAAAATAATTATACACTGAAATATTCAAGCATATGTTACACTTTGAATGTTTATATACATGGACCATTAAATAGATCTCATCGTGCCTTTTCAATTGTAAAAGGAACGTCCTTTTACTCTTTATTTAGATGCTTAATTAATTAATTATTATATCATTGCCTCTCCCATGGTTTCATAAAACCATGGTATTTTACCACTGTATTTTATTTCTTTACCTTTTCATTTTAATATTTAATTTATTATTATATCATTGCCTCTCCCATGGTATTTTATTTCTCTATCTTTCCATTTTAATGTTTAATTCATTATTTTCTCTTATTTATATTATTCATATTTATTTATTTGCACATACCTTCAACTATTATTTAATTATCATTTATGTACATACTAAGATCTAGAAACTTAGTCTTCATATCCCAAGAAGGATTTCCATGTGCTTGTTTCACATGCACGTCCATCCATGTTAGAAAAGATCTAAGTGTGTGCACCCACACTAGACCAGACTTGACCATTCCAACAAGGGTAGCTAATCCCTGAGAATGGGCAAGTCAAATCCACTCTATTATGACAAGGAATACCAGAGCCAGGTAGACACGTGACGGGAAACCCAAGTTCTATACCACTTGATCAAGTACCATGATCAAGAAGGACTATACTAGGGCCTCCCAAAACCAGGGGGTAGATCTACAAGCATCCAAACCTTATTCCACTTGGCCGAGCACCATGACCAATAAAGGATACATCCAGGGGCCTCACATACACCAGTGAGTGAACCGTCATCATCCTCGATAAGTCAAATCACCATGACCCATTGATCCAAGAACCATGGACGCATCCAACATGATGTATGCCCGAAGCTTTCCCAGACATCAACAACCTCTCAGCGAGGGAGACATTCTTCACCACACCCAAGATTTTCTCTGAAGTATACAAACTTTTCCTTTGATAGAGGCTTGGTTAGAATGTCTGTGCAATCTTCTCATCTGTGGATATGTGCTGGAGTTTAACCACCCCCTTCTGCACTCATTAGAGAAAATTTGAGGTCTAAAATGGGCCTCCTAAGGAAAATAATAAAATAATATTTATGACTTTTAGAGGGAAAGTAAAAAAAAAACGTTTTCTTTGTATTTTCAACATATCTCCCTGCGTTTTACTCAATGAGTGGGAGCACTCGTTGGATGCAGAATTTGAAGTAACACATTTTTTGATTTATTTCTCGTCTTTCGTGGGGTGGGGTACCTCAAAAGCATGCAGTGTGGGTACTTGTTGGATGTGGAATTTAATTCCTCATCCAACAAGTGCTCCCACTCGAAATTTGAGTAAAACGACAAGGAGATATGCTGAAAATACGAATTAAAAAAGTAGTTTCTTTAATGTAAAATATGCCATGTCAACCATTATGGTTGAACCTTTTCTTTAAATTCTATTGGTTCTTGAATTCAATGGCTCCTTTTCTTACAAGGTGGTTCGTATTCTTATGAATCCCATTTTAGACCCTGAATTTTCTCTAATGATGTCTCGAATGAAGTGATATTTAATCTCAATATGTTTCGACTTGTCATGGAAGACTGGATTTTCCGAAAGCTTGATACAACTTTGATTATCACAATATATCAAGGTAGTTTCTAGTATTTGATCAAATAGTCCAGGAAGTAACTTCTGAAGCCACACCGCTTCACGACTTGCATCACTAGCTACAATATACTATGTGTCTACTGTACTTAGTGCTATAGAAGTCTTCTTCCAACTAAACCAAGAAACCATTGTTGATACCAAGCTGAAGCAACATCCGAAGGTGCTATTTTTGTCTACCACAATGCCTCCCCATTCAGAATATGTATAACCATGTAGCCACACATCACCACCTAAGACATATTTGAGACAATATCCAAATGTACCACATAGTACCTCAACACATGCTTTTCTACCACTCAATGCATCTGCCTTGACTCAACCATGAACTTGCTCAAGGTATTTACTACAAAGAAAATATATGGCCTGGTGTTAACCAGGTACATCAAGGATCCAATAAGATTCATGTACATAGTGGGATTGATCCAGATTTATGCATGAATGAAATAAGATAGCATATACAGAATCATATACAGAGATATATTGCAAAGAACACAGTGATACAATAAACACATATTCTATTAAATATCGGAAATAGAACAAACTGTAAAATACAATAGCTAGAATGGTGGTAGCTATCTCTGAGAAGAGATGTGGCCGCTCTGCTCATTCGTGCCAAGATGAATACAAAAAGAGGCAGAAAGGGCCTTTTTATCATAAGAATGAGGGAAAGAATCCCAAGCATCCAAAAACCTAACCCTAGAAGATGAACTGTCATAAAGTTTGCGGCCCCAAGGTGGTTAGTTGAACAGTCAACTTCCCGAGGTCATAAATTTTGCATATGATCTCCGTTTGGGGCGCTCGATAGCTTGTTGGAAAGGTCTATCCAAGAAATACAAGAGGAGTTAAATGTTTGAAAATGGATCGCAAAAAAACATTATTTAGGACCTCAAAATGGCCCCAGAAGTTTAGGACCCAAAAAACTGAAGAAAAATTACTAGAAAATCGCTGAAATGGGAAACTGTTTTGAGCCAATGGAATAGGTGGGTGGCCACCGATATCCATCTGGATCAGGGATCCACCAAATCTGAATTTGAAGTAGAATCGCCCAACTTCTTCAGATTTGTCACCATTGGTGTAGTCATGGAATTTGAGTCCATCATACCGAATCTCCTTAGGATTTCAATTGCATACTTATCCTGACTAAGGAAGATATCATCTGATCTCTGCCACACTTCCAATCCTAGGAAGTAATGCCTCAACCCTAGATCCTTCATCTCGAACTCATAATATAACTCCCTCTTTCTCTCAACTATGAGATGCTCTTCTTCAATAAGAAAGAAGTCATCAACATATAGTACCAAGATCACATGATCACTATTGACAACCTTGTAGTAAAGGATGGGATCCACAAAAGTCTTGGTGAAGCCCAAATTCATCAGGTATCCTCCAATCCTGGAATACCAAGCCCTAGGTGTCTTCTTGATTCCATATAGTACTTTCTTCAATGCATACATGAGACTCCTTCCCATGTATCACACATCCTAGAGGTTGCTCTATGTACACCTATTCCTCAATTTCACCATTGAGAAACATGGTATTTACATCCATCTGATGTAATATCCAACCCATCACTGAAGCAAGTGAAATGATAGTTATGATAGTAGTGTAACTGACCACTGGAGCAAACGTCTCCTCGTAGTCCACTCCTTCTTTCTGAGAGAATACTCGGACCACGAACCTTGATTTTTTTTTCTCGATGCTACCATATACTATATTCTTGATCTTGTATATCCACTTAGAAGTCACCATAGACTTCCCCTCAGGTCTTGGAACAATATTCCACACATCATTCTTCATGATGGACTGATACTCTGCCATCATGGCATCTCTACAAACTTGGTGATCAACAACTTCCTCATAACTGGAAGGCTCAGTATCAATGATGTGACTCATAAGTGCTATGTAACTTGAGAATCTATGAGGTCTCTTACTTTCCCTAAAGGTACCATTGGGATCTGAATGCTTCTCTGCCTGTTGTAGAGTGTTACGAAGCCAGACTGTTCTTTTCATGACCATTACAACATCTTTCTGCCTATCCACATGCTTTGTTGCCTCTACTGGATCCTCCCTCTAGTCATCTGAAGGATCCAAATGCTTCTCTACCTCTTGCAGAGTGTTACGAAGCTAGACTGTTATTTTCTTGACCATTACAACATCTTTCAGCCTATCCACATGCTCTGTTTCCTTTGGGAGCCTCCTGCTCCTCATAGTCAATCTCCATGTGATATTCTCTAGATCTCCTAAGAGCTACCTCCTCATCAAAGGTGACAACCCGATTGGCCTCAATCTGTCTCTAACCAGGGATGTATATCTGGAAATCCTTCGATGTCTCACTGTATCCCAAAAATTTCCCCTTCTTTCCTGAAGGTTCCAGCTTCGATCTCTTCTCCTTGGGTACATGAATGTATGCTTGGAAACCAAAGATCCTTAGATTATTGACTTCAAGTTTCATACCTGTGAATTCCTCCTATGGAGTCTTGTCCCCTAATATCTGATTAGGTCTCATGTTCTGAACATAAACTGCAGTATTAGATGCCTCTTCCCATAAAGCCATGGGTAAGCCCTGATCATGGATCATTGCTTGAAATCATCATCCTATCAACCTATACAAGAATCCCTCTCAGACACAAATCACTTTATCTGAATCTATGCTTGAGGGTGAAATCGCGAACCTGGGAAACACTTTTGTGACAAACGGAGTGAAAAAAACGGAGCACAAGCGGATGATCACGCGAAAAAAAGTCAAAGGCTGAAACTCTAGGCCAAGAGTTTAAAAAACTCTAGGCCGAGAGTTTTGAGAGTTCAAACTCTGGGCCGAGAGTTTGAAAAAACTCTAGGCCGAGAGTTTGAACCAATCGCCGCGCTATATTTAAAAAAAACTCTCGGATGAGAGTTTGCACTAAACTCTAGGCTGAGAGTTTGGAAGACATTTTCTCGCTCGAGAGTTTCTGGTCAACAATTCCAGCACCATTTCTGCAGAATTCAGAAATGTGTCACTTTAACAAGGTCGGACCACTGCAAAACATGAGAATTACATGTCAGAGTTTATACCAGTAGATTCATCATTCCATCTACTTTCTAGTAATATAAGTTTTTTTCAATTTCATTTAGGATTACTATTTTGTTCTATTTTTTTACTAAACTTTATCATTAAAAAATTAAGTGTCTGAAAAATCAGTCACAATGAAAATTCAATATCATCACAATGACGAAGCCAAAAAAATTAAAAAAATACAAGGATGTTCCTTGAAGTGTCCTCTTCAATGGGTTGGTTTCAGTTTGTTTGATAAGAGTAACATTTGAAAGAAAATGTGAAGACAAAAACATGTGTCGATAATGCACCATTTTCTGAACATACGCTGTTTCGATAAGTAATAAAAAATAGTTCCCAAGTCTTAAAAAAATCGAAATATAGTCCAGGATCAAGTTTAGTGTGTGTAGATTATGAGAATACAATTTTTTTCCCTAAAATGAATAACCATCTTTCAAAAAACCGTCGTCAACATAGGTCACTCATTATCCATACCTCAACTTTTCAAGTATATGTCGTTTGTTGACAATAAATTTATCCCACGATATGTCCATAAAAAAAATTAAAAAAATAGGAGTAGAGAGCTAATTCAATTATGTAAAACCTTTGTGTTTACTTCAAGTTGAAATTCCTAAGGGAGATATGGGTTTGAAGAGGTCAAAGTTGAAAAACATAAAAATTAGCAGTTGTTTTTGTCAAAAACAAGCCAAAATTGTTTCCCAACTTCATGTTTTCACCCTTGAGTCCTTATGCCATACCAGAAACTGACCATCCACAAAGGCAACTCTAAATCCTTTGTCCTCCAAGGATGAAATAGATAGGAGGTTCTTCTTAAGTCTCGGTACAAACAATATGTCATTCATATGCATAGTGTCTTCGGAATCCAACTAGAAGGATGCAGATCCAACACCTTTTCACTTCATATATGGAAACATCCCCAATTTCCACATATAGTGAAGAATTTTCTTCTGACAAATTTGTGAGAGTACTCTGATTTCCTGTCATATGTATGGAAGCGCCACTATCTACCAACCAAATATCACTATTTTTGGTAATGGATCTTGAAAGAGTAGAGATAAAGTAGTACTCCTTCCTAATACCATGATTCAAACTATTATTATTTGGTCCTCTTCTATGATAGGTCCTCTGCTTCAACAACATATGCATGTTGCTTCCCTTTTCTTTTCTTCTCAAGACATTTGTTAGAAAAATGGCCAAACTTCTTACAGTTATAGAACTTGATATGAGAGAGATCCGTTGTCTTATGTTCATGAGATGGAGCATTTATTTTCCCTTTGTTTTTTCTATAAGGAAGTTTCCTTCCTTTCCCTTTCCTTGCTTGAGCTACAAGGAATACATTTTCTTCATCCTGATTTTTTTGAGGACCATTTCGAGACATAATTATCCCCTCTTCTTGGACACAATCAGTCCACACTGAGCCTTATAGTTTTGTAGAACATGTGTGGAATGATGCTATGATGTAAGACAATGATGTTAGGGATATAGTTTTAATCCTTTGGTTGGATCGATGATTGATTCCAAGACTGCAACACAGTTAGACTTACAATTCGGATGTACATTTAATGTAGAGGAGAAGAATGGTGTTAGGGTGAGCACACAAATTTGCTCCCCAAAAGTGTTGCAACAAGGCCGCGCTAGTGGGGAAAAAAAAAATCACGCATGCACCTAAGGCAGCGCGCATGTTCCACTAGGTTCGGTACCGAACCAAGGCATGTGCGCGTTCCTAGGGCGTGCACGCAAAAATGCACGCATGCGCACCTGTTAAGGTAATAAAAAAACATGGCCGATTTGTTGTAATTCTTTCCATTGCGGTCAAGCGTGAGTCATCCATCGCGTGCGCGACGCTACAGAGCACCAATTTCACCATTTCCACTAAAAAACTATCTCCATCTATCCACCAAGTGCATTGGATAGGTAAGATCCATGTTTTTTCTCTTTTTATTCATTTTTTTTGTCATTTTATTCATTTTTGTTTGTTTATTCATTTTTTAATAATTCACAAATTAGTAAAATAATAGAGAATTTTTCAATTGCAGAGTGTAAACCTACACAATGAATGAACAAAATGTTAACATGGAGTCTGGTGGAACACAAGAAAACACAAATCTTGTAACCAATGAAAACCCTCAACAAAATCCAAATGCCCAAGAAAATCAAAACCCCCAACAAAATTTTGACCGAGATGACTTGAACCATTATGTAAATGAAATGAGAGTGCACACTCGAGAACTAAGAAACATAGGGGAACCATCTTGAGTGTCCCTTGCCACCTCAATTGAGAGCTCAATTGACTCCCTCATCCATGCACATTGCCAATTGACTGACATGACTGAATATAGAGCTAGGATGCGGGAGTATTATTCCACGGGCATTTCCAAGGAGGAAATAAAAGATTTGAATATTACAAAGGCCCAATTGTAGAGTATGTTCACTGATCCAAGAACACAACAACCACTGGACATTATAAAGCCACGTGTCTGCATGGATTGGTGTCATTTCCAACCATGGGGGGACAATTGGATGCATAGGTGGTTCATGGTTTACGATAAACTTCCCTGCAATAATAGGGAGGTTCCACAGTACTTACTTCGGCAACTGTGGGCTAAGTTTGCGCTTGGTTTACATGTCAACTATTTTGACATAACCGAGTTCCAGGGTGTTGGGCGTGGCTCTGCCCAAGATCGACCTGCTTCTAGGAGGAACCCACTAAGAGGGCCACTAGTTCCTAGGCGTGAGCCCAACCCCTCTCCCCAACCACCTCAGTTACCCCAAAAACTTGATCAGATCGAGGGCACGATGAGGAGTGTTGCATGTGGACTGCTTAGACACACTGCCTTTGTAGCAGCTACTACAGTGGAGAGACAGGATGACCGTGATAGAGACATAGGTGCAGGGCCTTCACGACAGAGTCAGGATAGACCCGTGACCAGTGGTAGCCATGCTGTGCCTTCTAGTTCGACGGGGACAATGCCACATCTTTGTATCCATTGCGGGCACACTTTCCCTGGCCCGATCGAGGGCTTCTATATGCAGCAGGTTAGCACTTTTTTTAATGTGTTTTCAATCATCAATTGATAATTTGTAAAGTAATTTTAAAGTATTTGTGTTTGACCTAAACTATTATTTCAATGTACAACTATTTAGAGCCGAGACACCGTCATGGGAGAACGTAGCATCTCCCAACCTGGATGCAGCAATGGCATCTGTAACTGAAATTGCGGCACCTCACACGGAGGTATTTTCAGTACCTCACACAATATTGTTATTACTTATGGCATTTCTATTTTTATGTACTTATATTTATGACATACATGATGATAGTTCGTACAATATTTTTTAATATTTTGATTGACTGAATAATTACTTGTTTAATATGTTCATAACGTGCATGCGTTTTGGTGTCCATAGGTATGCACAGACTACGATGATCATCCATCTCTGCTAGGGATCGAAATATCACCATATACACAGCTACAATGTGTAGTTAAAAGCACCTTTTTAATTTGAAATATTATGCCATACTATGGTTTAATTTTATTTTTGTTTACTAAACTATGATATTACAAATTTGTATGTAGGGGACGCCAACAGTTGCAGGCCACTTTAGTCCCATGTTTCCACCCTCTCCCATGAGTCGCCCCCCTCGCTTCCATCTAGACCCCTCCCTCCGTCCAACCCCTCCCTTCCATCCACCCTCCCCTCTCCGTCCATACTCCCGCCTCTGTCCATCCTCCCCCATTCGTCCACGCCCCCCATCTATACATCCTCCCCCATTCACCCATGCCCCCCGGTCTATCCATCCTCCCCCGTTCTTCCACGCCCCCCCTTCCATCTAGCTTCCCCCCTTCATCCACAACCTCCCCTATATCCATCCTCCTCCCTCTGTCCAGGACTGCACTCCCATTCACCATACCTCAACATCCCCCCTATCCCTTTTGGGTCGATACCCCTATTGTACAACCGGTAGGGGTTCATCGTCCATGACATCCTCCTCCACCCAATACCACCATGTCCTCTTCCACCATATCATCTCCAGTTCTCGCCACTATTGTGGCAACTACTATTCCATTATCTACCCATGTATCTATAGTGGTTGCACCCATAGTTGCTTCATCTACATCTGTGCTCGCCCCCCATGATTGTATTGGAGCAGGTTTTCCAACCAACTGCTCCTCCTGCTATCCCAGAAGCCCAGCCATGTCCATTGTCGGAGCTGTTCACGGTGAGAATCAAGTTAATTTATGAAAATGTTTTGATCCATTAACCAAAATTAATTTAAGAAATTATTAATTTTCAATGAAATGATTGTCGTAAATGTTGTAGGGTGGAGTTGCTTGGAGGCTCAACAGGTCCAGGACATCTGCTTCTCATCTCCCACTCGCATCAGCGGTGAGTTATTTAAGATTTGAATTGTACATTAATTTTATAAATTTGGCAAATGTTACAAATGCTTGAAAATGATGGTATCTTATATCATTTGTTTCAGAACCTGTAGAGACGGTCTACTCCTAGACGGAAGAAGACCCGAGATACCAGTAGCTCCAAGAAGAGGAAGATCAATTTTGGAGATGTGCCTGGGAGTGACCGGGGTGGTCACAATGATTGACACACCATGTTATGTACATTAGCCACGATGTGGCACCTTTGGGCACTAGTTTCCATGTACTTTGTATCTACAACACGGGTTGCCATGTATTTTGGATCTATGACACAAGTTGTCGGATTTTGTATAGGGCATGAGTTTCCATGTATTTTGGATCTACAACACAAGTTGTCAGATTTTGTATAGGGCATGAGTTGCCATCATATGTACATTGGGAACCATGTTCCACTATTTTCCTGAAAATTTATATATTTGTTCGAGTTTTGTTCCACTATGGTTTTATCTCATGGATTTATATATAGTTTTGTTCGATTTTTTTTTCTATATATGTGTATAATGATTTGGATTCAAATGTATGCACATGAATATATATGTACAAATGGAAATTATTTACTTTTTATATGTATTGTAATTTAGGCAAGGGATTAGGCTACATAATAGGGTTTCATTGTGATTAGAATACAAGCTAGGGTTTATGCTACCAACTAGGGTTTTTAGGATAGGCTCTCTTGTTTCTAGGATAGACTCCAAGCTCTAGGGTTACCAACTTAATGTTGAACTCCACTATCATGACAACATTGTCACCAACACCATGCCCACTACCACAATCACCATCAAGCCTCGTCATCCTCTTGCTCGTGGTGCCACCATCCTCATCCCCATCAATCATCCATCATCCACCATCAACCTAATGCACTTTGTCTCACTGTCACCGTCACAATATCTATCCTCACACCCATTATCACCATCATCATCATTGTGCTCATTGTGCTCATTGTCGCCATCATGCTCATTGGATTCTAGGCCATTTAGTCTCTTTGTTTATGTATTTTGGGTCAGATATGTATTGCACTTGATTTGTTTTTAGTTGTATGCACCCTTGCTATATACATGTCAGAAACTTTGCATATAAGTGTATAATTATTTGGATTCAAAACTAGGGTTTTTAGGCTAGGCTCTGGGTTTCTAGGGTTTTCCCATATACACTTGATAGAGACACTTTCAACCAGGAGTGTCTCTATCAAGTGTCTATGGGAAAACCCTAGAACGAACGTGGAGTTGGGAAAAGGAGTCGATCTGGGTCGAGAACTTATGGAGTTCCCCTCTATGTTTAGATTCAGTGAGACAATGCGGGTTTCTTTTTTGCATTTGAACTTGCCAAGATGGTAGGCACGAGGTAATCCCCATATCTATATCTATATATATGAAATAAAATATAAATTAAATAGTAATACTAATATCTAATTTTTGTTGAGATTTGGTCTTGTGAAGGCAAGGAAACAGACCAAGATTGCAAACCAAACTAGAATAGGGACAAGGAGTTTTGAACTTAGCCTCATTAAATATAATTTTGAACTCAACATTAAAAGAGTAATTGAAGATATAATTAAACTTTGAATTCCACAATAAGCATCCATGTTGATGAAAGAGATGGGGCATAAGTTGATTGCTTATGGATCTATTATTGTCTTAAAAAGATGAAAGTTCTAAAGAAATCTCACATTGCTTTTATATAAAGAAGGTTTGCATGTTGTTTATATTTTCCATGTGAAATAATCACCAGGTTCAAGTCATCAAATGATAACATAATGTTATTGTCAAGGACAAGACTTGAGGAAATCCAAATAAGGAAGAAAACATCTTGACCCACACAAGGATATCTTGATTTATAGCTCATGTTGCACTTTAAACAATGTTAGTATCACTAAGAATGCAAAAATGAAAAAACGACTATCTTATATTTTATGTCATATTTCTTGAGTAATGACAATATGTAGGTGTGAGGGATATCTAAGAAGATAGTTAAATGAAAATTTAGGATGTCATAATGTTCTATTTAATATATTTCACTACTAGTTGATCAAACTCAAAAGTTAAGGGCTAGAAAATAGGGCATGGAAGTAGAACATATAAGCGGCAAAAATCACATGGATGTTAACATAATGGGATTTGCATTTCCATGGATATTCGTGTTTTTAGTTAGATATTCACTTACATTTTCAACTAGGATCAATTTACAAACAAAAGCATTTCAATTCAATTCCCTTCTCATAGTGGGAAAATATGACATAGTGAGTACATCTAGTAAGACCCACCTCTTTTTTCTAGTTAACAAGGAATGCATTACTATTGGAATGGATACCTTTAACAATATTCATTCTAATTATCTTGACCTCTACAATCATAAATGGGGGTTTCAAGTAAATCTGCATGCAAAGAAAGGATGTAATGCTTATCTTGCTTCATCCATTCAATAAAACTTGATTTTCATCTATTCCTTGCAACAATCCCAACCTATAGACACTCATAATTTATGTTTTTAGGTAGATCCACATGTAAAGAAAGGCTATAATGATTTGCTTCACCCATTCTAAACAAATTTCAATTCATATATATATATTAAAACAACTACAGGGCTTTCACAACAATGATTAAAACACCAACAAAGAAAACCACAATTTTAGCCTAAAAAACTTGCAGTATTCACAATTTCCACTAGTAGTTCAATATACCAAATCAGTGAAAAACATAGATTATGGATAGAAAAAAAATATCACTTACATAGAGTGAAACTCAACCTCAAAGAAATACAAGTAATTTTTTCTATATAAGTATGTGTATAGTCTACACAAAGAAACAATCCAAATACTATAGTCCATTTTCATAAGGAGAACGCCTAATGGTGCCCACTAAGCCAAAACCACATGTTAAATATGTTAAATATGCATATATGCCCACTAAGTAGATCGAATTTCTAGGGTTTTACCATAGACACTTGATAGAGACACTTTCAACCAGCTCAAAAATACCTCTAGTCTACCTTCAATCTACTTAGCTTACCTTTCCATATGCCATATAAAAATGGGGACATCCAGTTGGTACTAGTGTTATGGCATATCCTCTCTAATTGAATTATGGTAAAACACTTTCTTATGTGTTTACATAACATTAGGAGGTCAAAGGTGGTACTCTATAATGGCTCACATATTCTCAATATTGTCTCAATAGCTTAGGGAGCATCATGATGTGGCTATAAGTGTATGACCTCTTGTGTGAGGTGTGCCCTTAGGGATTTAAGCAAGCACAACCCTCATTTCATATCATTAGCAACATTTACCTAGCCATTTTTCATATGTATCAACACTTGGGAGACAAAAAAACCTAAGACATGTCCTATATGGTAGTTTGAAAGTTCCTTTATGCATGTGTGGCAGTTGACGGAACCCCATTCTGCTCGTCGGTTTGGGTTCCGTGACCCCAGAGCAATTCCTCAAAGTGTCCCTGAATGGCCCTGGGGTGCCTGACCAAAATTCCCATAGAAAAAAAAACCGTGAATTCGATCGCAACTCCGTCGATTTTGATGGATCCAAAACGTCGGGTTTCAGCTAGGGTACCCCCCACACCATGCTTTGAAGTCTCGGAAACGGTGTTATTGTGCCATCTCCGGAGCTAGGGTTTTGCTTAGTGAAGGCCATTCCAATATTGCTCAAGGGGGTCATTTACGATCCGAAGGCTCCCAGGCGTGCGTGGACATCGTGAAAACGTCCACAATGGCCATGTGCACGTGTGTGAGCTGATGGAACCCAATTCCATTCGCCGGTTTGGGTTCCGTGACCCTGGAGCAATTCCTCAAAGTGTCCCTGAATGGCCTCGGGGTGTCTGACCAAAATGACCGTAGCACCAAAACCGTGACTCCGATCGTGAATCCGTTGACTCTATTGGAGTAGAACGTCGGGCTTCAACTAGGGTACCACCCACACCATGCCTTGAAGTCTCAGAAACGGTGTTATTGTGCCATCTCTGGAGCTAGGGTTTTGCTAAGTGAAGGCCATTCCAATATTGCTCAAGGGGGTCATTTACGATCCGAAGGCTCCCAAGCATGCATGGCCATCGTGAAAACGTCCAAAATTGCCACGTGCATGTGTGAGAGCTGATGGAACCCAAGTCCGCTTGCCGGTTTGGGTTCCATGCCCCCGAAGAAATTCCTCAAAATGTCCCTGAATGGCCCTGGGGTGTTGGACCATAAATCCCATATCATAAAAATTGTGACTCCGATCATGAATACGTCGATTCCGATGGATTCAGAACGCCAGGTTTCAACTAGGGGACCCCCCACATTGTGCCTCGAAGTCTTGGAAACGGTCATATTGTGCCATCTCCAGAGCTAGGGTTTTGCTCAGTGAAGGCCATGCCAATCTTGCTCAATGGGGTCATTTATGATCCGAAGGCTCCCGGGCATGCCTGGCCATCGTGAACACGTCCAAAATGGCCACGTGCACGACAGGAGATGACGGAACCCAAGTATGCTCGCTGGTTTGGGTTCTTTGACCTCGACCCAATTCCTCAAAGTGTTCTTGAATGGCCCCAGGGTGCTTGACCAAAATGCCCATAGAACCAAAACTATGACTCCGATCGTGAATCCATTGATTTCGATGGATCCTGAATGCCAGGTTTCAGCTAGGGGACCCCCCACACTGTGCCTCAAAGTCTCAGAAACGGTGTTATTGTGCCATCTCCTAAGCTAGGGTTTTTCTCAGTGAAGGCCATTCCAATATTGATCAAGGGGGTCATTTCTCATCCGAAGGCTCCCAGGCGTGCGTGGCCATCGTGAACACGTCCACAATGGTCACATGCATGTGCGTGAGCTGACGGTTTTGGTGCTACGGGTATTTTTTTCAAGTGGTTACCCTTGGAAGAGTGGTCGTATAACACTTCCTTCCATACATCAACAAAAATGACCCCATTTATGGAACTTTATGGCTATCATCCACCATCCATCACATCTTCACTAAGAGACTCATCTAATGTTCAAGTAGTGGAACGCCACATGGAGCATCAACAACAAGTTCTTCAACTCTTAAAAGACGACTTGAATTTGGCACATAATCAAATGAAACAATAAGCATATCAACATCGTGGTGAATGAAGCTTTGATGTGGGGGATAAGGTGTTTTTAAGACTACAACCATACAAGCATATGTCCCTGAAGAACACCAAGAAGGATAATAAATTATCACCTAAATACTACGGTCCCTATATGGTGCTACAAAATATTGGTAGTATGGCCTACAAATTGGAACTGCCTACATCTTCACAAGTCCATCAAGTTTTCCATGTTTCATGTTTAAAGAAGGTAATTGGTGACAAGCTACCAGTTCAAACGATATTACTAGAAATTGAAGAGGAAATAAAAATAATCTTGGAGCTTGAAGCAATCACTGAAACAAGAATCTAACAGCTTCAGAATAGATCAATTCCAGAGTATCTCATTAAATGGAGGAACCTACCCACATAAGATTCAATATGGGAAGACGAGTCCTTTATACAACAACATCTAGAACTACTTCAGTGTTGAGGAAGGGTGATCACCCCCATAGATCCCCTTTTCTCTAGGAACCTATAAACAATACAACACATGTCCAACAATTATGTGGTTTTGGAGGCCAAATTGGCTTGTAACCAGAAACCTTGATTTGTAAATGAAGAAAATTTAATTGGAGTGGCTTTCTACCCAAGGTTGGAATCCAAGCATGTAGTATGATTCCTCAAAGCATTAGCATAACCAATTTCTAATAAAGTTCAAGGGTATTTGGTTAGTTCCATGCTAGGAAGCTGATGTGGATTTTGTAGAGAATAAAATGACAATCAAAATATAAATGGAAATACACAAACAATGTAGAGAACACAATAATACACTAAAACCCAAATTCTATTAATAAAAGAAAAGTAAATTGCATATAAAATGAAAAGCAATACAAACTATCTAGAATGGTGGTAGTTTATCTCTAAAGAGAGATGTGTTGATTGCACTCATTCATAAACAAACATTACAAGATACCAAAATTGTCTTTTAACAACAAATATCATGATTTAAGATGCAAAAACCATAGAGATCCAAAACCTCAACCCGAAGAAACTATGTTGCAAAATGAATGTGAGCCTTGGGGAGGCTAGTTTATATGTCGAGGGCAAAAATTTTGCATATAAACTCGATGTAGGGTGTTTCTTATACTGTTACAAAGCTTAATGAATGCTTTATGTGCTTGGTAGGCCATGCAATAAAAAATTGGGACACTATGTTAATTGCAAAAAATGCAAAGTAAATTCCCAAAATACTATTGGAAGTTTGGAACCTAAAAGACGATAGTGAAAATACTATGATGTGGAACCATCATCACCCAGTGGTACATATGAATGCTCACTAATATCCAGTGGTCACTAATATCCACTTGCATTAATTGTCCCCTTGTAAGAAGAAAAAAAATGACCCCATTTGCATTAAGTTCCTTGTTCACTTAGGAAAACTTCTATTGAATTTGACTATGAGTGAGCCATTTACTTTGGTGAAAGAGTTTCCTTGATTTGATGATGACTTGATAAAGTTATGAAAGACTGAGCTCTAGCCACATTGAATATAAAGAAGGCTCTCCTTCAAGAATGTTCTACATTCTAAAATTATACACAACTATCATGTTGACTACCTACCTATAGCCATCCATTAAGATGAAAGATAGCAAGGTTGTGAAAGTCTTGAATGGAAAAACAATGTTCAAGGAATATGTAGTTCGAGCTTTCTAACATACTTGAAAGTATAATTTTGTAGTAACACATCAAAACTGCCTTGGAAAATTAAGGCTAACGCATAACTCTATTTTTCTTCCATGCTCAATATCCACAAAAAATGGAAGGGTTTAAGACAAACCAACAAAAAAAAAACCTTTGAGTTGACGATTCAATGAATAAAGAGGTAGTAATAGCATGGTTAAGTGTAAAAGATACATTGAGTGCATTGCAATTCCCAAAGTTTGAGGGATCCTGAACAAATGAAAAATTAAAAAACTCTAGAAGTAATTTGGATAACACAATGCATGCATTTTTAATGCGAGATGAATGTGGATAATTGAATGCATTTGCTGAGAGAAGTCACAACAAATTAAGGAACCCAAGTCCGCTTGCGGTTTGGGTTCCGTGACCCCAGAGCAAATACTCAAAATGTCCTTGAATGGCCCTAGGATTCCTGACCAAAATTCCCATAGCGCCAAAAACGTGACTCTGATCGCAAATCCATCGATTCCAATGGATTTGGAACACTGGGTTTCAGCTAGGGGACCCCCCCACACTGTGCCTCGAAGTCTCAGAAACAATGTTATTGTGCCATCTTCGGAGCTAGGTTTTTGCTTAGTGAATGCCATTTCAATATTGCTCAAGGGGGTCATTTACGATCCGAAGGATCTTGGGTGTGCATGGACATCGTGAACACATACATAATGGTCACTTTCACATGTGGGAGCTGACGGAACCCAAGTCCGCTCGTCGATTTGGGTTCTGTGACCCTGGAGAAAATCCTCAAAGTGTCCCTAAATAGCCACGGGGGTGCCTGAAAAAAATGCCTGTAGCACCACAACCGTGACTCCGATCGTGAATCCGTCAATTCCGATGGATTCAGAACACCGGGTCTCATCTAGGCCCCCCCCACACCGTGCCTCGAAGCCTTGGAAATGGTGCTATTGTGCCATCTTAGTAACTAGGGTTTTGCTCAGAGAAGGCCATGCCAATCTTGCTCAAGGGGGCCATTTCTCATCCGAAGGCTCCCGTGCGTGCATGGCCATCGTAAACACGTCCACAATGGCCACATTCATGTGCAGGAGCTAACATAACTCAATTCCGCTCACCGATTTGGGTTCCATGACCCCGGAGCAATTCCTCAAAGTGTCCCTGAATGGCCATGGGGTGCCCGACCAAAATGCACGTAGCAGCAAAACCTTAACTCTGATCGTTAATCCGTCGATTCCAATGGATCCAGAATGCTGGCTTTTAGCTAGGGGATCCCCCACCCCATGCCTCGAATGCTCGAAAACGGTGTTATTGTGCCATCTCAGTAACTAGGGTTTTGATTAATGAAGGCCATTCCAATATTGCTCAAGGGGGTCATTTACGATCCGAAGGATCCTGGGAATGTGTGGTCATCATGAAAACTTCCACAATGGAGATGTGCATGTGCGGGAGCTGACGGAACCAAAGTCCACTCGCCGGTTTGGGTTCCGTGGCCCCAGAGCAATTCCTCAGAGTGTCCCTGAATGGCCCCGGGGGTGCCGCACCAAAATACCTGTGGCAGCAAAAATGTGACTTCGATTGTGAATCCGTTGATTTTGATGGATTTAGAATGCCAGGTATCAGCTAGGGGACCCCCCACACCATGCCTTGAAGTCTTGGAAACGGTGCTATTGTGCCATCTCCGGAGCTAGGGTTTTGCTTAGTGAAGGCCATTCCAATATTGCTCAAGGGGGTCATTTATGATAAGAAGGCCCCCAGGAATGTGTGGCCATCGTGAAAACATCTACAATGGCCATGTTCATGTGTGGGAGCTGACGGAACCCAATTTCGCTTGCCGGTTTGGGTTCTGTGCCCCCAGAACAATTCCTCAGAATGTCCCTGAATGGCCTCGGGGTTCCTGAGAAAAATGCCCGTAGCAGCAAAACCGTGACTCCGATAAAAAATTCATCAATTTCGATGGATCCAGAACACCAGTTTTCAACTAGGGGACCCCTCGCACTGTGCCTCGAAGTCTCAGAAATGGTGCTATTGTGTCATCTCTGGAGCTAAGTTTTTCTGAGTGAAGGCCATGCCAATCTTGCTCAAGGGGGACATTTACGATCCGAAGGATCCTGGGCATGTGTGGAAATATTGAACACATCCACAATGGCCATGTGAACATGCGAGAGCTGACGGAACCCAAGTCTTCTCGCCGGTTTGGGTTCCGTGACCCTAGAGCAAGATTAGCATGGCCTTACCTAAGCAAAACCCTAGCTCCGAAGATGGAACAATAGAACTATTTCCAATACTTCGAGGCACAGTGTGGGGTGTCTCCTAGCCGAAACCCGACGTTCCGAATCCATTGAAATCGACGGATTCGCGATCAGAGTCATGGTTTTGCTGCTACGGGCATTTTGCTGAGGCACCTCGGGGCCATTCAGGGACACTTTGAGGAATTGCTTCAGGGGCACAAAACCCAACCGACGAGCGGACTTGGGTTCCGTCAGCTCCCATACATGGCCATTATGGATGTGATCACGATGGCCATGCATGCCCGAGATCCTTCGGATGATAAATGGTCCCCTTGAGAAAGATTGGCATGGCCTTCACTGAGAAAAAGCCTAGTTACTGAGATGGCACAATAGCACCGTTTTAGAGACTTCGAGGCACGGTGTGGGGGGGTCCCCTAGTTGAAAACAGGCATTCTGAATCCATTAGAATCGATGGATTTCCGATTGGAGTCACGATTTGTCTTCTACGGGCATTTTGGTTCGACACCCCGTGGTCATTCAGGGACACTTTGAGGATTTTCTCTGAGGTCACATAACCCAAACCGTCGAGTCGACTTGGGTTCCGTCAGCTCCCCCACGTGCACGTGGAAATTGTGGATGTGTTCACGATGGCCATGCACACCCGGGAGCCTTTGGATCGTAAATGACCGCCTTGAGCAATATTGGAATGACCTTCACTGAGCAAAACCCTAGCTCCGAAGATGGCACAGTAACACCATTTATGAGATTTCGAGGCATGGTGTGGGGGGTCCCCTAGCCAAAACCTGGTGTTCCAGATTCTTTGTATTTGACGGATTTGCGATCAGAGTCATGATTTTGCTGCTACAGGCATTTTTCTCAAGCACCCCTGGGCCATTCAGGGACACTTTGAGGAATTGCTCCAGGGGCACAGAGCCCAAACTAGTGAGTGAACTTGGGTTCCGTCAGCTCCCACACGTGCATGTGGCCATTGTGGATGTGTTCATGATGGCCACACATGCCCGGGAGCCTTTGGATGAGAAATGACCCCCTTGAGAAAGATTGGCATGGCCTTCACTAAGCAAAACCCTAGCTCTAGAGATGGCACAATATCACCGTTTAAGAGACTTCGAGGCATGGTGTGGGGGGTCCAATAGATGAAACTTGACATTCCGAATCCATTGGAATCGATGGATTCACGATCAGAATAACGGTTTTTCTGCTATGAGCATTTTGGTCCGTCACCTCGGGGCCATTAAGGGACACTTTGAGGAATTGCTACAGGGGCACGGAACCCAAACCGATGAGCGGACTTGGGTTCTGTTAGCTCCCACACATGCACGTGGCCATTGTGGATGTGTTAGTGATGGCCACGCACTCCCAGGAGCCTTCAGATCGTAAATGACCCCCTTGAGAAATATTGGAATGGCCTTCATTGAGCAAAATCCTATTTACTGAGATGGCACAATAACACCATTTCCGAGACATTGAGGTACGGTGTGTGGGGGGTCCCCTAGATGAAAACCAGCATTCCAGATCCATCATAATCGATGTATTCGTGATCAGAGTCACGATTTTTCTGCTACAGGCATTTTGGTCGGGCACCCCGTTTCCATTCAGGGACACTTTAAGGAATTGCTCTGGGGTCACGGAACCCAAACAGGCGAGCGGAGTTGGGTTTCGTCAGCTCCTGCATGTGCATGTGGCCATTGTGGACGTGTTAAATATCGCCACGCATGCCTGGGAGCCTTCGGATCGTAAATGACCCCCTTGAGCAAGATTGGCATGGCCTTCACTGATCAAAACCCTAGCTCCGGAGATGGTACAATAACACCATTTTCGAGACTTCGAGGCATGGTGTGGGGGGTCCCCTAGCTAAAACCCGACGTTCTGAATCCATCGAAATCGACGGATTTACAATCACGGAAATTGGGTGAAGTGGCTAGTGAAATGACATATGAAAAATGACTACGTAAATGTTGCTAATGAGATGGAATTATTCCATACTTGCTTGAGTCTTTTGACATTAATGTGTGCTTACCATCCACATATTATATATCAAGAAAAGTATTTTTTTGTTTTGTTTTAAAATGAAATCTACTAACCCTAAAGAATAATGTTAGTTGGAATTCTTAGTTATTCTAGATCTACTTGACATATGAGATTCTTCCATCTTGATCCACCCCTTTTTGTATTTAATATTAGTCTATTTGGAATTTGCCAATGCCCAGTGGAATTCTGACATCTCTGTAATACATTTTGATTTTTATGACTTAATGAGAAATATGGTTCCGACATATTGAGCTATTGCCCAATGCCTTTCAAATTTCAGTGCATCTATGTGTCTCATTGTGATTTGTGAATGACAAATGTGTACTCATTAATGTGTATTTATTCTAATTTCTATTGAATATTATGAAATGTTATAATATAAGATGAGTTTTCAATCTTGTTTATGCATGTGAAGTTTTCCTAAAGGGATGGAAACTTGAATTGGAGTGGTTGGTGTAAAACATCAATGTATTGTAATAATAACTTAATCATAACTCAAACATCAAATAAACGATATAAGATAACGATATCCAATAAACTATCTAACATGAATAACATTAGACATGCATGAATAAACAATCACATGACTATACTATGTACCTCAATCAATTAGGCCTTTTGGATCCTCTTGGTTTTTTATTGTCTCAAACAACCTACATGAGGTAGTAAGTAGCGTACCTTGTTTGATGACTTCGTTGAAATTGTTTGTAGTTGGATGTTTGTACCAATGATCAAGTGCGTAAAGTGATACACCCGTGAACCTGGTCTATAATCTGTGTATGTGTATCCATTGCTCTTTGGTCCCTTTCCATATACTGTAAGATATTCCCCCTGAACAACCATCGATCCAGGTTGAAAGGTAATGCCTTCACTATCGGTTAATGATGCGAGGAGGGTTTGATTCCTTTGGATGCATCATGCCAAGCAATAATTCATCCCAATTGCACTGTCTGTCGGGGAGACAACTGCGTAGGTGTGTCCTGCAAAAATGAATTTTACGATCATATTCCAACAAGTAGTGGTTTGTTAACTTGGATAATTACAAAAACAAGGAGGGAACCAAGATATGCATGCAGAAATGTTTACCTGGTTGTACAAGATCAGATATATGATCATATTCATTTGAAATAGAGGACTGGCCTTCCTCTAACTGGATTGTTTCAACAAATGCACGTGGGTCCACTACAAGTGATACATGATCCCATTCATCAACCATATCCATTGATTCACACTCATCCCACTCACAACTGCTGCAAGGCCCACAAAAGCAAGCAAGTTTCCGCGTCCATATTTCAAATAAGGGGTTGTTTGAGCTTCGAACCGAATGAAATCCATGAGTGCCTTTCACAGTACTACAACTATAAGAACGCGATCGATCTATATCAACTACATGCCATAAATTTCTGACAACATGTCCTCTACCTGTTGGTCTGTGCTGCTCCGTGGTTCGATCTGACATTTTTGCAGAGCACCATTAACTATGGATTCTGCATCCCGAATATGAGGGTTTTTCATTCACCTCATATCCTCCCTTCATAGGGAAGTTTTGAGACATGCTCTAGCCTCGTCCTGCTCTCCCTTTCCATGCCCGGTCTCAAAATAGTTCCATATATGCAGGAAATCATAAGTCTTGTGCAAAATACTCAACCACTGGAATACACGTGCATTTTTGAACTGGCCTGCCAAACCATCTGACCATATCCAATCCTAATCCATCTATATACCTCTCTCCTTCAGCTGATCATAGAAAATTTTGAAGAAATGATACACATAATGCAGGTCGTGGAACCTGTCGTCACTGATGTAGAAGTTGGTCTCTTTCAATATTATCCTCATGTCATTGCTGCTCTTTGGCGCGTGCCTATACGTTATATGGACCATTATGCTAACTTGGTATGAATGGTAGTATTGACTTTGAATCTCATTCTATGGCTGCAGGGTGTAGTTTTAAGCAAAGTCCACAACATGCAATATTGTGCCATTGGGAAAGGTGTCCCTGCACTGTCTGTACTGTTCATCCCGCCATCGTGCTACATGGACATGTTGTACATACTGCTTGGTCTTTTGGTATAATTCCTTCATGAAATCACAAATTTGAACTAGGTGCCACAAAACCAAGGGCATTAATACAACGTGACATTTTCAATCTGAATATATATGTACAAATTCAACATGTACAGTATGAAAGTATGCAAACTTAGATTACCCGTGACTTGACCAATGCAATTTTTTTTCTTTCCTTTGCACTATCTAATTGATATGTTATGTACTTGAAGTTCTGCATTTCTACTGACATCCTCCCAAATTCTTGCTCCTCGGTTTCATGGATGCAACGGCTCAATAATGCAAATCCACTGCACCTGGAACATGTCCCATATAAACATGATATTTTATAATATTTTTGTCCTTCAGGTGTTGGACACATTATGATATGTATAAATTCTTTGGATGCATTTGGTGGTTGTAATGATTGGCAGTCCTGCACAATGTTAGTATGCGAATCACAAAATATATGTCTATATGTATCATAATAGTAGTCAAATTCTACATGGTATTTATAGCAACATGTGTTGCGATCAATGCAAATTCTAACATACCAAGGTTTTCATTTTTCAAAGGACCTTTGGCCCAAGTTCAATTGTGTGTGCTCATTCTTGAACCTCTCATAGAGTTTCGTTTGTGTCGTGCCAATGAAGTGCTTGACATGGGGTTCACACCCCTTGACACATTTTCTCAATTTTAACACATCTCTTTGATTCGATGACGGTCTAGTGTTATCATGACAAAAATTTTGTACTAGTTCTTTAACAACATCAATAAGCTTCATGTCTGGACGAGGTAACCTACCAACAAAGGCCCAACAATACTTTTGGCCCGGGGTCTCAAGTTTTTCTCTAATAGAAGAATACTTTTGAAGGGTCTTTCTATCTAATTTAAATATTTTACATGTGTGTGATAGCAGGCGACATTGCCTTGTGGATTTGTCTACAATCGATTCCGACGGTACACGACAGGCCGCATTAAAATATTTTGTACGATAAGTTTTTCCAATCAAATTAAATGTAGACTATAGATTTCTAACAACATGATTGTTGGCCTCTGAACTTCTAACTACCTTTATGCCCAAAATTCTCCTAACATGAGCTAGACAATGAAATTTTAACAAAGAAAGAAACAATTGACATTTTTCTACATCGATTTTGGATTCAAAAAATTCTTTGATTATCCTGTTACTATGGAAATCGATAATGTGTTTGGGAAACTTACCTTCAAGTTCTGAAAATGAACTTTCATCCACATGAATACGCCTAGGAGTTCTTCATTGTACGCTTGATAGTCGAGGCAAGGGAGTCGGAAAGGAAGTATGAGTCTTGTCACCAGTTTTTTGTGGCCCTTCGTTCACAATTTGATCCTCCAAGGGAGTGTGTTTGATATGTGTGTGCACTTCTTGGGGAGGTTTCCAATTAACAACTTGTTCAACATCCATCCCTTCATACTTGACATCAAGCAAGATTTGATTGACTTCAACCACTTCGTCATTGCTTGTTGATGGATCTAAGGCACTAACATTTTGATGTCTACGGTTTTCCATGTACAACCTGGCCTTTTCTCTTATCTCATGGGCCTTTTCAGGGGGCGTCCCCTTCCTTCTAGACTTTATTTTATTATTATGTCTGTTTCCCATATTCAATACCTTTTTTAACAAAACAAAAATACCCCCTTGCAAGAATGAACAACAAATAAGATATTAAAACTCGATGTGCATGATTATTAAAACTCGATGTAGCAATTGATTATGTACAACAACATCTAGTGAGAATGTTTTCATATAATCTTAAAAGCTATTGAGAATGCCCTAGATATAACAACAACATCGCCTCTAGGAACTCAATTGGATGGTATTGGATGGTGGTATGGGATGTTAGTAAGAGCACATTCCCTACAAAAGGAGAAGCTCCCACTCACTTCATTTTCATGTTTTGGATGAAGGAAAATAGCCCCAAAATATTAAGAGTTTTCAAGTCTTTAGGTGTTTGTGTGAGTTGTTGTAGTGAAATCATGAGGAATTCAACAAATGTTTGTGTACTAGATGGAGCAATGTGATTATGAAAGGTTATTGGTGGTGATGAAAGTAAGGTTTTTTAATTATCTTCATGAAAGGTTGAAATCGTTGCTTGGTGCATGTTGTAGTTTTTTTGTGGTAAGATGTTTTTATCATCTATGTTGAAGGTTAAGAAGACTAAAATACATCTATCATACAATTCATGAGGAAAAACTAAAATAGATACAATTCAAACAAAGTGAATGAAGACTAAAATACATTTAGCAAGAGGAAGAGATCACCATACCTCAAGGATTATAATTGCTCTTTGCTTCAAATGTAATTTTTTTTTGATGTATCCACTATATGCAAGAAGAGTTCAAGTGTGTCCAAGCAGCATGAGAATTCAATCCAAGGAGCCAAATAGAGTCCAACTGTTGTGTATTCAATCAAAGGAACCAAATAGATCCAACTGGTGTGTATTCAATCCAAAGAACCAAATAGAGCCCCGACTATTGTGTAATGTATCCAAATTGTCAAAGAAACACCAAATAGTTTGAGAATTCAATCCAAAATGCAAATGGTTTTCGGACTGTGCATGAAAACAACAAAAAATATGCGAGGAATGAGAGAAAAAATGTGGGAGAAGAGCGCGTGTCATCATCATCATCATCATCATCATCATCATTATCATCTTCATCACCATCATCTTCATCTTCATCATCACCCTCTTTCTCATCATCATCTTCATCGTCTTCATCATCATAAGGAGCTTCTCTAATTTTGTTGAATCATTACTAGTGTGAGATGATGATGATGATGATGAAGATGTTGATGATGATGATGATGATGATGAAGATGTTGATGATGATGATGATGATGATGATGATGGTGATGGTGATGGTGATGATGATGAAGATGTTAATGATGATGATGATGGTGATGATGACGATGAAGATGATGATGATGATGATGATGATGATGATGATGGCGAAGATGATGATGATGATGATGATGATGATGATGATGATGGTGATGACGATGAAAACGATGATGATGAAGATGATGAAAATGATGATGATGACGATGATGATGATGATGATGATGATGATGATGAGGAAGAGGGAGATGACGACGACGACGATGATGATGATGAAGATGACGATGAGGATGATGAAGATGAAGATGATGGTGATGAAGATGATGATGATGATGATGATGATGAATATGACGACGACGATGATGATGGTGATGATGATGATGACGATGACGACGACGACGACGACGATGAAGATGATGATGATGATGATGATGACTATGATGATGATGGTGGTGGTGGTGATGATGACGACAACAATGATGATGATGATGAATATGGTGATGACGATGATGATGAAGATGATGATGCAGATGGTGATGACGATGATGATGATGATGATGATGATGATGATGATGATGATTATGATGATGATGATGAGGAAGAGGGTGATGATGACGACGATGATGATTATGATGATGAATATGATGATGATGATGATGATGAAGATAATGATGAAAATGATGATGATGATGAAGATGAGGACGGTGATGACGGTGAGGATGATGATGATGATGATGATGATGCCGAATATGATGATGATGATGATGATGATGCCGAATATGATGATGATGATGATGAAGATGATGATGATGATGATGAAGACCATGAAGATGATGGTGATGACGATGAAAACGATGATGGTGAAGATGATGACAACGATAAGGGTTAGGGGTTAATTTTTATTTGACTAGGCACTTTAGAGGTTAGAATTACGTGATTAGGATTATAGGGGTTAAGGGATATATCATTATGTGTTAGTATTTATGAGTCTTAGGGGACATACTAGTTTAGGATTATAGTGGGACAAGAGTTATGGTGGTTAGTTGTACTAGGGACTAGGGATTGCAGTGGCTAGGGAATAATGGTCAAGGGTTTGGGGATTGAGATATAGGGGTCATGGATTTATGGTTACAAGGATGAAGATTTATATGTACATGAGGATAATGCGAGTTAGTGATTTTGTGTAATAGTATATCTCCTAACCCTTGTGGTGAAGGAGAGAAGAGAGGATTGAGGGAGGGAGGAGGGATTGGGTAGAGTGGGGGGGATTGGGTGGATAGGAAGAGAAGGGGTGGGGTAATAGAGAGGGGGGGGGGGTCCCAAAAATAGTGAATGAAAATAGTTTGGAACTTTTATGTCTAGGAATGGAAATTATATTTTATAGAGATAGAATCAATGTGTGCGCGCATAGAAACGCATGTGCGCATCTGCATGTGCGTGTATAGAAACACGTGCGCGCCTATGCACGTGCGCGCATCTACGCATGCACACATTTGCACGCACGCGTGTCTGGATTCAAATTGTTTTTGGCGCCCTTGCAGGTTTGGTATTAGATTCGGATTGCCAAACCTTGAGGCTCGGTCTGATTTATGGCAGAACACATCAAATGCTGTAACTTCATGTTTTTCACGCTTAGTTCTGCATATGTTCCACTAGTGCACTATTGATGAAATTACACACACTTGTCGAGCTCCGTGTGCAGATTATAAACATATATATTTTTGAATAGATCTGTTGTTGTTTTCTATTTTTAATTCATTTTTAACTACACTCATGTCAAATTTGTAAAAAACATAGGTCGTGTATTTGGCCTATAACTTTTGATTGGATTACATATTTCGAAAATGGAAAAGAACCCGCACAAGAGTACAAGAATACCTACAAGCTAACAAACAAAAAAGTTGATTGATTATGTTCAGACCATGATATGGTGGACCAACACTCGACCGTGTCGTTTTAAGGCTTCACTGACTTTTGTAATTTAAAAAATATATAAAATTAACTTTTAAAATTTTGGAAAAATAACACCGCGCAAGATTTGTCTATTGCCTACACCTCTACATATTTTTTTCCTCATAAATTGACAATTTACATAACAAACATGTGCATTATGTTTTAGAGAAAAAATAACATACCAATCTTAAAATAATGACATTTAGGGGTGGTTATACCACTTTTCCATAAATAAAAGTTGTATATATTCTGGAAGCTGATCCATTTTTCTACGTTTCATATTTCTGTACACCTAATTCGAAAAAGTTTTATAGGTACCTCTAATAATTAATTTTAATGATAATATTTCTATTTTTCCAGCATGTCATTGCAACTAACATGTCATAATTGAGTATCATTACCTTGCACCAGCCCGTTAAAAAAACCATAATTTCCTTACAAAGCAGTTTTAGCCTTTGGTTGCTCCAAAAGCATTGTCATCTAGATAGTAAAGCAGTTCATGGGATATGAAGAGCATCGAGTCTCCCAGACGCTTTGTTTATTTTTAACTTAGATTTAGAGAGCTTGGTTTGGGTCTATGCTTGCCTTGGGGTTAATACTAAGGAGGTGCACTTCTTGATGTCATAGTTTGAACACATGGCATATTTGGTATATTCTACCAGGGCACACTTATTGAGGAGGATGGGTAGTTTCCACATTCGAAGTAACCACTTTAGAGAAGGATGTTAGGTAATTGGAGGTTGGCCACTTACCTCTAGGACCATGTAGCCACCTTACACAATATAGTTTAACAATGAAAACTTTTAAGGAGCCATTGATGGGATGTCACACCATGTTGGACAAAGAATGCTTGACATGTGGAGACCAAAATTAGAGGGTGCACCAACTTAGGGGTTTGTGCAACCCTAATGTGGCATGTGGTTAGAACGTTCTTAAGGAGTGCTCAATTTGAAGGAATTATTATCTTGGATTTTCTTGTAGTATTAGTATATATTTCATTGTTAGCCACCTCTACCTTAGTCTATATAAAGGAAGGATAGTGCCTTTGTTAAAACAACTACTTTGTATCTTCAATATTGATACTTGATATATATATATATATATAATACAAAAAGATTGAATAGATTATTCATGTAAAAGGATAAATGATTTTGAAATGCTAACTCTAGAATTCATTTACTTGTGAAATGCAAGAGTGATATAACCTTTCGAAATGCTAGCTCTAGAGTTCATTTACTTTGTATCTTCAATATATATATAAAAAGATTGAATAGATTATTCATGTAAAAGGATAAATGCTTTTGAAATGCTAGCTCTAGAGTTCATTCACTTGTGAAATTCAAGAGTGATATAACCTTTAAAATTTAATTGTGTGAATCAAAATAGAAGATAGAACTAATATGAAATAAAATTAAGATAAAAAATAATAATAATAAACCATAATATAATACAAAGATAGAAATTAATAATAATAATCATAAACTTTGATAAAAATTAATAATAATAAACCATCCTATAATAATCAGTGATTGCAAATGCTATCCCCATATAATAATCAGTAATTGCAAATCCTATCCCCACAATTTGATCCGATCAAAAAATTGTACTAGTCCAGAAAGAATGGTCAGCTACTTGATGACTTGGAGCGGATGAAGTCTTCAATTTGAGCCTTGAGATCGATATCAGGGATGAGCATCTCAGGAGTAAGATGAGATCGAGTGAAAGGATCAGTAGCATCACTCAGTAGATGTCGTTCTATTGTTGCTCGATCCACAGTTATTTTTGATGAAGGTAAAATCACAGGATCCCTCATCAATGTGCACTGAATTGGATCAAGGAATTCATCGGGTATGTCTCCAAGCATAGCTTCTGTGTCCATAGCTTCAGTAGCTGCAGCTTTGGCTTTGGCACCAAGCTCTACAAACTCTCGAACCAACCTTTGGTCTTCACCAATTTTTCGAAGGACTTCAGCTGTGGCTGAAAATAACTCATCACTATAAGAACGGCCATCGCTTGATATAGCAAGTGGAAAAACATTCTCCTTATCCCCCCTGGCCAGGTGCACATAAATTTCAACAATTTGCTTCAACAGTTGTTTTGGTCTGAATTCATATTTTTCAGGGTCCTTGAGGGTGAGAGTTTTCCGTTGAGGGCCCACCAAATGTGACAAGAAATAGTTGAGCATATTGGCTACCCTTTCAACCAGTTCTGGAAGGAGAAACGGTGCTGTAATTAGGGAAGATGTGTAAGCTAACATCCCAACATCCTCATTGGCCATCGTCATGTCAATACGAACAATACTCTGGTGCTGTTGAAAAAGGTGACTTCTTTCCTGCCTCTCTTGTGGTGGTCGCTGCTCCCATTCTGCACTGTTTGCCATTTCAGCTTCCAGTGTTTTCAATTCAGGTATCTTATTCAAGCTCTCATCCAGGAGAAAGATACTATCATTGATGAGAAAATTCAAGAAGTTCAAATACACTCCCTTTTGGTGTGTTTGTGCAACCTTTATCCATGCATTCTGATGACTAGGCACCTGCCACAAGTAGTCTAGCAGTTGTGCAATATTATGGCGTATGTTGAACTTATCATAGAACTGAGTATGTGACCCAGTAAATTCGATGTCCACATAAAGCTTCATCAGGTTAAATACAAGATGCTCCTGGGCAAAGAGATGTCCTTCAAAAAGAGTAGCCATTGCTGGTAATTGCATCCAGCCATTCAAAACCTGCACCATCTTGGCCCTTAAATAAGGGTTCTTGATATAGAGTGGACTTGCCATAAACATGATAGTAAAATTCATGAAATCATCCAACACAACACCATCTAAAGCTCTTGGAACCCGAGACGTAATGAGTAAAAGCTCCATTGCATCATCCACAAAGTGTTCTGGCATGGAGGCAAATTCCACTGGGCATTCAGCAGGCGGAGGCATTCTAAATCCACCAACAAGGTTAACTAGGAATGTCAACATTAGCCTGTAGAAGCTCAAAGCTTGTTGAAGAAGTGGCACGTCCGTGAGTATTTGAGCCTCATAGCAAAGACTTTGTTGAGAAAACAAATCAATTTCTTTCTTCGCATTAGCAATATCTTGCTCCAATTGTGGAGGAGCTCCTAGAGCAAGTTGGGTTTCAAGTGTGGCAAGTGCATCTTTACTCCTGGAGAGATCATGAATTAGAGCCTTGTAGTCGGTTAATGCTCTCAAAAAACCCAAGTTCAGTATCCGTGCTGTCATGAAAAAACATTCGGTAACAAACGAATATTTAGTAGTCTGTCTTTCATTTTCATTTTCATTGGCTCCTTGAGATTGCGCCCAAGTTGCAATCTCTTCAGATGATGCATGAATTGCTGTCAACTTCCGAAAATCAAGACGGTTGTTGTGCAGGATATAAGTGGGATTAATTAAGGTCAATTTTTTGAAATCTTCTAGAAATGGCGCACAAAGCTTGAGCATAACAGCGCTGAGATTCACAAACATGCCAGTACTGACACATTTAAGAGGATTGATATTCATGTGTGCCCTTGCTGCATTTTTATCGATTACTTGCGCCAAGTATTGGAGAACCTTTTCACGTGTATTGGAATTCTTTAAGAGATGATGGAGAACATTATGGAGGCCTTCATATAACTGATGCATAACCGTCTTTGTTGTAGTGAATGTAGACTGCAAATCTGCCTGACGGCGAGAGTCTGGTTGAGAAAAGCATTGGTGCCCCACATCGTATTCTTCTCTTGTAAACACGTCAGGTAAAGCACTGACATGGAAAAAGGGACCCAGTATGCTCTCAACTTCAATGATTCGTCCGTCCACAAGACTGCCTTTGCAAATCCAAGATGGATGATTCACCAGATATTTTGCACAAACAGGAATATCGATCAGTTTTTTAAGGGCTCTCAACGGCTTCTGAAAATCTTGAAGAGGCGAAGCCACTTCATGAGCGGTTAACTTCAAATCTTCATAAACCCACTCTAATATAGGATCCAAACTTTCCTCCTCAAAATCCCTGAAAAAATCATCTAGAAACCCAGGAGGGGTTGTAATTACAGGAGTTACAGTACTGCTGCCACTGCCACCAAATGAAGCAAAATCAGCATCAGAAGCTTCATAAAGGAAGAGATCCAAGAGAGGTGACTTTTCCCTGGTTTCAGATTGAGGTTGAGGAAACATATCTGGGTTTCCCAAAACAAGTCTACTGTATGAAAGACACAACTGTCTTGCATGTTTTACTCTTTCTTCCATTTTGACGACCAATGTTTTATCCTTCAGTGAAGGCAAGCGCCGCAACTCTTCCTGTGCTCTTCGATAGCATTGGACTAGATACTGGAAAGGGGGCTCAAGGCCAGGACTGGATAACCTGTCTACCAAAATTCTCTCCATCATGTCCATGGACAAAAGTAAGGCTCTGTCTTCACTCAGTATTTCAGCCGCTGTCTGCTCCAAATATACCAGTACTGCGCCCGAAGCTTGGCTTCTTCCAGGTCCCAGCGTTACTTGAAAAATACGACGTAATAAAATATCCTCCACCTCAGCAGAGCTTCTCCTTGGCCTAGATTCTGCCATCTCTGCCATATGAGCGTTCTTGCTATATAAATCGCGGTAGTTCCAAGCACACTCCCTTAGGCGAATTCTCTCTGTTACGTAAGTTTGGCCCCACACTATGGTAGATTAATATTTACAAGAATGACATCCTTTATAAATATATCTCTAAGCAGCTTGTGCCTTTTAATCCAAAGGTTGTGTCCTTACATACCTACATCTTTGATTTTATTTAATATTTAATATATTTTTTATTTTTTGCATTTTTATTTGCGTACCAGGAATACATAGTATTCGGTGATTTCAATTAATCTTTCCGTACAAACCGGTAATTTCTTAAAAATGTAATGCTTACAATGGTATTGAATTTATTTTATTAAATCAAATTTTAAAAAAATGTATTTATTTAACATTTGATTGGGTTGTATTGAATGACGTCTGCAATTTAGTGCTTCACTTAGTGCGTCGCGCTTTGATCTTTTATGTCATTCTCTTTCATTTATGTGTTCGTTCTTATAATGCAACGTAAATGTCACAAGTCAACCTAAAACTTTATGAGCGTCACAATGCGACAAAACCTTTATGCGATGCAATGCTTGATACAAGTCAATAAAGTAGTTTTTATAATGCAACATAAATGTCACAATGCGACAAAACCATGGATTAATGTTACAATCAAACATGGCACTTGATGAATGTCACAATGTGACAAAACCCTTGGAAAACATTCAAGGAACATTGAAAAGTTGAATTTTAGATTGTTACATAAACATGGAGGAAACATGGAAGAATGTCACAAGCCAATCTAAAAATTTATGTGACACTTGATATCACAATTGCTAAATCACCCCTTTTTATACTTTTAACTATAAGTGTATACATATTATGGATAAAAATATTATGCGATGCAATGCTTATACCACAATTGGTAAATTGGTTATTTGTACGCATTTTTTTCATGTATATTCATCTTGGTTTAAATATGGTCATGTCTAGACAATGGAAGTAGTTTCTAAATGTTAGATGGGTTGAGCTTCCACAATTGGTAAATTGGTCCTTTGAAGGCATTTTTGTCATGTACATTCATCTTGGTTTAAATATGGTCATCTATATGCATCTGCACAATGGCAATAAACATCGCAATGCAACATAACCATTGATGAATTTCAAAATGCGACATAACCCTTAATGAATGATGGCATTTAATATTAATGAATTGATGTTGCATTGCATTGTCGACATAAACATCACAATGCGACATAACCCTTGATTAATGTCACAATGTGACATAACCATTCATGAATGTCATCTTTAGGAGACATCATCGCATTGCAACATAACTCTTGATGAATGTCACAATGTGACATAACCCTTAATGAATGATGACATTTAACATTAATGAATTTATGTCGCATTGCATTTTCGACCTAAACATTGCAATGCGACATAACCCTTGACGAAGGTCACAGTGTGATATAACCCTTCATGAATGTCATCTTTAGGAGACATTAAATATTATAATACAATAAAACCTTCAAGAAACATTACAAATATGAATGTCGAAATGTGACATAACCATGGATGAATGTCAAAATCAAACATAGCACTTGATGAACGTCACAATGTGACAAAACCCTTGCAAAACCTTCTAGGAACATTAAAAAAATGAATTTCAAATTGTGACATAAACATGGAGAAATGTCACAATCCAACATAAAACTTAATGAACGTCACAATGCGACAAAACCTAAAATGTGACATAACAATGATTAATGTCCCCAAACGAAAAATCTTTAACATTTCATTGACCTTACAAAACATTATGGGAACATTAAAATTTTGAATTTCAAATTGTGACATAAACACGAAGGATTGCCACAATCTGACATAAAACTTAATGAACATCCTAATGAGACAAAACCTAAATTGTGACATAACAATTGATAAATGTCCCAAGCTAACATAGCCCTATAGTATGTGACAAAACCCTTGCCAAACATTCTAGGAACATTAAAATTTTCAATTTTAGATCGTGACATAAACATGGAGGAATGTCACAATCCAACATAAAACTTGATGAATGCCACAATGCAACAAAACCTAATATGTGAAATAACAATTGATTAATGTCCCAAGCTGACATAACCCTATTGTATGTGACAAAACCCTTGCAAAACCTTCTAGGAACACTAAAAATTTGAATTTTAGCTTGTGCAATGAACATGGAGGAATGTCGCAATTGAACATACCCCTTGATGAACATCGTAATGTAACATAACCCTTGATGAATGTACGAAGTCAACATCAATTAACATTGTGACATTCATCAATAATTAGCTATGTGACATTTCATCTTGGCATTCATTAAGTTCTATGTGTTAAAGGGCTAAGTCTTATTAGCTATGTGTTAAATGACTAAGCTTTTATTATGTTTGATTGACCATAGTGGTTAATTTTATGGGAACATTCATCAATAATTATGTCACATTCTATTCATGAAATTTTATGTCCAATAGAGTATGAAATATAGTGCATATTCCTACAAGTTCAATGAGTTCCAATGTCTTTGTGTTAATATATGTTCACTATGTTGTCTTATAGTAATATTCCTACATGTTTAATGAGTTGACTAATGTCTTTGTGTTATAAATCATTGCAAAATTAATTTGTAAAATTTATATTTATATGTAACCGGGATTCGATCCTTTTATGGGGATCACGGGTTACTAACATAGGTTCATTGAGGGGTTCTCCAGAATTTCTTACCCGATAAATTCACTTCAAAAGAAAGGAACTAAATTCATATGGTCTAATAAATGTCAAGAAAGATTTGAAAATCTTAAACACTTGCTGCCCACCACACCTATTCTAAGAATAACGGATCCGTACAAGGACTTCATTGTATGTTTGGATTCCTGCTTAGAGGGATTAGGTGGCATGCTATTTCAAGAGGATTACGTAATAAGCTACGAGTCCAGAAAAATTAAACAACATGAACGTAACTATGAGACACATGACTTAGAACTAGCTGCTATAATACATGCATTGAGGATGTGGAGACATTACTTAATAGGAAGAAAATTCACTTTGATGTCCAATAATATAAGCTTAAAATACTTATTTGATCAACAAAGTATATATGCTCGTCAATCAGGGTGGTTATCCTTCTTGAGCGAGTATTATTTTGAAATAAAACACATTAAAGGAGAAGAGAACAAGGTGGCGGATGCCCTGAGTAGGAATTTCATTCCACATTGTTCGACTGCTTTTAGCAGTTATAAGACAAATCTTGAAGATTTGATAAAAGATGCAGCTAAAAATGATGAAGAATACCTTAAACTTAAAGAACAATTAGAAAATTATGTTAATGGAAACGAATCCTCAGCTTACTCCATAAGCTCAAAAGACTTATTAGTCTATAAAAATTGGTTATACATACCTAATTCTGAAGAAGGTAAGCAACTATCATTGAATGAGTTACATAAGAAACCGTATTCCGCAAATCCGACTTACCAAAAGATGATAGCAAACATAAGAATAAGTTATTGTTAACCTAACATGAAGAATGATATTGCAAATTACCTAGCTAGATGCATTGAATGTCAATAAGTAAAGATAGAACATCAACATCGTGTCGGGTACTCCAGCCCTTACCTATTCCAATGGAAGTGGGAGATAATAAGTATGGACTTTATAATAGGATTACCTAAAAAGAATAAACAACGTGGCTCAATAATGGTAGTTGTTAATAAGTTAAGTAAAGTTTCACACTTCATTCCTGTGAAATCTACTTTTAAAGCCATTAACATAACTGATGTTTTTATGAAATAAATATTTTGTTTGCATGGTATTTCGAAAGTTGTGATTTCTGATAGAGATGCAAAATTTACAAGTAACTTTTGGAATTCCTTGTTCAAAGATCTAGATACACAGCTGAATTTCAACACTGAAGTAATCATCCTCAAACGGATGGGCAAACTGAAACAACTAATCAAGTGTTAGAAGATATGTTGCGAATGTATGTAATGGATAAACCATGTAAATGGGAAGAGTATTTGCATTTAGTATAATTTGCTTATAATAATGGGTATCAAGCTTCATTAAAGATGAGTCCATTTTAAGTCTTGTACGATTGAAAATGCCACACTCATGTGTCTTGGGATAACCCTATTGACAGGTTTGTTCTAGGACCTGACATGTTAAAGGAGATAGAACAGATGGTGAAAGAAGTGCAATAAAACTTAAAGGTTTCCCAGGATCGGCAGAAGAGTTATGTAGATTTAAAAAGACCTCCAAGAGAGTTCAACATTGGTGATCATGTATATCTAAAGGTGAAGTTGAAGAAGAGTGCCTTGAGCTTGGGAAGGTGTTCCAAGCTAGCACCCATGTATTGTGGACATTTCGAAGTGTTATCTAAGATAGGGTCGGTAGCCTATCATCTTGCACTTCCCCTTAAGATAAAAGAACACGATGTATTTCATGTTTCATTATTAAAAAAATATGTGCATGATGCTACTCATGTAATTGACTGGAATGTGATTCAGGTAGAACCCGAGGGAGACTTCCATACCAAACTTTCTGCATCCTAAACAGGAAGGAACATATGCTACGCAATCGAGCCATCGTTCAAATAAAAGTGCAATGGAAGCACTTCAGCCTTGAAGAGGAAACTTAGGAAATGGAGGATAAAATGCGAGAGGCATATCCCTCCATGTTCCATAATGAGAAAGAGAGATCATAATAAAGAACACTAAGGACGGTGTTAAGAATAAGGGGGGGAGAAATGTGATACCCCAAAACATCATTATTTATTTTGGTTTAATATTTGTGACAATTATTTTATGTAAGAGTTATTTAAAACTCAAAAACCCAATTAGTGACACTTTGCACAACAAACTAATTTATTTTTTAATACATAAAAGAAAAAGGCACTTGGAGAGTTCATCTAAATGAGGGGAGACCACAATGGCACAGAGAACATGTGTAAGAAAGCAAGAGAGATATTTACCAATCAAATCCAATCTAGAACTCAACTACCAGACATCCTAAATCATAGGGATTGATGGATTGATTGAAGATTTGATTGGGATGGCACAAGGCCTGAGAAAAACTATATATAATAGTGCACTGAGATAGCATGGGACTCCATGTTGTGCATAGAGGAACGGTGTTGAGTGTTCTCTCTTTTCAAATTCCATCATTACTTGTTACGAACCTTGAGAGAGAGAGTGCCATGTGGAAGTGATTGCTTGTCATTCTAGTTCATGGTGGTGATCTAGCTTGGGGGTGGAGTTGGGAAAAATATTGCGTTGCTTTGTCCTATTGTTGGGAGGAGTTGATTCTCCAAGAAGCTATTTTTCATAGTTTCCAAGTAAGTGTATTATTGTTTTAATGGTGAAAAATATCATTATAGTTGTCTTTATTCAGAAAACATATGTGATTGAGCCATGGAGGCATTACTCAGTTATATATATATATATAGATATATACTTTTGTTGTAAAAATTTCATAAGAAAATGATCACTGTGGTTTTTTTTTAAGTTTTGTTTTTTAGAGATAATTTTATTCAGATGTATATTCCTTTGAATGCCATGGCAATAGTTCAATGACTCTGTTTAAGACATCAATAGAAATGATGATTACAGATATATTATGGAGGTTGATCTGGTTAAGATATTCCTTTAAGGACCCTCTAAAACTATATATTTATATAAATGTTTTACAAAAATATCTTTGAATTAAGTCTCTGTAGATTTATTTTTACAGAGTACTGTTACTCTTGATATTTGAATACCTTAAGCAAATTGAGAAAATTGTGTGCATGAGTTTCACTTTTGGGCTTAGTTTTTTCTCTTTCGATGTTATGGCGTTTGTGCTTCATTTTCCCATGAGAATGACCGGTTTTGAAATCAAACTCTGTATGGTTTTTTTTCTCTTTGCTTTGACTCGAATGATGTGTAAATTTGAACCCTAAACTCGATTTGAATAATGGATTGATAACATGTTTATGGTTCTCCCTGTTCGGACTATTCGTTGGTACACTGATTCTGTCTTGTTTATGGTTAAAACTCCAGTTCTCCCTGTTGGGACTATTCATTGGTATGTTGACTTTGTCTTGTTTATGGTTATTTTGTTTGTTTCCATTTGTAAATAGCTCCAGTGTATACGTTGCTCCTTTTCACATTTTGTGATGCTTGATGGAACCTTGTTTCTTATTTGTTGAATTTTTGAGTCTAGTTTTATAGCCATGCGGCCTATTTGACTGTTCGTTACCCAAACTTGGTGTGTGCCGACTCGTTTTTATTAACTTTGTACAAAATTTTTCCCTATGTAATTACTCCCTTAAGTTTCGAGCGGTGAGATACATTCTTCCTCGACGATGGTGGCTAAACGCTGAAGAGAATCGACCTATTGGTTGTTTTATGGATTCCCATTTAAATCTGAAAATGGTAATACTATTATCTGAACAAAGAGAAATTTTTATCAATGAAAACATTAATCAGCATATCAGTTTACACAAACGTTCATGTCATGCATTTCATAGAAATATCAATAGTATCATAAACTTATAAAATAACCATAGGTAGCTCCTAACATGGTTTTGAACAAAATAGACTATCCCAATTAATCAAAGCTTAATGGATCATTAACATATACAATTTACCATTTCCTGACATGGTATCTTTCACAAGACACGTTTACATCACACTAAAAGACATCCAAGCTTACACCAGTGAGATACTTCTTCTTAAATGTTATAATGTCGGACAAGCATTTACCTATTTCCTATATATGTATAAATAAGACAATTTCCTTAACATAGCCAATGCTATACCATTTTAATGCTTCAGCAATGGGACACACTTACTTGAAATTCGAAAGCAACTTTGTCGGTTACCTCTTGACGATCTTTGGAGATGAAATTTGATGTTGCGTATTTATAGTTGGAGTTCCCTTCCTAGTTCAACCAACATTTAATTGCTTCCTCTGGCTGAGCCCAAATAGGCCTGTGTGTTTGTAACTTGTAGCTCTAATACCATATGTCACAAACCCAACTTTCTGAGTTAGTAATTTTGGTGAATTTTCAAAAATTTAATAACATTAAAGATCACCATAATGAAATTCAAGAGTCCACCATCCTTTCATAATAAAATGACGATTAGTTAATAAAAATGTTCGCAAGCATAATCATATAATTTCATCTTTCCTACAATCGATACTCTTATAAACCTGGATTACTTATGCCAGGATCTTAGTCATTTATCTCCAACACTTATACAACGTCAATTTCCTTTTCATTAAGAAATATCTATGCAACTTATTTTATCACACTTTGGACAATCATAAGTAAGAGGAAACATTGCAATTGCACACTATGTTTAATAAATTGTTTCAACCAAATCAATAGCTATATAAATCAAACAATTCATCTAAACATATTAGCTCATATTAGAGTATTCCATCTTTACCCTAAACATCTTCATGAAATTCTCACCCATTTATATGTACTTTAACCCCAATAATAAATACATCTTATACAGCCATCACTTGAACAACATGAAACTATCAATGAATTACCTTTTACCTAAGAAAAATTTGACAAGGTATGCACTTATACATTGACATAACAACAAGGTACTCATAATCACACATATGAGCGATATACACTTATGCATTATCATAATCAACAAATCAAATCTTAATCACACATATGAGCAAGAACAAAGTAATCACAATCACACCTATGAGCGATAGATACTTATACATTGACAAACAAAGTAATCATAATCACACCTATGAGCCATAGATACTTATACATTGACATAGAAAATAAAGCAAAACTTAATCACACATAAGAGCGAAACAACATATACCTGGTTCACCCAATCTAGGGATAAGTCCACAAAAATTGTCATATATTATTTATCCAAAATACAATGGTTAGGGTTACATCATGCAACACAGTTGTTGCATTCCACTTTCTCTCATCCAAAGTATTTTCAAGACATATCAACCCTAACTATGACAGGGGTCAATAATAACTCAACACGGTTCCTTTTAGACATTCAACCAAACAACAACACAAGTGCAGAGATCTATCCCTGTACTAGCATATATACATAAACATACTGACAACACAAGTTGCAGGGAATCTATCTCTGTACTAGCATATATATATATGAATACTTACATCGAACAATGACCGAGGTATATAAAATACATAACAGAGTTCTTTCCAGCTTATATTGTCTTGTGCCTACCAAGATTAGCCACATCTGGTGCTACCTCTGTACTATCATATATATATATATAAATAACTTAACAAAACTAATTCTATAATTAACAAACTCAATAGGATTCCAGCTGAGTAGTTGTCTTTTCCAACGATCTGTATTATATAATGCAAGCTTAACATAACATTAAAATATATAAACAGGAAGTTTGAACCTGAGATTCAATCATATAATCATAACCATGCCTAATAACTATGGGATCGACTCATGAGACCGTCCCTCAATTAATCAACGCGAAACTAAATACATTTCACCGGAAGTCGATTTGCATGTTGAAGATCGAGTTCTTGAAGGCGTTATCTTCATAACACAGAAATATATATATATATATATATATATAACTGAAATTCAAACTACAGGTTGGGGGTTAAGCTCTTGAAGCCTAGATATAAGATTCTAGTTGCGGTTTGGGGTATGGGCCCCTTCAAGCCGCCCTTTCCAATACATTCACCTAATGAAATAAAATATTAAACGCAGGCCATCCAATGGTCAGCCTTCGAATGGCTCCCCTACCGTTAGCTAAAAGAATTCCATCAACAGGGACTGGGATTCGAGGTCTTACAGATCCAATCTGAAGTCTCCAACATAAATAATACATAAAATGTTCAACGCAAAAGTGCAGGGTTCGATAATTTCCAACGGGATTCTATTGAGTATATAACATTTGTACGAGGATTACTAACAAAATAAATATGTGGAATAATTACAAGAAACTGAGATCTAAGGATACATATGAATGATGATTTAAACAACAAACCGATATCTCTTTCTACCACTATCTAAAAGAAAATAGTAAAAGAAAATGATGCGACCCAACACATGACTCTATCATTTTATGAGGTAGAGATCGCTTGATCGCGTTTATATAACACTAATATTCCCCCTGTAGATTGTCTTCGTAAAAAGAGACTCAGTCGCAATATAAAAATGATTATGGACCGTCCTTTCCCCATGTACGCCGAGTCCTATTATGATGAGCCATCAAGAAATGGAAAACATCAACCGAGATTTAAGCCTCCCTAGATCATGGTGTAGCAAAAAATATAAACTCAAATAGGGAACACGCATTTCTGCAGCACACATCAAGAAATGGAAAATAAACAGGGATTTAAGCCTTGCGCTATCCCTTCCTAGATCATGGTGTAGCAAAAATATAAACTCAAACTGAGATTACGCATCTACAACATACTTCAAGAAATGGAATATCAACAGGGATTTAAGCTTTGCACTATCCCTTCCATCAGATCCAACATAGCATAATAACTAGAAACTGGACATGTTTTTTAAATCCTGCACTAAAATAAAATAGAACCTGACAAGATTCCATACAAATCTCCTGCAGCATAATGACTAGGAACTCGACAAGGTTTAAGCAAAAGCTAAATAACAATAGGAACATAGATCGATTTTTGAGATGCGACTCCCAAGACTCTATCAACATCATGCCTAACAAAAATAAATGCAGAACTTGATCATGGCTCTATCGAGCAGTTTTGATCATAAAATGGGATCTGTCTCCAAAGGAATCGTCCCTTCCCCTCCTTCGCCCAGTTTAAAAGACACACTTCCACAAAAATATAAAACATACATCATATCACTAATCAACACAGGTCGAAGGAAAAATGCCTCTCTCTTCATGCCTTACACAAAAATATATATAATAAATAACAACACCCAGTTGTCCATAACCAACCCCAAAGATAGCTAGTCGCGTCCCCTTTACCTCGCAGTGGTAGAATTCGGAAATTTGACAAATGGCATATTAAATGGTGACAAGTGGCAACCCAACTCCCAGACCGAGCCACCTCACACTGATTCCTCAAGGCGATTTTCTTCTTACCCATTAGTACTTAATAATTGATTTTACTCAATGAGTGCCATAAGGCACACCTTGCTATATACTTAAATACTTTTCTATATGTATATTTAATTCCCTTGTTTTATATATATTTATATTTATATTTATATATATTTATGAATTAAATAACTTCAACTTTTTTTAAAAATATCTTCTTAGATTTCTTTCTTTTCACGGAGGAAAAGAGAGTATATAATAATCGTCGAGATTGACGAAGTAATATTAACCTATAGGTACTCTTGTACACTTAGGTTTATCTATCTATATATATATATATTATTCAGGATTAACGCTTTATCCTACAAGATGGTTGTAGGAGCTATATTATTAATTTGTAACCAATCATAGCTTTATTGGCAAACCTACTTAGGATTGACAGTTTACTTAGGATTATGATAACTTAAGATGATATGTAAATCTTGAGTGAACTTCATAGTTCATTTTCCTTCAAGTTCTAGAGAACCATGATAGTACCTACCTTCACACCATGACTTCTTAACCATTTCTCTTTCCTTTCCTCCTAGTGGATTTCGGTTGCCCATCGTTGTTTGCGTCACTGTCTCTAGTGTCCTACGTTTACAATTTATGACTTAGGATTTAACCACATAACTGACAAGGCTTACTGGTGGGGCCTTGCCCTTGAGCTCCTCACTAGAAAGTAGGTACAAAAATCATTTACATTTACAAAAATTACTAGGACTTAAAGGAGGGATATTACAGCTCGATTATTTAATGAAGCTTAATCGAGTTATATTTTTAACCTAATAAATAAATCAATTGAGGGTTTAATTAACAATCCATCGAGCTATTTTAAAATCTCCATTAAGTCATCAATCAAGTTTTCTAAAATACCTTGGTTGAGTAATATTGCTAGATTGAGGGCTTAAAATCATGTTTTCCAGTTGTCATGCTATAGGATTTCTATAGTTGCAATTTCTTGGGCGTGAAACTTCTTCACCTCATTGATCTTAGGTGACAAAGTTAAGGCCAATGGATTGCTCATTGAATCCTCTATCCAATGGCATATCATTTTTACACTTTTGATTTCATATTATATATTTCCACAATTTCAAAAGCACTTAGAGAAAAATCAATCATTTCTTAATCTATGTAAATATTTGAAAAAGTTGATTGGAACACGTAGATATATAAAATGTAATTCAAATATTAAAAATTATAATTTTTCGAAATAAACATAAAGAAATAATAAGTAAAATCTATTGCAAGAACAAATGTTTAGTTAAATACAAATTTAGTCCATAAAATTATATTAGTAAATATTTTTTAAATATTATTAAAAATAAAACACATTTCTCTATAACTTTTTTTAGTTAACATCAAAATTTATTATATTCACTCCAATTTTTACCCTTATTTTTTATGTTACTCAATATTAAAATGAAAATTAATGATCAAGTTTTATTGAGGTTATAATTTTTATAATTAATTTTCAATAAGTAATGATAAAGTTTTATTGAGGTTATAATTTTTATAAATAATTTTTTAATTGAAAATGATAAAATATTTTATTTAAAATAACAATTGAAATATTATAAATATTTTATAAATTTTAATTTATTTTACTTTTTAAATTTAATAATTTTAAAAATTAAAATTAATATTATTAAAATTAAGATGAATATTAACTTTATAAAAAACATTTTAAGATTAGTTAATTTGTAAAAAAAAAAACAGATAAATTAATTTGTAAATTTTTTAATACACATTAGATTGAAAACAAATAGATGTAAGGAATCGATTTTTTTTTTTAATTTTTAATTTTAAAAACCTATATTAAGATTGATATTTTCATTTCAACCTATAAAAATAAATTTAAATAAATTTAAATTATTTAATGGATAGGTTTTATTGACTTAATGACACGCTATTTACTTTATTTAATGGATAGGTTTTATTGACTTAATGAACACGCCGTTAACATAATTATTAAAGGAAAATAATGTTTATAATTATTTTATTCTTTGATTGTTGATCAATTATTCATTAATAAATCAACGGTATAATAAAAAATTTCATATTATTTTAATGAATATTAGATAAATTAACTAATAATTAATTAATTTTACTTAATGTTAATAAAAACACCATAACATAATAATTTATTAAAAATAATATTTATATTTATTTTATTCTTTAATTTCTCCTTAATTATTCATTAATAAATTAACAATAATAAATAAATTTGTTTCTAAATTTTATTGATTTTAATAAAAACACTATAACATAATTATTTATTAAAATTAATGTTTATAAGTATTTTATTCTTTGATTTCTCCTTTATTCATTAATAAATTAACCATAAAAAATTGATATATATTATTTTAATGAATACATAAATCAATTAATAAATAATTTATTAATTTTATTGATGTTAATCAACACACCATTAATATAATATAAAAATATATATAATTATTTTATTTTTTTATTTTTATTTAATTTAATAAAATATTTAAAGCATAAAATCAAAGTAAAGATATATCTCAATTATTTTTATATTAATAAGTATTTGTATGTTTTCAATTATTTATAATTTTTTTACATTAAAAATAATAATATAATTTTTAAAATAAAAAATATTACAAGGGTTTTTTTGTTTTTTTTTTCTATCAAATATTATTATAGATACACTTTATGACTATTAATTATAGACATTATAAATCTCCCTCCATATTCCTTTTACTGCTTTCTTTTCATTATACATACGTTGGTGAAATAGCATCGCTCAAGGTGAAGTGTTGCGTAGAAAGGTGACATTGACAAAATGGGAGATACGCATGAAATATAGACTTGAATTGAGTCGGGCATAGGGGGCCGGGCGAATAAATCGGCTTGAGTCACGACTCACGAGTGAGTTAGAGGGGGCGAAGAAAGAGGACAAAATTTATTCATAAAGAAAAAAATGGCAGAATTCATCAATGTGCCCCACGCACTTAATCGACGACTTCTACAGCAGCCTGGACTGGACTTCTTTATATGTGAACCGCCATGAACACACAACTCAGGCTTTGAAAGGTTTTGTAGAAATGGATCTTCTTGTGACATTATTGGTTCTCTGTTGCATGCCTGCCTCTCGGGTTCTATTCCAGCTGAATTGGGCCTACTGCAGAACCTATCGTTCCTGAGTTTAGATAGGAACAAATTGTCAGGAAGTATACCACGAGAGTTTGGCCTGCTCCAGAACCTATCGTTCCTGAGTTTAGATAGCAACAAATTGTCAGGAAGTATACCACGAGAATTGGGCCTTTTGCAGAAACTAGGGTTCCGGAGTTTAGATGGCAACGAATTATCAGGCAATATACCAAGAGAATTGGGCTTGCTTAAAGCGTTGCAAATCCTGAACTTAGATGGCAACAAATTCTCAGGCAGTATACCACCAGAGTTGGGTAATTTGACACAACTAACAGCGCTATATATTTCCGGCAAAAATATTACGGGTACTATTCCCTCTGCAATATTCTGGTCTTCCCTCCAAACTCTTTCCCTTGATCTTAGCTTATGCATACCTAAAGCCATTGCTAATTTGACCTCCTTGATCGTGTTAAGACTTTACGGAAATGGTGTCACTAATATAACCGAAGACATCGCCATTTTGACTACGTTGACGAGTTTAACTTTGTCCAAATATACCCTGACTAACAACATACTTAAAGTCATAACTAATTAGATTCAATTGAGTTTTCTAAATATTTCTGAAAACAACCTTAATGGTAGCATTCCTAGATCCTTTGCAAATTTGTCTAAGTTAACTTTTTTAGATATTTCTAAAAACAAGTTTACTGGATCTCTGAAACCCTTGCCAATTTGATTCAGTTGATATATCTAGATTTATCAAAAAATAGCTTGGAGGGACCAATTCCTAATAGAATTGGTAATTGTACTTCTATGATAATTTTCTCTGCTCATTCTGATAACTTATCTGGGACGTTGCCCAAATCTTTGGCCAACTGTACCCAACTTTGGCTACTTGATTTAAGGAAAAATGGATTGATAGGGGAGCTTCCTCAATACTTCACATTTTTTCATCACTTGGAATTTTATCACAAATCTCACCAAGTTGCAATTGTTGGATTTATCCAACAACAAATTCAATGGAAGAATACCATTGCATCTTGAGAGACTCTCCAGCTTTTCCAATGTCTCAAATAATGAAGAACTATCCGAGGAAATGGAAATTAACATGAAAGGAAGCGAGTATACTCTATCATATGTGTTGCCTATGAACACTATATTTGATTTGTCTTGCAATAATCTTACAGGAGAAATCCCCACAAGCATAGGTAGTATGAGTCACTTGCGATTGTTGAATTTGTCTCATAATCAATTGGAAGGGAAAATACCTACATCTCTTGGTGGGATATCTACTTTGGAGCAGTTGGACTTGGCGCATAATAATTTGAATGGATCAATTCCCGAAGAGCTCTCGAAATTACATGAGTTGGCCATTTTGGATGTTTCATCAAATATTCTCTATGGGAAAAATTACTAGTAAGAATAGTAATGTAAGAGTGAGATGGTTAAGTCATGTGGATGAAAATATCTCATTATTAGCATTAGGGATGGGAATGGTGATTGGATTTGGGGGAGTAGTTGCTATGTTTATATTATGGGAGCGAACTAAATATTGGGTTGTGCCCCCAAATATGCCACGACCCTATTTTGGAGTATACCGATTCCCTACTTAATAAAGGCATCTTAGAACCAAAAATTGCCATGTTGTTAAAAAAAAATGTACGATGACAACCACTTTCTAGATAATATTGACATAATAAGTAAATAAAATACATATTATTGTATATTTTCATAATAATGGTAAATATAAACATGTTTAAATGAATTGGTGCTTGTTGTGATTTTATACATATAATATTTTATAAAATACAATGTATTTTACAAAGTCATCATCTATATCAATTAGGGAAAATTTCTATTTGATTTTGTCTTAATTAATGTTGTGCAAATATTATGTTTATTATTATTTGTAATATTATATTAAAATATGGATTCACTTTATAAATGGTCATGTTATTGGAATCCTACTCACATTTCGACAAAGTGATATGTGAATGAAAAGATAGAAATAATTAGTTTTATTTATAAATGATGTAATTTTTTTAAATGATTATTATTAGATAAAAAAAGTATATTTTAATTAAAGGATCATTTTGATAAAGTAATAAGTGAATGAAAATATAAAAATGGTTATTTAAATTTATAAATGATATATTTTAATTAAACAAGTGAAAATAGCAGCAAAGCTGCTTATATTTGCCATTTAAAAATAGTTTATAAGTAATTTAATTAATAATTGTATATAGTTGTATAATATTTTACTTTAATTTTATATAAGTACAAAGAATTGAAATATTTTTATTAAAAGATATAAAAAATTCTATTCAAAACATTTATTACTTAAATGAATGCATAACCCTAAATTATGTTACGAAGGAGTGGGGAACCCTAAAAGGAATACGTAACCATTAAGTTTAAAAATCTTCATATTTATGTATAGATGGTGTAATTCCCTAAAACTTATACGCATGCATTTTATTTCATATTTATAAACAGCTAGTGCGATATACACATGCATTTTAATTAATTTAAATCAAATTATATAACATTAACTATAAATTATATAAATGGACATGCATTTTAATGTAAACCAAATTATATCACATTAACTATGAGTTATATAAATTTGTACATAACCACATTTTTAATAGAATACTCTCATTCCTTTATCACTAAACAAAGGCATTAATTGGAGAATAGTAAATTTGTGCAGTAAATAATAATAAATTAATTGCCATATAACTTGTTTCAATAAAAAATCAAAATGCAGTGTCATACCATGATGACATGTAGATTCTTAGATACTGTCATGCATTGCTGGAAAGAAGTTATCTCATATAGAAATTGAAAATTATAAAACTGTTCATATTTTATAATTATATCTCGAGAAAACTAAATACATTGAATTTGGGCAAATAATGGCCAAATTAACAATGGCCTTAGTTATTATTCCCTCTATCATAATTTAATTAAATATAATTTTACTTAATTTCAATTAAAGTACATTATAATGAAGTTGCTAACCTGTCATTGTAAAGCATCTCTATCGTGCAATATATATGTGGGATTATTCCATATTATAACTTGAGCTTCAAGCAGCTGAAAGTGACCGTCCCGTTGCAGATTTACAGTCCGGCCATACAACAATGTTAACAGCCATAAGTTGAAAACAAAATTAATTAATTTGTTTTACAACTGAATTTTGAAAAGAAAAAAAGGGAGTTTTCTACCCGACGCGATCAGAATTACGGTAACCGTCGCCGTCGCCATCGCCGTGGAAGCAACCAAAAGTCTATGGAGAGAGCGGAGCAGCGACGAAGGAAGGAAAGACTGTTTTGTGGGCCGTGCAGCAATGAAATGGTCTGATAAATAAACAAATTACCCGTGGAGTAAAGTAAAGCAGTGGTCGTACTGTGGAGGATTACTTTATTTTGGTATTTATATAAACGGGAAGGGAATAGGAATAGTAAGTGGAGGATTACTTTCTTTGGTTTCTCCTCGTTATTATTACAATGCAATGTGTTGTTAAGAGTAAGAGCGAGATAAATACGTTTTATGTTATATGAGCGCGTTCGTATCAGCTCGAAATCCAATCTCGTACGTTTTTATTCAATGCAGCATTCACCAGTTAGGTTAACTATTTTTAAAATCTGACAATCAACTCTCAAAATAGGAGAAATTAGTCTAATCATTGTTTTCAACCAATTACAAATGAGTAACTTGATATTTTAATATTATAAAAATTATTTTTTAATTTTTAAATATTAAATTTAATATATATTTTTTTAAACTATTGAAAATTTTATATAAATATTTTTAAGAAATTAAAAGTAATCAAAATCAAAATCCAAATTGATTACTATATAACTGCGTTTGGCAGATATAATAATAATTAGATGAAGAATTGGAAATGGTTAAATTTATTTATAAAAGAGTTTTATTTTTATATTTGTAAGTTAAGAATATTGAAAAAGAGGTTAATGGTATGATGTATATTTAAGAAATATCATTTATACATTTTGGAAATGAAAATGCATTTACGTGTGATGTTAAAAATTAAATAAACTAAAGGAAAGCATGATCATGATAACAATGGGTGAGTTTCTTCGGGTTAGGCATGAAGCAAAGGAGGTTTCTGCAACTCACTAGTAGGAAACCCTAGATCACATTCATGGAGAAATCTCACAAGCAAAGGAGGAGGTGAAGTAGGAGATGGATTATCTTCACAAAGAGAAGGCTGAGCATGGCATGAAAAATTGCTTACTGGATATGGGAAACTTAAGTACAGGGTATACTAAATACTTAAAGATAGTTACATTGTACTGGTAGATGAAGGTGGTAATGGGAAAGGCACTACTAGAGAAGCACAAAAAAACAATGAAATCATGATGTTATTGGATGAGATTTAGGATCAACTCAAAAATTAGTATGAATCTTCTATCCCAAAGGTTCCACCAATTCCTCTCTCGGATGATGACAAGTTAGTTCATAAGTTTCTCTCTTTTTCACGCTAGTTATAGATGTATACCCTAGGTGTTATTTAGTTATCTTTGGTTCACTATTAAGAGGAGGGGTATAGTTTCCAATTCGACATATCAATATTTTGAAATCTTTGTATTTATACTCGCTTTAATATAAAGTTTGCTAATTTACAAAATAAAATAAAATTAAATGAGAGAGAGAGAGAGAGAGAGAGAGAGAGAGAGAGAGAGTTTCCCATGTTATTATGGAATTTTTCAAAATGAAAATCTAACAAAATAGATCAAATATTTAACAAACTCACACACAAAGAAATACATTGTACTTGTATGGTGGGAGGGGGGGAGTTTATAAACCAAATTATATGAAAATTCTTAATGTTTTAAACTAATATATGATTTGTTGTATTTTCCTAACAATGACTGATTAACTATAATGAAACATAGTTAGAAAATTTAAGAACATATTCATAATAACCTCTCTTTAATCTAGAGGCAAATAGAAACTCAAAATGGTGAAGGTGGAGGAAAATACGAAATTCAGGGTAAGATCCGACATTCACCCGGAAATATGAAGAAATTCATCTCATCTTATTGTAAAATTATAAAAAGATGGTGGCTTCATGTCCATAATTGTTTTCTAATCCTTATATTCTTATGTAGTTAAATCTTATTTTTCTATCCAAAAGGGATTTTATTTTATCATGCTTCATGATCCAAAACTAAGGTTGACATGGTTGCATGATATGTACACTTTGGAATCCATCATTTCTAGGAACTTAAATTTTTTGTCCTCAAGAGTGATTAATAATCTAGCAAGATGGGAGTAGATTCAAAGCTTGCACTAAAGCCATGTTTTTTCACCACCATTTTTAATTTGTACTAATTTTTTTCATGATATAGGATATGGATCTTAAATCCATCTCTATTTTTATTTGGTTGACCTATCTAGATCTTTTTGAAAACAAGTTTAGCAATAGCATTCCTGTAGCCCTTACTAATTCAAGACTAAGTTGGCCTTTCTATATCTTAATAAAAAAAATCTCACCAGTAGCATTTGTTTATCCCTCGCCAATTTGACTTGCTTGATATTTCTAGATCTATCAAAACATAACTTAGAGGGACCTATTTCTAATGAAATTGGCAATTACACTTCTATGATAGTTTTCTTTGCTCATTCTAATCACTTTTATGGGGAACTACCCACATCTTTGGCCAACTATACCCATCTTATGCTATTAAGTGTAAGGAACAATGGATTGACAAGGGAGCTACCTTAGTACTTCACATTTTTTCATGACTTCACATTTTTAAGCCTTGGTTATGAAAATTTTACATGGTTGTATTCCTCAACACATCACAAATATCCCCAAGTTGCAATTGTTGGATTTATCCAACAACAAATTCAGTGGAAGAATACCAATGCATCTTGAGAGAATGGAGACTTTTCCAATGTCTCAAATAATAAAAGAATATCTGAGGAAATGGTAATTAACATGAAAAGAAGTGACTATACTCTATCATATGTGTTTCCTACAAACACTATATTTGATTTGTCTTGCAATAATTTTATAGGAGAAATCCCCACATGCATAGATAGAATGAATCACTTGCAATTATTGAATCTTTGTTGCATGCCTGTAGCAACGTCTATCCATCACTCAACGTGGAAGCCGTTTTCCCATTCTCATCCGTATCATGATGATGAGCACATGCCCCGTGGACTAACTTCGCTTCCACGTCGATCTGATTCTACTGCACGCACGGTGGAGGAAGCTGAATTCATATTATCATCAATGGACGCTGACGAGAAAAAGGACCTAGAAGCTCTCTTGTCGTTCTGAAAGGCCATCACACATGATCCACATGGCGTGCTCTCCAACTGGACGACAGAGAACTCTGAGAACATTTGCTCGTCGTGGCATGGTATCACATGCGGATAAGACACCAGAAGAGTGATCGCCATTATGTTTGGTGGAGAACGTTTTGAAGGTACACTTTCACCATCTCTTGGCAACCTCTCATTGTTGCACACTCTATCTCTTGTTGGTATTGATCTCAGTGGAAGAATTCCAACCGAATTGGGTTGGCTTAAATCGTTGCAAGTACTTGAAGTCCGGGGTAATTTGATCTTGGGTTCTATTCCAGTGGAATTAGGCCTGCTGGAGAACTTAGGGCTCCTGAGTTTAGCTTCCAACAAATTCTCAGGCAGTATACCATCAGAGTTGGGTAATTTGACACAACTTATAGAACTATATATTTCTGGTGATAATATTACTAGTTCTATTCCTTCTGCATTATTCCAGCTTCCCTTGGAAATTCTTTTTCTTGATCTTACCTTAAGCTGCTAAGCATACCCAAAGATATTGCCAAATTGACTATGTTGAAAAGCTTATCTCTACCCAGAAATAACCTCAATAACAACATATTTAAAATAATCTCTAATCTCATTGATTTGATTTTTCTAGATCTTTCTCAAAACAAGCTCACCAGTAGTATTGATGTAGCTGTTATTTCTAATTTCACTCAATTGAGTATTTTAGATATTTCTCAAAACAAGTTCACTAGTACCATTTTTGCAGCCCTTGCCAATTTGACTAAGTTGATATATTTAGATCTTTCTCAAAACAAGCTCAATGGTAGCATTCCTGTAGCCCTTTCCAATTTGACTCAGTTAAGCTATTTATATCTTTATGAAAACAATCTCAATGGTAGCATTCCTATAGCCCTTTCCAATTTGACTAAGTTGACCTCTCTAGATCTTGCTAAAAACAAGCTCACCAATATCATCCATATAGCCCTTGCCAATTTGACTTGCTAGAAATATCTAGATCTATCGAAAAATAGCTTGGAGGGACCAATTCCTAATGGAATTGGTAATTGTACTTCTATGATAGTTTTCTCTGCTCATTCTAATAACTTATCTGGGGCATTACCCGCATCTTTGGCCAACTATACCTAACTTGTGCTACTCGATTTAAGGAAAAATCGATTGACGAGGGCGCTTCCTCAATACTTCACATTTTTTCATCACTTGGGATTTTTAAACCTTGGTTATAATAATTTACATGGTTGTATTCCTCAACACATAAAAATCTCCCCAATTTGCAATTGTTGGATTTATCGAACAACAAATTGAGTGGAAGAATACCAGTGCATCTTGAGAAGCTCTCCAGTTTTTCCAATGTCTCAAATAATGAAGAAATGTTCCAGGAAATGGAATTTAACATGAAAAAAGGTCAATCAGAAATGGAAATTAATATCAAAATAAAGGAATATGTTATATCATATGTGTTGCCTACAAACACTATATTTGATTTGTCTTGCAATAATCTTACAGGAGAAATCCCCACAAACATAGGTAGTATGAGCCACTTGCGATTGTTGAATTTATCACATAATCAATTGGAAGGGATAATTTACCTACATCTCTTAGTGCGATATCTACTTTGGAGCAGTTGGACTTGGCGCACAATCATTTGAGTGGATCGATTCCTGAAGAGCTCTCTATATTACATGAGTTGGCAATTTTGGATGTCATCAAACAATCTATGTGGGACAATCCCAACAGGAACACAATTTTCCACTTTCATTGTATCTTCATTTCAAAAGAGTAGTTGTTTACAAGGTTGCCCTGTAAATTCATGTAATGAAAATAAAAAACGAGAGAAAAAGGGTGATAATGCTACTAACAATAGTAATGTAAGAGTGGGATGGCTAAGTCATGTGGATGAAAAAATGTCATTAATAGCACTTGGGATGGGAATGGGGATTGGATTTGGGGGAGTGGTTGCTATGTTTATGTTATGGGAGAGAGCTAAACGTTGGGTGGTTCCCCAAACATGCCACAACCCTATTTTGGGGTATATCGATTTCCTACTTAATAAGGGCATGCTAGGCTTGAAGGTTTCAACCCATTACGTAAAAAAATAAAATGTATGATGATTATCACTTCCTAGATAATATTGACATAATAAATAAATAAAATGTGTGTTATGACATAGTTTTACAGCTCTTGATGTTTCTGTAATATCATTATGTATTTTGATCATCTTTTCTAGAAGAGTACAATTATGGAGATGTAGTTTTTTATGGGCTATTTTGAGTCTATCATAGACATTTTTTCACTTCTGGTTAAGTTGGTGATATCGTATTATCTTCAATAAGAGGTTTTTGGGTTGTTCTTCCTTGAGCCAGATTAAGACATATGTTTAAAAGTAGTATTGCTCGTTATTTAATATTTATATCTTGATTTTTGCTTCAATAATAAATATATGAATTTTTTGAAAAATAAATTACATAAAAATTGTAAATATAAACCTGCTTAAAATTAATATTTAATAATATATCTTGACTTAAATCTATACTGCACTAATGAATTAGTAATTGCCGCGATTTTACACATAATATTTTAGAATATATAAATACTACTAAAGTCATCATCCATATCTTAAAGTGGAAATTCTAGTTTTTCTCATAAAATTAATGTTGTCCACAATATTATGCTTATGTTTCTTATTATTTTGAATATTATATTAAAATATGGATCCAAACTTATTTCGGGGCATTACGACATTGTTATTATTATTTTTAATATTATATTAAAATATAGATCCACCTTATAAAACTTATTTCGTGGCATTATGATATCCTACTTTCATTTTGACAAAGTGAAAACTTATGTAGTGGCATTATTGAAATCCTACTCACATTTTGAATGATCATTTTGACAAAGTGATTTCTGAATGAAAAGAGAGATATGGTAAGTTTTATTTATAAACGATGTATTTTGTCTAATACTAATTCTGACAAAATGATAAGTGGATGAAGAGTTACATTTTAATTAAATGATTATTCTGACAAAATTATTGATAAGTGAATGAAAAAGATAGAAATGGTTAGTTTTATTCTAAATGTTGTATTTTGGTTAAATGATAAATTGATGAAGGGTTAGAAAATGTTATTTTTATATTTGTAAGCTAGGTACATTTAAAAAAGAGGTTAATTGTGCTATGTATATTTAATAAATATTATTTATACATTTTGGAAATGAAATTACATTTATACATTATTGATGCGAAAAATCAAATAAATTAGAGGTAATCATGGTCATAATATTAATGGGTGAGTTTTTTTTGTGCTAAGTCGAGAAGGAAGTGAAGGAGGTTGAAACGACTTATTAGCAAGAAACCTTAGAGCACATTCATGGACAAATCTCATAGGAAAAGGAGGAGGTGAATTAGGAGAGGGAGTATCTTCGCAGACAGAAGGTTGAATGTGCCATGGAAAACTAGGTACCAGATATGGGAACCTCAAGAAAAAAGGATAGTAAATACTTTAAAATATAATTACATTACACTGGCAGATCAAGGCATTAATGGGAAAGGTACTACTATAGAAGCACAAAACAAACAATGAAATCTTGATGCATTTGGATGACATTCAGGCTCAACTAAAAAATCAGGAAGCAAAGATGGATGTCATTGCCAAAATAACTTGTGGAGTCTAGTTTCTAGAAGAAACCCCAGATTAATATTCTAGTCCAAAGGTTCCACCGTTTTCTCTATTATATGAAGACTAGTCAGTTCAGAAGTTTCTCTCTTTTTCATGGTAGTTATAGATTTGTGTACCTTAGGTCTTCTTTAGTTATATTTGTTTCACTATTAGGAGTGGCATTAGAGACTATTATAGTACTCTTAAAATCATGCAGACTGATAAAATTATTTTTTGCAGCTAGTATGGTTTCCAATATAGCATACTAGTATTTTGATTATTTGTATTTACCCTCATTTTAATATAAAGGTTTCTAGTTTACAAAAAAAAAGATAATAATTTTCTAATGTTATTATGGAGTTTTTCCAAATGAACATCCAATTATATAAATCAAATATTTAACAAAATCACACATAAAGTAATACATCATACTAAAATGTGTTACTCCTTGCTCTCTTCCATATCTTGTATGGTGGGAAGGAAGAAGTATATCAACCAAATTATATGAAAATTCTTAATGTTTTAAATTAATATATGAGTTGATTCATTTTCCTAACACTGACTAATTAACTATAATTGAACATAGTTATCAAAGTTAAGAACATATTCACAATAAACCTCTCTTTAACCTGGAGGTGAATAGAAACTCAAAATGGTGAAGGTGGAAGCTAATATGAAAGTCAGGGTAAGATCTAACCTTCACCTTGAAATATGAAGGCATGAATCTCATCTTATTGTAAAACTACATAAATATGGTGGCTTCATGTCCATAATCGTTTTTTTAATCCATATAGTTTGATGTAGTTAAATCTTATTTTTTGATACAAAAGGAGTCTAACTTTATCATGCTTCATGATCCGAAAATGAGGTTGACATGGTTGTATGATAGATACACTTTGGAATCCATCATTTCCTATAAATTTGTTGGCCTTGTGTGTTTAATAAGATAGCAAGGTGGGAGTAGAGTCAAAAGTTGCACTAAAGCCATGTTTTTTCACCATCATTTTTAAGTTGTACTAAAAAATTTCATCAAATATAGGATATATGATATGGATCTTCTATAGGTATGTTACAATGGGCTTGACCCTTCGAAGAATTTTTCCAATGTTGCATCCTTCTCTAAATCATAATATTGATATATCAGTATGCTTTGTTGTAGGATTATAAAATTCATGGCTATGTTCTTATCATCCTTATCTCTCTATTAATATTTAACTTTCTCCAAATAGAACATGTTTTTTTCCTTCAATTGTTCTACTTTTTATTGACATCGACAACAAGGTATTTATTGAGCCACTAAGGGGTGGGACTAATCCTTTTTTACCTACCAAGGAATAACAAAGAATCACGATCAATCTCTTGGTCATGCCCTTCTTCAAAGCCGATAAACATACATATCATTGGACATTTATAGTTGGTTCAACATGCTTAAATTGGTCTTTTTAACATTTCTAGCAAGCTCTATGAACTATTGAGGCAAATTTTCTCTGATACCATTAGAAACCTTAATGCTTTGATATTTAACCAATTATAAAATACATACATGCTAGTGTAGAGTTATGCAAGTATTGTTAAACAATCCAATCAATTATGAACCCATAATTACACATCCAAACTATAAAGTAATTAAATCCATAACATGAACAATAATAATTTTGAATATTCATAAACAAATCAAGAACACTTATATTCTAGAAATTCTTCACCAACTGGCTATAGAAGAAGGATATTCCACCCAGCCATATGATATCTATTATATTTATTATGTTTGTAACAGAGGCCACCCCGAAGTTGAGGCTATGAATCTATAAGGGAAAATTCCCATTGTTTGGATAGAGTTTCTCCCACATAACCTAATTCCTAGATTTCTGAGTTCAATTTCCACTACAAAAATTTCAATCAACAAACCCCTCTTCTCCCCTCAGCCTACAAAACCCAAGGAATGGGATCCCCTTCTCTGGTTAGTAATCCCTTAGGTTATCCCACTATCCTCTAGGGCTCCAACTCATGTTGGCTAGGCAAGCTCTATGTTAGGATTTCATGGATTATCAATTGTAATTGATTCCTATTGATTCCTATGTAGAAGTTGGTCTCTTTAAATATTATCCTCATGTCATTGATGCTCTCTGGCACGTGCCTATACGTGATATGGACCATTATGCTAACTTGGTCTGAATGGTAGTATTGACTTTGAATCTCATTCTATGGCTGCAGGGTGTAGTTTTCAGCAAAGTCCACAACAGGCAATATTGTGCCATTGGGAAAGGTGTCCCTGCACTGTCTGTACTGTTCATCCCACCATCGTGCTACATAGACATGTTGTACATACTACTCGGTATTTTTGTAGAATTCCTTCATGAAATCAAAAATTTGAACCTGGTGCCACAAAACCAAGGGCATTAATACAACGTGACATTTTCAATCTGAATATATATGTACAAATTCAACATGTACAGTATGAAAGTATGCAAACTTAGATTACCCGTGACTTCACCAATGCAATTTTTTTTCTTTCCTTCGCCCTATCTAATTGATATCTTATGTACTTGAAGTTCTGCATTTCTACTGACATCCTCCCAAATTCTTGCTCCTCGGTTTCATGGATGCAACGGCTCAATAATGCAAATCCACTGCACCTGGAACATGTCCCATATAAATATGATATTTTATAATATTTTTGTCCTTCAGGTGTTGGACACATTATGATATGTATAAATTCTCTGGATGCATTCGGTGGTTGTAACGATGGGCAGTCCTGCACAATGTTAGTATGCAAATCACAAAATATATGTCTATATGTATCATAATAGTACTCAAATTCTACATGGTATCTATAGAAACATGTGTTGCGATCAATGCAAATTCTAACATACCAAGGTTTTCATTTTTCAAAGGACCTTTGGCCCAAGTTCAATTGTGTGTGCTCATTCTTGAACCTCTCATAGAGTTCCGTTTGTGTCGTGCCAATGAAGTGCTTGACATGGGGTTTACAACCCTTGACACCTTTTCTCAACTTCAACACATCTCTTTGATTCGATGACGGTCTAGTGTTATCATGACAAAAATTTTGTACTAGTTCTTTAACACATCAATAAGCTTCATGTCTGAACGAGGTAACCTACCAACAAAGGCCCAACAATACTTTTGGCCCGGGGTCTCAAGTTTTTCTCTAATAGAAGAATACTTTTGAAGGGTCTTTCTATCTAATTTAAATATTTTACATGTGTGTGATAGCAGGCGACGTTGCCTTATGGATTTGTCTACAATCGATTCCGATGGTACACGACAAGCCGCATTAAAATATTTTGTACGATAAGTTTTTCCAATCAAATTAGATGTAGACTATAGATTTCTAACAACATGATTGTTGGCCTCTGAACTTCTAACTACCTTTATGCCCAAAATTCTCCTAACATGAGCTAGACAATGAAATTTTAACAAAGAAAGAAACAATTGACATTTTGCTACATCGGTTTTGGATTCAAAAAATTCTTTGATTATCCTGTTACTATGGAAATCAATAATGTGTTTGGGAAACTTACCTTCAAGTTCTGAAAATGAACTTTCATCCACATGAATACGTCTGGGAGTTCTTCGTTGTACGCTTGATAGTCGAGACAAGGGAGTCGGAAAGGAAGTACGAGTCTTGTCACCAGTTTGTTGTGGCCCTTCGTTCACAATTTGATCCTGCAAGGGAGTGTGTTTGATATGTGTGTGCTCTTCTTGGGGAGGTTTCCAATTAACAACTTGTTCAACATCCATCCCTTCATACTTGACATCAAGCAAGATTTGATTGACTTCAACCACTTCGTCATTGCTTGTTGATGGATCTAAGGCACTAACATTTTGATGTCTACAGTTTTCCATACAACCTGGCCTTTTCTCTTATCTCATGGGCCTTTTCAGGGGGCGTCCCCTTCCTTCTAGACTTTATTTTATTATTATGTTTGTTTCCCATATTCAATACCTTTTTTAACAAAACAAAAATACCACCCCTGCAAGAATGAACAACAAATAAGATATTAAAACTCTATGTGCATGATTATTAAAACTCGATGTAGCAATTGATTATGTACAACAACATCTAGTGAGAATGTTTTCATATAATCTTAAAAGCTATTGAGAATGCCCTAGATATAACAACAACATCACCTCTAGGAACTCAATTGGATGGTGGTATGGGATGTTAGTAAGAGCACATTCCCTACAAAAGGAGAAGCTCCCACTCACTTCATTTTCATGTTTTGGATGAAGGAAAATAGCCCCAAAATATTAAGAGTTTTCAAGTCTTTAGGTGTTTGTGTGAGTTGTTGTAGTGAAATCATGAGGAATTCAACAAATGTTTGTATACTAGATGGAGCTATGTGATTATGAAAGGTTATTGGTGGTGATGCAAGTAAGTTTTTTTAATTATCTTCATGAAAGGTTGAAATCATTGCTTGGTGCATCTTGTAGTTTTTTTGTGGTAAGATGTTTTTATCGTCTATGTTGAAGGTTAAGAAGACTAAAATACATCTATCATACAATTCATGAGGAAAAACTAAAATAGATACAATTCAAACAAAGTGAATGAAGACTAAAATACATTTAGCAAGAGGAAGAGGTCACCATACCTCAAGGATTATAATTGCTCTTTGCTTCAAATGTAATTTTTTTTTTATGTATCCACTATATGCAAGAAGAGTTCAAGTGTGTCCAAGCAGCATGAGAATTCAATCCAAGGAGCCAAATAGAGTCCCACTGTTGTGTATTCAATCAAAGGAACCAAATAGATCCCAACTGGTGTGTATTCAATCCAAAGAGCCAAATAGAGCCCCGACTATTGTGTATTCTATCCAAATTGTCAAAGAAACACCAAATGGTGTGTGAATTCAATCCAAAATGCAAATGGTTTTCGGACTGTGCATGAAAACAACAAAAAATATACAAGGAATGAGAGAAAAAATGTGGGAGAAGAGCGCGTGTGATCATCATCATCATCATCATTATCATTATCATCTTCATCACCATCATCTTCATCTTCATCATCATCTTCATTATCATCATCTTCATCGTCTTCATCATCATAAGGAGCTTCTCTGATTTTGTTGAATCATTACTAGTGTGAGATGATGATGATGATGATGATGATGATGAAGATGTTGATGATGATGATAATGATGATGGTGATGGTGATGATGATGAAGATGTTGATGATGATCATGATGATGGCGATGATGGCGATGGAGATGATGATGATGATGATGATGATGATGATGGCGAAGATGATGATGATGCTGATGATGTCGATGATGATGATGATGATGATGATGATGATGATGATGATGGTGATGACGATGACAACGATGATGGTAATGACGATGACAATGATGATGATGAAGATGATGAAAATGATGATGATGATGATGATGATGAGGAATAGGGAGATGACGATGACGACGACGACGACGATGATGATGATGATGATGAAGATGAGGATGAGGATGATGAAGATGATGATGATGGTGATGAAGATGATGATGATGATGATGATGATGATGATGATGAATATGACGAAGACGATGATGATGGTGATGATGATGATGACAATGACGACGACGACGATGATGAAGATGATGATGATGATGATGATGATGATGACTATGATGATGATGGTGGTGGTGGTGGTGATGATGACAACAATGATGATGATGATGAATATGGTGATGACGACGACGATGATGATGATGATGATGCAGATGGTGATGACGATGATGATGATGATGATGATGATGATGATGATGATTATGATGATGATGATGAGGAAGAGGGTGATGATGACAACGATGATGATTATGATGATGAAGATGATGATGAAGATGATGATGATGAAGATGATGATGATGATGAAGATGAGGATGGTGATGACGATTAGGATGATGATGATGATGATGATGATGATGCCGAATATGATGATGATGATGATGAAGATGATGATGATGATGATGATGACCATGGAGATGATGGTGATGATGGTGAAGATGATGACAACAATAAGGGTTAGGGGTTAATTTTTATTTGACTAGGCACTTTAGAGGTTAGAATTACGTGGTTAGGATTATAGGGGTTAAGGGATATATCATTATGTGTTAGTATTTATGAGTCTTAGGGGATATACTAGTTTAGGATTATAGTGGGACAAGAGTTATGGTGGTTAGTTGTACTAGGGACTAGGGATTGCAGTGGCTAGGGAATAATGGTTAAGGGTTTGGGGATTGAGATATAGGGGTCATGGATTTATGGTTACAAGGATGAAGATTTATATGTACATGAGGATAATGCGAGTTAGTGATTTTGTGTAATAGTATATCTCCTAACCCTTGTAGTGAAGGAGAGAAGAGAGGATTGAGGGAGGGAGGAGGGATTGGGTAGAGTGGGGGGGATTGGGTGGATAGGAAGAGAGGGGGTGGGGTAATAGAGAGGGGGGGGGGTCCCAACCTTAGAGGCAATCTCATCTTATTCAACAAAAATAGTGAATGAAAATAGTTTGGAACTTTTATGTCTAGGAATGGAAATTATATTTTATAGAGATAGAATCAATGTGTGCAGGCATAGAAATGCGTGTGTGCATTTGCATGTGTGTGTATAGCAACGCGTGCGTGCCTATGCACGTGCGCGCATCTATGCGTGCGCACATTTGCACGCACACGTGTCTGGATTCAAATTGTTTTTTGCACCCTTGCAAGTTTGGTATTAGCTTCGGATTGCCAAACCTTGAGGCTCAGTCTGATTTATGGCAGAACACATCAAATGCTGTAACTTCATGTTTTTCACGCTTAGTTCTGCATATGCTCCACTAGTGCACTATTGATGAAATTACACACACTTGTCGAGCTCCGTGTGCAGATTCTAAACATATATATTTTTGAATAGATCTATTGTTGTTTTCTATTTTTAATTCATTTTTAACTACACTCATGTCAAATTTGTAAAAAACACAGGTCGTGTATTTGGACTATAACTTTTGATTGGATTACATATTTTGAAAATGGAAAAGAACCCGCACAAGAGTACAAGAATACCTACAAGCTAACAAACAAAAAAGTTGATTGATTATGTTCAGACCATGATATGGTGGACCAACACTCGACCATGTCGTTTTAAGGCTTCACTGACTTTCGTAATTTAAAAAATATATAAAATTAACTTTTAAAATTTTGGAAAAATAACACCGCACAAGATTTGTCTGTTGCCTACACCTCTACATATTTTTTTCCTCATAAATTGACAATTTACATAACAAACCTGTGGACCAACACAAACATGTGCATTATGTTTTAGAGAAAAAATAACATACCAATCTTAAAATAATGACATTTTGGGGTGGTTATACCACTTTTCCATAAATAAAAGTTGTATATATTCCGAAAGCTGATCCATTTTTCTACGTTTCATATTTCTGTACACCTAATTCGAAAAAGTTTTATAGGTACCTCTAATAATTAATTTTAATGATGATATTTCTATTTTTCTAGCATGTCATTGCAACTAACGTGTCATAATTGAGTATCATTACCTTGCACCAGCCCGTTAAAAAAACCGTAATTTCCTTACAAATCAGTTTTAGCCTTTGGTTGCTCCAAAAGCGTTGTCATCTAGATAGTAAAGCAGTTCATGGGATATGAAGAGCATCGAGTCTCCCAGACGCTTTGTTTATTTTTAACTTAGATTTAGAGAGCTTGGTTTGGGTCTATGCTTGCCTTGGGGTTAATACTAAGGAGGTGCACTTCTTGATGTCATAGTTTGAACACATGGCATATTTGGTATATTCTACAAGGGCACACTTATTGAGGAGGATGGGTAGTTTCCACATGCGAAGTAACCACTTTAGAGAAGGATGTTAGGTAATTGGAGGTTGGCCACTTACCTCTAGGACCATGTAGCCACCTTACACAATATAGTTTAACAATGAAAACTTTTAAGGAGCCATTGATGGGATGTCACACCATGTTGGACAAAGAATGCTTGACATGTGGAGACCAAAATTAGAGGGTGCACCAACTTAGGGGTTTGTGCAACCCTAATGTGGCATGTGGTTAGAACGTTCTTAAGGAGTGCTCAATTTGAAGGAATTATTATCTTGGATTTTCTTGTAGTATTAGTATATATTTCATTGTTAGCCACCTCCACCTTAGTCTATATAAAGGAAGGATAGTGCCTTTGTTAAAACAACTACTTTGAATCTTCAATATTGATACTTGATATATATATATATATAATACAAAAAGATTGAATAGATTATTCATGTAAAAGGATAAATGCTTTTGAAATGCTAACTCTAGAATTCATTTACTTGTGAAAAGCAACAGTGATATAACCTTTTGAAATGCTAGCTCTAGAGTTCATTTACTTTGTATCTTCAATATATATATATAAAGATTGAATAGATTATTCATGTAAAAGGATAAATGCTTTTGAAATGCTAGCTCTAGAGTTCATTCACTTGTGAAATGCAAGAGTGATATAACCTTTAAAATCTAATTGTGTGAATCAAAATAGAAGATAGAACTAATATGAAATCAAATTAAGATAAAAAAAAAATAATAATAATAAACCATAATATAATACAAAGATAGAAATTAATAATAATAATCATAAACTTTGATAAAAATTAATAATAATAAACCATCCTATAATAATCAGTGATTGCAAATGCTATCCCCGTATAATAATCAGTAATTGCAAATCCTATCCCCACAATTTGATCCGATCAAAAAATTGTACTAGTCCAGAAAGAATGGTCAGCTACTTGATGACTTGGAGCGGATGAAGTCTTCAATTTGAGCCTTGAGATCGATATCAGGGATGAGCATCTCAGGAGTAAGATGAGATCGAGTGAAAGGATCAGTAGCATCACTCAGTAGATGTCGTTCTATTGTTGCTCGATCCACAGTTATTTTTGATGAAGGTAAAATCACAGGATCCCTCATCAATGTGCACTGAATTGGATCAAGGAATTCATCGGGTATGTCTCCAAGCATAGCTTCTGTGTCCATAGCTTCAGTAGCTGCAGCTTTGGCTTTGGCACCAAGCTCTACAAACTCTCGAACCAACCTTTGGTCTTCACCAATTTTTCGAAGGACTTCAGCTGTGGCTGAAAATAACTCATCACTATAAGAACGGCCATCGCTTGATATAGCAAGTGGAAAAACATTCTCCTTATCCCCCCTGGCCAGGTGCACATAAATTTCAACAATTTGCTTCAACAGTTGTTTTGGTCTGAATTCATATTTTTCAGGGTCCTTGAGGGTGAGAGTTTTCCGTTGAGGGCCCACCAAATGTGACAAGAAATAGTTGAGCATATTGGCTACCCTTTCAACCAGTTCTGGAAGGAGAAACGGTGCTGTAATTAGGGAAGATGTGTAAGCTAACATCCCAACATCCTCATTGGCCATCGTCATGTCAATACGAACAATACTCTGGTGCTGTTGAAAAAGGTGACTTCTTTCCTGCCTCTCTTGTGGTGGTCGCTGCTCCCATTCTGCACTGTTTGCCATTTCAGCTTCCAGTGTTTTCAATTCAGGTATCTTATTCAAGCTCTCATCCAGGAGAAAGATACTATCATTGATGAGAAAATTCAAGAAGTTCAAATACACTCCCTTTTGGTGTGTTTGTGCAACCTTTATCCATGCATTCCGATGACTAGGCACCTGCCACAAGTAGTCTAGCAGTTGTGCAATATTATGGCGTATGTTGAACTTATCATAGAACTGAGTATGTGACCCAGTAAATTCGATGTCCACATAAAGCTTCATCAGGTTAAATACAAGATGCTCTTGGGCAAAGAGATGTCCTTCAAAAAGAGTAGCCATTGCTGGTAATTGCATCCAGCCATTCAAAACCTGCACCATCTTGGCCCTTAAATAAGGGTTCTTGATATAGGGTGGACTTGCCATAAACATGATAGTAAAATTCATGAAATCATCCAACACAACACCATCTAAAGCTCTTGGAACCCGAGACGTAATGAGTAAAAGCTCCATTGCATCATCCACAAAGTGTTCTGGCATGGAGGCAAATTCCACTGGGCATTCAGCAGGCAGAGGCATTCTAAATCCACCAACAAGGTTAACTAGGAATGTCAACATTAGCCTGTAGAAGCTCAAAGCTTGTTGAAGAAGTGGCACGTCCGTGAGTATTTGAGCCTCATAGCAAAGCCTTTGTTGAGAAAACAAATCAATTTCTTTCTTCGCATTAGCAATATCTTGCTCCAATTGTGGAGGAGCTCCTGGAACAAGTTGGGTTTCAAGTGTGGCAAGTGCATCTTTACTCCTGGAGAGATCATGAATTAGAGCCTTGTAGTCGGTTAATGCTCTCAAAAAACCCAAGTTCAGTATCCGTGCTGTCATGAAAAAACATTCGGTAACAAACGAATATTTAGTAGTCTGTCTTTCATTTTCATTTTCATTGGCTCCTTGAGATTGCGCCCAAGTTGCAATCTCTTCAGATGATGCATGAATTGCTGTCAACTTCCGAAAATCAAGACGGTTGTTGTGCAGGATATAAGTGGGATTAATTAAGGTCAATTTTTTGAAATCTTCTAGAAATGGCGCACAAAGCTTGAGCATAACAGCGCTGAGATTCACAAACATGCCAGTACTGGCACATTTAAGAGGATTGATATTCATGTGTGCCCTTGCTGCATTTTTATCGATTACTTGCGCCAAGTATTGGAGAACATTTTCACGTGTATTGGAATTCTTTAAGAGATGATGGAGAACATTATGGAGGCCTTCATATAACTGATGCATAACCGTCTTTGTTGTAGTGAATGTAGACTGCAAATCTGCCTGACGGCGAGAGTCTGGTTGAGAAAAGCATTGGTGCCCCACATCGTATTCTTCTCTTGTAAACACGTCAGGTAAAGCACTGACATGGAAAAAGGGACCCAGTATGCTCTCAACTTCAATGATTCGTCCGTCCACAAGACTGCCTTTGCAAATCCAAGATGGATGATTCACCAGATATTTTGCACAAACAGGAATATCGATCAGTTTTTTAAGGGCTCTCAACGGCTTCTGAAAATCTTGAAGAGGCGAAGCCACTTCACGAGCGGTTAACTTCAAATCTTCATAAACCCGCTCTAATATAGGATCCAAACTTTCCTCCTCAAAATCCCTGAAAAAATCATCTAGAAACCCAGGAGGGGTTGTAATTACAGGAGTTACAGTACTGCTCCCAGTCCCACCAAATGAAGCAAAATCAGCATCAGAAGCTTCATAAAGGAAGAGATCCAAGAGAGGTGACTTTTCCCTGGTTTCAGATTGAGGTTGAGGAAACATATCTGGGTTTCCCAAAACAAGTCTACTGTATGAAAGACACAACTGTCTTGCATGTTTTACTCTTTCTTCCATTTTGACGACCAATGTTTTATCCTTCATTGAAGGCAAGCGCCGCAACTCTTCCTGTGCTCTTCGATAGCATTGGACTAGATACTGGAAAGGGGGCTCAAGGCCAGGACTGGATAACCTGTCTACCAAAATTCTCTCCATCATGTCCATGGACAAAAGTAAGGCTCTGTCTTCACTCAGTATTTCAGCCGCTGTCTGCTCCAAATATACCAGTACTGCGCCCGAAGCTTGGCTTCTTCCAGGTCCCAGCGTTACTTGAAAAATACGACGTAATAAAATATCCTCCACCTCACCAGAGCTTCTAGTTGGCCTAGATTCTCCCATCTCTGCGTCTGTTATGGCAGAAGTCCAGAGTTTAGATATGAGCGTTCTGGCAGCCGGTGTACGTCTCTGATACCACTAGATGTTTCAAAGAAATGGTGGATTTATGTTTACTAGCAAGTAGCAACAATGGCTTCCTTTATAAATATATCTCGAAGCTTGCGCCTTTTAATCGAAAGGTTGTGTCCTCACATATCTACATCCTTAATTTTATTTAATATCTATTTTTTTTTTCTTTTCTTGTTATTATTTTTGTAAATATTAGGAAAAGACATGTCGAGTCTAACTACGCTATGTTTTGGTATAATTTGAAAAGAAATTTAGTTTAATTTCAGAAATAAAATGATTTGGCCCTTGGAAATATTTCAAAATGCTTGTCAGAAAAAAAACAAAGACTTTGCATCATTAAGAATTAATTCCCAGTTATTATTATTAATTTCTAATTATTAATAAAGTTTACCTTTCTCTCAAATTCATTCCGTAGTTACTCTAACATTATAAAAGCATCATTTCAGCATTCATGTAATTAAGGGTATGGTGTGCTTCGTCAATTCTTGTTAGGGGTATGGTGTGCTTCGTCAATTCTTGTTAGTTTATTCGGTTTTATGGTTTCTTAGGTGCATTGTAATTAATTTGAGCATTTTTTCTTATATTTTTAAATGTGGGGTAGATGGATTTGCAAAGGTTCATTTTATCTATTTGGTGGTTGAATTACCATTCTTGATGTGATTGGGAAAATGTGGGAAAATGTTATCAAAATAATTAGAAAATGGCCATGATATTTATAAGTAAGAAGGCAACAAATTTAAGAATGGAACAAAAAATTTCCATGGAATAAACGATATAATATTTTATTTGCAAATTAGATAGAAGCTCCATGAGTAAGGTGCTCACCAAGATCATTGGTTGTAGCTTGGGTGATTGGGAGGAAAGATTGTTGCCCTCCCCACCCAGTTTCAATTCTTGTAAGTGACATGATGATCTTGTTGAGCCTATTGTAATGATTGTATTTCAAGCCAAGGAATTCATTGCATACAATCTAGTTTGTTTCTTTAATCCCTAAGAAACACATGACTAGAAATAAGTGTAACGAATATTGGCCACAAACTTCATAAGGATTTGAGAAGAGTTCCAAGTATTATAAAAGCAAGCTCTATCATGATCGGAGTTGGATTTTAACAACAAGAGGAATGCTTATGTAATTCCTACAAGCTCTAAGTCCTACAATTTGTCCAGGCGTTTTTTCTTTCTTGTCGTTCTACTTGACAGTCTGCCTGCCAAATGTTCCATCTCTTCTAAATGTTTCTCCTCAATACAGAGTGATGACATCTTTGTTGACTTGTATCTCTACATTATTCTTTTTCGTTGCCATATGCATTTGCAGACATGCACTACCAATATTCTCTGGGAGAAAAACCCTAAATCCATTTTAGTTTTACCTATTACGAGCTCTACTCTCGGTTTTCTCTCTACGTGGTTTATCTCTATGATATGGTACCTCATCTATGCATGCCTTACCTGATCTCTTTGCATGATCCCATGAAATCGACACTCAAGCATGTGTATCGGAATATTTGTTGGTTCATCTATGTGTCATGCAACAAACCATTCATTTCCTCCACGAGTTGCCTCTACATATTCAAGTTTTACTATACTCCTCATGCCCGCAACCTCAATGATATCTCTTGAAACTAGTTGTGTGTTCTCTCTCTCTAAGCATTCGAGGAGAGAACATGACCCGCGAAATATCCATCTCCTTTCCGAAGGAATTCTTTAAGGGGTTGGTTCCTCTCCGGCCTTTGTCGTCCGTCGACGGCCTATGAGGAGCCGCCACTTGTCGAAACGCAGTCCGCCTCCTATTCCTCCCCATTCCCCTCCACCAAGGCCTCCACCAAATCCACTGCTAGCTTCATCACCAGCTCCTGCACCTCCGCCAAACCCACCGCCTACCCACGCTCCCCCCACCACCACCAGCTCCGCCGCCAAATCCTCCACCTCCACTTGCACCACCATCAAATCCTCCACCACCCAAACCACCTCTGCCTCCAGCACCACCGCCCAAGCCTCCTCCCGCGCCACCTCCGGCCCCTCCTCCCAAGCCGCCTCCTCCTTCTAACCCTCCGCCACCACTGAGTTAGGAGGACTCGTCTAATGTGTCAAGACGGAAAGAGTAAGCCCTTCAAATAAAAATTAAGACCCACCCTTCAAACTTCATCACCGAGTCCAATTTATGCAAATATTTTCGAAGTGGGGGAAGGTTTGGCATTAAATGATGTAAACGTTGGAGAATAAATGGTGTAAATGTTATACAGGGGCGCGCGCACGGGCGCGCTAGTGACGTGTACGTGCTAAAAAAACATGCGCACGTGTTTAAGCACGCGTGCACGTCCCTGTTACTAGTTTAAAAAAACAGAGTTCTCTGTTTCTCGGGAATTCTACCAAAAAACACGGGTTTCATTTCTTCCGCGGGTTTCAAGCTCTTACAGTTTTCTTATTGGCTCGCACTCATTGATATTTTGGACACTCATTGATCTATTGGACACAAAATCACCCTTGGAATCTAACAAACATCTTCAGTGATCTTGGAATCTAGTGGACACATTCAAGCTACCAGTTTCCATTGCAAGTGGAGATCATTTCTATAGAGGTATGGTGAATTGTAAATAAGTATTTTCATTCACAATATTTGAGATTCTCCTATGCCTTTTTGTTTTTATCATATGCCCACAACAATATCCATGCATAGACAACAATGAATTTGACAAGAAGATTTCCCAAGTTCACATCTAAAAAAAATCATATGAAGACTAGACAAGATGAAGTATGCAACCTCCTCATTGTGTAATTAGTTCCCAAGTTAATTTTGTTCCTTTCACCTCATATTATGCTAGCAAAAAATACTACACACTCACTAAACATGACTAAAAATATCACTTCAACTCATCCACAAAACCTCAACCCTCTCATCTCTTATTCAATACCATTGTATGGAATGAGGATATCTGTAAGTATATGCACCTTTCATTTCTCTATGAATCCAAATATGATAATATTCATCCATCTTTACCATCCTTACAACATCCCCTCACCTTTAATAATGATTTTTTTTCCAAAAACCAAGACTTTCCCATTTCATGCTCTATCCAACATGATCATTGTTGGTATAGTCCCTAGTTCCCCACTTTCCAACGCCTCCCCACCCTAGATATTGCACATTGAAAGGTCAAATTATATTCCCCCTAATCACCCTTCCCAAGACCATGATCCTTGTTAGAAAACTTTGCATCCTCCTTAAGGTTTTTCACAATACAAGGTATACATTCATTCTATTGTGATGCATTGTTGAATTCAACCATGGGTATTTTAAACTCAAAATCACATTCTATCATCTCAAGGTTTATAGATAAGGAAATAGTTTATTCTTGTTTCTTCAACTCCTTAAGGTGTTATATAACCTAGTAATTTATGATGGTAAAGGGCATTGCCTCAAATGGAAGGATATACCATTCCACTATGAAGACAAAGCAATCAAACTAGGTGAAAAATTTAGAATTGATAACATTAAGGGAGAAAGCAAAAAATGCAACTAATTAAGGTGAAAAAATGATGTAAACCAATAAGAAAAACTATTCCCAAACTATTTTCGTAGGTTACCTTATTTGATGTAGAAAAACTATCAAACTATTCCCAAGGCATCTCTAGCCATCTCTGTTGTAGGGTGTTACTACCATAATTTTTATGAATTCATGGCTAGGAAAGACACTAGTTTCTCCACTCTACACTTGACCAACCATCATCTATATTTATTGGAATTGTAAGGGATGATGATGTTTATTCGAACACACTAAGTTTTTTGACCCAAAATCCGACGGTGAAAAAGTCGAATTTGCTACAACTTATGGTTGCTCATCCGACAAGGGCAGTCTTTTTTTATTGTCGGTGGCATATCAGCTAAAATTTGACAAAGTTGTAGACGTCGGATATTTGACGGCCCTACGTCGTCGGTGATCCGACTTCCTCCAGCTTGATAGGTAGTCTGATAACTGACAGCTTTAACTTCCAATATTGGTCGGATATCATCCTTTTGTTGTCGAATATGCGACGCACATTCCGATGTCCTTTCTTGATGGCGTCGGTTCAGTCGTCGGTTACGCGACCCCCATACCATACAAAAAAAGGCAGATCCGACGTTTCGAGCCTTCGGAAGCATGGCAAAGGCGTCGAAAATTACCCTGCGGTAGTCGGTAAGGTCGTTGGTTAAGCAACATCTATGCCATGCAAATAAAAGGCGGATCCGACGTTTCGAGCCGTCGGAAGCATGGAAAAGGCGTCGGATATTACCCTACGGTCGTCGTTTAAGCGACTACCATACCATACAAAAAAGGCGGATCCGACGTTTCGAGCTGTCGGAAGCATGGCAAAGGCGTCGGAAATTACCCTACGGTCGTCGGTTAAGTCGTCGGTTAAGCGACTACCCAATACATTTAAAAAAAAAATAACATTTTTGAAATAAAACTTTTCATATTGAATACATGTTCTCTAATCCTTATGCTTATGTAACATTGTGGCATATTCGTCACAAAGAGATGGTTGGTAGTGTGCTTCCATTGTGTCAAGGTACTCTTACCTAACTTCTCTAATTTGGTATACTGAGGAGTTTGTATATTCATGTATGAGATCATATTCTTTGAATAAGGCTTATTAGATAGTTAATGGGTAGTTACTTAATGTAAAAGGCTCATTTTTATTAAATAAGAACCAGTAGGTGGTTGGTAGTCATTAATTTTGAGATTGCATGTAGTTAGGGTTTTGTTTATTAAGAAACTATTTATAGCGCTAGAAGGATGTATATTGTTTTGTCAAAGATTGGTATTGTATTGAAGCTTTGCTCAAAGGAGCTCATCCTTTCGAAGAGGCCCATGAACATTACTCTCTCTTTTTGAATTTATTAATACAAGTGTTATATTTTGCAAGTTTAATCTCTTTCTTGCATTTTCTTTTGTTCACTTATATTTATTTGAGGTTAAGGATATTGATTCCAAGGAAATTAAAGAGAAGGTTAAGGATATTGATTCCAGTGCATCATTTACTCAACCTTTGAAGTTATGGAAACTCGAAATTGGTTATGAGGAGCAACCCAAAATCACAACAAGCTCCAAGAAATTGTCAAAATTTAAACGACACGTGAGTGGGTTGTAGAAAGCCAACATCGTAGCCATTCATTAGCTCCTCTTTGTTTCGAGAATAATTTCATATTCTCTACTGAATAGGGCCAACCACGTGAAGGTGGAAGCTCTTATGGCCCCTCCCCCCCTCACATCACTCTCAATTCCCCATACCCAATGCATGCACTTGAAAAAAACAAATATGTGCAAATTCATCCATATTTTATCATGAACTTTCATCCATTATTCATTCAATAAATGCTAACATTCACTAAACCATTGTTTCTGTCGATCCACACATTCATTCAATAAAAGATAACATTCAATAAACCATTCATTAATCATTCAGCCAACACATTCATTCAATAAAAGATGAAATTCAGTAAAGGTAACAGTTTACTACACTGAATCATTAAAACATTAGAAAATTCATTAAACCATTCATTCATTAATTAGGCCAAAAATCGTGGACGATATATTATTATCAAAAATATTTAGACGAGATTTGAACCTGCGACTTATGTCTAGTCCCAAGGATACCACCTTCAAGCTTGACCTTATCAATCAATTCCTGTCGCCATTTCCTCTCATACAACGTCCCAAAATCATTTATCTCGACACCCACTCTTCATTTATTCTGCATGCATTTCACTATGCAACCGTCTCAGATTCCCATTGCCTTTTCCATCAATTAGTTTATCAATTCAGTATGACCCACGTCCACCGTCCAATGAGTGTTTCCGTGGTCTTCAGTTTTAGCATGGCAACAGTTGACGATTCATGGTATTACGTTTCCCTTCGGCTGCAAATGACAAACTCATAGTTCACTATGAAGGTTTGTCTGACAAATGTGACGGTCAAAGAAATCTTGATAGTGAACTATGAGTTTTCCATATTGCAGCTTAAGGGAAACGCAATAGAATGAATCGTCACCGTTGTTAGGATGGAACTCAAGACTGCGAAAACACTCCTCAGACGGCGGGCGTGGGTCATACCGAATTAATAAACCAATAGAGGGAAAACGCAACAGGAATATGAGATGATTGCATAGTGAAATGCATACAGAATGAATTAAGGTTGAATGTGGTAGGCCGCCATCTCCCATTGTGAAATGCATGTAGAATGAATCGAGCTTGAAGGTGGTCACCCATTTCCAGCTGCACTTCAAGCTTGAAGGTGGTAGCCTTGGGACTAGATATAGGTCGCAGGTTCGAATCTCCTCAGTTCAGTTTGTACCCTTTTATTTTTTCGATGCAAACTATATGTTTTCTTTTATTTGCTGTTGACTTTAATTCCCCAGTGTAAGAGGAGCCATTATGGTCAAGTTGCATTCTTAAAAAAAAGATGAACATTGACAACAAGCAACATGTCTCTAATTGTTGTCGATGTATGCTAGCTTAGTTGCACATATCATGCTTTAGAAGAAGCCAACCTTGAATGGTAAATATACCAATTTGGAAGGGTTTAATATGAGGTTAAGGATATTGATTCCAAGGAAATTAAAGAGAAGGTTAAGGATATTGATTCCAGTGCATCATTTACTCAACCTTTGAAGTTGTGGAAACTGGAAATTGGTTATGAGGAGCAACAAAAAATCACAACAAGCTCCAAGAAATTGTCAAAATTTAGACAACACGCGAGTGGGTTGTAGAAATCCAACATCGTAGCCATTCATTGATCTCCTCTCTGTTTCGAGAATAATTTCGTATTCTCTACTGAACAGGAACAACCACGTGAAGGTGGAAGCTCTTATGCCCCCCCCCCCCCCTCACATCACTCTCAATTCCCCATACCCAATGCATGTACTTGAAAAAAACAAATATGTGCAAATTCATCCATATTTCATCATGTGGAAACTCGAAATTGGTTATGAGGAGCAACCAAAAATCACAACAAGCTCCAAGAAATTGAAAAAATTTAGACGATACGCGAGTGGGTTGTAGAAAGCCGGCATTGTAGCCATTCATTGAGCTCCTCTCTGTTTTAAGAATAATTTCATATTCTATGCTGAACAGGGCCAACCACGTGAAGGTGGAAGCTCTTATGCCCCCCCCTCACACCACTCTCAATTCCCCATACCCAATGCATGTGCTTGAAAAAAACAAATATGTGCAAATTCATCCATATTTCATCATGAACTTTCATCCATTATTCATTCAATAAATGCTAACATTCACTAAACTCAACCATCTCGAAGACCTAGGAGAAGAGGACATCACACATCATCAAATAAGTATTGGTAACTACCGTGTATGAACTCAAAAACCCTAAAGCAACCGAGCGCGCAGAAGGGGAGCTATGAAAAGACAAGGCTTGCAAGCCAAAAAAACAAGCTCAAAAAACTGTATTGGGACCAATGTCACAGTAAGCGATCTGAAACAAAAGTGGCCAGAATGCCAACAAGTAGCACTAAAAAGAAAAAGACCCTCTAAAAAGGTGATAATGCAAGCAAACTTCGTAACTAGGAGCTGGAGACCTTGACAAATCGTATCCTTCGCAAGGTGATGAAATCCAAGTCGAACAATATGAAGTGAGAGACCGAATTTGAAGGATATCCCTCTACCGAAAGGGATCCTGGGTAAAAGAGCCCTAGTAGAAAAGTGACTAAGCTACCTCGTTCATGACACGTCGGAAAAGGTTTTCGGCGCTTCTGCCTTATCACCAGTATGGTGGCCGGAGAATACAAGGAAGACAATGATCGATGTTGCCTTAGGGCTAAGTGGGGTGCGGCATTCCACAAAGTCCGTCCGGTTCTCAATCTCACGGTGGTTTAACCCCTGAAACAACAGGAGGTCCCTCCACAAACTGGTCGTGACCGTGCCAATAAATACTAGAGGATTTTAGTTCCCTAAAGACAACGACTATGTCTCAGATGAAAAATAACAAGGGGGAATTATTTGGATGCCTATCCCCTGTGTCCTACCTAACTAACAAATTCTTTTTATCCTCAAGCGAGGTTAAAGTGTGTTGAGTTAACGAGTTAAATTTTAATGGTTGTATTACTCAGTCAGGTGATGGAAGTGAAACTCGTGGTGTGATGACTGACTCAAACCATGCAAATGCATATGAATAAAATAAGCCTTTCCTTTTAATGAATGCTAGCTAAGGTAAGGAGAGAGTTCTTTCAAACTATAACTACTCTTTCAAATTAAATGAATCCAACAATAACTTTCTTCTACTTCTAATGACTAAAATGCATGACAATGTTTAAACCTAATTAGCAAGCATAAGCATGACATTGTGATATTGTGAATAATCGTGTATGCTGGGACACATTATTTCAATTTAAAACCCATGTAATGTAGGCATATTTTGATATGAATCTTGAGAGTTGAGATCTGGTAAGGCTTTAATGTTGAATAAAGTAGGAGATATAATATACAACGCAAAGAAAAATCACAAGATCTTTCAATTTTACAAGTGAAGGAACAATGACGAAAACCATTAAAGATGATGCACGATAATGAATAAATAAATAAATAAGCATGACAACATGAGAGAGAGAGCGAGAGAAATTGGGTAGACTCGTATTCTATTAAAATGAACAATTAAAGGTAATGAGGTAAATTTGAGGACCTCTCTTCCAAATCTTAACTCTTTCTTTTTTGACATTTTATAATTGTAATATGTTTACTAAGTCAACTTTGATTAAGTACACATTGAACAATTACATTTAACATGTCATATTCCTTTTTATATTTAATAAAAATATGTCTTGATAACTTATGGATCCGAAACATGGACTATAAATCCCCCAAGATTCAAATCAATCCATCCCCCTTACAAAATGATGGTCCTATTAATTTTAAAAATGTTACAAAAAAACCACATAATGTGTATGGAAGGAAGATGTTTACAATTTGTTGATTCCAATGAAGAGGGCTTTTTGTGGCTAAATTGTAACCATGGTTTTCTGGATCACACATAACTAACTTGGTAACGAAAGATTGAACTTGACATTGAATTCTAATGTGATGGTTTATTTTTACATGGAAAAAGTGGATTTGATATAATAGTAAAAAATCACAATGAAAAATAGTGATTCTAATAGTAATAGACCTCTTGTTGCAAATATGTTCATAATTTTTACTATAAGCGAAGCAATCAGATTCAATTAGATATCCATGTTAGATGTTTAAGATATATTTCCAGTCGTATATGGAACTCATCCCTCCATGGCTTGTGGAGTGAGATATTGATTGTTGAAACCCAATGTAAAAATTTTTAGTGTTAGTGCTTCTACTAATGATATCTCCCAAATTGAGCAACGAAACAAAATTCCACCTGCCAATTTCTTGAAGTAGATGTTGATGATGTTTGATGACATTAATGGTACATCACATGTTTTATTAAATTTGTTTATACTACCTACTATTCCCCCTAGGAATCAAGGGTAGCTCAGGCCCCCCACATGAATGGACCCCATGACCTATAAGCCCCCACCCCACCATAGGTATCATTGCACCATTCCATCAAGCCTAATGGTATTCCGGTGACGACCTCTAAATAACTATGCATACCTAAATTATGGTTACCATTTTCTTGAGATCAAATGCATGGGAAGGATTAAAAAGGAAAAAAGAAAAGGAGGAAGGGGTCTTCATTAGGTGTATCCCCTTTATCTTAAATGCCTAAAAATTTGGTTATTTTTCATGATTAATGACCTTCTTTGATAATATGAAAAATATTTATGAAAACAAAATAGAAATAGATAAGCTATGCAGTGGCTAGTCCCTGGTGAGCATGAAATGATAAGCGTTTCAATGTATGGGCCATGTCAAATTAAGAACTAAAACCTTTGTTCTCAAATTCCTCAAAAGGAAAATGAAGATAGTGTTAAGTTGTGAGACATTGCATGCCAACATAATCCTTAAACATGGTTGCTACCAACATTCACATATATGAGCTACCAGGATCACCTAGAAAAAATGGGTGTTGTCCTATTTCCCATCACCTCCCTTGCTATCGACATGGTTTGTATTGACTTCTAAATAGTTGGATTAAGAGAGTCTTGGGTAGTGTTGGGACAAATCCCCTCAAGCTCTCTTAGAGTAATGTTGTTCTACCTACAAATTACCTTGTCCTTGTCCACAACTATGTTAATGAAGAATACTCTCTTAGTATCCAATTGATGTTTCATGGGTACTCTTTCATTTGTTATAATGATAGTTGTTGAGTTGATAAGATTTAATATATTGCTTCTCTTATCAACTTTCTCTCTTTTTTTCAACCTCATTTTATTAATACTTTAAGGTACTGGTCAAATCTACATTCAAAAAGATTAATTTCGGTATTGGAAGTGTTTTCAGTTCATTTATTTTTAGATGCAAGTACACATATTTGCAATCTTCACACAGATTTGAGCATTTGTACGAAGTATTGGGTTTATCTAGTGATAAGCGACTAGTAAGCACCAACTTCTGGCCTGTCACATGGAAACTTCTGTTCTAGTCCTAAATAGGAAGGTTCATATAAAGACAACCAATCTTCTGCATTTGTTCCATTTCTACGAACATTACTCTGATGCAAACTTCTGATGACAACATGGAAACTTAGCACGGCAAATGCAAGATCCTCTGGCACTATTTAGTGGAGGTCTTCCTTCTTGGTGTCACCAATTAACCAAAGCATGCCCATTCTTGTTTCCATTTGAGACAAGAAGGCAATACTTTTATTCACTTTCATTTGGGTTATCTCGTGCCCTACATCGCTTGCAAAAGCAACATAGTGTTGAAACTTCAAACTTCAATAATAATATAGAAGTACGAGTTGGTTGGGTGCAGCGTCAAAAGGTTCGTGTTTATAGGCACCGTATACTATATTCAACTATGAAGGTAATGGAGATGTATGGTAGTAATAAGGCAGTGATTGAAGTGGAGTACTTTGGAGAGGTTGGAACAGGTCTAGGTCCAAATTTGGAGTTCTATAGTCTTCTTAGCCATGAATTACAAAAGAAAGTGCTTGGAATGTGGAGGTCAGGTTCTTGTTCTAAGGAAGTTGTCGTGGCAGAAAATGTTGAGATGCGGGATGTTGAACACCATGGAGTATTTTTTCATACAAACAAAGTCAGTACAATCCCTACAGTTGAAACTGAAGAGTTTGTGCAGGGTCCTCAGGGGTTATTTCCTCTCCCATGGCCACCTAATGGAGATTCTTTGCAGGGAAGTCAATTTTCCAAGGTAATAAATTATTTCCTTCTTCTCGGACAAGTTATGGAAAAAGCTCTTCAGGATGGGCGGCTTCTAGATTTACCTCTTTCAACAGCTTTTTATAAATTGGTTCGAGTCTCATAAACCCTGTTCAAATACGATTTCCATCCAGGGTTCGAGTCTCATAAACCCCAAGTATTAGGGTCATCTCGTGCATAAGAAGTTTACACAGCCATTAACGATTTCAGTGATAAGAGCAAAGTGCAAAAGCGATTAGCCATAAGAGAGAAATGCAAAACGGTTCGTGAATTAAAACATTAGAATAGCAACCAAAACAATCATCCATCGTTTAAAAAGGAAAATGCAGAAGCACATTCGGATGCCCAACCCTTAAATTTTATACACAGATCAACATTTATACAAACACGGGGCCCCAAGGCCAAACCCCTTAGCATTTTGGGTATTCGTGGAATCCTGAAAAGCTCAGCAAACATAGATATAGAGCCAAATATTACTGATTTGGTAGGAATTGCAGCGCTCAGCTCCTCAACCTCCTCAACCGGCACTGGCTATCAACACTAGGCTCAGCTCCTCAACTGACACTGGCTCAGCTCCTCAACCTCAACTCCTCAACCGACACTGGCTCAACTCCTCAACCGACACTGGCTATCAACACTAGTCTCAGCTCCTCAACCGATATTGGCTCAGCTCCTCAACTGGTATTGGCTCAGCTCCTCAACCGACACTGGCTCAACTCTTACTGTAATGCAGATTCGCGCTCGTCAGGACGTTTCGAGCTCGCAGGAGGAGCAGGCATAAATTGGTAAGTTTTATTTTTTTTAAAAGTTTTTTTATGTTATATTTGTAGTTTTTTTTATTGCTACACATTAATTTTAATTTTTATATATTTAATTTTAATTTTCTATATTTAATTTTAATATATATTTTAATATTTATTAATTTGTAATTTTTATTTATTAATTTGTATAATTTTTATTTATTAATTTTAATATTTATGTATGTATTTTTTCATATAAAAAAATAAAATATAAAAGATTTAATATAAAAATAAAAATAAGGTTTAAAGTTTAAAAATATTTTTTTATTAAAAAAAATAAATTAAAATTTTAATGATGAAGTCAGTGATAACGATGATGACAATGTCAGTAGTGATGACAATGACAATATCAGTGACGAAGATGATGATGATGATGATGATGATGTTGATAACTCGATCATCGTCATCATTGTTGTCATCACGACCATCATCTTCGTCATAGAGATGATCATCATTATCATCATCATCATCTTCTTCTTCAAAAACAACAACATCTCCTTATCTTATGTCCATTACACCAAGGGCACTACAATTGGCAAGGATGAAATCTTTCCTCCCTACCATTTCTAAAGACATGTCCATGATCGGGTCATTGTCAGAAGAGCATGCCATCCTTAAAGTACAATATCATCGGTATCACTCGATGTAAATATGATGGATGTATTTGACATCACCCTTTTCAGAATCATTTATTGGGGGCATCTATTTTGAGGTTTTGGAAAAGACACATGGTCCTAGGTTAAAATATAGAGTCTTAGGAAAGTACAATTTCCTCTAGGGATCATGGGACTACATAAGGAATCTTTGGCCTATGAGTAGGTTATGTTGTCCATTTTTCTATTTAGAATGCCATGGAAGGTTATTTAGAACCATATGATGGTTTGAGGTCAAAAACTAGGATGTTAAACCATACAACCACCTATGGGGATCGTGTCTTGTATATAGTGCCTCAAATAACCACACTAGGTTACATATGGAATATGCCTTGCCCATTTGACTAATGCATGAACTAACCTTTTATTAAAAGGATAATGTTTACCAATGAGATTTGTGGACTAGGTGCATCTCTTATTTGCATTGCTTATACGCATGATTTTTGTTAGTTAGGCACATTACTTATGTGCATGATAGGTAAGGTGCATATGTTAGTTACATCAGTTAAATTTAGTGTGTGAGTTATGAATTTATATTTTTTTTCATTATGTTGTATCTCTAACTAAAAAATCTTCTTGGCACTAGCGATGTGATAAGAATTCCTACAATATGGGTCACATGGGTAACAAGATGTATTGTTTGTATCCATGCACAAGGTCAGGTTCGGAAGGAGTTAGGCCCGCTAGTGGGTTAATTGTTATAATGGGACATTAATCATTATTTAAGGGCTACTATGTTAGTGTTTTAGGATACTAGTAGATTCATGGCCTATGGTTGTGAATGTGAATTAGGTTCATAAGTTCCCCAAACCACCACACAAGCATGGAATTGGGAATCTTTAACATGTGAGTGAGATATCTTTATTGTTTTGAGTCTTGGCACACCAAGGATGATTTTTTATGTACATGGAAACATCTAATACCAAAATAACATGTATTAATTATAAAAAATTCTTGATGACAATTTCATGAGATAATTGATGACATCTTTAACCCACGTATCGATAAGAACTTTAACCCACATATTGATAAGTACATTTTGGTTTCAAATGGGACATTGATACATCATTTCTAGCATGTTTAAACAATTTTGGACATCCTCCATTTCCATAAGTTGTAAGATAAAATGAAGAGAAATCAAGGTTTTTAAGGATTGGCCGCCTACTTCCTTTGTTGCCAAGAATCTTAAGATGATTACGATGATCATGAGGATGACGATGATGATGATCAAGATGGGGACGAAGATGATGATGATGATGATGATGAAGACAACGATGACAATGATGATGATGACGATGAAGATTTCAAATGACGATGATGATCATGATGACAAAGAATGGTGACAATGATGAAGACGAAGATGATGATGATCATGATGCAGATTGATGATGACGACGATGATGATCATGATGAATGTGATGATGACGATGACGATGATGAAGATGATGGTGATGATGATGATGATGATGTTGGTGGTGATAACAACGACAATGATGATGAAGACGAAGAAGATTATGATGATCATGATGATGATCAAGATGGGGACGATGATGATGATGAAGACGACGACGACGATGATGATGATGACGATGATGAATATGAAGATGATAATGACGATGATGACCATGATGACGAAGAATGGTGACAATGATGAAGATGAAGATGATCATGTTGCAGATTGATGATGACGATGATGATGATCATGATGAATGTGATGATGATGATGATGATGATGATGACGATGATGAAGATGATGGTGATGATGGTGATGATGATGATGATGATGATGATGATGATGATGTTGGTGGTGATGACAACGACAATGATGATGAAGACGAAGATGATTACGATGATGATGATGATGATGATGATCAAGATGGGGACGACAATGATGATGATGATGAAGACGATGATGACGATGATGATGACGATGATGATGATGATGTTGGTGGTGATGAAAACGACAATGATGATGAAGACGAAGATGATTACGAAGATGATGATGATGATGATGATGATGATGATGATGATCAAGATGGGGACGACGATGATGATGATGGTGATGAAGACGACGATGACGATGATGAATATGAAGATGATCATGATGCAGATTGATGATGACGACGATGATGATCATGATGAATGTGATGATGACAATGATGATGATGACGATGATGAAGACGATGGTGGTGATGATGATGATGATGTTGGTGGTGATGACAACGATAATGATGAAGATGATGACGATCACAATCATGAATATGATGATGATGACGATCATGAAGATGATGATGACGATGATGATGAAGAAGATGATGATGATATAAAATATGATAAAATACAATATGATCATATACAATGATTGATTATACGTACCTTGACGATTTCTATTATATTTCAACTTCCATAGCTGAGGTGTCATTCTCTTTGGTTTTAATGCAGTCTCTTGCTTGCCATTGAAAAGATGTTTTTCGGTAGTTCGATACCTGTGATTCTTGGAGAGGAAGTGCCTATACTCATCAAACACCTCCTTTCCTAAGATTTTTGAACGACGAGATTTGATCTTAGGACCACAAACTGGACATGCAAATTTTCCCTTTGTCTGAAGACCTAAATAAAAAGATGGAATATCAATATTGTCTATTATAATTATATAAAAAAATGACTGGATTATTTAGAAAAACATGCATGCTTATTATATTAACTAGTAGTTCTTAAAATTAAATGCAACTAAAGTGGAACTTATAATTACATACCACAGAAATGGGTTAACCCCAGGGCATTATGTATTGTCCATACAAGCATTGCATGGAATTGGAATTGCCTTTGTCGTATTGGTCTAGATAAGTCATACACAGTGATGCTATTCCATAACTTCAATAGCTCGTCAATAAGAGGTTCGATATATACATTCATATCTTTGACTTGGTACTTACCTGATTGATTTGAACATATAAAATAAATATTCTGATTATGAGACGTACCATTTAGATATATAAACCATATTTCACAATAGAAAAACTTTAAATCTATATATAACATTATGAGACAAAAAACGACAAATGAGAATATACCACTGCATTAAAAAAAAACTGCAGTGTTCATACCTGGAATAATCATTGACAACATTATGTGCTCCCTCTTTATTGTCAACCATGGAGGAATGTTGTTGTTGATAACAAAAATAGGCCACACCGAGTAAACAGATCTCATCTTTGCAAAAGGATTGACACCATCTATTGCCAAAGAAACCCTAAGATTACGAGGTTCATCTTTAAAGTGAGGCCATTTTTCCTCCATATCTCTAAATGCAGACCCATCTGTAGGCATCCGAATAATGTCGTCTTGACTTCTGTTCCGTGCATGGTAATCCATAAAATGCGCTATGTTTTTGCACTTGAACAGTCGTTGCAAACGGGGAATAATGGGAATATAACGTAGAACCTTGTGAGGCACCTTTTTAGTTACTTGATTTATGCGATATCTACTGATATGACATTCTGTTGCAAATTCATGCTGGTTGTAATAAAGAACATGATCATCGGGGCATGCATGAATTGCTTCATACTGCATTCTAATTTCTTTCATGATGGCAGATAAATCTCGATATGTGCGAGGTAAAATATTTGATGGTGGTAACAAATATTCGCCTATCATGCTACAACAAATTAAAATAAAAATCTAGTTAATATAATATAGAAATAATATTAATGAAACAAATTTCATCCGTAGTAATTTGACTGAAATATGAATTAACAATAAAATACATGACAATCATATATATTTTGTGATGGAATATATTACATACCTTAACATCCATGTGACTGATATGTTTGAAAAACCATTCATAACCTTCAAGTTCATTACCAACAATATAGTAGAGAGAAGATTTGTCTTGGAGACATTATAAAGGGGTTCGTATGCCTTGTCAAGAAGAGGTATATCATGAATATCATCAAAATGTTCATCATTTTCATGATCATCACATGATCATGATCATCATCCATTCCAACATTAAATGAATCATGGATCAAAGTATTTGTAACATCATCTTCAACTATGTTATCAGTATGATCATCTTCTTCAATGTGATCATTAACTTGTTCTCCATTAATATTCATAGCTCCATGTCCCTCCGATACTTGTTCTGGAAGCACTTTCTGATCCGGATGATATGCCGTAGGATGTCTTTCCTTTATAATTTCATGAAACAATCAATAGATAAAAGTTAATATAAGAAATTCAAATGCAAAATGTAAAAATTTCAAACACAAAATGTAAAAATTTAACAAATTTTGTACTGTTGGGATGAAAAGAACAACGACCAATTGTACTGTTGGTCCAAAATAAGAAATATTATAATAATACATAAATTTACAAAAAACAATCAAAATAAAAACATATATAATGCAAAACTTACAAATGGATGGTATTCATGTCCCCCCTCAGCGTGCCCATCCTCCCTACAATGTTTTGTGGCTGTTGTGATCAAAATTCTTCTCCTCTTAAAGCCCCTGCATTGATTACATGGACAATATCATTTACCATCACCCCTTCTTTCAACTCCTTTCCACAATCTAGCAAGCAATTGTCGATTTTGTTCGTCTGGATCAGGAATATTTGTAGTTGACATTTTCTTGTAAAGAGCTTAAATGAAGATTATTGATCTTAGAAAATGAAGCTCCACAGTACTTTGCTCACTTCAATAACAAAAACAATGAAAAACAGTCCGCCAAACGAAAAAAAATCCGCAAACCGTCGTTGGTATGGAAAACATGTCGGAATGGTTGGATATTTATAAATTTTAAAAGTAAAAAAGTCAAACCTATGTCGGATATCTGACGACTCTAATCTAGTTACCGTTGGGAAAAATTGGTCGGATATCCGACTTCTTCGAGTTAGAAATGGAGTCGGTTATCCGACATCCAAAGCGTCGGTTATCCGAATAGGTGTCGGATATTTGTGGATCAATCGGATATCCTACGTGCCTCGTCGGATTTTCAAAATTACGTCGGATATCTGACGGACGCCTCACGAAATTTAAAAAAAAAGAAAAGTAATTTTGAAAGAAAAATCCGACGACACAGTCCATTTCGTCAGAGGTCGTCGGATTTTCTCTTCGGATTTTGGGTTCAAATCTTTTAGTGACACAAATAAACCAACATAGTCTGTAGTTGTATATGTTAATTTGTAAAGTGGTAAATTATGTTGGAATGTGTCAAGTTCATTGTATAATGGCACTAATATCTTATTTGTTGTTTCTTTTGCAGGGGTAGGCCTGATAGTTGTGTTAAAGAGACTTTTGGAGATGGGAAACTCACGCAACGCAAAAAAAAAATATAGAAGGAATCTTCCCATTGAAAAGGTCAATGACTTAAGAGAAAAGGCCAGGTTGGGAATGGAAATATTGAGACATGGTCCTATCATTGCCTCGGATCTTGCCACTGATCCTAACACAGTTGTTGACACGACAACCTCTTGTTTAGAACCACAGGTAAAGCGGTTGCGTCCAACGAACCCAACTCAAATTCCAACATCGACACAATCTCCAACCAACTATCCATCAACGAATCATGTTGAAGTTCCTCATGACACAAGAATTTTGGGAGATGCTGCATGTATAGAGATGGACATACAAGCCTTGCTTAATTTGCAATCTCCCCAAGAAGACTAGAACCATGTCGACCACACTCCCATTATGGCCCAAACTGTGAACAAAGCACCACAACAAACAAGCTCTGGTATTCATGTCTCATGTACACCCTCCCTACCTCGACTGTCTAGTGCAATAAGAAGAACTCCTAGATGTATTCATGTGGATGAGAGTGCTATATCGAGGCTTGAAGGAAAGTTTCCAAAACGCACTATCGAATGTCAATGCAACAAAATTTTCAAAAAATATTTTGAATCCAAAGGTGATAAAGGTAAATGTCAATTATTTCTATGTTTGTTAAAGTCACGTTGTTTAGCTGTTGTTAGGAGAATTTTGGGCATAAAGATGGTTAAAAGTTCATAGGATAGCAGTCATATTGTTAGAAATCTCTAATCCGCATTTAATGCGATTGAGAAGATGTCTCATACAAAAGATCTTTGTGCGGCTCGTCGCATTTTAGCAGAATCAGTTGTAAGCAAGTCCACAAGGCAACGTCGCCTGCTATCACACACTTCTCACATACTCAAATTAAATAGAAAAACTATTAAAAAGTACTCTGTTATAAGAGAAAATCTTGATACTCCGGGTGGAAACGATTGTTGGGCTTTTGTTGGTAGGTTGCCTCGTGCAGATACGAAGCTAAATGATGTTGTTAAGGAGTTAGTACAAATTTTTTGGCATGATCATACTAGACCTTCATCAAACCAAAGAGACGTGCTAAAGCTGAGAAAAGGTTCTACTAAACGTGAACCCCATGTTAAACACTTCCTTGACACCACACAGATTGAACTCTATGAGAGATTCAGGAATGAACACACACAATTGAACCTGGGCCAAAGGTCCTTTGAGAAATGAAAACCATGGTACGTTCATATATGCATTGATCGGAACACCTGTTGTTGTAGATACCACGTAGAATATGAATATTATTAGGACACATATAAACATATATTTTGTGATTTGCATACTAAGATTGTGCAGGGATGCAATGTATCCATACTACCGCTGAATGCATCAAGAGACTTTATCCAAAACATAATGTGTCCAAGGCCCGAAGGACAAAAATATTATGAAAAATCATGTCTCTATGGGACATGTTCTAGGTGCAGTGGGTTTTCTCTTTTGAATCGTTGCATCCATGAAAGCAAGGAGCATGATTTTGGTAGGATGGGAGTGGAGATGTAGAGCTTCAAGTACGTAACCTATCAATTAGATAGTGCCAGGGAAAGTAAAAATATTGCATTAGTGAAGTCACATGTACAAATGAATATTGCATATTTTTCATATTACACGTTCAATTTATGACATATACATTTTTCCAAATGCCACATTGTAATATTTCCCTTGTTTTCATGGTAACAAGTACCGGTATGTGACTTCTTGACGGAGTTCTATGAGAAAACAAAGCAAGATGTTCAACATGTGCATGTAGCGCGATGGTAAGATGAGCAGTACAGAAAATGCAGGGACACATTTCCTGTTGGAACCATAGTGTCAATTGTGATTTTGCAGAAAATTACACCCTTCAGCCACAAAATGAAATCCATAGTCAATACTACCATTCAGACCAAGTCAGCATCATGGTACATATTATGTATAGGCATGGGATAGAGAGTAGCAATGACAAGAGGATAATACTGAAGGAGACAAACTTTTACATAAGTGATGATAGAACCCATGATTTGCATTATGTGCAACATTGTTTTCGAATTTTCTATGATCAGTTGAAGGAGAGATATATACAGATGGATCAGCATTGGATATGGTTGGATGGTTGTGCGGGCCAGGTCAAAAATGCCTGAGTATTCCAATGGATGAGTATTTTGCATAAGACTTATAATGTGCCACATATTTGGAACTATTTTGAGACCGGGCACAGCAAAGGAGAGCATGATGGGGCCGTTGCATGCATCAAGACCGCACTACAAAGGGAATATATGAGGTTTGAAAGGGAACCTCATATCCTAGATGCAGAATCCATAGTTCAATGGTGCTCTGCAACAATGTCATACCGAGCAAGAGATCAACAAACATCATCAGTGGCAGGACGTGTGGTAAGAAATTTTTGGCAAGTGGTTGACATAGACCGATCACGTTCCCATAGTTGTGGCACAGTACAAGGAACACGTGGATTTCATTTAGTTCGAAGCTCAAACAACCCCTTATTTTAAATATGGACGCAAAAGCTTGCATGCTTTTGCATCCCTTGCAGCAGTGACGAATGGGATGAATGCGAATGCATGGATTGGGTTGATGAATGGGGTCGTGTGTCACTTGTAGTAGACCAATGTGCAGTTGTTGAAACAACCCAGTTAGAGGAGGGTCAGTCAGCGATTTCGACAGACTACAACCATGTCTCATATTTTGTACAACTAGGACACATATACGCAATTGTTGCCCCAAAAGGCAATGAATGGGGCGCAGATTATTGGTTGGCACGGTGCATCCAAGGTAAGAAAACCCTCTATGCATCATTAATCGACGATGAAGGCATTGAATTTCCTATTGGATCGATGGTTGTTAAGGGGGAATATCTTACACTAGATGGGAAGTCAAGAAAGACTAGTGGGCATGTTAAGATTTAATATGCTAAGATAGAAAATATCAGCATTTCATTCCATTTCACAATAATAGCATATACAGGATCACTGAAGAAACAACAAGTACAGCATAAACACAAGAGACACAAATTTATCCTGGGAAACCCTCATGGGGTAGAAAACCCAGTAAAGCTTCCTCAATATAGATGACCAGCAATATACAAAGATGTAACCCTGAGCATAAGCTCCTCCTTCTCCATAGCAGACCTCTCCTCCACAAGTGTGCCACTCTCAAGTGAGTGAGTGTGTGTGTTAAATGAGGAATACACCTCCTCTATTTATACACTACTCCGACTTGTCTTTTACACAAATCATGTAGGCTCGTATTTAACCAATGGGTTAAATACCCCACTACAACTAACTGGGCCGACCCCTCTAGGGTGGTCTAATAACCCTTTGACCCATATAACACATACAGGGCCGACCCCCACTAGGGAAGTCTAATAACCCAAGTTACCACATTCCGACGGAGGAATAAACATCTCCGGATATACAATAAGATCTTCTAGGAGGAATGAAACATCTCCAGAATAATAAAGTACAAATATAATATTCTTTGAAGTTACAATATCTCAACAAGGCATGTATTCATGGATTACAAACCAGGTTCAGTGGTGTATCACTTCACAAACTTGATCGTTGGCATAAACATCCATCTTCAGACAATGTCAAGCAAGAGCTCAACCAAGGTACGCTACTACCTACCTCATTCAGAGCACGAGAGATTGATGGAGACAATTAGAAACAAAGAGGATCTAGATGGATTTATTGAATGAGGCCAGTCAACTTACATAAGAGAAATAATTGCATCAAAGAATGTTATGTTCTACATCAAGGTATGTGTAGTTTTATGTTATTTTGTTGGTACATGCATTTTTTGTTGATACATACATACATACATGTCTTTTCCATACATACATGCATACATACATAGAGATACATACATACATATAGATACATACATACATAGAGATACATCCATCTGCCATGTCATCATTTTACGCTTTGTCATTAATGTTTAGAAACCTAATCTATCCCTAAAAACTTAGTCCATCCCTAGAAGCACTAATATAACCCTACAAATCTAATCTAGCCCTAGAAATCCTAGAAAGCTAAACTAACCCTAGAAACACTAATTTAACACTAGAAAACTAAGATAGAATACTATAAACCTAATCTAGTCCTAGAAACCTAAACTAGCCCTAGAAACACTAATATAACCTAAACTAGCTCTACCACTTCTCTCATTTAGATGAGAGAAGTTGCTTTAGACCTACCTCACTCATGTCAATGCTTGAGTTTTTGGAGGCCAACCTCCCACCCCACATGTCCTCTTCAACATTTTTTGTTCTCTTGGTTTTGTGCCCACCCAAACTTTTTTCATGCTTTGGGTACCTTGAGGTATATCCCCAACCCAAAAAACTCTTATATTATGATGATTATGTTGGTTATTGGCTTCACCCAACAAAATTATATTTAACAATACTCATAGATTTGGTTCCCCATGCTCAATGCTCACCCAAATCTAGATAGATTTTGGGTTTTTTCCCTTATCCAAGCATCGTGTCATCAACCTCTGGTTCCCACTAATATATTCTAACTAGATACTAGAATCTCCTTGACCAAATTTGATGGAAAAATGCATAGAGATCTTCTAGACTCTTAGATATGTATCCTAGCAATTTATTTTAAAACATGCTCATTTATGGTTGGATATTGATGCTTGATTCCTATAGATAACCACTTAGAGGGACTTGTCATCATCATCATCAACATCATCATCATCATCATCACCATTACCATCATCATCAACGTCTTCATCATCATCACCATATTCATCATCGTCACCATCTTCATCAACGTATTCATCATCATCACCATCTTCATCATCATCACCATATTCATCATCATTGTCATCTCTAGGATCCTCATCAACATCTCCATCATCATCATCTTCTTCGTCATGATCATCATCATCTTCATCACCATGACCATCATCATCTACGCCTTCATCATCATCACCATCTTCATCATCATTGTAATCTCTAGGCTCCTCATCAACATCTCCATCATCATCATCTTCTTCATCATCATCATCTTCATCACCATCACCATCACCATCACCATCATCATCAATGTCTTCATCATCATCACCATCTTCATCATCATTGTCATCTCTAGGATCCTCATCAACATCTCCATCATCATCATCTTCTTCACCATCACCATCACCATCACCATCATCATCAATGTCTTCATCATCATCACCATCTTCATCATTATCATCATTACCATCTTCATTATCATTTTCATCTCTAGGCTCCTCATCAACATCTCCATCATCACATCTTCTTCGTCATCATGATCATCATCTTCATTAATATCACCATCATCATCAACATCTTCATCATCATCACCATCTTCATCATCATTGGCATCTCTAGGATCCTCCTCCTCCTCATCATCTTCATCATCATCATCATCTTCTTCATCATCATCATCTTCATCACCATCACCATCACCATCATCATCAACATTACCATCACCATCTCCATCATCATCAACATCTCCATCATCATCATCTTCTTCTTCATCAACATCAACATCATCATCATCATCATCATATTCATCACCATCACCATCACCATCGCCATCACCATCATCATCAACGTCTTCATCATCATCACCATCATCATAATCATGAACATCTTCATCAACATTGTCATCTCTAGGTTCCTCATCAACGTCTCCATCATCACATCTTCTTCGTCATCATCATCTTCATCTTCATCACCATCACCATCATCATCAACGTCTTCATCATCATCACCATCTTCATCATCATTGTTAACTCTAACTCTAACCCTAATTCAATTTCCTTCTATAACTCTAGCCCTAACCCTCACCCAAACCCTAGCACTAAACCATCTTCTCATCATCACCATCACCATCACCATCATCATCAACGTCTTCATCATCATCCCCATCATCATCATCATCAACATCTTCATCATAATTGTCATCTCTAGGTTCCTCATCAACATCTCCATCATCATCATCTTCTTCATCATCACCATCACCATCACCATCATCATCATCAACGTATTCATCATCATCACCATCATCATCATTATGAACATCTTCATCGTCATTGTCATCTCTAGGTTCCTCATCAACATCTCCATCATCACATCTTCTTCACCATCACCATCTTCATCATCATCACCATCTTCATCATCATCATCACCATCTTCATCATCATTGTCATCTCTAGGTTCCTCATCAATATCTCCATCATCATCATCTTCTTTATCATCTTTATCACCATCACCATCACCATCATCATCACCATCACCATCACCATCAATGTCTTCATCATCATCACCATCATCATCATCATACGTGCCCGGTCAAGGATTTTGCAAATTTGACCCTATGTGCAAAAATTGCACTCTTGTATTGAGAAAAACCCTAATTTCCAAAATGGACGTACAAGATGACACTTGGGCCACGGGACCGGAGGAGAGGGGCACCCCTAGCACTATCCCGACGTCCTGAATCTAACAGAGTCGACGGTTTGTCGATCCGAGCCATGGTTGTCATTCTATGGCTCGTTCCATCTCGCATACAAAAGGCCTTCAGGGACACCTGCTGGATACCTACTGGGGGCATAGAATTCCAACCGTGCAACAAAACTGGGTTCCGTGGAGTCCTACAAGTGTGTCTAGGAAGGTTCCAGTTGGGAACGCTAGCCATACCTGCCCGGTTGACGATTTTGCAAATTTTACCCCAGTGTGCAAAAATTGCACACTACGGTACTAAGCAAAACCCTAGTTTCCAAAATGGACGTACAAGATGACACCTGGGCCACGGGACTGGAGGAGAGGGGCACCCCTAGCACTATCACGACGTCCTGAATCCAACGAAGTCGACGGTTTGTTGATCCGAGCCACTGTCGTCATTCTATGGCTCGTTCGGTCTCGCATCCAAAGGGCCTTTAGGGACACTTGCTGGATACCTACCATGGGCATAGAATTCCAACCGTGCAACACAATCGGGTTTCGGGGAGTCCTACAAGTGTGTCTAGGAAGGTTCTAGCTGGGAACGCTAGCCATACCTTCCTGGTCGACGATTTTGCAAATTTAACCCCAATGTGAAGGCCATCCAAAATTGCTCAACGGGGCCATTTCTCGCCCGAAGGCCCTCGGGCATGCATGGCCACCATGGACAGGTTCAAAATGGCCACGTGGACCTGTGGGAGCCGACGAAATCCAAGTCCGCTCGCCAGTTTGGGTTCCATGGCCCCGTAGCAAATCCCCAAAGTGTCCCCGAATGGCCCCGGGGTTCCCGACTAGAATTCCCGTAGCAGCCAAACCGTGGCTCCGTTTGCAAATCCGTTGATTCCGATGGGTCCGGGACGCTGGGTTTCAGCTAAGGGACCTCCCATAGCATGCCTCGAAGACTCGGAAGCGGTGCCAATGGGCCATCTTCGGAGCTAGGGTTTTGGTCAGTGATGGCCATTCCAAATTCGCTCAAGGGGGCCATTTCTCGTCCGGAAGCCCCTGGGCATGCGTGGACACCATGGATAGGTCCACAATGGTCACATGGACCTGTGGGAGCTGATGAAATCCACGTCTGTTTGCCAGTTTGGGTTTCGTGGCCTCGGAGCAAATCCCCAAAGTATCCCTGAATGGCCCTAGGGTGCCCGACTAGAATTCCCGTAGCAGCCAAACCGTAGCTCCATTCACGAATCCGTCGGTTCTGGTGGGTCCAGGACTCCAGTTTTTAGCTAGGGGACCGCCCACAACGTGCCTCGAAGACCCGGAAGTGATGCCAATGGGCCATCTCCGGAGCTAGGGTTTTGCTCAGTGATGGCCATTCCAAATTCGCTCAAGCGGGCCATTTCTCGTCCGGAGGCCCCCAGGCATGCGTGGAAACCGTGGACAGGTCCACAATGGCCACGTGGACCTATGGGAGCCGACAGAATCCAAGTTTGCTCACCAGTTTGGGTTCCGTGGCCTCGGAGCAAATCCCCAAAGTGTCCCTGAATGGCCCCGGGGTGCTTGACCAGAATTCCTATAGCATCCAAACTGTGGCTCCGTTCGTGAATCTGTCAATTCTGGTGGGTCCGGGACGTCGGGTTTTAGCAAAGGCACCCCCCACAGCGTGCCTCAAAGACCCAGAAGCAGTGCCAATGGGCCATCTCTGGAGCTAGGATTTTGCTTAGAAATGGCCATTCCAAATTCGCTTAAGGGCCACGTACACCAGGTCCACAATGGCCACGTACACCTGTCCACAGTGGCCACACACACCCGGGGGCCTCCGGATGAGAAATGCCCCCCTTGAGCGAATTTGGAATGGCCATCACTGAGCAAAACCCTAGCTCCGGAGATGGCCCATTGGCATCACTTCCGAGTCTTCGAGGCATGATGTGGGGGGTCCCCTAGCTGAAACCCAAAGTCCCAGACCCACCAGAATCGACGGATTTGCGAACGGAGCCATGATTTGGCTGCTACAGGCATTCTAGTCGGGCACCCCAGGGCCATTCATGGACACTTTGGGGATTTGCTTAGGGGCCACGGAACCCAAACTGGCGAGCGGACTTGGATTATGTAAGCTCCCATAGGTCCACGTGGGCATCGTGGACTTGTCCACGGTGGCCACGCACGCTCAGGGGTCTCCGGACGAGAAATGCCCCCCTTAAGCGAATTTGGAATGGCCCTTACTGAGCAAAACCTTAGCTCCAGAGATGGCCCATTGGCACCGCTTTCGGGTCTTCAAGGCATGCTGTGGGGGTCCCCTAACCGAAACCCGGCATCTCGGACCCATCAGAATCGACAGATTCACGAACGGAGCCACGGTTTGGCTGCTACAGGCATTCTAGTTGGGCACCCTAGGGCCATTTAGGGACACTTTGAGGATATGCTCCGGGGCCACGGAACCCAAACCGGCGAGCGGACTTGGATTCCGTCGGTGTTGGCTGCTTTTTGGACAGACCCGGGTTTTAATGAGGTGCAGCAACAAAACCCCTTGGCGCACTAGCCCTCTCGGCAACGAGCTGCGCAGCAGGTCGAGGTCTCACCCGAAGTGGCTATGGGGGGGCTAAGGAATCAGGCTTCCTTAACCTAGGCGACGCGGAGACTGCAATCTTCTCCCTTTCTTCCTTGATCATTCCTCAAACCAGAACGTCTTACTCTTCTGCAGACCTCTCAGCACAACAGCACTGTAGCTCACTTACCCGCCTAGTGGCGCGGTATCTCCGCTCCTGCGCAGGAGGCAATTACCCTCTGCGTCGATACTCTAGGTATCGTTTTCGGCCCTGCACCACGGTGCAGCAACACACTCCGCAGCGACAGCGTTCTACGGACTACACTTAACGATTATAACTACCAAGGTAGCTTCGAGAAATTACTTAACACATTCATAAAGATAACGCAATGTTCATGTACACACAGATAGTGAACTAAAACATGCAATCACACAACACAACATCATAACAACGAGAATTATGTAGTTCACCTTCACGGGGAAACCACGTCCACGGGAAGTGTATCTTATATTAATCTCAAAGATAGAAATGATAGTCCTGCTGCACACACAGCAGCAGCCTTAGATCTTTCCAGGAAACTCCACGCACACAGCTAGGAGCCCTTCTATTAGATCTAGTCTCTTCCTCTACAGAGATTACAATGGTTCAGACGTCGACTCAGATTGTCTGCAACTCAGGGATTAGCTTCACAGCTATCCAGTTCTAACTCTTGTCTTCTAACAACACAATAGAAAACAATCAACAACCAACCCTTCCTATGTATAAAACATCTACTGGCTAGCTAACTAACTGGCTAGCTCACTCACTAACTAACGTCTACCCTTTACAATTACACATCTATATAGGTGGCCTTGACGGTCGTACCTTTACAAAACTGTGGGCCTTTCCCAGCAGTAATCCCCAAAAACCCTAACCACGGACATGGCTAGGTGTACTGTAGGCGCCGCTTGCAGTCACGTCACCGTTTCCTACAGGTTCCGTGACTTTCGGCGCAGATTGCGGGTATGGGCGCCGCTTCATCATTCACTGCTCCTTGTCCTTCGCCTTCAATGCTTTGGTCTGTTGCTCTTCCTTGATTAGAGCAACCATAACTTATGTACTTAGCCTTAATGAGGGTAGCTGAGCCCTCTATTTCGTCGCTTCATTTATTGTGGTAGCTGAGCTTTCTACTCGGCCACATTCATTCTCCTTTGACGTGCGCGCGCGAGCTCTGTGATTTTCGGTCCGTAATCTGCGCTGGGCTCATCCATCTGGCACCGTACTGCGCACTTGTTCGCTTTTTCCCAAAAATTGGTGCTTTCTCAAAATTAGCACTTTCCCTTCAATACTTGTGCTTTTTCCTCAAAATTCGCAGCTTTACCATAGCTGCGGCCTAGGCTCCAACAAGACCCTAACACTTACTTGTGGCTCGTCCTCGAGCCACTCGCACTAGCGTGTGGTCGCTTTACTTGCGCATCTGCCTTTGCCCGGGTCGCGGCAAATGCGTTCTTCCACTGCGCAATAACGGAGTCCATTTCATCGACGCACTCCACAGCTGTCTGCACCATTTATGCAGTGGCTTGTTCTTCAGTTATGCCATCAACCATCTGTTGAGATTCTGCAATTTCTTTAATCTTTGCCTCGGCTTGGGCAGCAAGTTCAGCATACTCATCCATAAATGGATGAATGCTGTTGGTGAGTTTAGCATCTTCATTTCTGAGCTTGTGCAGTTGCTGTTGTATTCTGCGCACGTCGCTCATTTTCTTCATTTTTGCTAATCCTTCTAATGCCTTAGCTTCTTTAGTCAGAACAGTTAGGGACTGTTCTGCTGCTTGTACCTGTTCCAAAAGACCGACTTTGAAAGGGGGCTTCTCAAGCTCCGTCTAAGCCTCCATAGCTTGGGTCATCGGGTTCTCGGCTTCATCTGCTCTGCTCTTCATTTGTGTGGAAGCTCTGTGCAGCGCTTCAAATTGTTCCTGCCTATCATCTGTACAATGCGCTGCAACACGAGCTTCCAACTCGACGATCTACGTTCTATGGTCTTCATCCATAGAAACTATTTCCTGCTCTAGGGATTTCACCCTTCCACCAATAATTTGAACTTTCTCAACTAGAGGAAGGTCTGGTTGAATCTCGCAGGCCGGCAGCTCCTGGGTGATTTCATCAACTACGTTTCTTATCCCAGTGTCTTGTTCCTCATAAAGTGCAAGCTTCTCAGAGATGTTCTTATAGCCTGCCTTCAGCTCTATCTCTTGTGATTGCAGTCTTTGGTTTGCATGGAATGTGGAGAGATCTCTAGCTCTCAGCTCAATAGAGACCTTCTGTTGCACTAATTGCAAGGTTTCTATGGGAATCAAAGACAAATTTACTTCAACGGGGCCAACTGCGCTTACCTGCAGTGCGGCCAAAGGATCCGGAAGTGTCATGCTTGTAGGCGGGATGTGCACGACAGTATGCCTCTCTGCAAGTACTTCAACTTGCTCGGTACTTGTAGTTTCCTACGGCGCCTGCGAAGTAGATGCTGGCGCAAGGGTCTGCGCAACTCTTCCTGCGAGACCTTTTAACTCTACGAACTGCAGGTCCAGAGCACTTCTGATGTGAGCGTGCGCGGTCCGCAGCTCGTGAAATTGCTCCTTCAAGTACTGGTCGATCCCTGAGGAAATGGTCTCAGAGGGATGTGACACCTTCTGCTTCTTGGTCGCTGGTTCTGTTGAACCTTCATCACTTCTTTGCTTAGGCGCTTCCTTGCCCTTATCCTTTTCTTGCGCAGCAGGGGGTGGCATCGCGGATGCGATTTCGGTGGCCTCCCTCCATTCATCCGACCAAGACTTGACAGTTTCTTCAACATCTTCAGTAGTCATCCTGTAAAGGCCTACGACCCATTCGTCTTGAATGCTGCAAGGGCGGAGGTAAATTTCATGCAAGTTGGCAGAAAAGACCAACTTCCCTTCATATATTTGGGTTGTCTCCTTACTCAGCCTCGACATTTCCTGAATGGTATCTTTGAGGAGATGGTAGTATTCACAAAATACAGCGCGGTTCATCTTGCGCTTCGCGGGATTATTAGAATCCCAGAGGTTGACATAGAGCACTCCGGCAACCTCTCCTGCGCGGCGCGGAAGGAACTGAGTGTTCGGGGGATCCTTCCACCCAACAAAAGCACATAAAATTAAAATCCAAGAAAAATGGAACAACTGACCGGCAGTGTCTTGGACGTTCCGGCAGTCTTCCAAGAAAGAATTGAGGAGGAAGAGAGACCAGTTGTACTGCTCTCCCTCCGCAGCTGCGATAGCGAGCTCCACGACAGCTCCAATGACTTCTTTAGGTCTGCACTTTTTGAGAAGTCTTCCTGCAAGCAGACTGCTGGTGAATTTAAGTGCTTCATCCTCAATTATCGTGAGGTCATAAGCCCGACCTCCTCTTGTCAATTTGTATTTCTGCACCAACTGTGCAGCTAACTTTCTGTCTTTGTCCTTTCCAACAAAATGAATATTGGGGTCCTTACCAACCTTAGATAGGCCGGTAATACGATGAATCAAGTCGACATTTAAATCGATTGGCCTCCCCAGCCAAAGGTAACCACCATGAACGCAGGATAGCAGTGCCTTAACAACTGCATTGACTTCATTGCTATTCCCGAAGTGCGGTAGCTTCAATAAGTTCAACAATCTCGGTTTCTCTAAATTTGTTGCAAATTCCTTCGGGACGAATTCATCAACCTTTCTGGTGGGATTGTGGACTACCGTCAAATAGCGATCCGGCACGAACTGAGGATATGTTCTGTAGTCGCCCAAGTTAAAATCAGAAAACTTAACCAGTGGAAGGTGTCCAAGCAGGGACCCTTCTTGTCGCACGACTTCCGGGAGTGGTGGCAATGGAATCAGATACTTTGCATTCTTCGGAATATGCACCTCTGGTGCATCATCTGGACGCGGAGGAATGTAATTCACCATAGTGGCCAACGGCTCTGGAACGGGCTCGTCCGGCTGCTGCTGCTGAGACGCCCTCGTGCCCGAATATTGTTTGGGATCAATCCAACCAAGGTGCGTGTAAGCCGAGGTCGTCACCGGGGTAGTCATGCCGAAATCTAAGCCTCTACGCTTAAATTGACGAACAATTTCTTCAGTGGACAGGTTCTCCGTCGTGAACCGGTATAGACAACAAGGACTTGAACAAACAAATGGCGGAACAGCGTAGGATACAAACACTGAAAACAAAGGAAGCAGTCTGCACAACTCAGCTCTGAAAATAATAACTTAGATTCTCAAACTGTTGGTTGTGGAGCCAGATCTTCCAGTCTCATAGATGATATTGTATTAGCCGTGTTTGTACCCCAATTCTATATGATATGTAGGTGGACTGTACACTCATCCCAGCGGGGGGGGTGTGGGGGGGGCATCGCCCCCCCACGGGGTTCCAGGGGGGACCATCCCCCCTGGCTGGGGGGTCCAGGGGCCAACGGTCCCCCGGAGAAAATTTTGGGGGCTGTTTTCGCCAGCTGTTTTGTGGGCCCATGGTTTTGGGTATCCCGTGGTATTTTCTCATTGTATTTCCCTTATAAAAGAAAGACATTGTAATACGGCTAGGGTGGTTGATGTATTAGGTTTTATGCATTGTAAAGATCTTTGAGATCGGGAGAGAGACTGTGAAACAGAGAAGAGGAAGTGCAACGGTTGTGCTGCAGGTTGTATCCCTTCATCTTGCTGGACGGTAATAATAATAAGGACTGGCAAATTCAGTGTGGACGTAGCCCAAGTTGGGTGAACCACGATATATCTGTGTCTCTCTTGTAATGTGTATGTGTGATTATATTTACATTTCTGTTTATTGTTATTGCTCTGCGATCCTATTTTTCTAACAATTGGTATCAGAGCCAAAGGTCTATTTGGCAGATAAACCCGCAGGAAGCTAGGGTTTCTGGTTCGAGTGGGAGCAATGGTAGAAGAAGGAAAGTTTAAGGTCGAGAAGTTTAATGGCCAAAACTTCGGGTTATGGAAGATGCAAATGGAGGACTATCTGTACCAGAAGGATCTATTCCTACCGTTGGGAGGAAAAGCAAAGCAGCCGACGACTATGAAGGACGAAGAATGGGTGGTTCTTGACAGAAAGGCTCTGGGAACAAATACGGTTGAGCCTGGCTTCGTCGGTGGCTTTCAATATCTCAAAAGAAACGACAACAGAGGGTTTGATGAAAGCATTGGGTAAGCTGTATGAAAAACCCTTGGCTTCCAACAAGGTATTTCTAATGAAGTGTTTATTTAATATGAAGATGTCTGAAGGTGGATCTGTTACCGATCATTTAAATGAGTTTAATACGGTTACAAATCAACTAAGTTCTGTAAATGTGAACTTTGATGATGAGGTTAGGGCTCTTCTAATCTTGTGTTCATTGCCAGAAAGCTGGAATAGCTTGGTCATGGCTGTAAGTAACTCTGTCTCTAGTTCAAACACCTTGAAATTTGATGATGTTATTGGTGTTATTCTTAGCGAGGAAATGCGAAGAAAAAGCACAGGTGAGACATCAGGTAATGCGTTGACCATGGAGAGAAGGGGAAGACAAAAGGAGAGAGGAAAGAGCCAAGGTAATCGTGGAAAGTCTAAAACGGGCAGATCCAAGTCCAGACTGGGAAAGATAGAGTGCTGGAACTGTGGAAAGAAAGGACATCTGAAGAAAGACTACAAATCTCTAAAGAAGAAAGGAGATGCACAGAAGGAAACTACCCAAGAAGCAAATGTAGCAGGTGATGTGTTACAAGATGCTTTGATTCTTGCATTAGATAATACTAGTGATTATTGGGTAGTAGATTCAGGAGCTTCATGTCATGCTACACCCCATAGGAAATACTTTCATGAGTATGTTCCTGGCGATTTTGGACATGTTTTATTGGGTGATGATGAGCCATGTAAAATTGTTGGAATGGGTAAGGTATGGATAAAAGTTAAGAATGGAACTGATTGGTTGTTGAAAGATGTTAGGCATATTCCTGCTATGAAAAGAAATTTGATCTCAACAGGGCGGTTTGGAGATGGCGGCTGTCTATCTACGTTCGGAGAAAAGTGGTGGAAGATCACTAAAGGATCAATGGTGATAGCAAAAGGAGACAGAGTAGGTACGTTGTATTTATGTCCTCATAATACTGACCATTCTATCTCTTTAGCTTCCATAGGAACAGATACAACATTGTGGCATCATAGGCTTGGCCACATGAGCGAGAAGGGGATGCAGATTCTCCACTCAAAGAAGTTGTTGCTGGATTTGAAGCAGGTAAGTTTGGAATTCTGTGAAAACTGTGTTTATGGAAAACAGAAGAGAGTCAGATTTCTCAGGGTTGGGAAACAGAAGAAGAATGAAAAATTAGAGATTGTGCATACAGATGTATGGGGACCGGCTCAGGTACAATCTCTTGGTGGCTCTCATTATTATGTTACATTTATTGATGATGCAACTAGAAAAACTTGGGTTTATTGCATTAGACAGAAATCTAATGTGTTTGCTACTTTTAAGAAGTGGAAAGATTTGGTTGAGAATGAGACAGGAAAAAGATTGAAGTGTCTCAGATCTGATAATGGAGGTGAGTACTGCGGCAAGGAGTTTGATAGTTACTGTTCATACCATGGGATTCGTAGAGAGAAGACAATCCCAGGAACACCACAGGAAAATGGTGTGTCAGAAAGGATGAACAGAATGATCATGGAGCGTGCAAGGTGTATGAGACTGCATGCAGGGTTGCCCTTACAGTTTTGGGCGGATGCTGTAAATATTGCTGTTTATTTAATAAACAGAGGACCTTCAAGTGCTTTGGATGGTGGTATTCCAGAGGAAGCATGGACAGATAAAAAGGTAAACTACTCATTTCTGAGAACGTTTGGTTGTGAAGCATTTGTCCATATTGATAAAGAAAATAGAACAAAGCTTGAAGCTAAATCCAAAAAATGTACCTTTATTGGATATGGGGTTGATGAATTTGGTTATCGTTTATGGGATTATGAAAATAACAAAATCATCAAGAGTAGATATGTGACATTCAATGAAAAGGTCATGTATAAAGATCAATTGCAGGGAAAGAAACATGAAAAGGAAAGCACAGAGTACATAGTGCTTGATGAAGTTAAAGAAAATGAAGTTCCGAAGGTGCCAGAAAATCAAGAGCAGCAGCAAGTACCTGAAACTCCTGCAACTGTAAGAAGATCTACCAGGTTAAGTAGACTCCCTGAACGATACTCTCCTTCAATGTATTATTTATTGATGACTGATTCTGGTGAACCAGAATGTTATGAAGAAGCAATGCAGGTGGAAACTAGAAAGAAGTGGGAGCAAGGCATGAATGAGGAGATGGACTCATTGGTAGGAAACCAGACTTGGGATTTTGTTCAGTTGCCTGCTGGTAAAAGAGCATTGCAAAACAAATGGATTTACAAGTTGAAGGAAGAAGAAGGAGGTAAGAAGCGGTACAAGGCCAGACTTGTTGTAAAGGGGTTTGCACAGAAGAAAGGTATAGATTTTGATGAAATATTTTCTCCTGTTGTTAAGATGACTTCAATTAGGACTATCTTAAGTCTAGTGGCGGTAGAAGATTTGCATCTTGAACAGTTAGATGTAAAAACAGCCTTCCTTCATGGGGATTTGGAGGAAGAAATATATATGCAGCAGCCACAAGGGTATGAGGTCAAAGGTAAGGAGGATCTGGTATGCAGGTTGAAAAAGAGCTTGTATGGCTTGAAGCAAGCTCCAAGGCAGTGGTATCTAAAGTTTGACAGGTTTATGACAGAACAAGGTTATAGTAGATGTCATCCTGACCAGTGTGTTTATTTCAAGAAGCTAGACAATGGAAGATATATTATCTTGTTATTGTATGTGGATGACATGCTTGTTGCAGGATCTAACATGCAGGACATAAATGTACTCAAAAGGAATCTTGCTAATTCATTTGCGATGAAGGATTTGGGTGCTGCAAAGCAAATCCTTGGTATGAGAATAATGAGAGACAGGAAAAATCGCAAATTGACATTGTCAGTACATGCAAAAGGTGTTGGAGAGGTTCAGAATGCAGAATGCAAAACCTGTGAGTACACCTTTGGCTAGCCATTTCAGTCTAAGTAAGGAAATGTGTCCCAAGACACAAGAAGAGACAGATTACATGTCCAAGATTCCCTATCAATCAGCAGTTGGCAGCTTGATGTATGCCATGGTGTGCACAAGACCAGATATTGCACATGCAGTGGGAGTTGTGAGTAGATATATGAACAATCCAGGTAAAGAACATTGGAAGGCAGTACAGTGGATTCTCAGGTATTTGAGAGGTACTACCACTGAGGCATTATGTTTTGGAGGTTCAGACACTGTTCTACAGGGATATGTTGATGCAGATATGGCAGATGACAAGGATATTAGGAGGAGTACCACAGGGTATGTGTTTACTGTAGGTGGAACAAAAGTAAGCTGGATTTCGAAACTACAGAAGGTTGTTGCACTTTCAACAACAAAAGCAGAGTATGTTGCTATTACAGAGGCTAGTAAAGAGATGATTTGGTTGCAGAGGTTTATGGAGGAAGTGGGTAAGAAGCAGAATGATAGCAGATTGTATAGTGACAGCCAGAGTGCCATTCACCTTGCAAAGAACTCAACATTCCATTCCAGGACTAAACATATACAACTCAAGTACCATTTCATACGCTCTGTTTTGGAAGATGAACTGTTGAAGCTGGAAAAGATACATACTAGCCAGAATCCTGCAGACATGTTCACAAAGGTAGTGACCAGAGAGAAACTGAGTTCGTGCTCAGTTTCAGTTGGCCTTCTAGCATGAAGGTGAAGAGGAGAAATTTTCCAAGTCAAAGTCCAGCAAGTGCAGCAGCGGTGGAGTTGTTGTGATCAGTCTCCAAGTGGGAGATTGTTGGTTGTGGAGCCAGATCTTCCAGTCTCATAGATGATATTGTATCAGCCGTGTTTGTACCCCAATTCTATATGATATGTAGGTGGACTGTACACTCATCCCAGCGGGGGGGGTGTGGGGGGGCATCGCCCCCCCATGGGGTTTCAGGGGGGACTATCCCCCCTGGATGGGGGGTCCGAGGGCCAGCGGTCCCCCGGAGAAAATTTTTGGGGTTGTTTTCACCAGCTGTTTTGCAGGCCCATGGTTTTGGGTATCCCGTGGTATTTTCCCATTTTATTTCCCTTATAAAAGAAAGACATTGTAATACGTCTAGGGTGGTTGATGTATTAGGTTTTATGCATTGTAAAGATCTTTGAGATCGGGAGAGAGACTGTGAAATAGAGAAGAGGAAGTGCAGCGGTTGTGCTGTAGGTTGTATCCCTTCATCTTGCTGGATGGTAATAATAATAAGGACTGGCAAAAGCAGTGTGGACGTAGCCCAAGTTGGGTGAACCACGATATATCTGTGTCTCTCTTGTAATGTGTATGTGTGATTATATTTGCATTTCTGTTTATTGTTATTGCTCTGCGATCCTATTTTTCTAACACAAACAAGACACTATGCAATTCGAGAAAAGTAACCCGAAAATATACAAGTGCAGGGTATTTATAGCTAAAGGCGATAGTAAATGCGGACAAGTGGGGTTACTAGCCGTAGGTGCCTATGCATGAGTTGAACACCCCCCTACCCCCGTGCCTCTGCGGTGCATTAATTGTGATGGACGGGCTCTGACAGCCTTCCGGGAGAAGCTAAAGCTTTCGACGCATGACATAAATGCGAATCTTAGGGAGATCAAGCCGACTCTGTCAGAGTGGATACAATTAAATGGCGAACTTATCCTTCATTAATATTCAAAGCGGCTATAGGACTACTATAATTCAAATTTTTCGGTGGGTCATTTCAGCCTAGGTAACTGTGCATATAGAGGGGTCCACAACGAGAACTCCTCAAGCGACAAATTGACACAGGGAACTCCGCAAGAGCAACGGTTTGACAATCCGGAAAAACTTCGCAAGAGCGCAAAATAGGGTCACTCCAAACAAACTGTATTGACATGCGCGGATGCTTCAAGGAACTGTGCGGGAAGCAAGAGACTGAAAGTGTCTCGCGACTTCCGTGTAGACTGTGATAATGCGATGCCTCTTTCAACTACACTGGGCATCTGCACTTCTTTAGCACTGAATTAAGTTGACAGGGTGGAGTGGCCATCACGATAAAGCTTGAGCCGACTCCCGTTGATCATTGTAGGTAGAAATTCTCCATTAAGCTTCGCAAGCTGAACTACTCCTCCTTCTGTTATCTTTATCACCTGAAAAGGGCCTAACCAATGTACACGAAACTTGCTTGGAAACTTGATGAATTTACTATCATAGAGGAGTACCAAGTCTCCTTCTTCAAAGTGTTTATTCTTAATATGCCTGTCATGCCAAGCTTTCTGTCTTGCCTTCTGTACTTGTTGATGGAATCTGGCTAAAAGTTTGTCTTCTTCTAAGGCAAGCAATTGTGAGAGTCTTTCACTCATAGTATCAGTATCTACCATTCCTGTAATTTGCGCAATTCTGAGACTGGGAACAATGTATTCCATGGGCGTAAATTCTTCTTGTCCATACACCAAACTGAAAGGTGTGTGACCTGTTAGTTTCTTGCATGTGGTTCTGTAAGCCCATAACACAGCTGTGACTCTAAGGTCCCAATCATCTCTTTGTTGATTACAGATTTTTGTCAGGGCATTCTTGAGAATCTTATTGAATGCCTCCATCGTACCATTAGCTTGAGGGTGGTAGGGTGTACTCTTATGGTGACTAATGTGGAATTCCTCAGTAAGGGCCTCTATAGTCTCATTCAGGAAATGTGTACCCTGATCACTCATTAGAATTAGTGGACATCCAAATCTAGTGATAATGTTCTCAAAAATGAACTACGCGGCAGTGACAGCGTCGCAGTTCTTAACTGGCTTTGCCTTAGCCCATCTGGTGAGGTATTCAGTAGCTGTAATGATGTATCTTGCACCGGTTCTCTTTCCTGGTGGGTTGATAGGTCCTACAAAATCAATGGCCCATTTATCAAAAGCACGCAATGTTATTTGGGGTCTTAGCGGCATTTCATCTCTTCTTGAAGGTTTTCCTGTTCGCTGGCACACATCGCAACATTTGCAGAATTCCTTAGTATCCTTGTGCAATGTTGGCCACCAAAGACTTGCGGCTAAGATCTTCTGCGTAGTCGGCTTTCCTGCGAAATGGCCTCCTGCGGTTCCTGAGTGCACTTCTGCGATGATGGAGTTCTTCTCATTCGGTAGGATACATCTGTGCAAGACTTCGTCGGGGCCTAGCTTATAGAGTTGGCCTGCTATCAAAGTGAAGTCGGTGGCTTTGACAACAAGTTGCTTCTTCTGCTGGATTGTAAACTCAACTGGCGCTTGCCCGGTATTGAGAAATTCAAGAATATCGAAATAATACTCAACGGCTGCTTGAACAGAAAACAGCTGCGCATCGGGCAGATTGTCCTCCAGATTTGTAGGTTCCTCCCCTGACTCTATCCTAGACAAATGGTCAGGTTTTGCATTCATTCTACCTGGATTTACAATAACCTCAAAATCATACTCCTGGAAGAGCAGTAGCGATCTACAAATTCTTCCCCCTAACACTGGCTTATTGACCAAGTATTTCAAAGCAGAATGGTCAGTATACATTTTAAAATGTGCACCCAATAGGTAGTGTCTGAACTTATGTAAGGCATACACCATAGCTAGTCCTTCTCTTTCTGTAGTGGTGTAGTTCTTCTCGGCTGTGGACAGCTTTCTGCTGGAGTAAGCAATGGGGTGATCAATATCTCCTTCTCCCGGTTGTGTAAGCACAACCCCCAATGATATGGAAGAAGCATCTACATGAACATGAAAGGGTTTTCTCCAGTCTGGGAAAACTAGAATAGGCACAGTGATCATCTTTTCTTTAAGTGTATCCAAGCTCTGTTGGCATTCTTCTGTCCATTGGAATTTCGAATCCTTTTTCAGCAGTCTTTCCATAGGTGCAGTGATCTTTGCATAACCCTTGATAAATTTCATGAGGTTAGATGTTATACATGTGGAAAGACAGGACATATTTCATGGGATTGTCCAGAGGGAGATGCAAGACAAGGGAATGTTCAGATTGCACAAGTTGATAGTGAACAGAGAGTGCCCGAAGATCATGTTGAAGTTCCAGAGGTAGGAGAAGCCTTATTGATGAGAAGAACTTTGCTGAAACCAAGCAAGGAGTTACATGAATCAACACAGAGGAGGAGCTTGTTCAAGACAGTGTGCAAATCACAAGGTAAGTGCTGTAAACTTATTGTTGATAATGGTAGTACTGATAACTTAGTTTCTGTAGAGATGGTTGAGAAGTTGGGGCTGCAGAAAGAAAAGCATCCTACACCCTACAGAGTTTCCTGGTTGCAGAAGGGACACCATGTACTAGTAAATGAGCAATGCGAAGTTGATTTCCAAATTGGGAATTACAAGGATCAAGTCCTATGTGATGTGATACCAATGGATGTGTGTCATGTGTTATTGGGTAGACCATGGCAGTATGACAAGAATGTAATGTACAATGGAAGAGAAAACACTTTTGTCTTGGATTGGAAAAAGAAGGCAGAAGAAATACTCTTGTTCCCCTAAAGGGTGATAAAGTAGAGGAACAAACCAGTCCAAAAGTATTGCTGGTGAAAGAGAAAGAATTTATGGAACAGTTGCAAGAAGAAGAGGTAAGTTTTGCTATTGTTGGTAAACCTAGAACTGTTATAACCAACACTAGAATAGATGAATTTCCTGTTGAAATTCAGAAATTACTCGAGGAGTATGTAGACATAGTTGTGGATGATTTGCCAGATGAACTACCACCTATTAGAAGTATCAGTCATCATATAGATCTAATCCATGGAGATAGTTTTCCAAACAAAGCTGCTTACATAATGATTCCAGCAGAAAATGCAGATATCATCAGACAAGTGCAGGAACTGTTGAACAAAGGATTGGTCAGAGAAAGTTTAATTCCTTGTGCTGTAGCAACAATGTTGAGCCCTTACAAAGGAGGGGAATGGAGGATGTGTATAGATTCAAGAGCTATAAACTAAATCACTATCAGGTATCGATTTCCTTGACCTAGGATGGATGATTTAATGGATTGCTTGAGTGGTGCCAAATATTTTTCTAAATTAGATCTGAAAAGTGGATATCAATAGATAAGAATGAGAGAAGGTGATGAATGGAAAACAACTTTCAAAACTAACACTGGGTTGTATGAATGGTTAGTTATGCCTTTTGGGTTAACTAATGCACCTAGTACTTTTATGAGATTGATGAATGAAGTGCTTAAAGAATTCATAGGAAAATTTGTCATAGTTTATTTAGATGATATTCTTGTTTTCAACAAAACAAGAGAAGAACATGTTAGGCACCTAAATTTAGTTATGAAGAAATTGCATGAAGAGAAACTCCTGATAAATCTGAAGAAGTGTTTCTTTATGAAGACATAATTGATTTATTTAGGATTTGTGATTTCACAAGAAGGACTGAAAATGGATCCAGAGCAAGTAAAATATATTTCAGATTGGCCATCTCCAAGGAATGTGTTTGAGGTAAGAACTTTTCATGGATTGGCAAGTTTTTATAGAAAATTCATAATAAACTTTAGTGGAATATGTGCTCTAATCTTAGACACAGTGAAGAAAGAGAAACAACCATTCAAATGGACTATTGCAGCAGAGAAGGGATTTAAATTGCTAAAAGAAAAGATCACCGAGAAGCTTGTTTTAGCTCTCCCAGACTTCAGCAAACTGTTTTCTGTTAGATGTGATGCTAGTGGACATGCTATTGGAGGAGTATTGAGTCAGGATGATAAACCAGTGGCATATTTCAGTGAGAAATTGAATGAAGCAAAACATAAGTACTCTACCTATGATAAAGAATTATATGCAACAATTCAAGATTTGAAGAAATGGAGGCATTACCTTATGCCTAGAGAATTTGTTTTAGATTCTTACAATCATGCTTTGCAATTCATAACTAAGTAGGGAAAGTCAAATAAAAAACATGCTAAGTGGGTTGAGTTTATGCAGAATTTTACTTTTGTTTTAAAGCATATCAGTGGATGTTTAGTGTTGCAGATGCTTTGAGCAGAAGATGTTTAGTTTTGTAGGAATTCCAAGTAAACGTTCTTGGATTAGAGCATTTGAAAGACATGTATGCAGAAGATGCTGATTTTAAAGAAGCTTATGAAGCTTGCCAGAACCAAGTATTCAGAGACATAAGCCCATGGATAGACTTCATGTTGCAGGAAGGATTATTGTTCAAAGGAAGCAAATTGTGCATTCCTAAATGCTCAATGAGAGAGAATTTGTTGAAGGAGAAGCATAGTGGAGGACTTGCTGGTCATTTTGGAAATGACAAAACTTATGCTCAATTGAATAATTTTTACTATTGGCCAGGAATGAGGGCAGGTGTGCAAAGATTTGTTGGAAGATGTCAAATCTGTTAGCATGCAAACGGGAGACAACAGAATGCAGGATTATATCAGCCATTACCTAATCCAAAGAAACCTTGGGAAGCTGTAAGCATGGATTTTGTTCTAGGATTTCCAAGAACACAGAGAGGTAATGATTCCATATTTGTTGTAGTGGATAGATTCTCAAAGATGGCACATTTTGTTCCTTGTACTAAAACTAGTGATGCTACTCGTATTGCAAATCTGTTTTTCAAAGAAATAGTAAGACTTCATGGTCTTCCTATGATTATAGTTTCTGACAGAGATACTAATTTTGTTGGACATTTCTGGAGAACTTTATGTAAGAAATTGGGGATAGACCTTAACTTTAGTTCAACGTACCATCCTCAGACCGATGGGAAAATTGAAGTTACAAATAGAAGCTTGGGTAACATTCTGAGAAGTTTAGTTAGTGACCATCCTAATCAGTGGGATCTAGCTTTACCACAGGTTGAGTTTGCATATAATGATTCACCTAATAGAAGTTCAGGTTTGAGTCCTTTTAAAATTGTTTATGGGACAAATCCGAGAGGAGTGTTTGAGCTCAGAGACTTGGGAATGACAGAGAAAAGAAGTGCAAATGCAGAGGATTTTGCTTTGGACATGCAAAAGTTGCATGAGCAGGTTAAAGAACAATTGCAGGAGAACAGGATTAAGTATAAACAGAGGGCACATATGAAGAGGAGAGAAGTGAATTTTGAAGAAGGTGATCTAGTATTAACATATTTGAAAAAGGAAAGGTTTCCTAGAGGCACTTATAATAAACTGAAGTTGAAGAAAATTAAGCCTTGTAAAATCTTGAGGAAATTTTTAGGAAATGCTTATGAAATTGAGCTTCCAGATGATATAGGAATATCACCTATCTTTAACGTTGCAGATTTGTATCCCTACAGAGAAGCTGAAGGAGAAACTTCATCAACAAATAGTTTAGATACTGGACAGAAACATATTCCTACTGTGCCAAAGCTGGAAATGGAGAGGATTTTGGGAATTAGAGTGTTGAAGAAAACCAGAGGGCATGAGTACTATGAATACCTGATCAAGTGGAAGAATCATCCACTTGAAGATGCTACTTGGGTGACTACCGCACTCATACAGAAAAGTGGTAGCACTCTAGAAGAACTCATGAACATGAGTTCATGAATTTTTTTGACCTAAGGAGTCTGATGCAGGAGCATATACTAAATTTAAAAAGCTTACCATTGGTTGTTGTAAGTCAAAGTCAATCTTTTAATAAAGTGAGTGGGTTCTCTTAAATTTGTTTTATTGTAATTTGTATCTAGATAAGATTGAATAAATTTGTTAAGGATCTCGAATCCTGAAGAATGTAACAACTGTAGATTAATAAAGATTGTAGCAGAGATAGTAGGATCTAGATTGAATTCGATCTAGGTTTAGTGGATCTGAGAAACAAAATAGAATTGTATTTAATGAAGTTGTAAACCTCGAGACCAAGTGAGGGGCAGAGGGTTAGCAAGTAGACAATGGAGATTTGTTGCAGAGGTTCATTAAAGGAAATAAAGTTTTTTTTTTTCTCTGAGTATTGAAAACCCTTGCATTCAAATTCGTTTGTTGTGCGTATTCAAAGGAAGGAATCGTATAAATTGCCCAAAAAGGCACGATTTTTCACATTCAGGAACCGATTGTGAAAATCCAAGAAGGAAGTCATATCAAACTGCCCAGAAATCGAAAGTTTGCAAGATCTTTGAAGGCGACTGTAGAAATTCGTAAGTCATTGTGTTCTTTTGTATTTACAGCAAAATCGAATTTCATATAAGTTAATTACAGTCGAATCTGCATAGTTAATTAAATAGCGTGCAAGTATTGGTTTGATCGATAGCTAGTATCCATTGCGGATAATCAAAGTGTTCGTGGTTTAATGAACTTTAGTGGGCTTGTAAAAATTCAGTTTCACGACAGCATTGCATCGGAAACTTGGTTGAAAAGTGGGTAATTCGACCCTCGATCTATTATTGGAGACTGGTTCAGAAGGACAACTAAAAGGGGCACCAACGATTGGGTGATATTTGAACTGTTATTCTAAACGCAATATTGTTGGTCTTTCATGAGCATGGGAGATTCTAGAAAAGATTGATGATCGGTGTCGAGAGGTATGCACTGCATTGTTTTGATGTCTGTGCCGATTATATGCCTCATATCAGAAAGATGTAGACCTTATTCAATAGATGGATGTTCCGGTAGGATCTCTTACGTCTAATTTGACTTCTATATCGTCTAGTCATATTATGGAAGTAATGACTTCAAATTTATTCTAACAATTGATTGGGACACTCTTATATAATATAATGAGATTAAAATCCTTGATATAGAGAATTAAGGATGAGCAAAACTCCCACAAAAAATATCTCAAAACCCCTAGTTGTTTACAAAAGGTATTATTGCATTGCGTAGTCTAAAAAAGCGACGATTTGGATCATTTTTTTGGTTTATTTTGGGTCATTTTTGCCTAAAATTGAGTGGGAGTTGTTGGAATTGTAGATATAAGTTGTTGAGATTACACATTATGATGCTGAAGGGGTATTTGAGGGTGTTGAATCCATTTTTGCAATAAAAAAGAGTTTGGAAAATAAAAAATTCCGATCTTGTCAAAAGATGAGATCGTTGGATTCCATCAATAATGGCCGCACAAATAAAAAGCATATAATGTGTTATCATGTAAATGATTCTAGTTGGCCCATGGTATTGGAGTGCCCATAGTATTGGGTCATGGTATTTGCATGAGTATGAGATTATAAAATAAGTCTTAAGAGTATGATCACAATGATAGGAGAAAATGAGATATTCTAGAGAGGTCAACGTCACATTTACAAGAGACGAATTTCTTCTTGTAGTGAGCAATCTAGATCTAAGGTTTGTTTGTCTAGTTTGCAGAGAGAGTGTATCTGGAGGACTAATGATGTTCTATTGTAATCAAATCTTGCACTAAGAAGAAGAGAAACATTTTCCGGTTTTCCCCAAAGTACTGGGGTTTCCAGGGTGAATTCTTGTGTTGTGGTTTTCCCTGTTTGTTTACGTGAGTTCCATTTAATTATCGGGATTAATTTAAGTTGTAATCAAGATCTATTAAGCTTAAGAAAATTCACATGGTATCAGATCCGGTCTGAGGAAACTTGCACGGGATTTACTAGTCCCCGTACAATGTACGACCGTCACACAACCGCCACTTACGGTCGAGCTGCATGCTGTGGCAGTGGATCCGCCTCGGGTTAGAACTGGGTTTAGAGGTCGTTGGAAACGATGACTGTTGTGAGCTGAGTCGTGAAGGGTCGAGCCGTTGGAACGTGAAGCTGCACGTGAAGCAATCGGGTGAGGCTGTTGGAAATAACAGATCGAAGGGTCGACCGAGTTGGGACGTGCAGGCTCGGGGTGTGAGTAGACAGGGCGTGAGGGGATTTTGGCGTGAATAGAGCCATGCTACGCGGAAGTGGCGGCTGGCAGAAAGGCTGCGTGGAGAGCCTAACGTGGCAAAGAAAAGACGACAGAGGTTTGGGCTGGGTGACAATTGTAGATATTCGAGTAGTTGCGTTTGGACAATAGTCTTGCCGTAGGAAACATCTTTTTTTAAAAATAAATTTTTATGAACCCAGGGCAGGGGACAATAAAATTATGACATCTTCAATATCAGAAATTTTGTCAAAGGTGAGAGCTTTGTGGTGTTTCCAAAAGAGCTGCAGAGATGGCCTCTAGTCTAATTTATGAGGATATATTGGAGGGGGACTCCAACTTTGTTGAGTGGAAGATAAGAATTGGTGCTATTATTAAAGAGAACAGGTTATGGTACCAAGTGAACTTAAAAACTCCATTGGCAATACCAACCAATGTCAAGGAAAAAGGAAACTCATGAGTTGAATGAGTTCAAAGCGCAGAGGTTACTCCTTGATGGAGTAAAGGGCCATTTGATCTCACACCTTGTGAGAAGGATACTCTGAAGGAGATGTGGGATACTTTGAGAATCTTATTTTAGGCCAAGAATAAAAAAACGAAGATGGCCTTATGAGACAAACTCCATAGCATTAGGATGGCCAAAGGAGAAATAATGACCTTCTATCTCACCTGAATCAAGCAAGTAAAGGATGAGTTGCATGCAGTTGGAGACAATATTCACATAGCCTTGAAAGGCTTCACCAAATACTGGGAAGTCTTTGTCACATGTGTGGTTGGCAGAGAAAAGATCCCGAATTGGAGCAAGTTCTGGGATGACTTTACTTAGGAGGAGATCTGGAGAATATTTTAGAAACAAGAGGAGGATGAGGAAGAAGAGGAAAATCTTGCATTGGCCTCCAAATCCAAGGGCAAAGGAAAGAAGGAAGAAGGATCTTCTAGTGGCATCAAAAGAAGGATATGAGTAAGGTCTAGTGTTTTGTTTGTGAGGAGTTTGGCCATTATGCTAGCCAGTGTCCTTCCAGGAAGAAGGGTAAAGAAGGGAAGAAGAAGAAGTAGATGGCAACAACAATAGAAGGAAGAGATGAAGTGGATGAGTTCACTACCAAGTTTGATGATGAGTTTTCACTCATTGTTCTGATTGGACGTATGGCCAACTATTGCTGGTACATTGATAGTGGAGCTACATGCCACATTACTAGAGAGGGTTTAGTGCTTTAGGATGCTTCAGATGTAGGGTCTACATGCTATGTGAGATGTGGGACTCACGTCTGATTTGCAGTAAAGTGGGTGGGAGCAGTCACCTTCCAGTTGGAGTCGGATTATACTATGAGGTTAGTTAGAGTATTGTATGTTCTTGAGATGAGAGTCAGTGTACTCTAAGTTTCAATCCTGAAGGATGAGGGCTATGCATTACATTTCCAGGATGGAACATTGTTCATTCTCCCTAAGAGAGTAGGTGTCTAGGATGCAGTGATGATTTCCATCAGGGAGGGAAAATTATGTAGGATGTTGGGAAAACCAATAGTTAGTTCTAGAGGGAGTTTGAACCAATGTATAAGAGGGAATGTGAGGCTCATCTCAGCAGGCCTACGTGGTACGAGATGACACTGATGGAGGAGGAGCACATGGATCCAGATCAATGTCCAACAGAGGCATCAACAGGTCCTCCAGTTTAGAGGGAGCAAGGTCTTCCAGTTCAGAGGGAGCAACTGCAACAACATGTGACTAGGTTGATCATGGAAGAGGTGTTTCCAGAAGTACTTCCCTTGCTAAGAGGGAGTGTTAGTTTTTGTAGCTCGACAGGTACTTCTATGTTGGGGGTGTCTAGCAACATACAAGGAGCCAAGGTGATTTCTAGACATATATTGTAAAGGTGGATTTATAACACCTCATGTAAATGGTTCTAGTTGGCCCATGGTATTGGATTTCCTATAGTGTTTGTCCATGGTGTTTGCATGACTGTAATATTATAAAAGAAGCCTTAGAGTATGATCACATTCATAGGAAAAAAAGAGATCTTCTAGAGTGGTCAGCATCGCAATTAAAAGAGACGACTTTCCTCTTGTAGTGAGCAGTCTAGATCTAGGATGGATCTAGGCTTTTTATGTCTAGTTTGCAGAGAGGATTTGGAGTACCTTTCTAGGTGTTTCGCCCAGATACGGAGTGTGTATCCAGAGGAGTATTGTTGTTCTATTGTTATCAAGTCCTACAATAAGAAGAAGACAAACATTTGCTGGTTTTCCTCGAAGGACTAGGGTTTCCATGGTGAATTCTTGTGTTGTGGTTTTCTTTGTTTGTTTGCTTATCAGTGTGTTACATTTAATTATCGGGATTAATTTAAGTTGTAATCGATATCTGTTAAGCTTAAGAAAATTCACATAATGTTTATAAAACTCCATTATTATATAGATGGAATGCTTTGCTTTAATAAACATAAGAGCCAATGATTTTATCTTAAAGAGCCTCATGTGGTCTAGCTCTCGACCTATATCTTTCCATAGGAGTGCATACATGCATTTTTTTTATCTATTTGTTTTGTAATAAGAGTCTTATATTAAGAGTATAATTGATAGATCAAAGGATATCCCTAGTGCATAGGGCGAAACCACCTTACATGTAAGGTAAGTTCATCGTCTTTTGCTACTCCCAACTTGGGACTAAATCACTTGATGTTCTCGTGATTTGATTTCTTACTATGTTCTTCATAATCCTTTTCTCCATGTTGATTTTCACCACCATTGGATGGAAGAACCATCATTATATTTAATAATGGTGCCCACCATCATTTTCATTAATCAAAGACAATCTTTCCCATTTTACCCTCGAATACTCTTAACACTTTGACAATTTGTGTATGTTGATATCTATTTCCCCTCCTACCATTTTACTTCGGATTGAAAAAACAAGGTAGCACACATCGTCTACTTAGTGAAACTAGCTATTGCATGAAATTAATCAACATCATTAATGTGTGAAATTTATTAGCACCATTAATGGGCATTTTGATTTCAACTTTACAACTTACAAAACATTGTAATCATTTTTTTTCAAAGATGGAAAAACCTATTATAACTTTGTTGTCAACTTGATGGTGAGGACAACCATCATTGGCTACTATCCATGAATGCCACATAAATAACTCGCTAGTGGTCTGTAAGGGGGCCGAATTTCATCCTACCAGATGCCTTTAGGTCTTGGGTCATTAACCTATTTCTTTATGTTCGAGGAAGACGAGCTGTTAACTAATCATAAGTATTTTTGGGTCTTACGCTAGGACCAAAAATTAGTTTAAGCCTAGAGTATCTACAAAAATGTTGGTGTATTTTGTGTTCATTGCTGATGCTACCTCCAGTGGGTTCATGTGCTTTTTATAAACATCCAATCTCAGTCCTATACACAAGCCCATATACTACTCCAACTGTAGTTTAACCTTTTGCTTAAGATGGAACATAATGATTAATCAACTGTTAATAAAAAATTACTTGAAAATTGGATTTCCATTAGATTAACAGGTAGCTGAGCAGACATAGGTGCAACATTATAACAATAGTTTATCGAATCGATTAAAAGACTTTTAGTTTACTACTAGCAATACCAATATGGCGAGGAATTGAATTTTTAAAATGACTACATGCACCATAGGTAAAGATAAAAAACAAAGAAGAAGATTGTTATATGATATAACCAATGATTATTTGATTAAAGCCATGAATTTAGAAAGTAATCGTGACAAATAACTTGTCTCACATCTAATACAATTAATGAAGTTGCTTTTAAGTCGGATTCTTTGAAGTGATGTCGACATTAACATTAGTTTCTCACTGTTATAATTGAAACACCGATTTCATTTAGTTTGACATAGTATGAATGATTAGAAGAATTAGAGTACCTCAAACTTCTCCAGTATTAGGTTCACCTTCCAAAATCATCAACCAAATTACTTACTCCAAAATCATCAACCAAACTACATAACATTTACATAGAAATTACAAACTCTAATGCTCTGTGTACATATCATCACATTAAAGTTAAATATAGGAGATTCTTCTAAAGATTGTTATTGATAAGGAGTTCAATAGTTCCTCTATATCAACCAAGCTATCTCTGGTTCCTCTGTATCAACAATGCTATCTATACCAAGCACAATAGTTCCTCTGTATCAACAAAGCTATTTATAACACGTGCAATTGCATATCATCACATTAAAGTTAAATATAACAAGCACAATTGCATATCATCACATTAAAGTTAAATAGAGAAGTTTCTTCTAAAGATTGTTATTGATAAGGAGTTTAATGGTTCTTCTATACCAACAAAGCTATCTATAAAGAGAGCAATTGTATTATTTTTTTAAATGTGTATAGAGGTTATAGAGACATATTGGAGAGGAATGTCATTGTATTGGTCTTGTAAGTTTTAACCATAACAAATTTTCCATTATAGACAATATAATTGTGTTGGAATATAAAAGTTATGTGAATTATAGACTTGATATATTAATAAAGTAACTTGGTGACTTTAAGTTACTTTATGTTTAACTATTATCTTAAAATATAGAAGTTTTTGGGTTTGTAGAATTAAGGTTTGACTAGTTAAGGTGTGTTATCTCATTATTATAAAGAAAGTTATTTTTCATTTCTAAATAATAGAAGAATAATTTTTCATTCTTTCAATTCTCTTTTTGTAGTCTTGGTTTTGGTTTCTTTATGTGTTTGTTTTTCATAAAATGATATTAGAGCCACAGTAAAAGGAAGTTGAGGCAAAGCAAGAGAAGATCTTAGGGACTGCCAAGTTTAGTGATGGACCAAGGGACTTCATTCGATACACATCAAAAAGTTGAAGGGGTTTCAAGCCTTTTGAAACTAAGTTTTTTTTTGGTTTAAAATATTAACATCATTCTTTTGCTTTAAATCGAGATTTAGATTTTTAAGAGAATAAATTTTATTTTGATTTAAAACTAGATTTAGATATTTTTTGGGTTAAATTGTAGATTATAAATTAGAAAAAAAAGAGGTTCCAAGGAAATTTTCTGTGTAGTGTTTTCTAGTGACAAATTTTGTTTGGGCAATTGTATTTTCCAGTTGTACAATTGTATGGATAGATCGTACATGCCATACGAATAGAGTTATGCTGCAGATTATAATTTTTTTGGGTTTTGTTTATCTGTTTCAAAATTTTGACAGTTTCACTATAATTTTTGTTTGTTGGTTGTCCTCCCCCTTCGTCATAGTGATTTCTATGATTTTAAAGTGTTGTTTCTATATTTTAGTAATTGGTTGGGAGATTTGTGACTAGATTTGTGCATTTTTTATTGTATTGTTAGAAATTTCTCTAGTTTTGTTAGAAATCACTAGGCAGTGGTAGATTAGTGGTAGATTTGACAGTTTGGGAGAAATTTTTTGTTTTGTAGGGCACTTTTTTGGCATTTTGATATGTATTTCAACACTTTTGTTTTGTAGGGCATTTTTTTGGCATTTTGATATTTGAAAAAATGACTAGTTTGTTCAATATCATGATGTAGGGTAACTGGAAATTCTCTAATAAAAATAATAATTCATGGAAACAACATATGTACCTCTACGTAGTATAGGTGTTTGGATTAACATTTGTTGGGGAATGAAACTTCATTGACAATAACATGAAAAGATCATGAGAAATATGATGAATGAAATAGACAAGTGGTAATGGTTATATAGCTATTATGGTTGATGATATGATTTTAGAAGGGTAGGATGATGGCACTATGAAGGATGTTGCAACCATTTTGAAGCTCTTGAAAGACTTGCATTAAGTTTCATACAAAGCTAAAGCCCCTTTCTTGAAAAAATATTGTTTTCTATTAAGATGAATGAGAATGCATCGTTTCATGAACATGTGGTAAATAAAAATAATATTAGAGAACAATTGAATGCCATTGGGTGGAAGATGGAAGAATAAGACATGGTGGTAATTAATCTCAAGAGTTTATCGGTTGCATTTGAACATTTTAATCAAACACTTTATATTACTGCTGCTGACAAAGACCTAAAGTTTGATGAGATGCACAAATATTTTGCAACAAGAGTGGTGGAAAAAAACAATTCGACATTGAAAATGTAGTATTGAGTTTAGAACTACCATTAGCAACAAATATCAAGGGTAGGGGCATGTTTGCTCGGAAGAAAAATGGGATAATTAGTCTACAAGAAGCTAATGTAGAGCTTGATCTATCTAATGACCACTAGTCATGACTTGTTTTGCAGTCAGCTACAACTCTTGATTCATGACCTCTTCAAAGGTAGAACATTAGACAACACTAAAAATAGTGCTATGATATGTGAAAGGAACATTAGATTTTGACATTCTATATCGCAGACATAAAGAACCTTAGATTCATGGTTATGTAGATTTAGATTGGGCAGGATCAATGGATGACATGAAATCCACATTGAACTATGTTTTTAGTCTTCGTATTGGAGTAGTTACATGGACTTGTACTATGACAATCAAGGAGTTCTTAAATTGGCAAAGATTCCAATTTTCCACGAGCGTACCAAGCAGATTGATGTTCATTATAACTCCATCTGACAACTTGTAAAAGATGAAACAATTTAGTTGTAATAATGTCTTACAGAGGATCAAAATGCAGACATTAACAAAGTCTTTGGGTAAATTTAAAGACAAACTTGGTGTATTTTCTAAATTGACTATTAAAAAAGATTGCTAGAATACAAGGGTCATTTAGGCTATAGACTTAGACATATTAATCTTACTTTATGTTTAATTATTTTATTAAAATATGCAAAAGTGATTTTAGGGTTTGTGTAATTAAGATTTGCGCACTTAGGGTTTATGTCATCTCATTATTATAAAGAGGTGGTTGTTTTCTTCATCTCTGAAAAATATAATAATTGGTTTTCTTCTTTCTTTCAATTCTCATCTCTCAATGTTTTTGGTTTATGTGTGTGTTTGATTTTCATAATAAGTTGGATTTGATAGTTGTCCCTAAACCATGATTAAGGTATTATACTTGTGAATTGTGTTCCTTTCATTTTATGCCATTAAAAATATCAAATATGTTATATCTCGTAATTAAACATGAATCTTTTTTTTCCAAAGTTATATTTGTGAATTGTGTTTGGTTCATTTTATGCCATTAAAAATATCAAATATGTTATATCTCGTAATTGAGCATAATAATACATGAATCCTGTTTTTTTTTCCCAAAGTTATAGACATGCAAAAATGATACTTTGAAAATAAATAAATAAACGAACTTACGTTGAAGGTGTGATGGAATCATCAAAGGTGAGGAGTAGCATTGTATTGGCCTTTGTTATAGGATTTAACATGAACTATTTCTCCAGATTATGGACATACAAAATTGGACTTTGTAATTCTTCTTTGACCGCGATTATGGTCTCCAGCTTGAATAGCCTGCTACCTATGCTTGGTTCAATCCATGCCATTGAAAACATAGCACATGGCAGATATCTCATAATTGAGCATAATAGTACATGAATTCTTTGTTTTCCACATAATAATACATAAATCCTAGGTTATGGATATGGAAAAATAATACTCGAAAATAACACTGGATAAGTGAACTTACAATGAAGGTATGATGGAATATCTTTGGAACAAGTTTAAATATTTGATAATTTTGTTAGTTTGGCCATATTTTGATTTTGATAGGAATCCAGTGTTTCTTTTTTAAATGAATGCATAAATGGTTATTAATTCAGCCCTCTCAAATATTTCTTGGACACCTAGATTAAGCAAATTTAAACCGTGTTCTTTGAAATCTTAAATTGTTTTACTAGATTCCGTAGAAACAAGATATCCTGTAAACATTACTGCGGTTTACAAGATCCATTGGGAGCAATGAGGCTTGCCATTGTGAAAAATGGCTGAAAATGTTCCCAATGCACTTATGCATATTGTTACCTTGGTAGTGAGAGAATTGTGAATTCATGGATGCCTAACAATAGTGGCAACTTCAGCGTTAATGCTTAGCTTTATTGATTAATATTAAACTCATAGGCTTGTTGGCTTGTCAAGGCTCGTGTTTGCTCATTTTTTCTTGGATGAAGATGAATTCTCTTTGGGCATGGAATTAGATTTCAAATGCTTATAACTGCAGGTGATATTACCTTTGTCATTATTATTTGTGGATAGAAGAGAGTGCAATCAATTCACTCAGAGATACTTGAATTTGCCAAGAGCCACAACGACGGATTTCCACTGCCACGTTTGTGAAGAGCCAATGGATAGCCAATAGCAGGTACATATGGCCTCCTATCCATGGAAAAAATAAACCACACATGCATGGAAGGAAGAACAACAAAAAAACGCCCAATCTTCATCAAACCATAAATTATGAGTTTGTTAGGAAGAAAAAGATTGCATGATAGTATACTGAGAATCTCATCCATAAAGCATTAATAGAGATCAAATTTATTGATATCTAAATTTCTTTTAGACATGTAAATAATTTGAAATAAGAAAAAAAATTAATACGTCAGGAATTTGGATCCCTCACTTTGTAATTTCCCTCTCCAAAATATATCTTGCAATATCGAAAACCTCGCTAATTACTTTGCATCTCACTCATTACTTTCTCTGGAATGCTCTATTTTCAACTAATTTTTCAATAATTTATGCATTTACCTCTCAAAGCATTGGTCGACACAGCAAACATCTTGCAACTTTGGTCATTAAACGATTACGACTAAAAACACGTGAATACTAATTATTCAAGGGAAAAGCACACCACCTAGTCAAAAGATTGAACTGCCCAGTAAATGAATATTTTCTTTTTCTTCATTTTGGGCTTCGCCGATCATACAATAGGAAACCCCAAATTTTACTTCCCTGAGGACTTCACTTCCCCAAGTTAACTTTGCACAAATTAACTTCGCAACTTTGTATTTATGCCAAGTTCTTAACTTGGCAAAATACTTTACTTCTTCTATCTTAAAATATTACTTGTTAAGACATAAGAATCAAAAACATAAAATGAAACTTATGCGAGTTACTCGTGGTTAAAATAGAACTTTCACCAAGGTGAAATATTTGAGAAATCTTGATTTCTTTTACAAACAGTGAATGTTATTAATAACATTTCACGCAAGTAAATCTAAAGAAGATGTACTACATGCAATATTCAACATTCTTGAGAATGAATACATAAAACTATGGACTTATATATATTACCGTATCAAAATAGAGCAACTTGACCACAATACATGGAGATGAGATTTTACTATGATCTTTCACTTCTTACAGCACTTCTTCTCTTCTTCCCTTACACATCTCTCTATCTGACCGACACAAACTAGATACACAATCAACTCTAGATATACAATCAACTCATAATTACGTTTTTCCAACAATTATTATTGGAGAACTTTGTGCTTATTCACTTGATTGATTCTATGGTTTATTTGCTTTTCTGTATTATTCTTGTGTATTCTTCGTGTGATATGTGGAGTTCATAATAATAATAATGAGATTCTGACGTTTTAATCCAATATTGTATCTAAAGCCATCCATGACTCTTTGTGAGCAGAGTGGGTGAATAAGTATGCCCTAACTGTTCTATCAACGTAACCAGCAGATCTTTCAGCTAGTACAGTTGGGGCGCTCTTATATAGCAGACCATAACTGTGTGCGCAGTGAATTTCTCGTGGCCACTGTTTCAAAATAGTTGCTGAATATTTTTTCAATCCTCTTAATCATCTATGAGGGCAACGAAATTTCTACCAGTCAACTATAAATCGCTACAGATGGGGTAACAATATGGAATTCTCCCTCTTGAGTTTGGTGTAACAATATGGAATTCTCCCTCTTGAGTTTGGTGTAACAATATGGAATTCTCCCTCTTGAGTTTCGTGATCAAAGGCACCATCACCTGGAAAGGCCTCCGGAGGTAAATACGAGTAACAAAAGAATAAAACTATAAACATTAGCTTTCTCTGAGAGCACAAAACTACCACCATATTCGGATGCGATGTAGCAGAGGGTGCCTCTGATGCTCAAGGTGTTTCTTGCTCCACTCTTCGACAGATCTCTGCAACCCCACTCACTAATGTGACGATGGTGGTGTTCATTTTGATTCATTCAATGCTCATTGCCCGGAAAGGCCTGCGAGATAAATGTCCATTAAACCTGGAGAGTTGTGGGCTTTGTCCACCAGAGGTTATAGAGGCAAGATGCAGGGTGGCGTGGTGACATAGGTGATACTGAGATGAGGATTTTGTGAGGTGAGGAGCTTCACCAATTCTAAGAATGGATGGCATGACCCAATGCAAAGCATGGAACCACCACAACGCTCTAGCAATTGATATTTTGCAGTTAATTTTGACGTAGATCTATTTGGTAGAGTTGCAGAGTTCAATCACTTATACGCAACCGGACCAACGATGATGGGCTCTTTTCGCTGAGTCTTCCTAGTATTAGAATGCTTAGAAGGTGCATTTTATTTAATGATGTATATTAGTGAAACTTTTCTCTATTCATGATAATGTGAGGAAAGTTGTAAATGTTATGATATAGAATAAGGAAGAGAGGCGTTGAGCCGATTGTCTATTCATATCACTGTAAAAGATGCGGCACGTAACATAAACTAAACATAGCATGTTCAAGCCTTAAACTACTTTAGTGGCCACTCTTAGCTAAACATAGCATATCATAAAGAAGGTCGTGCATATATATATATATATATAGCATGCAAGTTACCACTCATGGCTTGAATGGTGGGTGTGAGTTTGTTAATAGCTTTATATAGGTTCAAATTTCAGTAGTGACATGTTAGTTATAATGGTTATATTGGCGTGAAGTTAGCCCAACATAATCTTAAACTTAGCCCAAGTTAGTCTATTCCATTTAATATCAAACCTACCCTAAGTCACTCAATTTCATGATGAATCCTCTTTGTCTTAAAATAAATCCAATGACCTCATCTATTTTTTTTAATCTATTGTTTGATGTGTGTTTGCACAAGACACATTTTATATGGTCATCATCATTACCTCAAGTTTTTTTGAAAAAAAATAGGGGAAATTTAATGGCTTCTCGTGCCATTAATGACGTTATGACACCACATGATCACCATTGTTCGACCTATCTTACATTGAGTTATGTTTCCATTTCCATTTTGTTTTGATATAATTTAATAGAGAATTCTAAAATTTGATGATTTTGCTCGTCCGGTGAGTTTTTGATTGGAGTCTGGCCATTTTTTTTAATAAATATGAATTTTGTGCTATTTAAATCGTGCTTTTGAATGCATAAATGGGTTCAACTCCTCCACGGCACCCATATTATGCAAGTTTAAACATTGTTATTTGAGATTTTGAAAATTTCTTCAATTTTTTTACTAGATTCCGTCAAAATCGTGTCGAAAAATGCTATTGAGAAAGGGTGAAATCATCAAACGTTTAGGCTATGAGTAATTTAACGACAAGCTAATGAGAGTTCATAGGTAGCTCGCAGAAGTTTGGTTCAATTTGCAATGGAGATTATGTTGTCTAATTCAACCAAACACACAATCCATAGCCTTTTTCCTTATATATCCCACAATCGTCATGAAAATACCCACATCAATTCTAGCATTCTTGTTTTTCCTTCAATTGATTGTTGCAAATTGACGTAAGAAATAAATCATCTACATATATTCCCTCTCACATTAGGATTCATTGATATTAACTGAATTACGGTGTCAGGATTTGAAAACTTGTCTACATATCTTCCCTCTTGCATTAGGATTTGTTGATATTAACTAAAATATGGTGTCAAGATTCGAAGTCGAACATGGTTGATTGAGATGTGACATTGACAGGGTCAACAACCAAAGCTTCTCTATGTTGGAGAATTCTTTTTGTTTGATTATCATTGGCTAAATGTAATATCCCTAATTTGAAAAATTACTCCATTTTGGCCAATTTTCAAACCTTGAACTAGTGAAACCCCAAATTGTCCCAAATGCTCCCAATTGCTTTCGAATTCTATATGGAAGGGTTTGAGGGGTCCTAGTAAATCCTGCTGCAACTATTAGAAACTTGGACATTCAGGGCTTGCATTTCTCAAGTAGGAAAGAAGGGGGAAAACACTAGTGAATTCGATGGTTAAAAACCCCACCAGTCTATGATCTTTTTGGATTCCCAAACACTGTACAAACTTCCCTATTTTATGAAAAAAGACTTGGATTTTACAAAGGACCTCAAGGGAAACAAAAATGTAGCATTAGTTCAGGTTTTAGGGTCTTCTATAACTCCCATAAAACATAATGTTGTATGTCATAGAAATTGTTTGAAAATTGCTAACAATGGACATGAGAATTGTTGCACTATATTTAATAAAAACTCAAAGGGTCTGCATACAATATTTTGGTCATCAATATTATATCATAATCATCTAGAAACATCCACAAAAACTTAGAGAAATTCTAATGTAAAACAGATACAAAATTACTCCAAAAACTCCATGTGAAAATAGAGGGGAAAACTAGCTCGAATCAATAGTTAACTTGAAATTTTTACATGAAAGGCATGGTATTTCGAGATATGGATCCAAAATATAGCTCATTACAGTGATATACATCAAATAACATGGCCATGGAGTCAATAAGTCATCCTCCACAAAATCTACACAACTATGAGTGCGCCTTTAACAGTAGAACATGAACATTGAGAGAATATTCAGAGAAGAGATAGTGGAGAAGGAGATAGTAGATGAACTTGAAATGAAAGGGGACTTGAACCTGCATAAAAAAAACATTCATTAAGATATGATAAGAGGTCTGAATGGCCTCTCCTCCAACCAACTTGGACATGAATATTTCACCTTCGAAATTGGTTCAATGGCAGGGAGGATGAACATCCACCGTGCAAGGACAAGCTAAGCTCTCCAAGAGTGAAAAACAAAAATGATCCAATGCTCTCCTTTGTCATCCTCCTCTTTTATTAACCTCATGTGGACTCATAAGGTCTAATTTCCTCCAAGAGACTTCACTCAACTAGAATTAGTGATAGATTCTCTCAAGAGACACTTGTCCACTTCTTCCTTGCATTCCTCTTTCCCCCAATTAGAATTGGGAATCTTGGCTGACCATAACTCCCTCTATGCGCCCTCTTGGTGGCTATTTTGTATCCCTGATGTGTCATATGTGTCATAGGTTTTAAATCAGGTTTGAATTTGTCATATTTGTCATAGATTCCTTCACCATTGTTGTCATAGATCTGCTATGTAATCTAGCTACAAGTGTCACAATGCCTCTTCCTCTTCCTTGGGAGTTACTCTTCCACTCCAATTCGACTGTCCTAGATTTTTTCCATGAATATTGCCTCTTCATATCCCCGAAGTATGTTACCCTCCACCTTGAACTTGAATTTGTGTGAGGATGATGCCAAGTGTAGTGGGGAATCTTGCCACATGTGGGTCCCACAACCTCTCACGTGCCCTCATAATCCAATGCCACCTTATTTTAATTTTTATTATTGTTTATTTGACCCATTTAATGTGAATTTGTAAGTCTAAGGTCATTTTGGGTCTTGTAGCTCCCTTATTCCAAATTTTAATGCTTCCACCCCCAACCTAGGGAACTAGTAAGTTAGTGGATTTTTTGCTCCATAATAGTTTATTTGGATGGGGACATTACAAACTTTGAATTGGGAATTTTCTCTTCATGTGACCCACCTTGTCCTTTTGGCTCTAATTTTACATTATTACTAACTTCAACATCATACTTGGCAATTATTTGACCCTTAGCACCAATTTGAAAAACTATCATGAACATGGCCAAGTGGCTTAGGCCATTGTGATCCAATGAAAAATTTGGGGACATGACACTGAATGATCTCATCAAGAAAAAGCTGATGAGCGATAAGGTTGGGGAATGCCGAGTTTTGCAGTGATTAAGGTTCAATTTTTGTGAGGGATCATCCAACTCCTTAACGTTTTTAAAGGGGTATTCCAACATAGGCCCACACACACATAAGCATATCAAAGTTCACTCTCCTGCCTTTCTTAAGATCATAAATTCATTGTTAGGACCTTTTTACAAAGACAATTTTAAAATTAACAATGATGAACACTACTTTGTTTATCATCATTGATAAATAAGCTTGGAGTGCACAATTTGAGGTCAAACATAATGAGGTTGAGGAATCCAAAGAACACCTCTTTCTGGAGCATTGAAGCATACCATGACATTTCATGATTGGGATAAGGAATCCTATGTGGATCTCACCATTTCTAGGGGTTGCATGCATGAAATGGAATACTTTATCTTTGTAGTTAAATACCTCATAGACTCCATGGAAATTCATTTGAACCTATAGACTTTTGATGTGCCATTGGAAAGCTCTGATAGCCACATATAAGAGAATGTTGGAAATGTTGATTTTACCACTTTCAGATGTGATAATTATTTCCCTTATGAATTTTATGCAACAAATTCTTCATAAAATAATTATACACTGAAATATTCAAGCATATGTTACACTTTGAATGTTTATATACATGGACCATTAAATAGATCTCATCGTGCCTTTCAATTGTAAAAGGAACGTCCTTTTACTCTTTATTTAGATGCTTAATGAATTAATTATTATATCATTGCCTCTCCCATGGTTTCATAAAACCATGGTATTTTACCACTGTATTTTATTTCTTTACCTTTTCATTTTAATATTTAATTTATTATTATATCATTGCCTCTCCCATGGTATTTTATTTCTCTATCTTTCCATTTTAATGTTTAATTCATTATTTTCTCTTATTTATATTATTCATATTTATTTATTTGCACATACCTTCAACTATTATTTAATTATCATTTATGTACATAACAAGATCTAGAAACTTAGTCTTCATATCCCAAGAAGGATTTCCATGTGCTTGTTTCACATGCACGTCCATCCATGTTAGAAAAGATCTAAGTGTGTGCACCCACACTAGACCAGACTTGACCATTCCAACAAGGGTAGCTAATCCCTGAGAATGGGCAAGTCAAATCCACTCTATTATGACAAGGAATACCAGAGCCAGGTAGACACGTGACGGGAAACCCAAGTTCTATACCACTTGATCAAGTACCATGATCAAGAAGGACTATACTAGGGCCTCCCAAAACCAGGGGGTAGATCTCCAAGCATCCAAACCTTATTCCACTTGGCCGAGCACCATGACCAATAAAGGATACATCCAGGGGCCTCACATACACCAGTGAGTGAACCGTCATCATCCTCGATAGGTCAAATCACCATGACCCATTGATCCAAGAACCATGGACGCATCCAACATGATGTATGCCCGAAGCTTTCCCAGACATCAACAACCTCTCAGCGAGGGAGACATTCTTCACCACACCCAAGATTTTCTCTAAAGTATACAAACTTTTCCTTCGATAGAGGCTTGGTTAGAATGTACGTGCAATCTTCTCATCTGTGGATATGTGCTGGAGTTTAACCACTCCCTTCTGCACTCATTAGAGAAAATTTGAGGTCTAAAATGAGCCTCCTAAGGAAAATAATAAAATAATATTTATGACTTTTAGAGGGAAAGTAAAAAAAATACATGTTTTCTTTGTATTTTCAACATATCTCCCTGTCGTTTTACTCAATGAGTGGGAGCACTCGTTGGATGCAGAATTTGAAGTAACAAGTTTTTTGATTTATTTCTCATCTTTCGTGGGGTGGGGTACCTAAAAAGTATGCAGTGTGGGTACTTGTTGGATGTGGAATTTAATTCCTCATCCAACAAGTGCTCCCACTCGAAATTTGAGTAAAACGACGAGGAGATATGCTGAAAATACGAATTAAAAAAGTAGTTTCTTTAATGTAAAATATGCCATGTCAACCATTATGGTTGAACCTTTTCTTTAAATTCTATTGGTTCTTGAATTCAATGGCTCCTTTTCTTACAAGGTGGCTCGTATTCTTATGAATCCCATTTTAGACCCCGAATTTTCTCTAATGATGTCTCGAATGAAGTGATATTTAATCTCAATATGTTTCGACTTATCATGGAAGACTGGATTTTCCGAAAGCTTGATACAACTTTGATTATCACAATATATCAAGGTAGTTTCTAGTATTTGATCAAATAGTCCAGGAAGTAACTTCTGAAGCCACACCGCTTCACGACTTGCATCACTAGCTGCAATATACTATGTGTCTATTGTACTTAGTGCTATAGAAGTCTTCTTCCAACTAAACCAAGAAACCATGGTTGATACCAAGCTGAAGCAACATCCGAAGGTGCTATTTTTGTCTACCACAATGCCTCCCCATTCAGAATATGTATAACCATGTAGCCACACATCACCACCTAAGACATATTTGAGACAATATCCAAATGTACCACATAGTACCTCAACACATGCTTTTCTACCACTCAATGCATCTGCCTTGACTCAACCATGAACTTGCTCAAGGTATTTACTACAAAGAAAATATATGGCCTGGTGTTAACCAGGTACATCAAGGATCCAATAAGCTTCATGTACATAGTGGGATTGATCCAGATTTATACATGAATGAAATAAGATAGCATATATAGAATCATATACAGAGATATATTGCAAAGAACACAGTGATACAATAAACACATATTCTATTAAATATCGAAAATAGAACAAACTATAAAATACAATAGCTAGAATGGTGGTAGCTATCTCTGAGAAGAGATGTGGCTGCTCTGCTCATTCGTGCCAAGATGAATACAAAAAAGAGGCCGAAAGGGCCTATTTATCATAAGAATGAGGGAAAGAATCCCAAGCATCCAAAAACCTAACCCTAGAAGATGAACTGTCATAAAGTTTGCGGCCCCAAGGTGGTTAGTTGAACAATCAACTTCCCGAGGTCATAAATTTTGCATATGATCTCCGTTTGGGGCGCTCGATAGCTCGTTGGAAAGGTCTATCCAAGAAATACAAGAGGAGTAAAATGTTTGAAAATGGATCGCAAAAAAACATTATTTAGGACCTCAAAATGGCCCCGGAAGTTTAGGACCCAAAAAACTGTAGAAAAATTACTAGAAAATTGCTGAAATGGGAAACTGTTTTGAGCCAATGGAATAGGTGGGTGGCCACCGATATCCATCTGGATCAGGGATCCACCAAATTTGAATTTGAATTAGAATCACCCAACTTCTTCAGATTTTTCACCATTGGTGTAGTCATGGAATTTGAGTCCATCATACTGAATCTCCTTAGGATTTCAATTGCATACTTATCCTGACTAAGGAAGATATCATCTGATCTCTGCCACACTTCCAATCCTAGGAAGTAATGCCTCAACCCTAGATCCTTCATCTCGAACTCATAATCTAACTCCCTCTTTCTCTCAACTATGAGATGCTCTTCTTCAATAAGAAAGAAATCATCAACATATAGTACCAAGATCACATGATCACTATTGACAACCTTGTAGTAAAGGATGGGATCCACAAAAGTCTTGGTGAAGCCCAAATTCATCAGGTATCCTCCAATCCTGTAATACCAAGCCCTAGGTGTCTTCTTGATTCCATATAGTACTTTCTTCAATGCATACATGAGACTCCTTCCCATGTATCACACATCCTAGAGGTTGCTCTATGTACACCTATTCCTCAATTTCACCATTGAGAAACATGGTGTTTACATCCATCTGATGTAATATCCAACCCATCACTGAAGCAAGTGAAATGATAGTTATGATAGTAGTGTAACTGACCACTGGAGCAAACGTCTCCTCGTAGTCCACCCCCTCTTTCTGAGAGAATACTCGGACCACGAACCTTGATTTTTTTTCTCGATGCTACCATATACTGTATTCTTGATCTTGTATATCCACTTAGAAGTCACCATAGACTTCCCCTCAGGTCTTGGAACAATATTCCACACATCATTCTTCATGATGGACTGATACTCTGCCATCATGGCATCTCTACAAACTTGGTGATCAACAACTTCCTCATAACTGGAAGGCTCAGTATCAATGATGTGACTCATAAGTGCTATGTAACTTGAGAATGTATGAGGTCTCTTACTTTCCCTAAAGGTACCATTGGGATCTGAATGCTTCTCTGCCTGTTGTAGAGTGTTACGAAGCCAGACTGTTCTTTTCATGACCATTACAACATCTTTCTGCCTATCCACATGCTTTGTTGCCTCTACTGGATCCTCCCTCTAGTCATCTGAAGGATCCAAATGCTTCTCTGCCTCTTGCAGAGTGTTACGAAGCTAGACTGTTATTTTCTTGACCATTACAACATCTTTCAGCCTATCCACATGCTCTGTTTCCTTTGGGAGCCTCCTGCTCCTCATAGTCAATCTCCATGTGATATTCTCTAGATCTCCCAAGAGCTACCTCCTCATCAAAGGTGACAACTCGACTGACCTCAATCTGTCTCTAACCAGGGATGTATATCTGGAAATCCTTCGATGTCTCACTGTATCCAAAAAATTTCCCCTTCTTTCCTGAAGGTTCCAGCTTCGATCTCTTCTCCTTGGGTACATGAATGTATGCTTGGAAACCAAAGATCCTTAGATTATTGACTTCAAGTTTCATACCTGTGAATTCCTCCTATGGAGTCTTGTCCCCTAATATCTGATTAGGTCTCATGTTCTAAACATAAACTGCAGTATTAGATGCCTCTTCCCATAAAGCCATGGGTAAGCCCTGATCATGGATCATTGCTTGAAATCATCATCCTATCAACCTATACAAGAATCCCTCTCGGACACAAATCACTTTATCTGAATCTATGCTTGAGGGTGAAATCGCGAACCTGGGAAACACTTTTGTGACAAACGGAGTGAAAAAAACGGAGCACAAGCGGATGATCACGCGAAAAAAAGTCAAAGGCTGAAACTCTAGGCCGAGAGTTTTGAGAGTTCAAACTCTGGGCCGAGAGTTTTAAAAAACTCTAGGCCGAGAGTTTGAAAAAAATCTAGGCCGAGAGTTTGAACCAATCGCCGCGCTATATTTAAAAAAAACTCTCGGATGAGAGTTTGAACTAAACTCTAGGCCGAGAGTTTGGAAGACATTTTCTCGCTCGAGAGTTTCTGGTCAACAATTCCAGCACCATTTCTGCAGAATTCAGAAATGTGTCACTTTAACAAGGTCGGACCACTGCAAAACATGAGAATTACATGTCAGAGTTTATACCAGTAGATTCATCATTCAATCTACTTTCTAGTAATATAAGTTTTTTTCAATTTCATTTAGGATTACTATTTTGTTCTATTTTTTTACTAAACTTTATCATTAAAAAATTAAGTGTCTGAAAAATCAGTCACAATGAAAATTCAATATCATCACAATGACGAAGCCAAAAAAATTTAAAAAAATACAAGGATGTTCCTTGAAGTGTCCTCTTCAATGGGTTGGTTTCAGTTTGTTTGATAAGAGTAACATTTGAAAGAAAATGTGAAGACAAAAACATGTGTCGATAATGCACCATTTTCTGAACATACGCTGTTTCGATAAATAATAAAAAATAGTTCCCAAGTCTTAAAAAAATCGAAATATAGTCCAGGATCAAGTTTAGTGTGTGTAGATTATGAGAATACAATTTTTTTTCGCTAAAATGAATAACCATCTTTCAAAAAACCGTCTTCAACACAGGTCACTCATTATCCATACCTCAACTTTTCAAGTATATGTCGTTTGTTGACAATAAATTTGTCCCACGATATGTCCATAAAAAAAATTAAAAAAATTGGAGTAGAGAGCTAATTCAATTATGTAAAACCTTTGTGTTTACTTCAAGTTGAAATTCCTAAGGGAGATATGGGTTTGAAGAGGTCGAAGTTGAAAAACATAAAAATTAGCAATTGTTTTTGTCAAAAACAAGCCAAAATTGTTTCCCAACTTCATGTTTTCACCCTTGAGTCCTTATTCCATACCAGAAACTGACCATCCACAAAGGCAACTCTAAATCCTTTGTCTTCCAAGGATGAAATAGATAGGAGGTTCTTCTTAAGTCCCGGTACAAACAATATGTCATTCATATGCATAGTGTCTCCGGAATCCAACTAGAAGGATGCAGATCCAACACCTTTTCACTTCATATATGGAAACATACCGAATTTCCACATATAGTGAAGAATTTTCTTCTGACAAATTTGTGAGAGTACTCTGATTTCCTGTCATATGTATGGAAGCGCCACTATCTACCAACCAAATATCACTATTTTTGGTAATGGATCTTGAAAGAGTAGAGATAAAGTAGTACTCCTTCCTAATACCATGATTCAAACTATGATTATTTGGTCCTCTTCTATGATAGGTCCTCTGCTTCAACAACATATGCATGTTGCTTCCCTTTTCTTTTCTTCTCAAGACATTTGTTAGAAAAATGGCCAAACTTCTTACAGTTATAGAACTTGATATGAGAGAGATCCGTTGTCTTATGCTCATGAGATGGAGCATTTATTTTCCCTTTGTTTTTTCTATAAGTAAGTTTCCTTCCTTTCCCTTTCCTTGCTTGAGCTACAAGGAATACATTTTCTTCATCCTGATATTTTTGAGGACCATTTCGAGACATAATTATCCCCTCTTCTTGGACACAATCAGTCCACACTGAGCCTTATAGTTTTGTAGAACATGTGTGGAATGATGCTATGATGTAAGACAATGATGTTAGGGATATAGTTCTAATCCTTTGGTTGGATCGATGATTGATTCCAAGACTGCAACATAGTTAGATTTACAATTCGGATGTACATTTAATGTAGAGGAGAAGAATGGTGTTAGGGTGAGCACACAAATTTGCTCCCCAAAAGTGTTGCAACAAGGCTGCGCTAGTGGGGAAAAAAAAAATCGCACATGCACCTAAGGAAGTGCGCATGTTCCACTAGGTTCGGTACCGAACCAAGGCATGTGCGCGTTCCTAGGGCGTGCACACAAAAATGCACGCATGCGCACCTGTTAAGGTAATAAAAAAACATGGCCGATTTGTTGTAATTCTTTCCATTGCGGTCAAGCGTGAGTCATCCATTGCGTGCACGGCGCTACAGAGCACCAATTTCACCATTTCCACTAAAAAACTATCTCCATCTATCCACCAAGTGCATTGGATAGGTAAGATCCATGTTTTTTCTCTTTTTATTCATTTTTTTTGTCATTTTATTCATTTTTGTTTGTTTATTAATTTTTTAATAATTCACAAATTAGTAAAATAATAGAGAATTTTTCAATTGCAGAGTGTAAACCTACACAATGAATGAACAAAATGTTAACATGGAGTCTGGTGGAACACAAGAAAACACAAATCTTGTAACCAATGAAAACCCTCAACAAAATCCAAATGCCCAAGAAAATCAAAACCCCCAACAAAATTTTGACCGAGATGACTTGAACCATTATGTAAATGAAATGAGAGTGCACACTCGAGAACTAAGAAACATAAGGGAACCATCTTGAGTGTCCCTTGCCACCTCAATTGAGAGCTCAATTGACTCCCTCATCCATGCACATTGCCAATTGACTGACATGACTGAATATAGAGCTAGGATGCGGGAGTATTATTCCACGGGCATTTCCAAGGAGGAAATAAAATATTTGAATATTACAAAGGCCCAATTGTAGAGTATGTTCACTGATCCAAGAACACAACAACCACTGGACATTATAAAGCCACGTGTCTGCATGGATTGGTGTCATTTCCAACCATGGGGGGACAATTGGATGCATAGGTGGTTCATGGTTTACGATAAACCTCCCTGCAATAATAGAGAGGTTCCACAGTACTTACTTCGGCAACTGTGGGCTGAGTTTGCACTCGGTTTACATGTCAACTATTTTGACATAACCGAGTTCCAGGGTGTTGGGCGTGGCTGTGCCCAAGATCGACCTGCTTCTAGGAGGAACCCACTAAGAGGGCCACTAGTTCCTAGGCGTGAGACCAACCCCTCTCCCCAACCACCTCAGTTACCCCCAAAACTTGATCAGATCGAGGGCACGATGAGGAGTGTTGCATGTGGACGGCTTAGACACACTGCCTTTGTAGCAGCTACTACAGTGGAGAGACAGGATGACCGTGATAGAGACATAGGTGCAGGGCCTTCACGACAGAGTCAGGATAGGCCCGTGACCAGTGGTAGCCATGCTGTGCCTTCTAGTTCGACGGGGACAATGCCACATCTTTGTATCCATTGCGGGCACACTTTCCCTAGCCCGATCGAGGGCTTCTATATGCAGCAGGTTAGCACTTTTTTTAATGTGTTTTCAATCATCAATTGATTAATTGTAAAGTAATTTTAAAGTATTTGTGTTTGACCTAAACTATTATTTCAATGTACAACTATTTAGAGCCGAGACACTGTCATGGGAGAACGTAGCATCTCCCAACCTGGATGCAGCAATGGCATCTGCAACTGAAATTGCGACACCTCACACGGAGGTATTTTCAGTACCTCACACAATATTGTTATTACTTATAGCATTTCTATTTTTATGTACTTATATTTATGACATACATGATGATAGTTCGTACAATATTTTTTAATATTTTGATTGACTGAATAATTACTTGTTTAATATGTTCATAACATGCATGCGTTTTGGTGTCCATAGGTATGCACAGACTACGATGATCATCCATCTCCGCTAGGGATCGAAATATCACCATATACATAGCTACAATGTGTAGTTAAAAGCACCTTTTTAATTTGAAATATTATGACATACTATGGTTTAATTTTATTTTTGTTTACTAAACTATGATATTACAAATTTGTATGTAGGGGACGCCAACAGTTGCAGGCCACTTTAGTCCCATGTTTCCACCCTCTCCCATGAGTCGCCCCCCTCGCTTCCATCTAGACCCCTCCCTCCGTCCACCCCCTCCCTTCCATCCACCCTCCCCTCTCCGTCCATACTCCTGCCTCTGTCCATCCTACCCCATTCATCCACGCCGCCCATCTATACATCCTCCCCCATTCACCCATTCCCCCCGGTCTATCCATCCTCCCCCGTTCTTCCACGCCCTCCTTCCATCTAGCTTCCCCCCTTCATCCACAACCTCCCTTATATCCATCATCCTCCCTCTATCCAGGACTGCCCTCCCATTCACCATACCTCAACATCCCCCCTAGCCCTTTTGGGTCGATACCCCTATTGTACAACCGATAGGGGTTCATCGTCCATGACATCCTCCTCCACCCCATACCACCATGTCCTCTTCCACCATATCATCTCCAGTTCTCGCCACTATTGTGGAAACTACTATTCCATTATCTACCCATGTATCTATAGTGGTTGCACCCATAGTTGCTTCATCTACATCTGTGCCCGCCCCCCATGACTGTATTGGAGCAGGTTTTCCAACCAACTGCTCCGCCTGCTATCCCAGAAGCCCAGCCATGTCCATTGTCGGAGCTGTTCACGGTGAGAATCAAGTTAATTTATGAAAATGTTTTGATCCATTAACCAAAATTAATTTAAGAAATTATTAATTTTCAATGAAATGATTGTCGTAAATGTTGTAGGGTGGAGTTGCTTGGAGGCTCAACAGGTCCAGGACATCTGCCTCTCATCTCCCACTCGCATTAGCGGTGAGTTATTTAAGATTTGAATTGTACATTAATTTTATAAATTTGGCAAATGTTACAAATGCTTGAAAATGATGGTATCTTATATCATTTGTTTCAGAACCTGCAGAGACGGTCTACTCCTAGACGGAAGAAGACCCAAGATACCAGTAGCTCCAAGAAGAGGAAGATCAATTTTGGAGATGTGCCTGGGAGTGACCGGGGTGGTCACAATGATTGACACACCATGTTATGTACATTAGCCATGATGTGGCACCTTTGGGCACCAGTTTCCATGTACTTTGTATCTACGACACGGGTTGCCATGTATTTTGGATCTATGACACAAGTTGTCGGATTTTGTATAGGGCATGAGTTTCCATGTATTTTGGATCTACGACACAAGTTGTCAGATTTTGTATAGGGCATGAGTTGCCATCATATGTACATTGGGAACCATGTTCCACTATTTGCCTGAAAATTTATATATTTGTTCGAGTTTTGTTCCACTATGGTTTTATCTCATGGATTTATATATAGTTTTGTTCGATTTTTTTTTCTATATATGTGTATAATGATTTGGATTCAAATGTATGCACATGAATATATATGTATAAATGAAAATTATTTACTTTTTATATGTATTGTAATTTAGGCAAGGGATTAGGCTACATAATAGGGTTTCATTGTGATTAGAATACAAGCTAGGGTTTATGCTACCAACTAGGGTTTTTAGGATAGGCTCTCTTGTTTCTAGGATAGACTCCAAGCTATAGGGTTACCAACTTAATGTTGAACTCCACTATCATGACAACATTGTCACCAACACCATTCCCACTACCACAATCACCATCAAGCCTCGTCATCCTCTTGCTCGTGGTGCCACCATCCTCATCCCCATCAATCATCCATCATCCACCATCAACCTAATGCACTTTGTCTCACTGTCACCGTCACAATATCTATCCTCACACCCATTATCACCATCATCATCATTGTGCTCATTGTGCTCATTGTCGCCATCATGCTCATTGGATTCTAGGCCATTTAGTCTCTTTGTTTATGTATTTTGGGTCAGATATGTATTGCACTTGATTTGTTTTTAGTTGTATGCACCCTTGCTATATACATGTCAGAAACTTTGCATATAAGTGTATAATTATTTGGATTCAAAACTAGGGTTTTTAGGCTAGGCTCTGGGTTTCTAGGGTTTTCCCATATACACTTGATAGAGACACTTTCAACCAGGAGTGTCTCTATCAAGTGTCTATGGGAAAACCCTAGAACGAACGTGGAGTTGGGAAAAGGAGTTGATCTGGGTCGAGAACTTATGGAGTTCCCCTCTATGTTTAGACTCAGTGAGACAATGCGGGTTTCTTTTTTGCATTTGAACTTGCCAAGATGGTAGGCACGAGGTAATCCCCATATCTATATCTATATATATGAAATAAAATATAAATTAAATACTAATATCTAATTTTTGTTGAGATTTGGTCTTGTGAAGGCAAGGAAACAGACCAAGATTGCAAACCAAACTAGAATAGGGACAAGGAGTTTTGAACTTAGCCTCATTAAATATAATTTTGAACTCAACATTAAAAGAGTAATTGAAGATATAATTAAACTTTGAATTCCACAATAAGCATCCATGTTGATGAAAGAGATGGGGCATAAGTTGATTGCTTATGGATCTATTATTGTCTTAAAAAGATGAAAGTTCTAAAGAAATCTCACATTGCTTTTATATAAAGAAGGTTTGCATGTTGTTTATATTTTCCATGTGAAATAATCACCAGGTTCAAGTCATCAAATGATAACATAATGTTATTGTCAAGGACAAGACTTGAGGAAATCCAAATAAGGAATAAAACATCTTGACCCACACAAGGATATCTTGATTTATAGCTCATGTTGCACTTTAAACAATGTTAGTATCACTAAGAATGCAAAAATGAAAAAACGACTATCTTATATTTTATGTCATATTTCTTGAGTAATGACAATATGTAGGTGTGAGGGATATCTAAGAAGATAGTTAAATGAAAATTTAGGATATCATAATGTTCTATTTAATATATTTCACTACTAGTTGATCAAACTCAAAAGTTAAGGGCTAGAAAATAGGGCATGGAAGTAGAACATATAAGCGGCAAAAATCACATGGATGTTAACATAATGGGATTTGCATTTCCATGGATATTCGTGTTTTTAGTTAGATATTCACTTACATTTTCAACTAGCATCAATTTACAAACAAAAGCATTTCAATTCAATTCCCTTCTCATATTGGGAAAATATGACATAGTGAGTACATCTAGTAAGACCCACCTCTTTTTTCTAGTTAACAAGGAATGCATTACTATTGGAATGGATACCTTTAACAATATTCATTCTAATTATCTTGACCTCTACAATCATAAATGGGGGTTTCAAGTAAATCTGCATGCAAATAAAGGATGTAATGCTTATCTTGCTTCATCCATTCAATAAAACTTGATTTTCATCTATTCCTTGCAACAATCCCAACCTATAGACACTCATAATTTATGTTTTTAGGTAGATCCACATGTAAAGAAAGGCTATAATGATTTGCTTCACCCATTCTAAACAAATTTCAATTCATATATATATAGGAAAACAACTACAGGGCTTTCACAACAATGATTAAAACACCAACAAAGAAAACCACAATTTTAGCCTAAAAAACTTGCAGTATTCACAATTTCCACTAGTAGTTCAATATACCAAATCAGTGAAAAACATAGATTATGGATAGAAAAAAAAATATCACTTACATAGAGTGAAACTCAACCTCAAAGAAATACAAGTAATTTTTTCTATATAAGTATGTGTATAGTCTACACAAAGAAACAATCCAAATACTATAGTCCATTGTCATAAGGAGAACGCCTAATGGTGCCCACTAAGCCAAAACCACATGTTAAATATGTTAAATATGCATATATGCCCACTAAGTAGATCGAATTTCTAGGGTTTTCCCATAGACACTTGATAGAGACACTTTCAACCAGCTCAAAAATACCTCTAGTCTACCTTCAATCTACTTAGCTTACCTTTCCATATGCCATATAAAAATGGGGACATCCAGTTGGTACTAGTGTTATGGCATATCCTCTCTAATTGAATTATGGTAAAACACTTTCTTATGTGTTTACATAACATTAGGAGGTCAAAGGTGGTACTCTATAATGGCTCACATATTCTCAATATTGTCTCAATAGCTTAGGGAGCATCACGATGTGGCTATAAGTGTATGACCTCTTGTGTGAGGTGTGCCCTTAGGGATTTAAGCAAGCACAACCCTCATTTCATATCATTAGCAACATTTACCTAGCCATTTTTCATATGTATCAACACTTGGGAGACAAAAAAACCTAAGACATGTCCTATATGGTAGTTTGAAAGTTCCTTTATGCATGTGTGGCAGTTGACGAAACCCCATTCTGCTCGCCGGTTTGGGTTCCGTGACCCCAGAGCAATTCCTCAAAGTGTCCCTGAATGGCCCTGGGGTGCCTGACCAAAATGCCCATAGAAAAAAAACCGTGAATTCGATCGCAACTCCGTCGATTCTGATGGATCCAAAACGCCGGGTTTCAGCTAGGGTACCCCCCACACCATGCCTTGAAGTCTCGGAAACGGTGTTATTGTGCCATCTCCGGAGCTAGGGTTTTGCTTAGTGAAGGCCATTCTAATATTGCTCAAGGGGGTCATTTAGGATCCGAAGGCTCCCAGCCGTGCGTGGACATCGTGAAAACGTCCACAATGGCCATGTGCACGTGTGTGAGCTGATGGAACCCAATTCCATTCGTCGGTTTGGGTTCCGTGACCTTAGAGCAATTCCTCAAAGTGTCCCTGAATGGCCTCGGGGTGTCTGACCAAAATGACCGTAGCACCAAAACCGTGACTCCGATCGTGAATCCGTTGACTCTATTGGAGCAAAACGTCGGGCTTCAACTAGGGTACCACCCACACCATGCCTTGAAGTCTCAGAAACGGTGTTATTGTGCCATCTATGGAGCTAGGGTTTTGCTAAGTGAAGGCCATTCCAATATTGCTCAAGGGGGTCATTTACGATCCGAAGGCTCCCAAGCGTGCATGGCCATCGTGAAAACGTCCAAAATTGCCACGTGCATGTGCGAGAGCTGATGGAACGCAAGTCCGCTTGCCGGTTTGGGTTCCATGCCCCTGAAGAAATTCCTCAAAATGTCCCTGAATGGCCCTGGGGTGTTGGACCATAAATCCCATATCATAAAAATCGTGACTCCGATCATGAATCCGTCGATTCCGATGGATTCAGAACGCCAGGTTTCAACTAGGGGACCCCCCATATTGTGCCTCGAAGTCTCGGAAACGGTCATATTGTGCCATCTACAGAGCTAGGGTTTTGCTCAGTGAAGGCCATGCCAATCTTGCTCAATGGGTTCATTTATGATCCGAAGGCTCCCGGGCATGCCTGGCCATCGTGAACACATCCAAAATGGCCACGTGCACGACAGGAGATGACGGAACCCAAGTATGCTCGCTGGTTTGGGTTCTTTGACCTCGACCCAATTCCTCAAAGTGTTCTTGAATGGCCCCAGGGTGCTTGACCAAAATGACCATAGAACCAAAACTATAACTCCGATCGCGAATCCATTGATTTCGATGGATCTTGAATGCCAGGTTTCAGCTAGGGGACCCCCCACACCGTGCCTCAAAGTCTCAGAAACGGTGTTATTGTGCCATCTCCGAAGCTAGGGTTTTTCTCAGTGAAGGCCATTCCAATATTGATCAAGGGGGTCATTTCTCATTCGAAGGCTCCCAGGCGTGCGTGGCCATTGTGAACACGTCCACAATGGCCACATGCATGTGCGTGAGATGACGGTTTTGGTGCTACAGGTATTTTGGTCAAGTGGTTACCCTTGGAAGAGTGGTCGTATAACACTTCCTTCCATACATCAACAAAAATGACCCCATTGATGGAACTTTATGGCTATCATCCACCATCCATCACATCTTCACTAGGAGACTCATCTAATGTTCAAGTAGTGGAACGCCACATGGAGCATCAACAACAAGTTCTTAAACTCTTAAAAGACGACTTGAATTTGGCACATAATCAAATGAAACAATAAGCATATCAACACCGTGGTGAATGAAGCTTTGATGTGGGGGATAAGGTGTTTTTAAGACTACAACCATACAAGCATATGTCCCTGAAGAACACCAAGAAGGATAATAAATTATCACCTAAATACTACGGTCCCTATATGGTGCTACAAAATATTGGTAGTATGGCCTACAAATTGGAACTGCCTACATCTTCACAAGTCCATCAAGTTTTCCATGTTTCATGTTTAAAGAAGGTAATTGGTGACAAGCTACCAGTTCAAACGATATTACTAGAAATTGAAGAGGAAATAAAAATAATCTTGGAGCTTGAAGCAATCACTGAAACAAGAATCTAACAGCTTCAGAATCGATCAATTCCAGAGTATCTCATTAAATGGAGGAACCTACCCACATAAGATTCAATATGGGAAGACGAGTCCTTTATACAACAACATCTAGAACTACTTCAGTGTTGAGGAAGGGTGATCATCCCCATAGATCCCCTTTTCTCTAGGAACCTATAAACAATACAACACATGTCCAACAATCATGTGGTTTTGGAGGCCAAATTGGCTTGCAACCAGAAACCTCGATTTGTAAATGAAGAAAATTTAATTGGAGTGGCTTTCTACCCAAGGTTGGAATCCAAGCATGTAGTATGATTCCTCAAAGCATTAGCATAACCAATTTCTAATAAAGTTCAAGGGTATTTGGTTAGTTCCATGCTAGGAAGCTGATGTGGATTTTGTAGAGAATAAAATGACAGTCAAAATATAAATGGAAATACACAAACAATGTAGAGAACACAATAATACACTAAAACCCAAATTCTATTAATAAAAGAAAAGTAAATTGCATATAAAATGAAAAGCAATACAAACTATCTAGAATGGTGGTAGTTTATCTCTAAAGAGAGATGTGTTGATTGCACTCATTCATAAACAAACATTACAAGATACCAAAATTGTCTTTTAACAACAAATATCATGATTTAAGATGCAAAAACCATAGAGATCCAAAACCTCAACCCGTAGAAACTATGTTGCAAAATGAATGTGAGCCTTGGGGAGGCTAGTTTATATGTCGAGGGAAATTTTTTTGCATATAAACTCGATGTAGGATGTTTCTTATACTGTTACAAAGCTTAATGAATGCTTTATGTGCTTGGTAGGCCATGCAATAAAAAATTGGGACACTATGTTAATTGCAAAAAATGCAAAGTAAATTCCCAAAATACTATTGGAAGTTTGGAACCTAAAAGACGATAGTGAAAATACTATGATGTGGAACCATCATCACCCAGTGGTACATATGAATGCTCACTAATATCCAGTGGTCACTAATATCCACTTGCATTAATTGTCCCCTTGTAAGAAGAAAAAAAATGACCCCATTTGCATTAAGTTCCTTGTTCACTTAGGAAAACTTCTATTGAATTTGACTATGAGTGAGCCATTTACTTTGGTGAAAGAGTTTCCTTGATTTGATGATGACTTGATAAAGTTATGAAAGACTGAGCTCTAGCCACATTGAATATAAAGAAGGCTCTCCTTCTAGAATGTTCTACATTCTAAAATTATACACAACTATCATGTTGACTACCTACCTATAGCCATCCATTAAGATTAAATATAGAAAGGTTGTGAAAGTCTTGAATGGAAAAACGATGTTCAAGGAATATGTAGTTCGAGCTTTCTAACATACTTGAAAGTATAATTTTGTAGTAACACATCAAAACTGCCTTGAAAAATTAAGGCTAACGCATAACTCTATTTTTCTTCCATGCTCAATATCCACAAAAAATGGAAGGGTTTAAGACAAACCAACAAAAAAAAAACCTTTGAGTTGACGATTCAATGAATAAAGAGGTAGTAATAGCATGGTTAAGTGTAAAAGATACATTGAGTGCATTGCAATTCCCAAAGTTTGAGGGATCCTGAACAAATGAAAAATTAAAAAACTCTAGAAGTAATTTGGATAACACAATGCATGCATTTTTAATGCGAGATGAATGTGGATAATTGAATGCATTTGCTGAGAGAAGTCACAACAAATTAAGGAACCCAAGTCCGCTTGCCGGTTTGGGTTCCGTGACCCCAGAGCAAATACTCAAAATGTCCTTGAATGGCCCTAGGATTCCTGACCAAAATTCCCATAGCGCCAAAAACGTGACTCCGATCGCAAATCCATCGATTCCGATGGATTTGGAACACTGGGTTTCAGCTAGGGGACTCCCCACACTGTGCCTCGAAGTCTCAGAAACAATGTTATTATGCCATCTTTGGAGCTAGGTTTTTGCTTAGTGAATGCCATTTCAATATTGCTCAAGGGGGTCATTTATGATCCGAAGGATCCTGGGTGTGCATGGACATCGTGAACACATACACAATGGTCACTTTCACATGTGGGAGCTGACGGAACCCAAGTCCGCTCGTCGATTTGGGTTCTATGACCTTGGAGAAAATCATCAAAGTGTCCCTAAATGGCCACGGGGTGCCTGAAAAAAATGCCTGTAGCACCACAACCGTGACTCCGATCGTGAATCCGTCAATTCCGATGGATTCGGAACACCGGGTCTCATCTAGGACCCCCCCCCACACCGTGCCTCGAAGTCTTGGAAATGGTGCTATTGTGCCATCTTAGTAACTAGGGTTTTGCTCAGAGAAGGCCATGCCAATCTTGCTCAAGGGGGCCATTTCTCATCCGAAGGCTCCCGTGCGTGCATGGCCATCATAAACACGTCCACAATGGCCACATTCATGTGCAGGAGCTAACATAACTCAATTCCGCTCGCCGATTTGGGTTCCGTGACCCCGGAGCAATTCCTCAAAGTGTCCCTGAATGGCCATGGGGTGCCCGACCAAAATGCACGTAGCAGCAAAACCTTAACTCTGATCGTAAATCCGTCGATTCCAATGGATCCAGAATGCTGGCTTTTAGCTAGGGGATCCCCCACCCCATGCCTCAAATGCTCGAAAACTGTGTTATTGTGCCATCTCAGTAACTAGGGTTTTTCTTAATGAAGGCCATTCCAATATTGCTCAAGGGGGTCATTTACGATCCGAAGGATCCTGGGCATGTGTGGCCATCATGAACACTTCCACAATGGAGATGTTCATGTGCGGGAGCTGACGGAACCCAAGTCGGCTCGCCGGTTTGGGTTCCGTGGCCCCAGAGCAATTCCTCAAAGTGTCCCTGAATGGCCCCGGGGTGCCGCACCAAAATACCTGTGGCAGCAAAAATGTGACTTCGATTGTGAATCCGTTGATTTTGATGGATTTAGAATGCCAAGTATCAGCTAGGGGACCCCCCACACCATGCCTTGAAGTCTTGGAAACGGTGCTATTGTGCCATCTCCGGAGCTAGGGTTTTGCTTAGTGAAGGCCATTCCAATATTGCTCAAGGGGGTCATTTATGATAAGAAGCCCCCCAGGAATGTGTGGCCATCGTGAAAACATCTACAATGGCCATGTTCATGTGTGGGAGCTGACGGAACCCAATTTTGCTCGCCGGTTTGGGTTCTGTGCCCCCAGAACAAGTCCTCAGAATGTCCCTGAATGGCCTCGGGGTTCCTGAGAAAAATGCCCGTAGCAGCAAAACCGTGACTCCGATAAAAAATTCATCAATTTCGATGGATCCAGAACACCAGTTTTCAGCTAGGGGACCCCTCGCACTGTGCCTCGAAGTCTCAGAAATGGTGCTATTGTGTCATCTCTGGAGCTAAGTTTTTCTGAGTGAAGGCCATGCCAATCTTGCTCAAGGGGGACATTTACGATCCGAAGGCTCCTGGGCATGTGTGGAAATATTGAACACATCCACAATGGCCACGTGAACATGCAGGAGCTGACGGAACCCAAGTCTGCTTGCCGGTTTGGGTTCCATGACCCTAGAGCAAGATTAGCATGGCCTTACCTAAGCAAAACCCTAGCTCCGAAGATGGAACAATAGAACTATTTCCAAGACTTCGAGGCACGGTGTGGGGGGTCTCCTAGCCGAAACCCGACGTTTCGAATCCATTGAAATCGACGGATTCGCGATCAGAGTCACGGTTTTGCTCCTACGGGCATTTTGCTGAGGCACCCCGGGGCCATTCAGGGACACTTTGAGGAATTGCTTCAGGGGCACAAAACCCAACCGACGAGCGGACTTGGGTTCCGTCAGTTCCCGTACGTGGCCATTATGCACGTGATCACGATGGCCACGCATGCCCGGGATCCTTCGGATGATAAATGGTCCCCTTGAGAAAGATTGGCATGGCCTTCACTGAGAAAAAGCCTAGTTACTGAGATGGCACAATAGCACCATTTTAGAGACTTCGAGGCACGGTGTGGGGGGTCCCCTAGTTGAAAACAAGAATTCTGAATCCATTAGAATCGATGGATTTCCGATCGGAGTCATGATTTGTCTTCTACGGGCATTTTGGTTCGACACCCCGTGGTCATTCAGGGACACTTTGAGGATTTTCTCCGAGGTCACAGAACCCAAACCGTCGAGTCGACTTGGGTTCCGTCAGCTCCCCCACGTGCACGTGGAAATTGTGGATGTGTTCACGATGGCCACGCACACCTGGGAGCCTTTGGATTGTAAATGACCGCCTTGAGCAATATTGGAATGACCTTCACTGAGCAAAACCCTAGCTCCGAAGATGGCACAATAACACCATTTATGAGATTTCGAGGCATGGTGTGGGGGGTCCCCTAGCCGAAACTTGGTGTTCCAGATTCTTTGTATTTGACGGATTTGCGATCAGAGTCACGATTTTGCTGCTACAGGCATTTTTCTCAAGCACCCCTGGGCCATTCAGGGACACTTTGAGGAATTGCTCCAGGGGCACAGAGCCCAAACCAGTGAGTGAACTTGGGTTCCGTCAGCTCCCACACGTGCATGTGGCCATTGTGGATGTGTTCATGATGGCCACACATGCCCGGGAGCCTTCGGATGAGAAATGACCCCCTTGAGAAAGATTGGCATGGCCTTCACTAAGCAAAACCCTAGCTCTGGAGATGGCACAATATCACCGTTTAAGAGACTTCGAGGCATGGTGTGGGGGGTCCAATAGATGAAACCTGACATTCCAAATCCATTGGAATCGATGGATTCACGATCAGAATAACGGTTTTTCTGCTATGAGCATTTTGGTCCGTCACCTCGGGGCCATTAAGGGACACTTTGAGGAATTGCTACAGGGGCACGGAACCCAAACCGATGAGCGGACTTGGGTTCTGTTAGCTCCCACACATGCACGTGGCCATTGTGGATGTGTTAGTGATGGCCACGCACTCCCAGGAGCCTTCAGATCGTAAATGACCCCCTTGAGAAATATTGGAATGGCCTTCATTGAGCAAAATCCTAGTTACTGAGATGGCACAATAACACCATTTCCGAGACATCGAGGCACGGTGTGGGGGGTCCCCTAGATGAAAACCAACATTCCAGATCCATCATAATCGATGTATTCGTGATCAGAGTCACGATTTTTTTGCTACAGGCATTTTGGTCGGGCACCCCGTTTCCATTCAGGGACACTTTAAAACTCGATGTAGCAATTGATTATGTACAACAACATCTAGTGAGAATGTTTTCATATAATCTTAAAAGCTATTGAGAATGCCCTAGATATAACAACAACATCACCTCTAGGAACTCAATTGGATGGTGGTATGGGATGTTAGTAAGATCACATTCCCTACAAAAGGAGAAGCTCCCACTCACTTCATTTTCATGTTTTGGATGAAGGAAAATAGCCCCAAAATATTAAAAGTTTTCAAGTCTTTAGGTGTTTGTGTGAGTTGTTGTAGTGAAATCATGAGGAATTCAACAAATGTTTGTGTACTAGATGGAGCTATGTGATTATGAAAGGTTATTGGTGGTGATGCAAGTAAGTTTTTTTAATTATCTTCATGAAAGGTTGAAATCATTGCTTGGTGCATCTTGTAGTTTTTTTGTGGTAAGATGTTTTTATCGTCTATGTTGAAGGTTAAGAAGACTAAAATACATCTATCATACAATTCATGAGGAAAAACTAAAATAGATACAATTCAAACAAAGTGAATGAAGACTAAAATACATTTAGCAAGAGGAAGAGGTCACCATACCTCAAGGATTATAATTTCTCTTTGCTTCAAATGTAATTTTTTTTTTTATGTATCCACTATATGCAAGAAGAGTTCAAGTGTGTCCAAGCAGCATGAGAATTCAATCCAAGGAGCCAAATAGAGTCCAACTGTTGTGTATTCAATCAAAGGAACCAAATAGATCCCAACTGGTGTGTATTCAATCCAAAGAGCCAAATAGAGCCCCGACTATTGTGTATTCTATCCAAATTGTCAAAGAAACACCAAATGGTGTGTGAATTCAATCCAAAATGCAAATGGTTTTCAGACTGTGCATGAAAACAACAAAAAATATGCAAGGAATGAGAGAAAAAATGTGGGAGAAGAGCGCGTGTGATCATCATCATCATCATCATTATCATTATCATCTTCATCACCATCATCTTCATCTTCATCATCATCTTCATTATCATCATCTTCATCGTCTTCATCATCATAAGGAGCTTCTCTGATTTTGTTGAATCATTACTGGTGTGAGATGATGATGATGATGATGATGATGATGATGATGAAGATGTTGATGATGATGATGATGATGATGATGATGATGATGGTGATGGTGATGATGATGAAGATGTTGATGATGATGATGATGATGATGGCGATGATGGCGATGGAGATGATGATGATGATGATGATGATGATGATGGCGAAGATGATGATGATGCTGATGATGTCGATGATGATGATGATGATGATGATGATGATGATGATGATGGTTATGATGATGACAACGATGATGGTAATGACGATGACAACGATGATGATGAAGATGATGAAAATGATGATGATGATGATGATGATGATGATGATGAGGAAGAGGGAGATGACGATGACGACGACGAAGACGACGATGATGATGATGATGAAGATGAGGATGAGGATGATGAAGATGAAGATGATGGTGATGAAGATGATGATGATGATGATGATGATGATGATGATGATGATGATGATGAATATGACGACGACGATGATGATGGTGATGATGATGATGACAATGACGACGATGACGACGATGAAGATGATGATGATGATGATGATGATGACTATGATGATGATGGTGGTGGTGGTGATGATGATGACAACAATGATGATGATGATGAATATGGTGACGACGACGACGACGACGATGATGATGATGCATATGGTGATGACGATGATGATGATGATGATGATGATTATGATGATGATGATGAGGAAGCGGGTGATGATGACAATGATGATGATTATGATGATGAAGATGATGATGAAGATGATGATGATGAAGATGATGATGATGATGAAGATGAGGATGGTGATGACGATGAGGATGATGATGATGATGATGATGATGCCGAATATGATGATGATGATGATGAAGATGATGAAGATGATGATGATGATGATGACCATGGAGATGATGGTGATGATGGTGAAGATGATGACAACAATAAGGGTTAGGGGTTAATTTTTATTTGACTAGGCACTTTAGAGGTTAGAATTACGTGGTTAGGATTATAGGGGTTAAGGGATATATCATTATGTGTTAGTATTTATGAGTCTTAGGGGATATACTAGTTTAGGATTATAGTGGGACAAGAGTTATGGTGGTTAGTTGTACTAGGGACTAGGGATTGCAGTGGCTAGGGAATAATGGTTAAGGGTTTGGGGATTGAGATATAGGGGTCATGGATTTATGGTTACAAGGATGAAGATTTATATGTACATGAGGATAATGCGAGTTAGTGATTTTGTGTAATAGTATATCTCCTAACCCTTGTAGTGAAGGAGAGAAGAGAGGATTGAGGGAGGGAGGAGGGATTGGGTGGATAGGAAGAGAGGGGGTGGGGTAATAGAGAGGGGGGGGGGGTCCCAACCTTAGAGGCAATCTCATCTTATTCAACAAAAATAGTGAATGAAAATAGTTTGGAACTTTTATGTCTAGGAATGGAAATTATATTTTATAGAGATAGAATCAATGTGTGCGGGCATAGAAATGCGTGTGTGCATCTGCATGTGTGTGTATAGCAACGCGTGCGTGCCTATGCACGTGCGCGCATCTATGCGTGCGCACATTTGCACGCACGCGTGTCTGGATTCAAATTTTTTTTTGCACCCTTGCAGGTTTCGTATTAGCTTCGGATTGCCAAACCTTGAGGCTCAGTCTGATTTATGGCAGAACACATCAAATGCTGTAACTTCATGTTTTTCACGCTTAGTTCTGCATATGCTCCACTAGTGCACTATTGATGAAATTACACACACTTGTCGAGCTCCGTGTGCAGATTCTAAACATATATATTTTTGAATAGATCTGTTGTTGTTTTCTATTTTTAATTCATTTTTAACTACACTCATGTCAAATTTGTAAAAAACACAGGTCGTGTATTTGGCCTATAACTTTTGATTGGATTACATATTTCGAAAATGGAAAAGAACCCGCACAAGAGTACAAGAATACCTACAAGCTAACAAACAAAAAAGTTGATTGATTATGTTCAGACCATGATATGGTGGACCAACACTCGACCATGTCGTTTTAAGGCTTCACTGACTTTCGTAATTTAAAAAATATATAAAATTAACTTTTAAAATTTTGGAAAAATAACACCGCACAAGATTTGTCTGTTGCCTACACCTCTACATATTTTTTTCCTCATAAATTGACAATTTACATAACAAACCTGTGGACCAACACAGACATGTGCATTATGTTTTAGAGAAAAAATAACATACCAATCTTAAAATAATGACATTTTGGGGTGGTTATACCACTTTTCCATAAATAAAAGTTGTATATATTCCGGAAGCTGATCCATTTTTCTACGTTTCATATTTTTGTACACCTAATTCGAAAAAGTTTTATAGGTACCTCTAATAATTAATTTTAATGATGATATTTCTATTTTTCCAGCATGTCATTGCAACTAACGTGTCATAATTGAGTATCATTACCTTGCACCAGCCCGTTAAAAAAATCGTAATTTCTTTACAAAGCAGTTTTAGCCTTTGGTTGCTCCAAAAGCGTTGTCATCTAGATAGTAAAGCAGTTCATGGGATATGAAGAGCATCGAGTCTCCCAGACGCTTTGTTTATTTTTAACTTAGATTTAGAGAGCTTGGTTTGGGTCTATGCTTGCCTTGGGGTTAATACTAAGGAGGTGCACTTCTTGATGTCATAGTTTGAACACATGGCATATTTGGTATATTCTACAAGGGCACACTTATTGAGGAGGATGGGTAGTTTCCACATGCGAAGTAACCACTTTAGAGAAGGATGTTAGGTAATTGGAGGTTGGCCACTTACCTCTAGGACCATGTAGCCACCTTACACAATATAGTTTAACAATGAAAACTTTTAAGGAGCCATTAATGGGATGTCACACCATGTTGGACAAAGAATGCTTGACATGTGGAGACCAAAATTAGAGGGTGCACCAACTTAGGGGTTTGTGCAACCCTAATGTGGCATGTGGTTAGAACGTTCTTAAGGAGTGCTCAATTTGAAGGAATTATTATCTTGGATTTTGTTGTAGTATTAGTATATATTTCATTGTTAGCCACCTCCACCTTAGTCTATATAAAGGAAGGATAGTGCCTTTGTTAAAACAACTACTTTGAATCTTCAATATTGATACTTGATATATATATATATATAATACAAAAAGATTGAATAGATTATTCATGTAAAAGGATAAATGCTTTTGAAATGCTAACTCTAGAATTCATTTACTTGTGAAATGCAAGAGTGATATAACCTTTTGAAATGCTAGCTCTAGAGTTCATTTACTTTGTATCTTCAATATATATATAAAAAGATTGAATAGATTATTCATGTAAAAGGATAAATGCTTTTGAAATGCTAGCTCTAGAGTTCATTCACTTGTGAAATGCAAGAGTGATATAACCTTTAAAATCTAATTGTGTGAATCAAAATAGAAGATAGAACTAATATGAAATAAAATTAAGATAAAAAATAATAATAATAATAAACTATAATATAATACAAAGATAGAAATTAATAATAATAATCATAAACTTTGATAAAAATTAATAATAATAAACCATCCTATAATAATCAGTGATTGCAAATGCTATCCCCATATAATAATCAGTAATTGCAAATCCTATCCCCGCAATTTGATCCGATCAAAAAATTGTACTAGTCCAGAAAGAATGGTCAGCTACTTGATGACTTGGAGCGGATGAAGTCTTCAATTTGAGCCTTGAGATCGATATCAGGGATGAGCATCTCAGGAGTAAGATGAGATCGAGTGAAAGGATCAGTAGCATCACTCAGTAGATGTCGTTCTATTGTTGCTCGATCCACAGTTATTTTTGATGAAGGTAAAATCACAGGATCCCTCATCAATGTGCACTGAATTGGATCAAGGAATTCATCGGGTATGTCTCCAAGCATAGCTTCTGTGTCCATAGCTTCAGTAGCTGCAGCTTTGGCTTTGGCACCAAGCTCTACAAACTCTCGAACCAACCTTTGGTCTTCACCAATTTTTCGAAGGACTTCAGCTGTGGCTGAAAATAACTCATCACTATAAGAACGGCCATCGCTTGATATAGCAAGTGGAAAAACATTCTCCTTATCCCCCCTGGCCAGGTGCACATAAATTTCAACAATTTGCTTCAACAGTTGTTTTGGTCTGAATTCATATTTTTCAGGGTCCTTGAGGGTGAGAGTTTTCCGTTGAGGGCCCACCAAATGCGACAAGAAATAGTTGAGCATATTGGCTACCCTTTCAACCAGTTCTGGAAGGAGAAACGGTGCTGTAATTAGGGAAGATGTGTAAGCTAACATCCCAACATCCTCATTGGCCATCGTCATGTCAATACGAACAATACTCTGGTGCTGTTGAAAAAGGTGACTTCTTTCCTGCCTCTCTTGTGGTGGTCGCTGCTCCCATTCTGCACTGTTTGCCATTTCAGCTTCCAGTGTTTTCAATTCAGGTATCTTATTCAAGCTCTCATCCAGGAGAAAGATACTATCATTGATGAGAAAATTCAAGAAGTTCAAATACACTCCCTTTTGGTGTGTTTGTGCAACCTTTATCCATGCATTCCGATGACTAGGCACCTGCCACAAGTAGTCTAGCAGTTGTGCAATATTATGGCGTATGTTGAACTTATCATAGAACTGAGTATGTGACCCAGTAAATTCGATGTCCACATAAAGCTTCATCAGGTTAAATACAAGATGCTCTTGGGCAAAGAGATGTCCTTCAAAAAGAGTAGCCATTGCTGGTAATTGCATCCAGCCATTCAAAACCTGCACCATCTTGGCCCTTAAATAAGGGTTCTTGATATAGAGTGGACTTGCCATAAACATGATAGTAAAATTCATGAAATCATCCAACACAACACCATCTAAAGCTCTTGGAACCCGAGACGTAATGAGTAAAAGCTCCATTGCATCATCCACAAAGTGTTCTGGCATGGAGGCAAATTCCACTGGGCATTCAGCAGGAAGAGGCATTCTAAATCCACCAACAAGGTTAACTAGGAATGTCAACATTAGCCTGTAGAAGCTCAAAGCTTGTTGAAGAAGTGGCACGTCCGTGAGTATTTGAGCCTCATAGCAAAGCCTTTGTTGAGAAAACAAATCAATTTCTTTCTTCGCATTAGCAATATCTTGCTCCAATTGTGGAGGAGCTCCTAGAGCAAGTTGGGTTTCAAGTGTGGCAAGTGCATCTTTACTCCTGGAGAGATCATGAATTAGAGCCTTGTAGTCGGTTAATGCTCTCAAAAAACCCAAGTTCAGTATCCGTGCTGTCATGAAAAAACATTCGGTAACAAACGAATATTTAGTAGTCTGTCTTTCATTTTCATTTTCATTGGCTCCTTGAGATTGCGCCCAAGTTGCAATCTCTTCAGATGATGCATGAATTGCTGTCAACTTCCGAAAATCAAGACGGTTGTTGTGCAGGATATAAGTGGGATTAATTAAGGTCAATTTTTTGAAATCTTCTAGAAATGGCGCACAAAGCTTGAGCATAACAGCGCTGAGATTGACAAACATGCCAGTACTGGCACATTTAAGAGGACTGATATTCATGTGTGCCCTTGCTGCATTTTTATCGATTACTTGCGCCAAGTATTGGAGAACCTTTTCACGTGTATTGGAATTCTTTAAGAGATGATGGAGAACATTATGGAGGCCTTCATATAACTGATGCATAACCGTCTTTGTTGTAGTGAATGTAGACTGCAAATCTGCCTGACGGCGAGAGTCTGGTTGAGAAAAGCATTGGTGCCCCACATCGTATTCTTCTCTTGTAAACACGTCAGGTAAAGCACTGACATGGAAAAAGGGACCCAGTATGCTGTCAACTTCAATGATTCGTCCATCCACAAGACTGCCTTTGCAAATCCAAGATGGATGATTCACCAGATATTTTGCACAAACAGGAATATCGATCAGTTTTTTAAGGGCTCTCAACGGCTTCTGAAAATCTTGAAGAGGCGAAGCCACTTCACGAGCGGTTAACTTCAAATCTTCATAAACCCGCTCTAATATAGGATCCAAACTTTCCTCCTCAAAATCCCTGAAAAAAATCATCTAGAAACCCAGGAGGGGTTGTAATTACAGGAGTTACAGTACTGCTGCCACTGCCACCAAATGAAGCAAAATCAGCATCAGAAGCTTCATAAAGGAAGAGATCCAAGAGAGGTGACTTTTCGCTGGTTTCAGATTGAGGTTGAGGAAACATATCTGGGTTTCCCAAAACAAGTCTACTGTATGAAAGACACAACTGTCTTGCATGTTTTACTCTTTCTTCCATTTTGACGACCAATGTTTTATCCTTCAGTGAAGGCAAGCGCCGCAACTCTTCCTTTGCTCTTCGATAGCATTGGACTAGATACTGGAAAGGGGGCTCAAGGCCAGGACTGGATAACCTGTCTACCAAAATTCTCTCCATCATGTCCATGGACAAAAGTAAGGCTCTGTCTTCACTCAGTATTTCAGCCGCTGTCTGCTCCAAATATACCAGTACTGCGCCCGAAGCTTGGCTTCTTCCAGGTCCCAGCGTTACTTGAAAAATACGACGTAATAAAATATCCTCCACCTCAACAGAGCTTCTCCTTGGCCTAGATTCTGCCATCTCTGCCATATGAGCGTTCTTGCTATATAAATCGCGGTTGTTCCAAGCACACTCCCTTAGGCGAATTCTCTCTGTTGCGTAAGTTTGGCCCCACACTATGGTAGATTAATATTTACAAGAATGACATCCTTTATAAATATATCTCTAAGCAGCTTGTGCCTTTTAATCCAAAGGTTGTGTCCTTACATACCTACATCTTTGATTTTATTTAATATTTAATATATTTTTTTATTTTTTGCATTTTTATTTGCGTACCAGGAATACATAGTATTCGGTGATTTCAATTAATCTTTCCGTACAAACCGGTAATTTCTTAAAAATGTAATGCTTACAATGGTATTGAATTTATTTTATTAAATCAAATTTTAAAAAAATGTATTTATTTAACATTTGATTGGGTTGTATTGAATGACGTCTGCAATTTAGTGCTTCACTTAGTGCGTCGCGCTTTGATCTTTTATGTCATTCTCTTTCATTTATGTGTTCGTTCTTATAATGCAACGTAAATGTCACAAGTCAACCTAAAACTTTATGAGCGTCACAATGCGACAAAACCTTTATGCGATGCAATGCTTGATACAAGTCAATAAAGTAGTTTTTATAATGCAACATAAATGTCACAATGCGACAAAACCATGGATTAATGTTACAATCAAACATGGCACTTGATGAATGTCACAATGTGACAAAACCCTTGGAAAACATTCAAGGAACATTGAAAAGTTGAATTTTAGATTGTTACATAAACATGGAGGAAACATGGAAGAATGTCACAAGCCAATCTAAAAATTTATGTGACACTTGATATCACAATTGCTAAATCACCCCTTTTTATACTTTTAACTATAAGTGTATACATATTATGGATAAAAATATTATGCGATGCAATGCTTATACCACAATTGGTAAATTGGTTATTTGTAGGCATTTTTTTCATGTATATTCATCTTGGTTTAAATATGGTCATGTCTAGACAATGGAAGTAGTTTCTAAATGTTAGATGGGTTGAGCTTCCACAATTGGTAAATTGGTCCTTTGAAGGCATTTTTTGTCATGTACATTCATCTTGGTTTAAATATGGTCATCTATATGCATCTGCACAATGGCAATAAACATCGCAATGCAACATAACCATTGATGAATTTCAAAATGCAACATAACCCTTAATGAATGATGGCATTTAATATTAATGAATTGATGTTGCATTGCATTGTCGACATAAACATCACAATGCGACATAACCCTTGATTAATGTCACAATGTGACATAACCATTCATGAATGTCATCTTCAGGAGACATCATCGCATTGCAACATAACTCTTGATGAATGTCACAATGTGACATAACCCTTAATGAATGATGACATTTAACATTAATGAATTTATGTCGCATTGCATTTCCGACCTAAACATTGCAATGCGACATAACCCTTGATGAAGGCCACAGTGTGATATAACCCTTCATGAATGTCATCTTTAGGAGACACTAAATATTATAATACAATAAAACCTTCAAGAAACATTACAAATATGAATGTCGGAATGTGACATAACCATGGATGAATGTCAAAATCAAACATAGCACTTGATGAACGTCACAATGTGACAAAACCCTTGCAAAACCTTCTAGGAACATTAAAAAAATGAATTTCAAATTGTGACATAAACATGGAGAAATGTCACAATCCAACATAAAACTTAATGAACGTCACAATGTGACAAAACCTAAAATGTGACATAACAATGATTAATGTCCCCAAACGAAAAATCTTTAACATTTCATTGACCTTACAAAACCTTATGTTTGAATTTCAAATTGTGACATAAACACGAAGGATTGTCACAATCTGACATAAAAATTAATGAACATCCTAATGAGACCAAACCTAAATTGTGACATAACAATTGATTAATGTCCCAAGCTAACATAGCCCTATAGTATGTGACAAAACCCTTGCCAAACATTCTAGGAACATTAAAATTTTGAATTTCAGATCATGACATAAACATGGAGGAATGTCACAATCCAACATAAAACTTGATGAATGCCACAATGCAACAAAACCTAATATGTGAAATAACAATTGATTAATGTCCCAAGCTGACATAACCCTATTGTATGTGACAAAACCCTTGCAAAACCTTCTAGGAACACTAAAAATTTGAATTTTAGATTGTGGAATGAACATGGAGGAATGTCGCAATCGAACATACCCCTTGATGAACATCGTAATGTAACATAACCCTTGATGAATGTACCAAGTCAACATCAATTAACATTGTGACATTCATCAATAATTAGCTATGTGACATTTCGTCTTGGCATTCATTAAGTGCTATGTGTTAAAGGGCTAAGTCTTATTAGCTATGTGTTAAATGACTAAGCTTTTATTAAGTTTGATTGACCATAGTGGTTAATTTTATGGGAACATTCATCAATAATTATGTCACATTCTATTCATGAAATTTTATGTCACATAGAGTATGAAATATAGTGCATATTCCTACAAGTTCAATGAGTTCCAATGTCTTTGTGTTAATATATGTTCACTATGTTGTCGTATAGTAATATTCCTACATGTTTAATGAATTGACTAATGTCTTTGTGTTATAAATCATTGCAAAATTAATTTGTAAAATTTATATTTATATGTAACCGGGATTCGATCCTTTTATGGGGATCACGGGTTACTAACATAGGTTCATTGAGGGGTTCTCCAGAATTTCTTACCCGATAAATTCACTTCAAAAGAAAGGAACTAAATCCATATGGTCTAATAAATGTCAAGAAAGCTTTGAAAATCTTAAACACTTGCTTCCCACCACACCTATTCTAAGAATAACGGATCCGTACAAGGACTTCATTGTATGTATGGATTCCTGCTTAGAGGGATTAGGTGGCATGCTATTTCAAGAGGATTACGTAATAAGCTACAAGTCCAGAAAAATTAAACAACATGAACGTAACTATGAGACACATGACTTAGAACTAGCTGCTATAATACATGCATTGAGGATGTGGAGACATTACTTAATAGGAAGAAAATTCACTTTGATGTCCAATAATATAAGCTTAAAATACTTATTTGATCAACAAAGTATATATGCTCGTCAATCAAGGTGGTTATCCTTCTTGAGCGAGTATTATTTTGAAATAAAACACATTAAAGGAGAAGAGAACAAGGTGGCGAATGCCCTGAGTAGGAATTTCATTCCACATTGTTCGACTGCTTTTAGCAGTTATAAGACAAATCTTGAAGATTTGATAAAAGATGCAGCTAAAAATGATGAAGAATACCTGAAACTTAAAGAACAATTAGAAAATTATGTTAATGGAAACGAATCCTCAGCTTACTCCATAAGCTCAAAAGACTTATTAGTCTGTAAAAATTGGTTATACATACCTAATTCTGAAGAAGGTAAGCAACTAATATTGAATGAGTTACATAAGAAACCGTATTCCGCAAATCCGAGTTACCAAAAGATGATAGCAAACATAAGAATAAGTTATTGTTAACCTAACATGAAGAATGATGTTGCAAATTACCTAGCTAGATGCATTGAATGTCAATAAGTAAAAATAGAACATCAACATCGTGTCGGGTACTCCAGCCCTTACCTATTCCATAATGGAAGTGGGAGATAATAAGTATGGACTTTATAATAGGATTACCTAAAAAGAATAAACAACGTGGCTCAATAATGGTAGTTGTTAATAAGTTAAGTAAAGTTTCACACTTCATTCCTGTGAAATCTACTTTTAAAGCCATTAACATAACTGATGTTTTTATGAAAGAAATATTTTGTTTGCATGGTATTTCGAAAGTTGTGATTTCTGATACAGATGCAAAATTTACAAGTAACTTTTGGAATTCCTTGTTTAAAGATCTAGATACACAGCTGAATTTCAACACTGAAGTAATCATCGTCAAACGGATGGGCAAACTGAAACAACTAATCAAGTGTTAGAAGATATGTTGCGAATGTATGTAATGGATAAACCATGTAAATGGGAAGAGTATTTGCATTTAGTATAATTTGCTTATAATAATGGGTATCAAGCTTCATTAAAGATGAGTCCATTTTAAGTCTTGTACGATTGAAAATGCCACACTCATGTGTCTTGGGATAACCCTATTGACAGGTTTGTTCTAGGACCTGACATGTTAAAGGAGATAGAACAGATGGTGAAAGAAGTGCAATAAAACTTAAAGGTTTCCCAAGATCGGCAGAAGAGTTATGTAGATTTAAAAAGACCTCCAAGAGAGTTCAACATTGGTGATCATGTATATCTAAAGGTGAAGATGAAGAAGAGTGCCTTGAGCTTGGGAAGGTGTTCCAAGCTAGCACCCATGTATTGTGGACATTTCGAAGTGTTATCTAAGATAGGGTCGGTAGCCTATCATCTTGCACTTCCCCTTAAGATAAAAGAACACGATGTATTTCATGTTTCATTATTAAAAAAATATGTGCATGATGCTGCTCATGTAATTGACTGGAATGTGATTCAGGTAGAACCCGAGGGAGACTTCCATACCAAACATTTCTGCATCCTAAAGAGGAAGGAACATATGCTACGCAATGGAGCCATCCTTCAAATAAAAGTGCAATGGAAGCACTTCAACCTTGAAGAGGAAACTTAGGAAATGGAGGATAAAATGCGAGAGGCATATCCCTCCATGTTCCATAATGAGCAAGAGAGATCATAATAAAGAACACTGAGGACGGTGTTAAGAATAAGGGGGGGAGAAATGTGATACCCCAAAACATCATTATTTATTTTGATTTAATATTTGTGACAATTATTTTATGTAACAGTTATTTAAAACTCAAAAACCCAATTAGTGACACTTTGCACAACAAACTAATTTATTTTTTAATACATAAAAGAAAAAGGCACTTGGAGAGTTCATCTAAATGAGGGGAGACCACAATGGCACAGAGAACATGTGTAAGAAAGCAAGAGAGATATTTACCAATCAAATCCAATCTAGAACTCAACTACCAGACAAGATCCTAAATCATAGGGATTGATGGATTGATTGAAGATTTGATTGGGATGGAACAAGAACTGAGAAAAACTATATATAATAGTGCACTAAGATAGCATGGGACTCCATGTTGTGCATAGAGGAACGGTGTTGAGTGTTCTCTCTTTTCAAATTCCATCATTACTTGTTACGAACCTTGAGAGAGAGAGTGCCACGTGGAAGTGATTTCTTGTCATTCTAGTTCATGGTGGTGATCCAGCTTGGGGGTGGAGTTGGGAAAAATATTGCATTGCTTTGTTCTATTGTTGGGAGGAGCTGATTCTCCAAGAAGCTATTTTTCATAGTTTCCAAGTAAGTGTATTATTGTTTTAATGGTGAAAAATATCATTATAGTTGTCTTTATTCAGAAAACATATGTGATTGAGCCATGGAGGCATTACTCAGTTATATATATATATATATATATATATATATATATATATATACTTTTGTTGTAAAAATTTCATAAGAAAATGATCACTGTGGTTTTTTTTTAAGTTTTTTTTTTAGAGATAATTTTATTCAGATGTATATTCCTTTGAATGCCATGGCAATAGTTCAATGACTCTGTTTAAGACATCAATAGAAATGATGATTACAGATATATTATGGAGGTTGATCTGGTTAAGATATTCCTTTAAGGACCCTCTGAAACTGTATATTTATATAAATGTTTTACAAAAATATCTTTGAATTAAGTCTCTGTAGATTTATTTTTACTGAGTACTGTTACTCTTGATATTTGAATACCTTAAGCAAATTGAGAAAATTGTGTGCATGAGTTTCACTTTTGGGCTTAGTTTTTTCTCTTTCGATGTTATGGCGTTTGTGCTTCATTTTCCCACGAGAATGACCGGTTTTGAAATCAAACTCTGTATGGCTTTTTTTCTCTTTGCTTTGACTCGAATGATGTGTAAATTTGAACCCTAAACTCGATCTGAATAATGGATTGATAACATGTTTATGGTTCTCCCTGTTCGGACTATTCGTTGGTACAATGATTCTGTCTTGTTTATGGTTAAAACTCCAGTTCTCCCTGTTGGGACTATTCGTTGGTATGTTGACTTTGTCTTGTTTATGGTTATTTTGTTTGTTTCCATTTGTAAATAGCTCCAGTGTATACGTTGCTCCTTTTCACATTTTGTGATACTTGATGGAACCTTGTTTCTTATTTGTTGAATTTTCGAGTCTAGTTTTATAGCCATGCGGCCTATTTGACTGTTCGTTACCCAAACTTGGTGTGTGCCGACTCGTTTTTATTAACTTTGTACAAAATTGTTCCCTGTGTAATTACTCCCTTAAGTTTCGAGCGGTGAGATACATTCTTCCTCCACTATGGTGGCTAAATGCTGAAGAGAATCAATCTATTGGTTGTTTTATGGATTCCCATTTAAATCTGAAAATGGTAATACTATTATCTGAACAAAGAGAAATTTTTATCAATGAAAACATTAATCAACATATCAGTTTACACAAACGTTCATGTCATGCATTTCATAGAAATATCAATAGTATCATAAACTTATAAAATAACCATAGGGAGCTCCTAACATGGTTTTGAACAAAATAGACTATCCCAATTAATCAAAGCTTAATGGATCATTAACATATACAATTTACCCTTTCCTGACATGGTATCTTTCACAAGACACGTTTACATCACACTAAAAGACATCCAAGCTTACACCAGTGAGATACTTCTTCTTAAATGTTATAATGTCGGACAAGCATTTACCTATTTCCTATATATGTATAAATAAGACAATTTCCTTAACATAGCCAATGCTATACCATTTTAATGCTTCAGCAATGGGACATACTTACTTGAAATTCGAAAGCAAATTTGTCGGTTACCTCTTGACGATCTTTGGAGATGAAATTTGATGTTGCGTATTTATAGTTGGAGTTCCCTTCCTAGTTTAACCAACATTTAATTGCTTCCTCTGGCTGAGCCCAAATAGGCCCGTGTGTTTGTAACTTGTAGCTCTAATACCATATGTCACAAACCCAACTTTCTGAGTTAGTAATTTTGGTGAATTTTCAAAAATTTAATAACATTAAAGATCACCATAATGAAATTCAAGAGTCCACCATCCTTTCATAATAAAATGACGATTAGTTAATAAAAATGTTCGCAAGCATAATCATATAATTTCATCTTTCCTACAATCGATACTCTTATAAACCTGGATTACTTATGCCGGGGTCTTAGTCATTTATCTCCAACACTTATACAATGTCAATTTCCTTTTCATTAAGAAATATCTATGCAACTTATTTTATCACACTTTGGACAATCGTAAGTAAGAGGAAACATTGCAATTGCACACTATGTTTAATAAATTGTTTCAACCAAATCAATAGCTATATAAATCAAACAATTCATATAAACATATTAGCTCATATTAGAGTATTCCATCTTTACCCTAAACATCTTCATGAAATTCTCACCCATTTATATGTACTTTAACCCCAATAATAAATACATCTTATACGGCCATCACTTGAACAACATGAAACTATCAATGAATTACCTTTTACCTAAGAAAAATTTGACAAGGTATGCACTTATACATTGACATAACAACAAGGTACTCATAATCACACATATGAGCGATATACACTTATGCATTATCATAATCAACAAATCAAATCTTAATCACACATATGAGCAAGAACAAAGTAATCACAATCACACCTATGAGCGATAGATACTTATACATTGACAAACAAAGTAATCATAATCACACCTATGAGCCATAGATACTTATACATTGACATAGAAAATAAAGCAAAACTTAATCACACATAAGAGCGAAACAACATATACCTGGTTCACCCAATCTAGGGATAAGTCCACAAAAATTGTCATATATTATTTATCCAAAATACAATGGTTAGGGTTACATCGTGCAACACAGTTGTTGCATTCCACTTTCTCTCATCCAAAGTATTTTCAAGACATATCAACCCTAACTATGACAGGGGTCAATAATAACTCAACACGGTTCCTTTTAGACATTCAACCAAACAACAACACAAGTGCAGAGATCTATCCCTGTACTAGCATATATACATAAACATACTGACAACACAAGTTGCAGGGAATCTATCTCTGTACTAGCATATATATATATGAATACTTACATCGAACAATGACCGAGGTATATAAAATACATAACAGAGTTCTTTCCAGCTTATATTGTCGTGTGCCTACCAAGATTAGCCACATCTGGTGCTACCTCTGTACTATCATATATATATATAAATAACTTAACAAAACTAATTCTATAATTAACAAACTTAATAGGATTCCAGCTGAGTAGTTGTCCTTTCCAACGATCTGTATTATATAATGCGAGCTTAACATAACATTAAAATATATAAACAGAAAGTTTGAACCTGAGATTTAATCATATAATCATAACCATGCCTAATAACTATGGGATCGACTCATGAGACCGTCCCTCAATTAATCAACGCGAAACTAAATACATTTCACTGGAAGTCGATTTGCATGTTGAAGATCGGGTTCTTGAAGGCGTTATCTTCATAACACAGAAATATATATATATATATATATATATATATATATATATATATATATATATATATATTTATATATAACTGAAAGTCAAACTACAGGTTGGGGGTTAAGCTCTTGAAGCCTAGATATAAGATTCTAGTTGCGGTTTGGGGTATGGGCCCCTTCAAGCCGCCCTTTCCAATACATTCACCTAATGAAATAAAATATTAAACGCAAGCCATCCAATGGTCAGCCTTCGAATGGCTCCCCTACCGTTAGCTAAAAGAATTCCATCAACAGGGACTGGGATTCGAGGTCTTACAGATCCAATCTGAAGTCTCCAACATAAATAATACATAAAATGTTCGACGCAAAAGTGCAGGGTTCGATAATTTCCAACGGCATTCTATTGAGTATATAACATTTGTACGAGGATTACTAACAAAATAAATATGTGAAATAATTACAAGAAACTGAGATCTAAGGATACATATGAATGATGATTTAAACAACAAACCGATATCTCTTTCTACCACTATCTAAAAGAAAATAGTAAAAGAAAATGATGCGACCCAACACATGACTCTATCATTTTATGAGGTAGCGATCGCTTGATCGCGTTTATATAACACTAATATTCCCCCTGTAGATTGTCTCCGTAAAAAGAGACTCAGTCGCAATATAAAAATGATTATGGACCGTCCTTTCCCCATGTACGCCGAGTCCTATTTTGATGAGCCATCAAGAAATGGAAAACATCAACCGGGATTTAAGCCTCCCTAGATCATGGTGCAGCAAAAAATATAAACTCAAACAGGGAACACACATTTCTGCAGCACACATCAAGAAATGGAAAATCAACAGGGATTTAAGCCTTGCGCTATCCCTTCCTAGATCACGGTGTAGCAAAAATATAAACTCAAACTGAGATTACGCATCTACAACATACTTCAAGAAATGGAATATCAACAGGGATTTAAGCTTTGCACTATCCCTTCCATCAGATCCAACATAGCATAATAACTAGAAACTGGACAGGTTTTTTAAATCCTGCACTAAAATAAAATAGAACCTGACAAGATTCCATACAAATCTCCCGCAGCATAATGACTAGGAACTCGACAAGGTTTAAGCAAAAGCTAAATAACAATAGGAACATAGATCGATTTTTGAGATGCGACTCCCAAGACTCTATCAACATCATGCCTAACAAAAATAAATGCAGAACTTGATCATGGCTCTATCGAGCAGTTTTGATCATAAAATGGGATCTGTTTCCAAAGGAATCGTCCCTTCCCCTCCTTTGCCCAGTTTAAAAGACACACTTCCACAAAAATATAAAACATACATCATATCACTAATCAACACAGGTCGAAGGAAAAATGCCTCTCTCTTCATGCCTTACACAGAAATATATATAATAAATAACAACACCCAGTTGTCCATAACCAACCCCAAAGATAGCTAGTCGCGTCCCCTTTACCTCGCAGTGGTAGAATTAGGAAATTTGACAAATGGCATATTAAATGGTGACAAGTGGCAACCCAAGTCCCTTACCGAGCCACCTCACACTGATTCCTCAAGGCGATTTTCTTCTTACCCATTAGTACTTAATAATTGATTTTACTCAATGAGTGCCATAAGGCACACCTTGCTATATACTTAAATACTTTTCTATATGTATATTTAATTCCCTTGTTTTATATATATTTATATTTATATTTATATATATTTATGAATTAAATAACTTCAACTTTTTTTAAAAATATCTTCTTATATTTCTTTCTTTTCACGGAGGAAAAGAGAGTATATAATAATCGTCGAGATTGACGAAGTAATATTAACCTATAGGTACTCTTGTACACTTAGGTTTATCTATATATATATATTATTCAGGATTAACGCTTTATCCTACAAGATGGTTGTAGGAGCTATATTATTAATTTGTAACCAATCATAGCTTTATTGGCAAACCTACTTAGGATTGACAGTTTACTTAGGACTATGATAACTTAAGACGATATGTAAATCTCGAGTGAACTTCATAGTTCATTTTCCTTCAAGTTCTAGAGAACCATGATAGTACCTGCCTTCACACCATGACTTCTTAACCATTTCTCTTTCCTTTCCTCCTAGTGGATTTTGGTTGCCCATCGTTGTTTGCGTCACTGTCTCTAGTGTCCTACGTTTACAATTTATGACTTAGGATTTAACCACATAACTTACAAGGCTTATTGGTGGGGCCTTGCCCTTGAGCTCCTCACCAGAAAGTAGGTACAAAAATCATTTACATTTAGAAAAATTACTAGGACTTAAAGGAGGGATATTACAGCTCGATTATTTAATGAAGCTTAATCGAGTTATATTTTTAACCTAATAAATAAATCAATTGAGGGTTTAATTAACAATCCATCGAGCTATTTTAAAATCTCCATTAAGTCATCAATCAAGTTTTCTAAAATACCTTGGTTGAGTAATATTTCTAGATTGAGGGCTTAAAATCATGTTTTCCAGTTGTCATGCTATAGGATTTCTATAGTTGCAATTTCTTGGGCGTGAAACTTCTTCACCTCATTGATCTTAGGTGACAAAGTTAAGGCCAATGGATTGCTCATTGAATCTTCTATCCAATGGCATATCATTTTTACACTTTTGATTTCATATTATATATTTCCACAATTTCAAAAGCACTTCGAGAAAAATCAATCATTTCTTAATCTATGTAAATATTTGAAAAAGTTGATTGGAACACATAGATATATAAAATGTAATTCAAATATTAAAAATTATAATTTTTCAAAATAAAAATAAAGAAATAATAAGTAAAATCTATTGCAAGAACAAATGTTTAGTTAAATACAAATTTAGTCCATAAAATTATATTAGTAAATATTATTAAAAATAAAACACATTTCTCTATAACTTTTTTTACTAAACATCAAAATTTATTATATTCACTCCAATTTTTACCCTTATTTTTTATGTTACTCAATATTAAAATTAAAATTAATGATCAAGTTTTATTGAGATTATAATTTTTATAAATAATTTTTTAATTGAAAATGATAAAATATTTTATTTAAAATAACAATTGAAATATTATAAATATTTTATAAATTTTAATTTATTTTATTTTTTAAATTTAATAATTTTAAAAATTAAAATTAATATTATTAAAATTAAGATGAATATTAACTTTATAAAAAACATTTTAAGATTAGTTAATTTGTAAAAAAAAAAAACAGATAAATTAATTTGTAAATTTTTTAATACACATTAGATTGAAAACAAATAGATGTAAGGAATAGATTTTTTTTTAATTTTTAATTTTAAAAACCTATATTAAGATTGATATTTTCATTTCAACCTATAAAAATAAATTTAAATAATATTTAAATTATTTAATGGATAGGTTTTATTGACTTAATGACACGCTATTTACTTTATTTAATGGATAGGTTTTATTGACTTAATGAACACGCCGTTAACATAATTATTTAAGGAAAATAATGTTTATAATTATTTTATTCTTTGATTGTTGATCAATTATTCATTAATAAATCAACGGTATAATAAAAAATTTCATATTATTTTAATGAATATTAGATAAATTAACTAATAATTAATTAATTTTACTTAATGTTAATAAAAACACCATAACATAATAATTTATTAAAAATAGTATTTATATTTATTTTATTCTTTAATTTCTCCTTAATTATTCATTGATAAATTAACATTGATAAATAAATTTGTTTCTAAATTTTATTGATTTTAATAAAAACACTATAACATAATTATTTATTAAAATTAATGTTTATAAGTATTTTATTCTTTGATTTCTCCTTTATTCATTAATAAATTAACCATAAAAAATTGATATATATTATTTTAATGAATACATAAATCAATTAATAAATAATTGTATTAATTTTATTGATGTTAATCAACACACCATTAATATAATATAAAAATATATATAATTATTTTATTTTTTTATTTTTATTTAATTTAATAAAATATTTAAAGCATAAAATCAAAGTAAAGATATATGTCAATTATTTTTATATTAATAAGTATTTGTATGTTTTCAATTATTTATAAATTTTTTACATTAAAAATAATAATATAATTTTTAAAATAAAAAATATTACAAGGGTTTTTTTGTTTTTTTTTTCTATCAAATATTATTATAGGTACACTCTATGACTATTAATTATAGACATTATAAATCTCCCTCCATATTCCTTTTACTGCTTTCTTTTCATTATACATACGTTGGTGAAATAACATCGCTCAAGGTGAAGTGTTGCGTAGAAAGGTGACATTGACAAAATGGGAGATACGCATGAAATATAGACTTGAATTGAGTCGGGCATAGGGGGCCGGGCGAATAAATCGGCTTGAGTCACGACTCACGAGTGAGTTAGAGGGGGCGAAGAAACAGGACAAAATTTATTCATAAAGAAAAAAATGGCAGAATTCATCAATGTGCCCCGCGCACTTAATCGACGACTTCTACAGCAGCCTGGACTGGACTTCTTTATATGTGAACCGCCATGAACACACAACTCAGGCTTTGAAAGGTTTTGTAGAAATGGATCTTCTTGTGACATTATTGGTTCTCTGCTGCATGCCTGCCTCTTGGGTTCTATTCCAGCTGAATTGGGCCTACTGCAGAACCTATCGTTCCTGAGTTTAGATAGGAACAAATTGTCAGGAAGTATACCACGAGAGTTTGGCCTGCTCCAGAACCTATCGTTCCTGAGTTTAGATAGCAACAAATTGTCAGGAAGTATACCACGAGAATTGGGCCTTTTGCAGAAACTAGGGTTCCAGAGTTTAGATGGCAACGAATTATCAGGCAATATACCAAGAGAATTGGGCTTGCTTAAAGCGTTGCAAATCCTGAACTTAGATGGCAACAAATTCTCAGGCAGTATACCACCAGAGTTGGGTAATTTGACACAACTTACAGCGCTATATATTTCCGGCAAAAATATTACGGGTACTATTCCCTCTAAGGTCTTCCCTCCAAACTCTTTCCCTTGATCTTAGCTTATGCATACCTAAAGCCATTGCTAATTTGACCTCCTTGACCTCGTTAAGACTTTACATAAATGGTGTCACTAATATAACCGAAGACATCGCCATTTTGACTACGTTGACGAGTTTAACTTTGTCCAAATATACCCTGACTAACAACATGCTTAAAGTCATAACTAATTAGATTCAATTGAGTTTTCTAAATATTTCTGAAAACAACCTTAATGGTAGCATTCCTAGATCCTTTGCAAATTTGTCTAAGTTAACTTTTTAAGATATTTCTAAAAACAAGTTTACTGGATCTCTGAAACCCTTGCCAATTTGATTCAGTTGATATATCTAGATTTATAAAAAAATAGCTTGGAGGGACCAATTCCTAATAGAATTGGTAATTGTACTTCTATGATAATTTTCTCTGCTCATTCTGATAACTTATCTGGGACGTTGCCCAAATCTTTGGCCAACTGTACCCAACTTTGGCTACTTGATTTAAGGAAAAATGGATTGATAGGGGAGCTTCCTCAATACTTCACATTTTTTCATCACTTGGAATTTTATCACAAATCTCACCAAGTTGCAATTGTTGGATTTATCCAACAACAAATTCAATGGAAGAATACCAATGCATCTTGAGAGACTCTCCAGCTTTTCCAATGTCTCAAATAATTAAGAACTATCCGAGGAAATGGAAATTAACATGAAAGGAAGCGAGTATACTCTATCATATGTGTTGCCTATGAACACTATATTTGATTTGTCTTGCAATAATCTTACAGGAGAAATCCCCACAAGCATAGGTAGTATGAGTCACTTGCGATTGTTGAATTTATCTCATAATCAATTGGAAGGGAAAATACCTACATCTCTTGGTGGGATATCTACTTTGGAGCAGTTGGACTTGGCTCATAATAATTTGAATGGATCAATTCCCGAAGAGCTCTCGAAATTACATGAGTTGGCCATTTTGGATGTTTCATCAAATATTCTTTATGGGAAAAATTACTAGTAAGAATAGTAATGTAAGAGTGAGATGGTTAAGTCATGTGGATGAAAATATCTCATCATTAGCATTAGGGATGGGAATGGTGATTGGATTTGGGGGAGTAGTTGCTATGTTTATATTATGGGAGCGAACTAAATATTGGGTTGTGCCCCCAAATATGCCACGACCCTATTTTGGAGTATACCGATTCCCTACTTAGTAAAGGCATCTTAGAACCAAAAATTGCCATGTTGTTAAAAAAAAATGTACAATGACAACCACTTTCTAGATAATATTGACATAATAAGTAAATAAAATACATATTATTATATATTTCCATAATAATTGTAAATATAAACATGTTTAAATGAATTGGTGCTTGTTGTGATTTTATACATATAATATTTTATAAAATACAATGTATTTTACAAAGTCATCATCTATATCAATTAGGGAAAATTTCTATTTGATTTTGTCTTAATTAATGTTGTGCAAATATTATGCTTATTATTATTTGTAATATTATATTAAAATATGGATTCACTTTATAAATGGTCATGTTATTGGAATCCTACTCACATTTCGACAAAGTGATATGTGAATGAAAAGATAGAAATAATTATTTTATTTATAAATGATGTAATTTTTTTAAATGATTATTATTAGATAAAAAAAGTATATTTTAATTAAAGGATCATTTTGATAAAGTAATAAGTGAATGAAAATATAAAAATGGTTATTTAAATTTATAAATGCTATATTTTAATTAAACAAGTGAAAATAGCAGCAAAGCTGTTTATATTTACCATTTAAAAATAGTTTATAAGTAATTTAATTAATAATTGTATATAGTTGTATAATATTTTACTTTAATTTTATATAAGTACAAAGAATTGAAATATTTTTATTAAAAGATATAAAAAATTCTATTCAAAACATTTATTACTTAAATGAATGCATAACCCTAAATTATGTTACAAAGGAGTGGGGAACCCTAAAAGGAATACGTAACCATTAAGTTTAAAAATCTTCATATTTATGTATAGATGGTGCAATTCCCTAAAACTTATACGCATGCATTTTATTTCATATTTATAAACAGCTAGTGCGATATACATATGCACTTTAATTAATTTAAATCAAATTATATAACATTAACTATAAATTATATAAATGGACATGCATTTTAATGTAAACCAAATTATATCACATTAACTATGAGTTATATAAATTTGTACATAACCACATTTTTAATAGAATACTCTCATTCCTTTATCACTAAACAAAGGCGTTAATTGGAGAATAGTAAATTTGTGCAGTAAATAATAATAAATTAATTGCCATATAACTTGTTTTAATAAAAAATTAAAATGCAGTGTCATACCATGATGACATGTAGATTCTTAGATACTGTCATGCATTGCTGGAAAGAAGTTATCTCATATAGAAATTGAAAATTATAAAATTGTTCATATTTTATAATTATATCTCGAGAAAACTAAATACATTGAATTTGGGCAAATAATGGCCAAATTAACAATGGCCTTAATTATTATTCCCTCTATCATAATTTAATTAAATATAATTTTACTTAATTTCAATTAAAGTACATTATAATGAAGTTGCTAACCTGTCATTGTAAAGCATCTCTATCGTGCAATATATATGTGGGATTATTCCATATTATAACTTGAGCTTCAAGCAGCTGAAAGTGACCGTCCCGTTGCAGATTTACAGTCTGTCCATACAACAATGTTAACAGCCGTAAGTTGAAAACAAAATTAATTAATTTGTTTTACAACTGAATTTTGAAAAGAAAAAAAGGGAGTTTGCTACCCGACGTGATCAGAATTACGGTAACCGTCACCGTCGCCATCGCCGTGGAAGCAACCAAAAGTCTATGGAGAGAGCGGAGCGGCGACAAAGGAAGGAAAGACTGTTTTGTGGGTCGTGCAGCAATGAAATGGTCTGATAAATAAACAAATTACCCGTGGAGTAAAGTAAAGCAGTGGTCGTACTGTGGAGGATTACTTTATTGTGGTATTTATATAAACGGGAAGGGAATAGGAATAGTAAGTGGAGGATTACTTTCTTTGGTTTCTCCTCGTTATTATTACAATGCAATGTGTTGTTAAGAGTAAGAGCGAGATAAATACGTTTTATGTTATATGAGCGCGTTCGTATCAGCTCGAAATCCAATCTCGTACGTTTTTATTCAATGCAGCATTCACCGGTTAGTTTAACTATTTTTAAAATCTGACAATCAACTCTCAAAATAGGAGAAATTAGTCTAATCATTGTTTTCAACCAATTACAAATGAGTAACTTGATATTTTAATATTATAAAAATTATTTTTTAATTTTTAAATATTAAATTTAATATACTTTTTTTTAAACTATTGAAAATTTTATATAAATATTTTTAAGAAATTAAAAGTAATCAAAATCAAAATCCAAATTGATTACTATATAACTGCGTTCGACATATATAATAATAATTAGATGAAGAATTGGAAATGGTTAAATTTATTTATAAAAGAGTTTTATTTTTATATTTGTAAGTTAAGAATATTGAAAAAGAGGTTAATGGTATGATGTATATTTAAGAAATATCATTTATACATGTTGGAAATGAAAATGCATTTATGTGTGATGTTAAAAATTAAATAAACTAAAGGAAAGCATGATCATGATAACAATGGGTGAGTTTCTTTGGGTTAGGCATGAAGCAAAGGAGGTTTCTGCAACTCACTAGTAGGAAACCCTAGATCACATTCATGGAGAAATCTCACAAGCAAAGGAGGAGGTGAAGTAGGAGATGGATTATCTTCACAAAGAGAAGGCTGAGCATGGCATGAAAAATTGCTTACTGGATATGGGAAACTTAAGTACCCGGGTATACTAAATACTTAAAGATAGTTACATTGTACTGGTAGATGAAGTTGGTAATGGGAAAGGCACTACTAGAGAAGCACAAAAAAACAAGGAAATCATGATGTTATTGGATGAGATTTAGGATCAACTCAAAAATTAGTATGAATCTTCTATCCCAAAGGTTCCACCAATTCCTCTCTCGAATGATGACAAGTTAGTTCATAAGTTTCTCTCTTTTTCACACTAGTTATAGATGTATACCCTAGGTGTTATTTAGTTATCTTTGGTTCACTATTAAGAGGAGGGGTCTGGTTTCCAATTCGACATATCAATATTTTGAATTCTTTGTATTTATACTCGCTTTAATATAAAGTTTGCTAATTTACAAAATAAAATAAAATCAAATGAGAGAGAGAGAGAGAGAGAGAGAGAGAGAGAGTTTCCCATGTTATTATGGAATTTTTCAAAATGAAATCTAACAAAATAGATCAAATATTTAACAAACTCACACACAAAGAAATACATTGTACTTCTATGGTGGGAGGGGGGGAGTTTATAAACCAAATTATATGAAAATTCTTAATGTTTTAAACTAATATATGATTTGTTGTATTTTCCTAACAATGACTGATTAACTATAATGAAACATAGTTAGAAAATTTAAGAACATATTCATAATAACCTCTCTTTAATCTAGAGGCAAATAGAAACTCAAAATGGTGAAGGTGGAGGAAAATACGAAATTCAGGGTAAGATCCGACATTCACCCGGAAATATGAAGAAATCCATCTCATCTTATTGTAAAATTATAAAAAGATGGTGGCTTCATGTCCATAATTGTTTTCTAATCCTTATATTCTTATGTAGTTAAATCTTATTTTTCTATCCAAAAGGGATTTTATTTTATCATGCTTCATGATCCAAAACTAAGGTTGACATGGTTGCATGATATGTACACTTTGGAATCCATCATTTCTAGGAACTTAAATTTTTTGTCCTCAAGAGTGATTAATAATCTAGCAAGATGGGAGTAGATTCAAAACTTGCACTGAAGCCATGGTTTTTCACCACCATTTTTAATTTGTACTAATTTTTTTCATGATATAGGATATGGATCTTAAATCCATCTCTATTTTTATTTGGTTGACCTATCTAGATCTTTTTGAAAACAAGTTTAGCAATAGCATTCCTATAGCCCTTACTAATTCAAGACTAAGTTGGCCTTTCTATATCTTAATAAAAAAAATCTCACCAGTAGCATTTGTTTATCCCTCGCCAATTTGACTTGCTTGATATTTCTAGATCTATCAAAACATAACTTGGAGGGACCTATTTCTAATGAAATTGGCAATTACACTTCTATGATAGTTTTCTTTGCTCATTCTAATCACTTTTATGGGGCACTACCCACATCTTTGGCCAACTGTACCCATCTTATGCTATTAAGTGTAAGGAACAATGGATTGACAAGGGAGCTACCTTAGTACTTCACATTTTTGCATGACTTCACATTTTTAAGCCTTGGTTATGAAAATTTTACATGGTTGTATTCCTCAACACATCACAAATATCCCCAAGTTGCAATTGTTGGATTTATCCAACAACAAATTCAGTGGAAGAATACCAGTGCATCTTGAGAGAATGGAGACTTTTCCAATGTCTCAAATAATAAAAGAATATCTGAGGAAATGGTAATTAACATGAAAAGAAGTGACTATACTCTATCATATGTGTTTCCTACAAACACTATATTTGATTTGTCTTGCAATAATTTTATAGGATAAATCCCCACATGCATAGATAGAATGAATCACTTGCAATTATTGAATCTTTGTTGCATGCCTGTAGCAACGTCTATCCATCACTCAACGTGGAAGCCGTTTTCCCATTCTCATCTGCATCATCATGATGAGCACATGCCCCGTGGACTAACTTCGCTTCCACGTCGATCTGATTCTGCTGCACGCACGGTGGAGGAAGCTGAATTCATATTATCATCAATGGACGCTGACAAGAAAAAGGACCTAGAAGCTCTCTTGTCGTTCTGAAAGGCCATCACACATGATCCACATGGCGTGCTCTCCAAATGGACGACAGAGAACTCTGAGAACATTTGCTCGTCGTGGCATGGTATCACCTGCGGACAAGACACCAGAAGAGTGATCGCCATTATGTTTGGTGGAGAACGTTTTGAAGGTACACTTTCGCCATCTCTTGGAAACCTCTCATTGTTGCACACTCTATCTCTTGTTGGTATTGATCTCAGTGGAAGAATTCCAACCGAATTGGGTTGGCTTAAAGCGTTGCAAGTACTTGAAGTCCGGGGTAATTTGATCTCGGGTTCTATTCCAGTGGAATTGGGCCTGCTGGAGAACTTAGGGCTCCTGAGTTTAGCTTCCAACAAATTCTCAGGCAGTATACCATCAGAGTTGGGTAATTTGACACAACTTATAGAACTATATATTTCTGGTGATAATATTACTAGTTCTATTCCTTCTGCATTATTCCAGCTTCCCTTGGAAATTCTTTTTCTTGATCTTACCTTAAGCTGCTAAGCATACCCAAAGACATTGACAAATTGACTATGTTGAAAAGCTTATCTCTACCCAGAAATAACCTCAATAACAACATATTTAAAATAATCTCTAATCTCACTGATTTGATTTTTCTAGATCTTTCTCAAAACAAGCTCACCAGTACTATTGATGTAGCTGTTATTTCTAATTTCACTCAATTGAGTATTTTAGATATTTCTCAAAACAAGTTCACTAGTACCATTTTTGCAGCCCTTGCCAATTTGACTAAGTTAATATATTTAGATCTTTCTCAAAACAAGCTCAATGGTAGCATTCCTGTAGCCCTTTCCAATTTGACTCAGTTAAGCTATTTATATCTTTATGAAAACAATCTCAATGGTAGCATTCCTATAGCCCTTTCCAATTTGACTAAGTTGACCTCTCTAGATCTTGCTAAAAACAAGCTCACCAATATCATCCATATAGCCCTTGCCAATTTGACTTGCTAGAAATATCTAGATCTATCGAAAAATAGCTTGGAGGGACCAATTCTTAATGGAATTGGTAATTGTACTTTTATGATAGTTTTCTCTGCTCATTCTAATAACTTATCTGGGGCATTACTCGCATCTTTGGCCAACTATACCTAACTCGTGCTACTCGATTTAAGGAAAAATCGATTGACGAGGGCGTGTAATATCCCTTATTAGGAATTTTATTAAAATTGCAATTTTCCACTTTTTTCCTTGGTTCGACCTTTGACTAGTTTCGATCTCTAGGTCCCAAATTTGCCCCAAATGATCCCAAATCTTCTGAGAAGGTATATGAATGATATTAGAACATAAATGTGTGTTTCAGGGATGCCTTTGTACCTTTAAAACACTTCTTCAAATACTCTTTCAATTCTGGTCAATGTAGGTAACTTTGCTAGTGATTTCCCTTTGACTAGTATTGGTCTCTAGGTCTCAAATTGACTCTAAATGCCTTCAAATATTCAAGGAAGGTTTATGAATGATATTAGGAATTGAATATGATGTTCAGGGATATCATATGGCCACCAAAAGACCTCTGCAAACTCTCTTAAGATTCTGGACCAAGTATGCAATTTTACTAGTAATTTGGGGTTCAAATCCCCCTAAGGTAAGTACTGAAAATGGCTTCCCAAATGCCTCCAAACCCACTCAAATTTATGAAAATAGGTATGTAATGTGTTAAGTATGTTATTAAGGTCTCATATGAACCATTAATGGTTTATTACAACTGTTCTCACCCTCTCCCATTCAACTACAAAAATCACCAATTCGACCCTTGGGGAAATGGCACTATTTCTTCTCCCAATGCAATTAAACTGAGTAAAAATGCTTCAAATGCTAAAGTACAGTACATGAAACTTGTATAAGACATCCATGGAAGTATTTTTATCACAAATATATCATAGAATCATCCATTCATTCGAAATCATCATCAATACATTGGCTCACAACAAGGTAGTGGGGAAATGGCATTGTTCTTCCAATTAAAAATGAGATTTATACATTTCTACTTGGAATTTCGACCTGAAACTTTTTGGAGATGAATAAAAGAGTATTTAATTCATATTACAAAAGAAATGGGGCATTATAAGCTCCCCCAAAGAGTACAATAGCTCACCAAAAACGCCCTCCCTCAAGGATCAAGAATATGCCATCAAAACTGGAAATGGTTGAAGGAGCGAGCTGCAATAGAAGAAACCATGAGCTGCCCTATAGCTTACACCTGCAAATAAAGACTCCATTAAATCTCCAAATGAAATGTCTGAATGGCATTTCCAATTGCCAACTTGGATGGGAATCTTTCACCCTCGAAATTGGCTAAGGCAAGAAACTAGTCATCCACTAGCTCTCCCTCTTCACAAATGCAATTGCAAATTCTACAAAATGATCAAAAGATGGTTTCATTCTTTGTTATTGACATTTATAAACTTCTAATGTCCTCCATGGGTCGAATTCCTTCCAAGAGACTCATGCTAGCTCAAGTTGGGAAGAGATTCTAAAGAACGCCACTTGTACAACAATTCCTAGTCTCCCACTTCCACCAAATCACATGTGGAAGCATCTTAGCTGCCCTAACACCCTTGAGCGCCCTCTTGGAGTCTATTTTTAGCCCTGAAATGTCATATATGTCATATGTCAGCCTTCAGGTCTGATTTGTGTCATAGGTGTCATAGCATCTTCATCATTGTTGTCATAAAGCTAGGGAATCTAGCCCAAGTGTCTCACTAGCTCCAAATTGCCTCTTCCTCTTCCATGGGAGTTACTCTTCCTCTATATTTCGACCTTGGATGAGTCATGCAATTAATAATACCTTTTGGAATCCCCCAATTATTTTACCATTCACCTTGAATTCGAATTGGTGAGAGAATGATGCCAAGTGTAGTGGGGAAATCTAGCCATATGTGGGTCCCACTTCCTCCATGTGTTTTCATGATGAAATGCCACTTTGATTTTCACTTGTATATATTTATTTAGCTCCTTTATTAAATATTTATGTCATTCTAATGTTCAAACATCATTTATTATCCCCATTATTCCAAATCCCAAAGCTTCCACCCCAAACCTAGGAAACTAGTAATTTTCCTCCTTGGCAATTATTTGACCTTTAGCATAAATTTGACAAACTCTAATGAATAGGGCCAATGTTATTAGGCCATTGTGACCCAATGCCAAATTTGGGACATGACAGTGCGCTTCCTCAATACTTCACATTTTTTCATCACTTGGGATTTTTAAACCTTGGTTATAGTAATTTACATGGTTGTATTCCTCAACACATAAGAAATCTCCCCAATTTGGAATTGTTGGATTTATCGAACAACAAATTGAGTGGAAGAATACCAGTGCATCTTGAGAAGCTCTCCAGTTTTTCCAATGTCTCAAATAATGAAGAAATGTTCCAGGAAATGGAATTTAACATGAAAAAAGGTCAATCAGAAATGGAAATTAATATCAAAATAAAGGAATATGTTATATCATATGTGTTGCCTACAAACACTATATTTGATTTGTCTTGCAATAATCTTACAGGAGAAATCCCCACAAACATAGGTAGTATGAGCCACTTGCGATTGTTGAATTTATCACATAATCAATTGGAAGGGATAATTTACCTACATCTCTTAGTGCGATATCTACTTTGGAGCAGTTGGACTTGGCGCACAATCATTTGAGTGGATCGATTCCTGAAGAGCTCTCTATATTACATGAGTTGGCAATTCTGGATGTCATCAAACAATCTATGTGGGACAATCCCAACAAGAACACAATTTTCCACTTTCATTGTATCTTCATTTCAAAAGAGTAGTTGTTTACAAGGTTGCCCTGTAAATTCATGTAATGAAAATGAAAAACGAGAGAAAAAGGGTGATAATGCTACTAACAATAGTAATGTAAGAGTGGGATGGCTAAGTCATGTGGATGAAAAAATGTCATTAGTAGCACTTGGGATGGGAATGGGGATTGGATTTGGGGGAGTGGTTGCTATGTTTATGTTATGGGAGAGAGCTAAACGTTGGGTGGTTCCCCAAACATGCCACAACCCTATTTTGGGGTATATCGATTTCCTACTTAATAAGGGCATGCTAGGCTTGAAGGTTTCAACCCATTATGTAAAAAAAATAAAATGTATGATGATTATCACTTCCTAGATAATATTGACATAATAAATAAATAAAATGTGTGTTATGACATAGTTTTACAGCTCTTGATGTTTATGTAATATCATTATGTATTTTGATCATCTTTTCTAGAAGAGTACAATTGTGGAGATGTAGTTTTTTATGGGCTATTTTGAGTCTATCATAGACATTTTTTCACTTCTGGTTAAGTTGGTGATATCGTATTATCTTCAATAAGAGGTTTTTGGGTTGTTCTTCCTTGAGCCAGATTAAGACATATGTTCAAAAGTAGTATTGCTCGTTATTTAATATTTATATCTTGATTTTTGCTTCAATAATAAATATATGAATTTTTTGAAAAATAAATTACATAAAAATTGTAAATATAAACCTGCTTAAAATTAATATTTAATAATATATCTTGACTTAAATCTATACTACATTGATGAATTAGTAATTGCCGCGATTTTACACATAATATTTTAGAATATATAAATACTACTAAAGTCATCATCTATATCTTAAAGTGGAAATTCTAGTTTTTCTCATAAAATTAATGTTGTCCACAATATTATGCTTATGTTTCTTATTATTTTGAATATTATATTAAAATATGGATCCAAACTTATTTCGGGGCATTACGACATTGTTATTATTATTTTTAATATTATATTAAAATATAGATCCACCTTATAAAACTTATTTCGTGGCATTATGATATCCTACTTTCATTTTGACAAAGTGAAAACTTATGTAGTGGCATTATTGAAATCCTACTCACATTTTGAACGATCATTTTGACAAAGTGATTTCTGAATGAAAAGAGAGATATGGTAAGTTTTATTTATAAACGATGTATTTTGTCTAATACTAATTCTGACAAAATGATAAGTGGATGAAGAGTTACATTTTAATTAAATGATTATTCTGACAAAATGATTGATAAGTGAATGAAAAAGATAGAAATGGTTAGTTTTATTCTAAATGTTGTATTTTGGTTAAATGATAAATTGATGAAGGGTTAGAAAATGTTATTTTTATATTTGTAAGCTAGGTAGATTTAAAAAAGAGGTTAATTGTGCTATGTATATTTAATAAATATTATTTATACATTTTGGAAATGAAATTACATTTATACATTATTGATGTTAAAAATCAAATAAATTAGAGGTAATCATGGTCATAATATCAATGGGTGAGTTTTTTTTGTGCTAAGTCGAGAAGGAAGTGAAGGAGGTTGAAACGACTTATTAGCAAGAAACCTTAGAGCACATTCATGGACAAATCTCATAGGAAAAGGAGGAGGTGAATTAGGAGAGGGAGTATCTTCGCAGACAGAAGGTTGAATGTACCATGGAAAACTAGGTACCAGATATGGGAACCTCAAGAAAAAAGGATAGTAAATACTTTAAAATATAATTACATTACACTGGCAGATCAAGGCATTAATGGGAAAGGTACTACTATAGAAGCACAAAACAAACAATGAAATCTTGATGCATTTGGATGACATTCAGGCTCAACTAAAAAATCAGGAAGCAAAGATGGATGTCATTGCCAAAATAACTTGTGGAGTCTAGTTTCTAGAAGAAACCCCAGATTAATATTCTAGTCCAAAGGTTCCACCGTTTTCTCTATTATATGAAGACTAATCAGTTCAGAAGTTTCTCTCTTTTTCATGGTAGTTATAGATTTGTGTACCTTAGGTCTTCTTTAGTTATATTTGTTTCACTATTAGGAGTGGCATTAGAGACTATTATAGTACTCTTAAAATCATGCAGACTGATAAAATTATTTTTTGCAGCTAGTATGGTTTCCAATATAGCATACTAGTATTTTGATTATTTGTATTTACCCTCATTTTAATATAAAGGTTTCTAGTTTACAAAAAAAAAGATAATAATTTTCTAATGTTATTATGGAGTTTTTCCAAATGAACATCCAATTATATAAATCAAATATTTAACAAAATCACACATAAAGTAATACATCATACTAAAATGTGTTACTCCTTGCTCTCTTCCATATCTTGTATGGTGGGAAGGAAGAAGTATATCAACCAAATTATATGAAAATTCTTAATGTTTTAAATTAATATATGAGTTGATTCATTTTCCTAACACTGACTAATTAACTATAATTGAACATAGTTATCAAAGTTAAGAACATATTCACAATAAACCTCTCTTTAACCTGGAGGTGAATAGAAACTCAAAATGATGAAGGTGGAGGCTAATATGAAAGTCAGGGTAAGATCTAACCTTCACCTTGAAATATGAAGGCATGAATCTCATCTTATTGTAAAACTACATAAATATGGTGGCTTCATGTCCATAATCGTTTTTTTAATCCATATAGTTTGATGTAGTTAAATCTTATTTTTTGATACAAAAGGAGTCTAACTTTATCATGCTTCATGATCCGAAAATGAGGTTGACATGGTTGTATGATAGATACACTTTGGAATCCATCATTTCTTATAAATTTGTTGGCCTTGTGTGTTTAATAAGATAGCAAGGTGGGAGTAGAGTCAAAAGTTGCACTAAAGCCATGTTTTTTCACCATCATTTTTAAGTTGTACTAAAAAATTTCATCAAATATAGGATATATGATATGGATCTTCTATAGGTATGTTACAATGGGCTTGACCCTTCGAAGAATTTTTCCAATGTTGCATCCTTCTCTAAATCATAATATTGATATATCAGTATGCTTTGTTGTAGGATTATAAAATTCATGGCTATGTTCTTATCATCCTTATCTCTCTATTAATATTTAACTTTCTCCAAATAGAACATGTTTTTTTCCTTCAATTGTTCTACTTTTTATTGACATCGACAACAAGGTATTTATTGAGCCACTAAGGGGTGGGACTAATCCTTTTTTACCTACCAAGGAATAACAAAGAATCACGATCAATCTCTTGGTCATGCCCTTCTTCAAAGCCGATAAACATACATATCATTGGACATTTATAGTTGGTTCAACATGCTTAAATTGGTCTTTTTAACATTTCTAGCAAGCTCTATGAACTATTGAGGCAAATTTTCTCTGATACCATTAGAAACCTTAATGCTTTGATATTTAACCAATTATAAAATACATACATGCTAGTGTAGAGTTATGCAAGTATTGTTAAACAATCCAATCAATTATGAACCCATAATTACACATCCAAACTATAAAGTAATTAAATCCATAACATGAACAATAATAATTTTGAATATTCATAAACAAATCAAGAACACTTATATTCTAGAAATTCTTCACCAACTGGCTATAGAAGAAGGATATTCCACCCAGCCATAGGATATCTATTACATTTATTATGTTTGTAACAGAGGCCACCCCGAAGTTGAGGCTATGAATCTATAAGGGAAAATTCCCATTGTTTGGATAGAGTTTCTCTCACATAACCTAATTCCTAGATTTCTGAGTTCAATTTCCACTACAAAAATTTCAATCAACAAACCCCTCTTCTCCCCTCGGCCTACAAAACCCAAGGAATGGGATCCCCTTCTCTAGTTAGTAATCCCTTAGGTTATCCCACTATCCTCTAGGGCTCCAACTCATGTTGGCTAGGCAAGCTCTATGTTAGGATTTCAGGGATTATCAATTGTAATTGATTCCTATGTAGAAGTTGGTCTCTTTCAATATTATCCTCATGTCATTGATGCTCTCTGGCGCGTGCCTATACGTGATATGGACCATTATGCTAACTTTTTCTGAATGGTAGTATTGACTTTGAATCTCATTCTATGGTTGCAGGGTGTAGTTTTCAGCAAAGTCCACAATAGGCAATATTGTGCCATTGGGAAAGGTGTCCCTGCACTGTCTGTACTGTTCATCCCACCATCGTGCTACATAGACATGTTGTACATACTGCTCGGTCTTTTTGTAGAATTCCTTCATGAAATCAAAAATTTGAACCTGGTGCCACAAAACCAAGGGCATTAATACAACGTGACATTTTCAATCTGAATATATATGTACAAATTCAACATGTACAGTATGAAAGTATGCAAACTTAGATTACCCGTGACTTCACCAATGCAATTTTTTTTCTTTCCTTCGCCCTATCTAATTGATATCTTATGTACTTTAAGTTTTGCATTTCTACTGACATCCTCCCAAATTCTTGCTCCTCGGTTTCATGGATGCAACGGCTCAATAATGCAAATCCACTGCACCTGGAACATGTCCCATATAAACATGATATTTTATAATATTTTTGTCCTTCAGGTGTTGGACACATTATGATATGTATAAATTCTCTGGATGCATTCGGTGGTTGTAACGATGGGCAGTCCTGCACAATGTTAGTATGCAAATCACAAAATATATGTCTATATGTATCATAATAGTACTCAAATTCTACATGGTATCTATAGAAACATGTGTTGCGATCAATGCAAATTCTAACATACCAAGGTTTTCATTTTTCAAAGGACCTTTGGCCCAATTTCAATTGTGTGTGCTCATTCTTGAACCTCTCATAGAGTTCCGTTTGTGTCGTGCCAATGAAGTGCTTGACATGGGGTTTACAACCCTTGACACCTTTTCTCAACTTCAACACATCTCTTTGATTCGATGATGGTCTAGTGTTATCATGACAAAACTTTTGTACTAGTTCTTTAACACATCAATAAGCTTCATGTCTGAACGAGGTAACCTACCAACAAAGGCCCAACAATACTTTTGGCCCGGGGTCTCAAGTTTTTCTCTAATAGAAGAATACTTTTGAAGGGTCTTTCTATCTAATTTAGATATTTTACATGTGTGTGATAGCAGGCGACGTTGCCTTGTGGATTTGTCTACAATCGATTCCGATGGTACACGACGAGCCGCATTAAAATATTTTGTACGATAAGTTTTTCCAATCAAATTAGATGTAGACTATAGATTTCTAACAACATGATTGTTGGCCTCTGAACTTCTAACTACCTTTATGCCCAAAATTCTCCTAACATGAGCTAGACAATGAAATTTTAACAAAGAAAGAAACAATTGACATTTTGCTACATCGGTTTTGGATTCAAAAAATTCTTTGATTATCCTGTTACTATGGAAATCAATAATGTGTTTGGGAAACTTACCTTCAAGTTATGAAAATGAACTTTCATCCACATGAATACGTCTGGGAGTTCTTCGTTGTACGCTTGATAGTCGATACAAGGGAGTCGGAAAGGAAGTACGAGTCTTGTCACCAGTTTGTTGTGGCCCTTCGTTCACAATTTGATCCTGCAAGGGAGTGTGTTTGATATGTGTGTGCTCTTCTTGGGGAGGTTTCCAATTAACAACTTGTTCAACATCCATCCCTTCATACTTGACATCAAGCAAGATTTGATTGACTTCAACCACTTCGTCATTGCTTGTTGATGGATCTAAGGCACTAACATTTTGATGTCTACAGTTTTCCATGTACAACCTGGCCTTTTCTCTTATCTCATGGGCCTTTTCAGGGGGCGTCCCCTTCCTTCTAGACTTTATTTTATTATTATGTTTGTTTCCCATATTCAATACCTTTTTTAACAAAACAAAAATATCACCCCTGCAAGAATGAACAACAAATAAGATATTAAAACTCTATGTGCATGATTATTAAAACTCGATGTAGCAATTGATTATGTACAACAACATCTAGTGAGAATGTTTTCATATAATCTTAAAAGCTATTGAGAATGCCCTAGATATAACAACAACATCACCTCTAGGAACTCAATTGGATGGTGGTATGGGATGTTAGTAAGAGCACATTCCCTACAAAAGGAGAAGCTCCCACTCACTTCATTTTCATGTTTTGGATGAAGGAAAATAGCCCCAAAATATTAAGAGTTTTCAAGTCTTTAGGTGTTTGTGTGAGTTGTTGTAGTGAAATCATGAGGAATTCAACAAATGTTTGTGTACTAGATGGAGCTATGTGATTATGAAAGGTTATTGGTGGTGATGCAAGTAAGTTTTTTTAAATTATCTTCATGAAAGGTTGAAATCATTGCTTGGTGCATCTTGTAGTTTTTTTGTGGTAAGATGTTTTTATCGTCTATGTTGAAGGTTAAGAAGACTAAAATACATCTATCATACAATTCATGAGGAAAAACTAAAATAGATACAATTCAAACAAAGTGAATGAAGACTAAAATACATTTAGCAAGAGGAAGAGGTCACCATACCTCAAGGATTATAATTGCTCTTTGCTTCAAATGTAATTTTTTTTTTTATGTATCCACTATATGCAAGAAGAGTTCAAGTGTGTCCAAGCAGCATGAGAATTCAATCCAAGGAGCCAAATAGAGTCCAACTGTTGTGTATTCAATCAAAGGAACCAAATAGATCCCAACTGGTGTGTATTCAATCCAAAGAGCCAAATAGAGCCCCGACTATTGTGTATTCTATCCAAATTGTCAAAGAAACACCAAATGGTGTGTGAATTCAATCCAAAATGCAAATGGTTTTCGGACTGTGCATGAAAACAACCAAAAATATGCAAGGAATGAGAGAAAAAATGTGGGAGAAGAGCGCGTGTGATCATCATCATCATCATCATCATTATCATTATAATCTTCATCACCATCATCTTCATCTTCATCATCATCTTCATTATCATCATCTTCATCGTCTTCATCATCATAAGGAGCTTCTCTGATTTTGTTGAATCATTACTAGTGTGAGATGATGATGATGATGATGATGATGATGATGAAGATGTTGATGATGATCATGATGATGATGATGATGATGATGAAGATGTTGATGATGATCATGATGATCATGATGATGATGGTGGTGATGGTGATGATGATGAAGATGTTGATGATGATGATGATGATGGCGATGATGGCGATGGAGATGATGATGATGATGATGATGATGATGATGGCGAAGATGATGATGATGGTGATGATGTCGATGATGATGATGATGATGATGATGGTGATGACGATGACAACGATGATGGTAATGACGATGACAACGATGATGATGAAGATGATGAAAATGATGATGATGATGGTGATGAAGATGAAGATGATGATGATGATGATGATGATGATGATGAATATGACGACGACGATGATGATGGTGATGATGATGATGATGACAATGACGACGATGACGATGATGAAGATGATGATGATGATGATGATGATGATGACTATGATGATGATGGTGGTGGTGGTGATGATGATGACAACAATGATGATGATGATGAATATGGTGATGACGACGATGATGACGATGATGATGATGCAGATGGTGATGACGATGATGATGATGATGATGATGATGATGATGATTATGATGATGATGATGAGGAAGAGGGTGATGATGACAACGATGATGATTATGATGATGAAGATGATGATGAAGATGAGGATGATGAAGATGAGGATGGTGATGACGATGAGGATGATGATGATGATGCCGAATATGATGATGATGATGATGAAGATGATGATGATGATGATGATGACCATGGAGATGATGGTGATGATGGTGAAGATGATGACAACAATAAGGGTTAGGGGTTAATTTTGATTTGACTAGGCACTTTAGAGGTTAGAATTACGTGGTTAGGATTATAGGGGTTAAGGGATATATCATTATGTGTTAGTATTTATGAGTCTTAGGGGATATACTAGTTTAGGATTATAGTGGGACAAGAGTTATGGTGGTTAGTTGTACTAGGGACTAGGGATTGCAGTGGCTAGGGAATAATGGTTAAGGGTTTGGGGATTGAGATATAGGGGTCATGGATTTATGGTTACAAGGATGAATATTTATATGTACATGAGGATAATGCGAGTTAGTGATTTTGTGTAATAGTATATCTCCTAACCCTTGTAGTGAAGGAGAGAAGAGAGGATTGAGGGAGGGAGGAGGGATTGGGTAGAGTTGGGGGGGATTGGGTGGATAGGAATAGAGGGGGTGGGGTAATAGAGAGGGGGGGGGGTCCCAACCTTAGAGGCAATCTCATCTTATTCAACAAAAATAGTGAATGAAAATAGTTTGGAACTTTTATGTCTAGGAATGGAAATTATATTTTATAGAGATAGAATCAATGTGTGCGGGCATAGAAATGTGTGTGTGCATCTGCATGTGTGTGTATAGCAACGCGTGCGTGCCTATGCACGTGCGCGCATCTATGCGTGCGCACATTTGCACGCACGCGTGTCTGGATTCAAATTGTTTTTTGCACCATTGCAGGTTTGGTATTAGATTCGGATTGCCAAACCTTGAGGCTCAGTCTGATTTATGGCAGAACACATCAAATGCTGTAACTTCATGTTTTTCACGCTTAGTTCTGCATATGCTCCACTAGTGCACTATTGATGAAATTACACACACTTGTCGAGCTCCGTGTGCAGATTCTAAACATATATATTTTTGAATAGATCTGTTGTTGTTTTCTATTTTTAATTCATTTTTAACTACACTCATGTCAAATTTGTAAAAAACACAGGTCGTGTATTTGGCCTATAACTTTTGATTGGATTACATATTTCGAAAATGGAAAAGAACCCGCACAAGAGTACAAGAATACCTACAAGCTAACAAACAAAAAAGTTGATTGATTATGTTCAGACCATGATATGGTGGACCAACACTCGACCATGTCGTTTTAAGGCTTCACTGACTTTCGTAATTTAAAAAATATATAAAATTAACTTTTAAAATTTTGGAAAAATAACACCGCACAAGATTTGTCTGTTGCCTACACCTCTACATATTTTTTTCCTCATAAATTGACAATTTACATAACAAACCTGTGGACCAACACAAACATGTGCATTATGTTTTAGAGAAAAAATAACATACCAATCTTAAAATAATGACATTTTGGGGTGGTTATACCACTTTTCCATAAATAAAAGTTGTATATATTCCGGAAGCTGATCCATTTTTCTACGTTTCATATTTCTGTACACCTAATTCGAAAAAGTTTTATAGGTACCTCTAATAATTAATTTTAATGATAATATTTCTATTTTTCCAGCATGTCATTGCAACTAACGTGTCATAATTGAGTATCATTACCTTGCACCAGCCCGTTAAAAAAATCATAATTTCCTTACAAAGCAGTTTTAGCCTTTGGTTGCTCCAAAAGCGTTGTCATCTAGATAGTAAAGCAGTTCATGGGATATGAAGAGCATCGAGTCTCCCAGACGCTTTGTTTATTTTTAACTTAGATTTAGAGAGCTTGGTTTGGGTCTATGCTTGCCTTGGGGTTAATACTAAGGAGGTGCACTTCTTGATGTCATAGTTTGAACACATCGCATATTTGGTATATTCTACAAGGGCACACTTATTGAGGAGGATGGGTAGTTTCCACATGCGAAGTAACCACTTTAGAGAAGGATGTTAGGTAATTGGAGGTTGGCCACTTACCTATAGGACCATGTAGCCACCTTACACAATATAGTTTAACAATGAAAACTTTTAAGGAGCCATTGATGGGATGTCACACCATGTTGGACAAAGAATGCTTGACATGTGGAGACCAAAATGAGAGGGTGCACCAACTTAGGGGTTTGTGCAACCCTAATGTGGCATGTGGTTAGAACGTTCTTAAGGAGTGCTCAATTTGAAGGAATTATTATCTTGGATTTTGTTGTAGTATTAGTATATATTTCATTGTTAGCCACCTCCACCTTAGTCTATATAAAGAAAGGATAGTGCCTTTGTTAAAACAACTACTTTGAATCTTCAATATTGATACTTGATATATATATATATAATACAAAAAGATTGAATAGATTATTCATGTAAAAGGATAAATGCTTTTGAAATGCTAACTCTAGAATTTATTTACTTGTGAAATGCAAGAGTGATATAACCTTTTGAAATGCTAGCTCTAGAGTTCATTTACTTTGTATCTTCAATATATATATAAAAAGATTGAATAAATTATTCATGTAAAAAGATAAATGCTTTTGAAATGCTAGCTCTAGAGTTCATTTACTTTGTATCTTCAATATATATATAAAAAGATTGAATAGATTATTCATATAAAAAGATAAATGCTTTTGAAATGCTAGCTCTAGAGTTCATTCACTTGTGAAATGCAAGAGTGATATAACCTTTAAAATCTAATTGTGTGAATCAAAATAGAAGATGGAACTAATATGAAATAAAATTAAGATAAAAAATAATAATAATAATAAACCATAATATAATACAAAAATAGAAATTAATAATAATAATCATAAACTTTGATAAAAATTAATAATAATAAACCATCCTATAATAATCAGTGATTGCAAATGCTATCCCCATATAATAATCAGTAATTGCAAATCCTATCCCCACAATTTGATCCGATCAAAAAATTGTACTAGTCCAGAAAGAATGGTCAGCTACTTGATGACTTGGAGCGGATGAAGTCTTCAATTTGAGCCTTGAGATCGATATCAGGGATGAGCATCTCAGGAGTAAGATGAGATCGAGTGAAAGGATCAGTAGCATCACTCAGTAGATGTCGTTCTATTGTTGCTCGATCCACAGTTATTTTTGATGAAGGTAAAATCACAGGATCCCTCATCAATGTGCACTGAATTGGATCAAGGAATTCATCGGGTATGTCTCCAAGCATAGCTTCTGTGTCCATAGCTTCAGTAGCTGCAGCTTTGGCTTTGGCACCAAGCTCTACAAACTCTCGAACCAACCTTTGGTCTTCACCAATTTTTCGAAGGACTTCAGCTGTGGCTGAAAATAACTCATCACTATAAGAACGGCCATCGCTTGATATAGCAAGTGGAAAAACATTCTCCTTATCCCCCCTGGCCAGGTGCACATAAATTTCAACAATTTGCTTCAACAGTTGTTTTGGTCTGAATTCATATTTTTCAGGGTCCTTGAGGGTGAGAGTTTTCCGTTGAGGGCCCACCAAATGTGACAAGAAATAGTTGAGCATATTGGCTACCCTTTCAACCAGTTCTGGAAGGAGAAACGGTGCTGTAATTAGGGAAGATGTGTAAGCTAACATCCCAACATCCTCATTGGCCATCGTCATGTCAATACGAACAATACTCTGGTGCTGTTGAAAAAGGTGACTTCTTTCCTGCCTCTCTTGTGGTGGTCGCTGCTCCCATTCTGCACTGTTTGCCATTTCAGCTTCCAGTGTTTTCAATTCAGGTATCTTATTCAAGCTCTCATCCAGGAGAAAGATACTATCATTGATGAGAAAATTCAAGAAGTTCAAATACACTCCCTTTTGGTGTGTTTGTGCAACCTTTATCCATGCATTCCGATGACTAGGCACCTGCCACAAGTAGTCTAGCAGTTGTGCAATATTATGGCGTATGTTGAACTTATCATAGAACTGAGTATGTGACCCAGTAAATTCGATGTCCACATAAAGCTTCATCAGGTTAAATACAAGATGCTCTTGGGCAAAGAGATGTCCTTCAAAAAGAGTAGCCATTGCTGGTAATTGCATCCAGCCATTCAAAACCTGCACCATCTTGGCCCTTAAATAAGGGTTCTTGATATAGAGTGGACTTGCCATAAACATGATAGTAAAATTCATGAAATCATCCAACACAACACCATCTAAAGCTCTTGGAACCCGAGACGTAATGAGTAAAAGCTCCATTGCATCATCCACAAAGTGTTCTGGCATGGAGGCAAATTCCACTGGGCATTCAGCAGGCAGAGGCATTCTAAATCCACCAACAAGGTTAACTAGGAATGTCAACATTAGCCTGTAGAAGCTCAAAGCTTGTTGAAGAAGTGGCACGTCCGTGAGTATTTGAGCCTCATAGCAAAGCCTTTGTTGAGAAAACAAATCAATTTCTTTCTTCGCATTAGCAATATCTTGCTCCAATTGTGGAGGAGCTCCTAGAGCAAGTTGGGTTTCAAGTGTGGCAAGTGCATCTTTACTCCTGGAGAGATCATGAATTAGAGCCTTGTAGTCGGTTAATGCTCTCAAAAAACCCAAGTTCAGTATCCGTGCTGTCATGAAAAAACATTCGGTAACAAACGAATATTTAGTAGTCTGTCTTTCATTTTCATTTTCATTGGCTCCTTGAGATTGCGCCCAAGTTGCAATCTCTTCAGATGATGCATGAATTGCTGTCAACTTCCGAAAATCAAGACGGTTGTTGTGCAGGATATAAGTGGGATTAATTAAGGTCAATTTTTTGAAATCTTCTAGAAATGGCGCACAAAGCTTGAGCATAACAGCGCTGAGATTGACAAACATGCCAGTACTGGCACATTTAAGAGGATTGATATTCATGTGTGCCCTTGCTGCATTTTTATCGATTACTTGCGCCAAGTATTGGAGAACCTTTTCACGTGTATTGGAATTCTTTAAGAGATGATGGAGAACATTATGGAGGCCTTCATATAACTGATGCATAACCGTCTTTGTTGTAGTGAATGTAGACTGCAAATCTGCCTGACGGCGAGAGTCTGGTTGAGAAAAGCATTGGTGCCCCACATCGTATTCTTCTCTTGTAAACACGTCAGGTAAAGCACTGACATGGAAAAAGGGACCCAGTATGCTGTCAACTTCAATGATTCGTCCGTCCACAAGACTGCCTTTGCAAATCCAAGATGGATGATTCACCAGATATTTTGCACAAACAGGAATATCGATCAGTTTTTTAAGGGCTCTCAACGGCTTCTGAAAATCTTGAAGAGGCGAAGCCACTTCACGAGCGGTTAACTTCAAATCTTCATAAACCCGCTCTAATATAGGATCCAAACTTTCCTCCTCAAAATCCCTGAAAAAAATCATCTAGAAACCCAGGAGGGGTTGTAATTACAGGAGTTACAGTACTGCTGCCACTGCCACCAAATGAAGCAAAATCAGCATCAGAAGCTTCATAAAGGAAGAGATCCAAGAGAGGTGACTTTTCGCTGGTTTCAGATTGAGGTTGAGGAAACATATCTGGGTTTCCCAAAACAAGTCTACTGTATGAAAGACACAACTGTCTTGCATGTTTTACTCTTTCTTCCATTTTGACGACCAATGTTTTATCCTTCAGTGAAGGCAAGCGCCGCAACTCTTCCTGTGCTCTTCGATAGCATTGGACTAGATACTGGAAAGGGGGCTCAAGGCCAGGACTGGATAACCTGTCTACCAAAATTCTCTCCATCATGTCCATGGACAAAAGTAAGGCTCTGTCTTCACTCAGTATTTCAGCCGCTGTCTGCTCCAAATATACCAGTACTGCGCCCGAAGCTTGGCTTCTTCCAGGTCCCAGCGTTACTTGAAAAATATGACGTAATAAAATATCCTCCACCTCAGCAGAGCTTCTCCTTGGCCTAGATTCTGCCATCTCTGCCATATGAGCGTTCTTGCTATATAAATCGCGGTTGTTCCAAGCACACTCCCTTAGGCGAATTCTCTCTGTTGCGTAAGTTTGGCCCCACACTATGGTAGATTAATATTTACAAGAATGACATCCTTTATAAATATATCTCTAAGCAGCTTGTGCCTTTTAATCCAAAGGTTGTGTCCTTACATACCTACATCTTTGATTTTATTTAATATTTAATATATTTTTTTATTTTTTGCATTTTTATTTGCGTACCAGGAATACATAGTATTCGGTGATTTCAATTAATCTTTCCGTACAAACCGGTAATTTCTTAAAAATGTAATGCTTACAATGGTATTGAATTTATTTTATTAAATCAAATTTTAAAAAAATGTATTTATTTAACATTTGATTGGGTTGTATTGAATGACGTCTGCAATTTAGTGCTTCACTTAGTGCGTCGCGCTTTGATCTTTTATGTCATTCTCTTTCATTTATGTGTTCGTTCTTATAATGCAACGTAAATGTCACAAGTCAACCTAAAACTTTATGAGCGTCACAATGCGACAAAACCTTTATGCGATGCAATGCTTGATACAAGTCAATAAAGTAGTTTTTATAATGCAACATAAATGTCACAATGCGACAAAACCATGGATTAATGTTACAATCAAACATGGCACTTGATGAATGTCACAATGTGACAAAACCCTTGGAAAACATTCAAGGAACATTGAAAAGTTGAATTTTAGATTGTTACATAAACATGGAGGAAACATGGAAGAATGTCACAAGCCAATCTAAAAATTTATGTGACACTTGATATCACAATTGCTAAATCACCCCTTTTTATACTTTTAACTATAAGTGTATACATATTATGGATAAAAATATTATGCGATGCAATGCTTATACCACAATTGGTAAATTGGTTATTTGTAGGCATTTTTTTCATGTATATTCATCTTGGTTTAAATATGGTCATGTCTAGACAATGGAAGTAGTTTCTAAATGTTAGATGGGTTGAGCTTCCACAATTGGTAAATTGGTCCTTTGAAGGCATTTTTTGTCATGTACATTCATCTTGGTTTAAATATGGTCATCTATATGCATCTGCACAATGGCAATAAACATCGCAATGCAACATAACCATTGATGAATTTCAAAATGCAACATAACCCTTAATGAATGATGGCATTTAATATTAATGAATTGATGTTGCATTGCATTGTCGACATAAACATCACAATGCGACATAACCCTTGATTAATGTCACAATGTGACATAACCATTCATGAATGTCATCTTCAGGAGACATCATCGCATTGCAACATAACTCTTGATGAATGTCACAATGTGACATAACCCTTAATGAATGATGACATTTAACATTAATGAATTTATGTCGCATTGCATTTCCGACCTAAACATTGCAATGCGACATAACCCTTGATGAAGGCCACAGTGTGATATAACCCTTCATGAATGTCATCTTTAGGAGACACTAAATATTATAATACAATAAAACCTTCAAGAAACATTACAAATATGAATGTCGGAATGTGACATAACCATGGATGAATGTCAAAATCAAACATAGCACTTGATGAACGTCACAATGTGACAAAACCCTTGCAAAACCTTCTAGGAACATTAAAAAAATGAATTTCAAATTGTGACATAAACATGGAGAAATGTCACAATCCAACATAAAACTTAATGAACGTCACAATGTGACAAAACCTAAAATGTGACATAACAATGATTAATGTCCCCAAACGAAAAATCTTTAACATTTCATTGACCTTACAAAACCTTATGTTTGAATTTCAAATTGTGACATAAACACGAAGGATTGTCACAATCTGACATAAAAATTAATGAACATCCTAATGAGACCAAACCTAAATTGTGACATAACAATTGATTAATGTCCCAAGCTAACATAGCCCTATAGTATGTGACAAAACCCTTGCCAAACATTCTAGGAACATTAAAATTTTGAATTTCAGATCATGACATAAACATGGAGGAATGTCACAATCCAACATAAAACTTGATGAATGCCACAATGCAACAAAACCTAATATGTGAAATAACAATTGATTAATGTCCCAAGCTGACATAACCCTATTGTATGTGACAAAACCCTTGCAAAACCTTCTAGGAACACTAAAAATTTGAATTTTAGATTGTGGAATGAACATGGAGGAATGTCGCAATCGAACATACCCCTTGATGAACATCGTAATGTAACATAACCCTTGATGAATGTACCAAGTCAACATCAATTAACATTGTGACATTCATCAATAATTAGCTATGTGACATTTCGTCTTGGCATTCATTAAGTGCTATGTGTTAAAGGGCTAAGTCTTATTAGCTATGTGTTAAATGACTAAGCTTTTATTAAGTTTGATTGACCATAGTGGTTAATTTTATGGGAACATTCATCAATAATTATGTCACATTCTATTCATGAAATTTTATGTCACATAGAGTATGAAATATAGTGCATATTCCTACAAGTTCAATGAGTTCCAATGTCTTTGTGTTAATATATGTTCACTATGTTGTCGTATAGTAATATTCCTACATGTTTAATGAATTGACTAATGTCTTTGTGTTATAAATCATTGCAAAATTAATTTGTAAAATTTATATTTATATGTAACCGGGATTCGATCCTTTTATGGGGATCACGGGTTACTAACATAGGTTCATTGAGGGGTTCTCCAGAATTTCTTACCCGATAAATTCACTTCAAAAGAAAGGAACTAAATCCATATGGTCTAATAAATGTCAAGAAAGCTTTGAAAATCTTAAACACTTGCTTCCCACCACACCTATTCTAAGAATAACGGATCCGTACAAGGACTTCATTGTATGTATGGATTCCTGCTTAGAGGGATTAGGTGGCATGCTATTTCAAGAGGATTACGTAATAAGCTACAAGTCCAGAAAAATTAAACAACATGAACGTAACTATGAGACACATGACTTAGAACTAGCTGCTATAATACATGCATTGAGGATGTGGAGACATTACTTAATAGGAAGAAAATTCACTTTGATGTCCAATAATATAAGCTTAAAATACTTATTTGATCAACAAAGTATATATGCTCGTCAATCAAGGTGGTTATCCTTCTTGAGCGAGTATTATTTTGAAATAAAACACATTAAAGGAGAAGAGAACAAGGTGGCGAATGCCCTGAGTAGGAATTTCATTCCACATTGTTCGACTGCTTTTAGCAGTTATAAGACAAATCTTGAAGATTTGATAAAAGATGCAGCTAAAAATGATGAAGAATACCTGAAACTTAAAGAACAATTAGAAAATTATGTTAATGGAAACGAATCCTCAGCTTACTCCATAAGCTCAAAAGACTTATTAGTCTGTAAAAATTGGTTATACATACCTAATTCTGAAGAAGGTAAGCAACTAATATTGAATGAGTTACATAAGAAACCGTATTCCGCAAATCCGAGTTACCAAAAGATGATAGCAAACATAAGAATAAGTTATTGTTAACCTAACATGAAGAATGATGTTGCAAATTACCTAGCTAGATGCATTGAATGTCAATAAGTAAAAATAGAACATCAACATCGTGTCGGGTACTCCAGCCCTTACCTATTCCATAATGGAAGTGGGAGATAATAAGTATGGACTTTATAATAGGATTACCTAAAAAGAATAAACAACGTGGCTCAATAATGGTAGTTGTTAATAAGTTAAGTAAAGTTTCACACTTCATTCCTGTGAAATCTACTTTTAAAGCCATTAACATAACTGATGTTTTTATGAAAGAAATATTTTGTTTGCATGGTATTTCGAAAGTTGTGATTTCTGATACAGATGCAAAATTTACAAGTAACTTTTGGAATTCCTTGTTTAAAGATCTAGATACACAGCTGAATTTCAACACTGAAGTAATCATCGTCAAACGGATGGGCAAACTGAAACAACTAATCAAGTGTTAGAAGATATGTTGCGAATGTATGTAATGGATAAACCATGTAAATGGGAAGAGTATTTGCATTTAGTATAATTTGCTTATAATAATGGGTATCAAGCTTCATTAAAGATGAGTCCATTTTAAGTCTTGTACGATTGAAAATGCCACACTCATGTGTCTTGGGATAACCCTATTGACAGGTTTGTTCTAGGACCTGACATGTTAAAGGAGATAGAACAGATGGTGAAAGAAGTGCAATAAAACTTAAAGGTTTCCCAAGATCGGCAGAAGAGTTATGTAGATTTAAAAAGACCTCCAAGAGAGTTCAACATTGGTGATCATGTATATCTAAAGGTGAAGATGAAGAAGAGTGCCTTGAGCTTGGGAAGGTGTTCCAAGCTAGCACCCATGTATTGTGGACATTTCGAAGTGTTATCTAAGATAGGGTCGGTAGCCTATCATCTTGCACTTCCCCTTAAGATAAAAGAACACGATGTATTTCATGTTTCATTATTAAAAAAATATGTGCATGATGCTGCTCATGTAATTGACTGGAATGTGATTCAGGTAGAACCCGAGGGAGACTTCCATACCAAACATTTCTGCATCCTAAAGAGGAAGGAACATATGCTACGCAATGGAGCCATCCTTCAAATAAAAGTGCAATGGAAGCACTTCAACCTTGAAGAGGAAACTTAGGAAATGGAGGATAAAATGCGAGAGGCATATCCCTCCATGTTCCATAATGAGCAAGAGAGATCATAATAAAGAACACTGAGGACGGTGTTAAGAATAAGGGGGGGAGAAATGTGATACCCCAAAACATCATTATTTATTTTGATTTAATATTTGTGACAATTATTTTATGTAACAGTTATTTAAAACTCAAAAACCCAATTAGTGACACTTTGCACAACAAACTAATTTATTTTTTAATATATAAAAGAAAAAGGCACTTGGAGAGTTCATCTAAATGAGGGGAGACCACAATGGCACAGAGAACATGTGTAAGAAAGCAAGAGAGATATTTACCAATCAAATCCAATCTAGAACTCAACTACCAGACAAGATCCTAAATCATAGGGATTGATGGATTGATTGAAGATTTGATTGGGATGGCACAAGACCTGAGAAAAACTATATATAATAGTGCACTGAGATAGCATGGGACTCCATGTTGTGCATAGAGGAACGGTGTTGAGTGTTCTCTCTTTTCAAATTCCATCATTACTTGTTACGAACCTTGAGAGAGAGAGTGCCACGTGGAAGTGATTGCTTGTCATTCTAGTTCATGGTGGTGATCCAGCTTGGGGGTGGAGTTGGGAAAAATATTGCGTTGCTTTGTCCTATTGTTGGGAGGAGCTGATTCTCCAAGAAGCTATTTTTCATAGTTTCCAAGTAAGTGTATTATTGTTTTAATGGTGAAAAATATCATTATAGTTGTCTTTATTCAGAAAACATATGTGATTGAGCCATGGAGGCATTACTCAGTTATATATATATATATATACTTTTGTTGTAAAAATTTCATAAGAAAATGATCACTGTGGTTTTTTTTTAAGTTTTTTTTTTAGAGATAATTTTATTCAGATGTATATTCCTTTGAATGCCATGGCAATAGTTCAATGACTCTGTTTAAGACATCAATAGAAATGATGATTACAGATATATTATGGAGGTTGATCTGGTTAAGATATTCCTTTAAGGACCCTTTGAAACTGTATATTTATATAAATGTTTTACAAAAATATCTTTGAATTAAGTCTCTGTAGATTTATTTTTACTGAGTACTGTTACTCTTGATATTTGAATACCTTAAGCAAATTGAGAAAATTGTGTGCATGAGTTTCTTTTTTGGGCTTAGTTTTTTCTCTTTCGATGTTATGGCGTTTGTGCTTCATTTTCCCACGAGAATGACCGGTTTTGAAATCAAACTCTGTATGGTTTTTTTTCTCTTTGCTTTGACTCGAATGATGTGTAAATGTGAACCCTAAACTCGATCTGAATAATGGATTGATAACATGTTTATGGTTCTCCCTGTTCGGACTATTCGTTGGTACACTGATTCTGTCTTGTTTATGGTTAAAACTCCAGTTCTCCCTGTTGGGACTATTCGTTGGTATGTTGACTTTGTCTTGTTTATGGTTATTTTGTTTGTTTCCATTTGTAAATAGCTCCAGTGTATACGTTGCTCCTTTTCACATTTTGTGATACTTGATGGAACCTTGTTTCTTATTTGTTGAATTTTCGAGTCTAGTTTTATAGCCATGCGGCCTATTTGACTGTTCGTTACCCAAACTTGGTGTGAGCCGACTCGTTTTTATTAACTTTGTACAAAATTGTTCCCTGTGTAATTACTCCCTTAAGTTTCGAGCGGTGAGATACATTCTTCCTCGACTATGGTGGCTAAATGCTGAAGAGAATCAATCTATTGGTTGTTTTATGGATTCCCATTTAAATCTGAAAATGGTAATACTATTATCTGAACAAAGAGAAATTTTTATCAATGAAAACATTAATCAACATATCAGTTTACAAAAACGATCATGTCATGCATTTCATAGAAATATCAATAGTATCATAAACTTATAAAATAACCATAGGGAGCTCCTAACATGGTTTTGAACAAAATAGACTATCCCAATTAATCAAAGCTTAATGGATCATTAACATATACAATTTACCCTTTCCTGACATGGTATCTTTCACAAGACACGTTTACATCACACTAAAAGAGATCCAAGCTTACACCAGTGAGATACTTCTTCTTAAATGTTATAATGTCGGACAAGCATTTACCTATTTCCTATATATGTATAAATAAGACAATTTCCTTAACATAGCCAATGCTATACCATTTTAATGCTTCAGCAATGGGACAAACTTACTTGAAATTCGAAAGCAACTTTGTCGGTTACCTCTTGACGATCTTTGGAGATGAAATTTGATGTTGCGTATTTATAGTTGCAGTTCCCTTCCTAGTTCAACCAACATTTAATTGCTTCCTCTGGCTGAGCCCAAATAGGCCCGTGTGTTTGTAACTTGTAGCTCTAATACCATATGTCACAAACCCAACTTTCTGAGTTAGTAATTTTGGTGAATTTTCAAAAATTTAATAACATTAAAGATCACCATAATGAAATTCAAGAGTCCACCATCCTTTCATAATAAAATGATGATTAGTTAATAAAAATGTTCACAAGCATAATCATATAATTTCATCTTTCCTACAATCGATACTCTTATAAACCTGGATTACTTATGACAGGGTCTTAGTCATTTATCTCCAACACTTATACAACGTCAATTTCCTTTTCATTAAGAAATATCTATGCAACTTATTTTATCACACTTTGGACAATCGTAAGTAAGAGGAAACATTGCAATTGCACACTATGTTTAATAAATTGTTTCAACCAAATCAATAGCTATATAAATCAAACAATTCATCTAAACATATTAGCTCATATTAGAGTATTCCATCTTTACCCTAAACATCTTCATGAAATTCTCACCCATTTATATGTACTTTAACCCCAATAATAAATACATCTTATACGGCCATCACTTGAACAAAATGAAACTATCAATGAATTACCTTTTACCTAAGAAAAATTTGACAAGGTATGCACTTATACATTGACATAACAACAAGGTACTCATAATCACACATATGAGCAATATACACTTATGCATTATCATAATCAACAAATCAAATCTTAATCACACATATGAGCAAGAACAAAGTAATCACAATCACACGTATGAGCGATAGATACTTATACATTGACAAACAAAGTAATCATAATCACACCTATGAGCCATAGATACTTATACATTGACATAGAAAATAAAGAAAAACTTAATCACACATAAGAGCGAAACAACATTCACAGGCCCTTTATTGAAGGAGGAGTATAACAATGTAGTTTCATAATATTTGAAAATGAAGTTTAAATGTTTTTTTTTTGAGAAGATGTAAAAGCAAAATAGTCCGGTGGGACAGAAATAATTTGTTATAGCAGGAAATATGCTGTTTTGAAAGTAGACGTTATAGTCTCATCAAGTGAACCCAATTTATTTGGGCAGTTTTTTTAATTCACTATCCAATGAATACTAAATGTAATTCGGATCTCTAAGGATGAATGAGAATTACGCTTTTTTCTTTTGGAAAAAAAAAAAAAAGAGCGAAACAACATATACCTAGTTCACCCAATCTAGGGATAAGTCCACAAAAATTGTCATATATTATTTATCCAAAATACAATGGTTAGGGTTACATCGTGCAACAAAGTTGTTGCATTCCACTTTCTCTCATCCAAAGTATTTTCAAGACATATCAACCCTAACTATGATAGGGGTCAATAATAACTCAACACGGTTCCTTTTAGACATTCAACCAAACAACAACACAAGTGCAGAGATCTATCCATGTACTAGCATATATACATAAACATACTGACAACACAAGTTGCAGGGAATCTATCTCTGTACTAGCATATATATATATGAATACTTACATCGAACAATGACCGAGGTATATAAAATACATAACAGAGTTCTTTCCAGCTTATATTGTCTTGTGCCTACCAAGATTAGCCACATCTGGTGCTACCTCTGTACTATCATATATATATATAAATAACTTAACAAAACTAATTCTATAATTAACAAACTCAATAGGATTCCAGCTGAGTAGTTGTCCTTTCCAACGATCTGTATTATATAATGCGAGCTTAACATAACATTAAAATATATAAACAGAAAGTTTGAACCTGAGATTCAATCATATAATCATAACCATGCCTAATAACTATGGGATCGACTCATGAGACCGTCCCTCAATTAATCAACGCGAAACTAAATACATTTCACCGGAAGTCGATTTGCATGTTGAAGATCGGGTTCTTGAAGGCGTTATCTTCATAACACAGAAAAAAAAATATATATATATATAACTGAAAGTCAAACTACAGGTTGGGGGTTAAGCTCTTGAAGCCTAGATATAAGATTCTAGTTGCGGTTTGGGGTATGGGCCCCTTCAAGCTGCCCTTTCCAATACATTCACCTAATGAAATAAAATATTAAACGCAAGCCATCCAATGGTCAGCCTTCGAATGGCTCCCCTACCGTTAGCTAAAAGAATTCCATCAACAGGGACTGGGATTCGAGGTCTTACAGATCCAATCTGAAGTCTCCAACATAAATAATACATAAAATGTTCAACGCAAAAGTGCAGGGTTCGATAATTTCCAACGGGATTCTATTGAGTATATAACATTTGTACGAGGATTACTAACAAAATAAATATGTGGAATAATTACAAGAAACTGAGATCTAAGGATACATATGAATGATGATTTAAACAACAAACCCATATCTCTTTCTACCACTATCTAAAAGAAAATAGTAAAAGAAAATGATGCGACCCAACACATGACTTTATCATTTTATGAGGTAGAGATCGCTTGATCGTGTTTATATAACACTAATATTCCCCCTCTAGATTGTCTCCGTAAAAAAAGACTCAGTCGCAATATAAAAATGATTATGGGATCGGGCTCCTTGAAGAGTCGTCCTTTCCCATGTACGTCGAGTCCTATTTTGATGAGCCATCAAGAAATGGAAAACATCAACCGGGATTTAAGCCTCCCTAGATCATGGTGCAGCAAAAAATATAAACTCAAACAGGGAACACGCATTTCTGCAGCACACATCAAGAAATGGAAAATCAACGGGGATTTAAGCCTTGTGCTATCCCTTCCTAGATCACAGTGTAGCAAAAATATAAACTCAAACTGAGATTACGCATCTACAGCATACTTCAAGAAATGGAATATCAACAGGGATTTAAGCTTTGCACTATCCCTTCCATCAGATCCAGCATAGCATAATAACTAGAAACTGGACAGGTTTTTTAAATCCTGCACTGAAATAAAATAGAACCTGACAAGATTCCATACAAATCTCGCGCAGCATAATGACTAGGAACTCGACAAGGTTTAAGCAAAAGCTAAATAACAATAGGAACGTAGATCGATTTTTGAGATGCGACTCCCAAGACTCTATCAACATCATGCCTAACAAAAATAAATGCAGAACTTAATCATGGCTCTATCAAGCAGTTTTGATCATAAATAATTTTTTAATTGAAAATGATAAAATATTTTATTTAAAATAACAATTCAAATATTATAAATATTTTATAAATTTTAATTTAATTTATTTTTTAAATTTAATAATTTTAAAAATTAATATTAATATTATTAAAATTAAGATGAATATTAACTTTATAAAAACATTTTAAGATTTGTTAATTTGGAAAAAAAAAACAGATAAATTAATTTGTAAATTTTTTAATACACATTAGATTGAAAACGAATAAGTATGTTACCCTTACAAATAGATGTAAGGAATCGATTTTTTTTTTAATTTTTAATTTTAAAAACCTATATTAAGATTGATATTTTCATTTCAACCTATAAAAATAAATTTAAATAATACTTAATCTATTTAAATTATTTAATGGATAGGTTTTATTGACTTAATGACAGGTTATTTACTTTATTTAATGGATAGGTTTTATTGACTTAATGAACACGCCATTAACGTAATTATTTAAGGAAAATAATGTTTATAATTATTTTATTCTTTGATTGTTCATCAATTATTCATTAATAAATCAACGGTATAATAAAAAATTTCATATTATTTTAATGAATATTAGATAAATTAACTAATAATTAATTAATTTTACTTAATGTTAATAAAAAGACCATAACATAATAATTTATTAAAAATAATATTTATATTTATTTTATTCTTTAATTTCTCCTTAATTATTCATTAATAAATTAACAATAATAAATAAATTTGTTTCTAAATTTTATTGATTTTAATAAAAACACTATAACATAATTATTTATTAAATAATTATTTATTAAAAATAATGTTTATAAGTATTTTATTCTTTGATTTCTCCTTTATTCATTAATAAATTAACCATAAAACATTGATATATATTATTTTAATGAATACATAAATCAATTAATAAATAATTGTATTAATTTTATTGATGTTAATCAACACACCATTAATATAATGAAAAAATATATATAATTATTTTATTTTATTTTATTTAATAAAATATTTAAAGCATAAAATAAAAGTAAAGATATATCTCAATTATTTTTATATTAATAAGTATTTGTATGTTTTCAATTATTTATAAAAAAATTATATTAAAAATAATAATATAATTTTTAAAATAAAAAATATTACAAGGTTTTTTTAGTTTTTTTTTTTTTATCAAACATTATTATTTTTTTTCCAAGGAAAAAAGCGTAATTTTATTTCAACAAGTGAAGAAAATTACATTCTGAATATGCATAAAAAGCATACGTTTGTCCACTCAAGGAGCAGTAAGTTCACTGTAGTGTCTTATAAACATCAAACAGTCCTCTAAAGGAAACAAAATAAAACTGATCATAGCTGTTCATTTAACTCCAAACTATCGGTTCTTAAAAACTACCTCCATGAAGTATTATATAAAGTATAGTCAAAAGAGAAACCAAGAGGACTCCCCGAGTCTCTTGTATGTGTCCACTGATATGACTGTATCATTCTGTATTAACAAGAATCTCCCTGCCATGACAGATCATGAACCAAGAAGAAATCGGTTCATAAAAAACTACCTCCATGAAATATTATATAATGTATAGACAAAAGAGTAACCAAGAGGACTCCCCGAGTCTCTTGTATGTGTCCTCGGATATGACTGTATCATTCTGTATTAACAAAAAAAACTCCCTGCCATGACAGATCATGAACCAAAAAGAAACACCAGCCCTATGTATGTGCCGGAACCGTGCCAAAAACCAATCTGTCATCCATAAAAGGTCTATGATAGTACTCATAGACTGTTCCATTGTTGACTTCCTTCACTTTCCACACCCCCACTGCCAAGTCCCTGCCAGCCTTAGAAGCCTCGTCCGCCTCCTTGTTGTTCTCCCTATATACATGTCTGCATGAAAAATGTAAAAATGACAATTTCAGTAGAAGGATGTCCTGAAGAATATTAGCAAGCCGTATATCCCTGCAAAGCTGTGTGCCATTTGTCCAATTTGTTGCATTCATTGAATCACCGAATACATTAATCCCAAGACATCCTTTTTCCTGTGCAAAAATGAGGAGAAGTTTTAAGCTCATAATTTCAGCAAAATTATTTCCCCCCTCCCCCAGTCCCCACGAAAGGTTGAAAGAATGGTTTGAAGTAAGATGTAGTAGAGCCCCTCCCCCACAATTGAATCCCGAAGCAGAACCGTCATAAAATCCCCAGGGCATCGACACATCAATGTCCAAGGGAAGGACCGCTCGCTGTTTTGCCACCACGATGTGATGAGGGAAAGCCTCTCTGAAACCACAGATTTGAACAGCAGTAACCGCCGGAGTACATAGTTTCTCATTAAAGATCATCTGATTCCGCGCCATCCAAATGCCCCACGCAACCAATAATGGAAGGTTTAAGAAAGTAATTCCGGTGGGTTCCGAAGCCCACCGAGTCCAGGCCTCCAAGACAGTAAGCCCAGCCCAGTCCAGTGGTACACGAACTATTCTGGAAACTTCCGCCCAGACTTGCACTGAAAATGTACACTGAAGGAATAAATGATAGCAGGTTTCAACGCTGGCTTTGCACAAGATGCACCAGCCCGGCCCAACCCGATTCTTCCTCTGTAAATTATCCCAGGTAGGAACCGTGTTTTCGAGGACATTCCACATAAAAAGGCGGTGTTTCAGTGGGCAGTGTATCTTCCAAATCTTTTTCCACCACCCTACCAGTTCACGAGGATTCTGGAAAAGACTCAAACTGATGTATCCCTCCCTAGGTGTGTACAAACCAGTAGGGGCGCCTTCCCAAACCAAGTAATCGTCCCTGTCCCGAAGATATATATGAGATCGAGTTAAAGCCCCAAGATAAGCCTTCAAATCAATCCTCTCGGATTCAGAAAGTGCCAGTGAATCCACATCCACCCATGACTGAGTCCACGGATAATAATTAGGGGCAGCCAAATGAGAGAGAAGTGTAATACCCAAATCCCGTAGAGTAGTGATCAGATTTGCATTCAAAATATGTTTTCCAGCACTACCAAACCATGGATCCTCCCCAATACAGAGTGTCTGCCCATTTCCCACATTCCACGCAATCAAATCTCCAATCACTGGGAACGAATTTATGATAGCTTTCCAGATGATGGAACATCCCAGATATGACTTATCCACCGTCCTGACCCATTCCAAAATAGATGCAGGGGCAATATACTTCCGAAAAACAACTTTTGTCCAGAGGTTCTCCGATTTTAGCAATCTCCACACTCCTTTTGCAGCCAAAGCCCTGGCAAAAAGATGAATATTCTTAAGACCCCATCCCCCTAGTGCTTTTGGAATGGCGATCTTCTGCCAGCGTACCCAGGGAGATACATAGTCCCCTTTACCGCTCCACAAAAAACGGAAGCATAACTGACGTGCTTTCTCCAGTATGCCTATAGGGATCCAAGTGAGGGACATCCAATAGACCGGGATGGCCTCCAAAACCGATTTCACCAGAACCAGACGGCCTGCCCGCGAGAGCCACCTGTGGCTCCAGACCTTCAGCCTCTTGTGTATTTTTTCAATAAGCCAATGCCAGTCCTGTTTAGTATAGGCATTCGGTTTTAAATGAAACCCAAGATAACAAAAGCCGTCATCAAGTGGTAAGGAAGTAAAAGAAAAGATCCTTCCCAAGGCCACAATCTCAGAATCCCTGAGTAAATGGGTTGTAAGTGTAGATTTCCGTACATTGATCTCCATTCCCGTGGCAATAGAAAAAAGTTGTAAAATGTCCCGAAGTGTTTCCAAGTCCCTAGACGATCTGGAGCAGAAGATAAGGATATCATCCACAAACAGCAGATGAGAGATAATAAAATCAGGTGCCACCTGAATACCATGCAGAGTACCCTCCCTGCAAGCATTTTTCAATGCTTTACTAAGCCCCTCAGCGACCAGCAGGAACAGTAAAGGAGACAAAGGGCATCCCTGATGAAGGCCCCTCTCAGCCCGAAAAAAGGGAGAAGCAGCACCATTGATGAGTACCGCAAAGGATACAGTAGTAATACAACTCATAATCCACCTGATAAAATCCACAGCAAAACCCAGATGAGTAAGGAGTAAATGTAAATATAACCAGCTCACCTTATCATATGCCTTTGACAAATCAATCTTGATAATGGCTCCTTTAATTTTCCGAGCTTTCATACTATGTATGCCTTCCTGCGCTACCCCTATAGCCTCATGGATTTGTCTTCCTTCCAAAAATCCAAATTGTTCCTCCGAAATATGAGTGGACAAAATACCCTTTAGTCGTCCAGCAATGATCTTTGACACCACTTTATATACACAGTTGCACAATGAAATGGGTCTGAAGTCACATAAGGAAGATGTGTTATCAGTTTTTGGAATGAGGGCAATAAAAGTGGTATTCATAGCAGCAGGAATATATCCTGATCGTCGTGTATCATCAACCATTTGCAGTAGATCATTCCCAATAAGATCAAAGAGTGCAAGAATAAATTCCACCGTCCATCCATCCGGTCCCGGGCTCTTGTCTTTTTGAAAACTCTGTAAAACCCCCTTCAATTCAGTTTCAGTAACAGTAGCCATCAGAGTAAGATTGTCATCCTCTTCCACAAAGCGAGGAAACATCTCAGCCATCCTGACCACCTCCAAAATGTTAGCCCGAGTGGGAGCTTTAAAGAGTGTTTTGAAATGATTTACCCCAACCCCAGCCATACCATCAAAAGACGTCTGGGAGTTCCCCAAGTTGTCTTCCAAACTCCAAATGGTGTTGGCCACCTTCCTTCCCTTTGCATAGGCATGGAAGAATTTTGTGTTCTCATCTCCAGCCAATAGCCAAAGTGCCCTGCTCTTCAAACGCCAGGTTTCCTCTTTTTCCAATAGAAGTTTATTTCTCTGCCCCTCCAGTGAGACCATATGGTCTTTCTCATCCTGTGATCCAAGTCCCCCATCTCGCGACTCATAAATGGTTTGCAGCTCCAATTCAATAGTCTTAAGATCCCTATCATCCCTATGTTTCTTCTCATAAGCCCAAGTCTTCACCGGCCCCTTAATCCTCTTGATATTGTCAGAGAACTGTTGTGAAGCAGAGAGACCTATCCCAGGGTTGTAGTTTTCCCAAATGTTGCCAATAAGTTCACTAAAGGTCTCATCATTAAGCCAGATCTTATTAAACTTCAGTGGCCCAGCAGGTTTCGACGGGCCATCCCGCATCTCCAAGAAAATAGGAAAGTGATCAGAGGAGCCCCCCGAGCCAACCCACTGCCTCAACAGATAGTTCCTATCTACAAAAAGTTCAGACACCAGAAAACGATCCAATCGTTTTTCTACTCTGTAATCTCCAGTTCTGTTATTTCTCCAATTAGGTTTAAGGAGTGTCGGCTCTATATCAAGCAGATTATGTGTGATCAGCTGGTGAGTAAAGAAATCAGACAAAGGGTCTGTCCGAGCTCTGCTGCCCCACACTTCAGCCGGCCCAAGTGAGAAGTTCAAATCTCCCCCAATAAGAAGATTCCCCACATCAAACAGTGGGTGTGAGAAAAGGCCTTCCCAAAAAGGAACCCTGTTCAAATAGGGTCCATAAATATTCACCACCGAGAAAGTCTCACTGAAATCCAGAGAAGTGCATTCCATCCCCAAAGCCCCTTCCATTCCCCAAAGATTATGACACTGAACCGTGTGATTGCTCCAGCCAATAGCCTGTCCTCCAGACCTTCCACGGGCATCCAAGGTGGCAAAAGTCCAGCCACCAAACCAACCTTCAAGTAAAGACTTAATAGTCTCCCCCACACCCATAGTTTCCTGAAGCAGAATGATATCCGGGTGTTCTAGAGATATCACTCTGCGCAATGCTGATCTTTTATGGGGACCAGCTAGACCCCGACAGTTAAAGGACATCACCTTCATCAACGACCCCTCTTCTGGGCACGCACCGCTCTAAGCGCCCGGTTAATAGTCACTTGTTTGCCGTCCATGAGGTCCATCTTCGCCTTAGTTTGTGCCATAGCTAGATGGGATTTCCTACCTCTGCCCTTTCCCGATTTTACAGTAGAAATATCCCCAGTACCCAACCCACCCGGGGAGATCTTCGACAGGGAGCGTAGGAAATATCCGGAGTCGGATGGGGTAGTGGGGGAGGAGGGGGAGAGATCATCAGAGGGCACAGGTTCAATCACAGTGGGATGGTCAAGCGGCAGTACCCCAGAGTTTGTTGAAGAGCATGAAGGGAGAAAAGGATCTAAACAAAGTGGTAAATCCAACTCCATAGCCGTAGAGATATTCAAATTTTTCAAAGCCTCTATCCAATCAGGTTTATCCAAAGACAAATTATTTAAAACAAAATGTAAGGACAGAGGAGTAATGGATTGAGGTATACCCGCAGATGAAGACCCAGGTGCCGTAAAAGCAGTCTGACGAGGGGGCTCCAAAGTCGTAGTAACCGTAACAGCATCCCCAGTGTGTGGCGCATCCACTCCCACCACCAGTGGTAGAATCTCAGCCTCAACCTCCAAAGAACCCGAAGCAGGTAAAGAAGTGCAAGCAGGACGTGCATCTGCCAAAAACCGAGGAGAACCATTACCTTTGTCCCCGGTCGAAACCCCAGTAGGTTGAGTAACTGCTACTGGATCCTCCACGGGAGGTGAAACAAACGCAGCATTTGGGGCTTTTTGCGGCCCAAAACTCTTCCGACGAAAGGGTAGCTTGCAATCAGCAGCTGGATGACCATATGCATGGCATCGGCGGCACCTGAAAGGCACATTTTCATAATCCAATTTCTGCGAATACACATAAGGTCCCCAGCTGAGAGTAACATCCGGTACAAGACCATCTCTGATATTCAGATTAACCAGAATCCGGGCAACCTTCCGCTGGCGAGTTTGAAGAAAGCTATAGTCCCCATCTAAATAAGTACCAATCATATCTCCAATCCCCCTGAAATGGCGCTCAGACCAATAATGAAGGGGAAGACCCGGTAGCCGAACCCAAATCGGTACAATATCCAGTCGTTCCCGACTAGCGTCAAACATCGGATGCCAGGGTTTGATCATCACGGGGCAATGGTCCCAACTCCAGTTTGAATGCAGAACCCATCTGGTATGTGCTTCATCATTGAAATTAAAGGCAAACCAGTTTCGGGTTAACTCCACCACCTCCGGAGTATAACCCAAGAAACCAGCCCAATGTTCCCGCACCCATGCTTCGATAGTGCTGAGAGCAAAGGATCTACCTAAAGCTTTGCCAACCAGAGTGATGCCCGTCATCTGAACCAGCCGATTCCACTCGATATCTTCCCCCAGAGCGTAGTTGTACCGTGTCCTACTGAGCTTCAACCAACGCTTTTTACCCCGTTTCCCCGGCTGTGCATTGTGCTGTGTATTATCTCCAGAGGATGTTCCGCCCCAATCGTCCGAGCTAGTGCCAGAGCCCAAGCAGGGGCTGGCAAAACCCCTGTGTTCATAAGGTTCCAATTGTCCCGGCCACGAGCATTCCCCACCGTCCGCAGCTAAGACTGGAGCCGCCGGAGGAACCCTATCCACATTTCCAGGATGACCCACCGCTGCAGAAACCAGGCCCTTCTGCCTGTCCACCGAGCCCTCCAGGGCAGTGATGACTTGATCCGAGGACCAAAGAGCCCCCGTATCCTTCGAAGGCGGAATGAGAGGTGTGTCGAGAGTGGGCAAAACGTTCGATCCCAAATCCGGAGAGAGGTTAAGGAAGCCCGATGGAGAGAAACCCAGTGCGGCACAGTCCGCTGCAGGAGTTACCACCGCCCCTCCTTCCCCAGGAGAAAACCCAACCTGCCAATCGGCGCCTGTAGGTTGTTTCCAGATGGCCGCATCATCGGTAGGGTCAAAAGAATAATCAAGATTTTCTTCGTAGGTAGCCATGGTTACCAGCTACCAACCTCCAGCCGTAACCCAGGTAAAGGAAGACCAGGGTAAGGTAACCAGTGATGTGTTTAATCCGGGCAGAATCCAATAAAACCGCCTATAAGGGAGTGCTATCCCCCGCGATACTGTCGGCCGCGGTCCGTTCTGTGCACTAACCCGGTGCCTAGGGTTCCACCATATCCAGCAAAAACCCCGTCGCCCGAGATAAAACTGCCATTCCTTCTAACACCGTCTTAACGTAATCCTTCATCCATAACTTCTTGGAGCTCCGTCCCAATGATCTGATTAACCTTATCAAACATTATTATAGATACACTCTATGACTATTAATTATAGACATTATAAATCTCCCTCCATATTCCTTGTACTGCTTTCTTTTCATTATACATACGTTGGTGAAATAGCATCGCTCAAGGTGAAGTGTTGCGTAGAAAGGTGACATTGACAAAATGGGAGATACGCATGAAATATAGACTTGAATTGAGTCGGGCATAGGGGGCCGGGCGAATAAATCGGCTTGAGTCACGACTCACGAGTGAGTTAGAGGGGGCGAAGAAACAAGACAAAATTTATTCATCAAGAAAAAAATGGCAGAATTCATCAATGTGCCCCACGCACTTAATCGACGAATTCTACAGCAACCTGGACTGGACTTCTTTATATGTGAACCGCCATGAACACACAACTCACAGGCTTTGAAAGGTTTTGTAGAAATGGATCTTCTTGTGACATTATTGGTTCTCTGCTGCATGCCTGCCTCTCGAGTTCTATTCCAGCTGAATTGGGCCTGCTGCAGAACCTATCGTTCCTGAGTTTAGATAGGAACAAATTGTCAGGAAGTATACCACGAGAGTTTGGCCTACTCCAGAACCTATCGTTCCTGAGTTTAGATAGCAACAAATTCTCAGGAAGTATACCACGAGAATTGGCCTTCTGCAGAAACTAGGGTTCCTGAGTTTAGATGGCAACGAATTATCAGGCAATATACCAAGAGTATTGGACTTGCTTAAAGCATTGCAAATCCTGAACTTAGATGGCAACAAATTCTTTGGCAGTATACCACCAGAGTTGGGTAATTTGACACAACTTACAGCGCTATATATTTCTGGCAAAAATATTACGGGTACTATTCCCTCTGCAATATTCCGGTCTTCCCTCCAAACTCTTTCCCTTGATCTTAGCTTATGCATACCTAAAGCCATTGCTAATTTGACCTCCTTGACCATGTTAAGACTTTACGGAAATGGTGTCACTAATATAACCGAAGACATCTCCAATTTGACTACGTTGACGAGTTTAACTTTGTCCAAATATACCCTGACTAACAACATACTTAAAGTCATAACTAATTAGATTCAATTGAGTTTTCTAAATATGTCTGAAAACAACCTTACTGGTAGCATTCCTAGATCCTTTGCAAATTTGTCTAAGTTAACTTTTTTAGATATTTCTAAAAACAAGTTTACTAGATCTCTGAAACCCTTGCCAATTTGATTCAGTTGATATATCTAGATTTATCAAAAAATAGCTTGGAGGGACCAATTCCTAATAGAATTGGTAATTGTACTTCTATGATAATTTTCTCTGCTCGATAAATATTTGCATGAAAAGAAGAAAGATGTGCTTTGCAAAATACCTAACCCTTGCCCTAGCTGCCGCCGGTGCACATGGCCGCCGGGGCTCTACAGGGATGGATCTTCCGGGAGCTGCTGAGAAGGTTGGCCGTCGTCATTGGACAGGCAGACGAGGAGGCACAACAGGCCAGAAGAGCTGGGATCACTCTGCGCCAAATACATCTCAGGGTTTGTTAACTTATGGAAGGAATGGGCGCGATGGATATTGTGAAGGCGGCGTACTCGTTTTTTGCATGAAGGCCCTTTATCCCCCAATGTTCCAACCCGATCTGGAGATATTGCAGGAGCTCGCTGCACCCATCATCGATACCTGCAAATACTTTGCATCAAAGGGCTTGGACTTGGTTGTCACGGGTATGATTGGCGTGGTGATTGTACAGTCCGGATCCTCAACAAAACTGAGAATATGGTTAGAGCGGCCGTCTATATTGCCATCAGACAAGGAATCAACAGAGACCATTCAGGATCAGCGTTTGCTTTATTTTGAGCACAGGTTTAAAAAGTCGTGGTGGGAATGGCCTGTCGTCTCCTCTTCTAGCCAGCCAAAAGACGCTGAGGAGCAAACATCATCGGCCCATCCACATGATGCAAAACGGTATGAATCACAAGATCGATTCTCTGTCTCTGGTTTTGGGGTAGAAGATGAAAGTTTCCAGATTTTTATAAAAACGCTTTCTGGGAAAACAGTTTTGGTGTGGGTTACTGCTAATGATACAGGGGAGACTCTAAATTCTATGATAGCGCAGAGAGAGGGATACTCACGAATATCCTTTTACATTCGGTATGGAGGTAAAGTGCTGAATGAGGGTGATAGGCTGAAGGACTGCCGGATTTACAAGAACTCCACTTTGCATGTGATGTACCATTTGCGGGGAGGAACGTTTGGGAAGAGAGGAACAGCAGGCCCTTCTACATACAAAGACGCAGCTCGTGCAAAGGGGCCACAGACGTCAACAGCTCCTCATTCCTCACAACCAAAGCCCTATATCGTGGAGAAACTGGATGATATCCCATCTTTGGAGGTCAAGAATACGGAGGTAACACAACTCTTTTGTAATCTTCAAACACATGCTCTCATTTTCCGTTTTAATGGCTTCTGGCCAAGATCTTATGATCTTCATAAGTGGATCTACTCAAATTGGACAACAAATTGTCAAATTCTTTTATGCTCCAAAGGATTTTTTATTGTACAGTTTGAATCCGAGGAAGAATATGAGAAGATCATTGAGCAGGGTCCTTGGTTCTGGGGACGAGCAGGGCTTTTCTTAACCCCTTGGTTTCCAGATATTGATGCCAACACTATGGTGGTAACCAAAATGCCGGTTTGGGTGAGGCTGCCAAACCTGCCTCTTCCTTTTTGGCATCATTTAGTACTGGAAGACATTGGCAATCTGCTTGGGAAGTTCATTAAAAGGGATACTGATCGGCATGAGCAGGGACTTTTCACTTATGCACGAATATGTGTGGAGATTGACCTTAGCAAAGGTCTACCGGATAGAATCAAGCTGATATTTGAAAAGCTCAAATGGATCCAGGAACTGGACTATGAAAACACTGCTTTTAGGTGCAGATTTTGTCATCTAACAGGACATTTACAAGATTTGTGCCCACTTGCTCAACGGCCTTCCAAAAAGAACCAGGGGAAGAAGACAAAGGGGAAAACATGGCAGGAAGAATATGTTCCTCCCACTGAGGATTCAGAGGGTGAGGAAAGCGAACCAGAAGAAAAACAAGAAGAGGAAGTCAATGAGGAAATAGTACATACAGCTGACACGGTGGAGACTCAACAATCAGATTCAAAAGATGTCGGTAAGGAAACACTCACGGAAAACATGCAACTAATGGCTACTTCCTTAACTGGGTCAAAACGTGCACATGAATCAGAAAATTCAGACTCTGACAAAGAAAAAACCCATGTTCAGCCAAGAGAGGAGCAGGCGAGTAAAGAGATGGTTGTAGTTGTACCCCAGCAGGGGGGATGGACAGAAGTGAAATCAAAGAAGCGAGAGAAGAAAGGGAAATTAGAGGATTATTATAAAATCCCAAATTCCTAGAAATTTTTTTTGTAACAACAATGTTCTTTTTTTCTGTAGACCTATGGTCTTGACTCAGTAGTGCTTATGCACTTACAAAATGTAATTTTGTATCGCTTCGGCTTGAAATAAAATTACGCTTTTTTTTCTTGGAAAAAAAAAAAAAAGATAATTTTCTCTACTCATTCTAATAACTTATCTGGGACATTGCCCAAATCTTTGGCCAACTGTACCCAACTTTGGCTACTTGATTTAAGGAAAAATGGATTGATAGGGGAGCTTCCTCAATACTTCACATTGTTTCATCACTTGGCATTTTTAAACCTTGGTTATAATAATTTACATGGTTGCATTCCTCAGCACATCACAAATCTCACCAAGTTGCAATTGTTGGATTTATCCAACAACAAATTCAATGGAAGAATACCAGTGCATCTTGAGAGACTCTCCAGCTTTTCCAATGTCTCAAATAAGGAAGAACTATCCGAGGAAATGGAAATTAACATGAAAGGAAGCGAGTATACTCTACCATATGTGTTTCCTATGAACAGTATATTTGATTTGTCTTGCAATAATCTCACAGGAGAAATCCCCACAAGCATAGGTAGTATGAGTCACTTGCGATTGTTGAATTTATCTCATAATCAATTGGAAGGGAAAATACCTGCATCTCTTGGTGGGATATCTACTTTGGAGCAGTTGGACTTGGCGCATAATAATTTGAATGGATCAATTCCCGAAGAGCTCTCGAAATTACATGAGTTGGCCATTTTGGATGTTTCATCAAATATTCTCTGTGGGAAAATCCCAACAGGAACACAATTTTCCACTTTCAATGTATCTTCATTCCAAAAGAAGAAGTGTCTATGGGGTTGTCCTTTAGACTCATGTAATGAAAATGAAAACCAGAGAAAAATGGTGATAATACTAGTAAGAATAGTAATGTAAGAGTGAGATGGTTAAGTCATGTGGATGAAAATATCTCATTATTAGCATTAGGGATGGAAATGGTGATTGGATTTGGGGGAGTGGTTGCTATGTTTATATTATGGGAGCAAGCTAAACATTGGGTTGTGCCCCCAAATATGCCACGACCCTATTTTGGAGTATACCGATTCTCTACTTAGTAAAGGCATCTTAAAACCAAAGATTGCCATGTTGTTAAAAAAAGAATAAGAATGTACGATGACAACCACTTTCTAGATAATATTGACATAATACGTAAATAAAATACATATTATTGTATATTTCCATAATAATTGTAAATATAAACATGTTTAAATGAATTGGTGCTCGTTGTAATTTTATACATATAATATTTTATAAAATACAATGTATTTTACAAAGTCATCATCTATATCAATTAGGGAAAATTTCTATTTGATTTTGTCTTAATTAATGTTGTGAAAATATTATGTTAATTATTATTTGTAATATTATATTAAAATATGGATTCACTTTATAAATGGTCATATTATTGGAATCCTACTCACATTTCGACAAAGTGATATGTGAATGAAAAGATAGAAATAATTAGTTTTATTTATAAATAATGTAATATTTTTAAATGATCATTATTAGATAAAGAAGTATAATTTAATTAAAGGATCATTTTGATAAGGTAATAAGTGAATGAAAATATAAAAATGGTCATTTAAATTTATAAATGATGTATTTTAATTAAACAAGTGAATATAGCAGCAAAGTTGTGCCATTTAAAAATAGTTTATAAGTAATTTAATTAATAATTTTATATAGTTGTACAATATTTTACTTTAATTTTATATAAGTACAAAGAATTGAAATATTTTTATTAAAAGATATAAAAAATTATATTCAAAACATTTATTACTTAAATGAAAGCATAACCCTAAATTATGTTATGAAGGAGTGGGGAAGCCTAAAAGGAATACGTAACCATTGATTATGCATAACCAAAATTGGTATGGAATTAAAGTTTGGAATGTTATTTGGTTTCTTTAAACTCTTTATACCGGCTTGGCATATGTCAATGATGGTGGTTATAATTGTTGTTTTACAACGGCTCCAATTATTTATTTAATTATGCAATCAAGTGAAAAAAATTCTAATAAAAGTTTGAAAATCTTCATATTTATGTATAGATAGTGCAATTCCCTAAAACTTATACGCATGCATTTTATTTCATATTTATGAACAGCTAGTGCGATATACACATGCATTTTAATTAATTTAAATCAAATTATATAACATTAACTATAAATATATAAATGGACATGCATTTTAATGTAAACCAAATTATATCACATTAACTATGAGTTATATAAATTTGTACATAACCACATTTTTAATAGAATACTCTCATTCCTTTATCACTAAACAAAGGCGTTAATTGGAGAATAATAAATTTGTGCAGTAAATAATAATAAATTAATTGCCATATAACTTGTTTCAATAAAAAATTAAAATACAATGTCATACCATGATGACATGTAGATTCTTAGATACCATTATGCATTATTGGAAAGAAGTTATCTCATATAGACATTGAAAATTATAAAACTGTTCATATTTTATAATTATATCTCGAGAAAACTAAATACATTGAATTTGGGAAAATAATGGCCAAATTAACAGTGGCCTTAATTATTATTCCCTCTATCATAATTTAATTAAATATAATTTAATTTAATTTCAATTAAAGTACATTATAATGAAGTTGCTAACCTATCATTGTAAAGCATCTCTATCTTGCAATATATATGTGGGATTATTCCATGTTATAACTTGAGACTCAAGCAGCTGAAAGTAACCGTCCCGTTGCAGATTTACAGTCCAGCCATACAACAATGTTAACAGCCATAAGTTGAAAACAAAATTAATTAATTTGTTTTATAACTGAATTTTGAAAAGAAAAAAAGGGAGTTTGCTCCCCGGCGTGATAAGAATTACGGTAACCGTCGCCGTCCCCATCGTCGTGGAAGCAACCAAAAGTCTATGGAGAGAGCGGAGCGGCGACGAAGGAAGGAAAGACTGTTTTGTGGGCCGTGCAGCAATGAAATGGCCTGATAAATAAACAAATTAACCGTGGAGTAAAGTAAAGAAGTGGTCGTACTGTGGAGGATTACTTTATTTTGGTATTTATATAAATGGGAAGGGAATAGGAATAGTAAGTGGAGGATTACTTTCTTTGGTTTCTCCTCATTATTATTACAATGCAATGTGTTGTTAAGAGTAAGAGCGAGATAAATATGTTTTATGTTTTATGAGCACGTCCATATCAGCTCAAAACCCAATCTCGTACATTTTTATTTAATGCAGCATCCACCTGTTAGGTTAACTATTTTTAAAATCTGACAATCAACTCTCAAAACAGGGGAAATTAGTCTAATCATTGTTTTCAACCAATTACAAATGAGTAAATTGATATTTTAATATTATAAAAATTATTTTTTAATTTTTAAATATTAAATTTAATATATATATTTTTTTAAACTATTGAAAATTTTATATAAATATTTTTAAAAAATTAGAAGTAATAAAAATCCAAATCCAAATTGATTACTATATAACTGCCTTCGGCAGATATAATAATAATTAGATGAAGAATTGGAACTGGTTAAATTTATTTATAAAAGAGTTTTATTTTTATATTTGTAAGTTAAGAATATTGAAAAAGAGGTTAATGGTATGATGTATATTTAAGAAATGTCATTTATACATTTTGGAAATGAAAATGCATTTATGTGTGATGTTAAAAATTAAATAAACTAAAGGAAAGCATGATCATGATAACAATGGGTGAGTTTCTTCAGGTTAGGCATGAAGCAAAGGAGGTTTCTGCAACTCACTGGTAGGAAACCCTAGATCACATTCATGGGGAAATCTCACAAGGAAAGGAGGAGGTGAAGTAGGAGATGGATTATCTTCACAAAGAGAAGGCTGAGCATGGCATGAAAAATTGCTTACTGGATATGGGAAACTTAAGCACCGGGTATACTAAATACTTAAAGATAGTTACATTGTACTGGTAGATGAAGGTGGTAATGGGAAAGGCACTACTAGAGAAGCACAAAACAACAATGAAATCATGATGTTATTGGATGAGATTTAGGATCAACTCAAAAATAGTATGAATCTTCTATCCCAAAGGTTCCACCAATTCCTCTCTCGGATGATGACAAGTTAGTTCATAAGTTTCTCTCTTTTTCACGTTAATTATAGATGTATACCCTAGGTGTTATTTAGTTATATTTGGTTCACTATTAAGAGGAGGGGTCTGGTTTCCAATTCGACATATCAATATTTTGAATTCTTTGTATTTATGCTCGCTTTAATATAAAGTTTGCTAATTTACAAAATCAAATAAAATCAAATAAGAGAGAGAGAGAGAGAGAGAGAGAGAGAGAGAGAGAGATTCCCATGTTATTATGGAATTTTTCCAAATGAAAATCTAACAAAATAGATCAAATATTTAACAAACTCACACACAAAGAAATACATTGTACTTGTATGGTGGGAGGGGGGAAGTTTATAAACCAAATTATATGAAAATTCTTAATGTTTTAAACTAATATATGATTTGTTGTATTTTCCTATTAACTATAATGAAACATAGTTAGAAAATTTAAGAACATATTCATAATAACCTCTCTTTAATCTAGAGGCAAATAGAAACTCAAAATGGTGAAGGTGGAGGAAAATACGAAATTCAGGGTAAGATCCGACATTTACAGGGAAATATGAAGAAATTCATCTCATCTTATTGTAAAATTATAAAAAGATGGTGGCTTCATGTCCATAATTGTTTTCTAATCCTTATATTCTTATGTAGTTAAATCTTATTTTTCTATCCAAAAGGGATTTTATTTTATCATGCTTCATGATCCAAAACTAAGGTTGACATGGTTGCATGATATGTACACTTTGGAATCCATCATTTCTAGGAACTTAAATTTTTTTTCCTCAAGAGTGATTAATAATCTAGCAAGATGGGAGTAGATTCAAAACTTGCACTAAAGCCATGGTTTTTCACCACCATTTTTAATTTGTACTAATTTTTTTCATGATATAGGATATGGATCTTAAATCTATCTCTATTTTTATTTAGTTAACCTATCTAGATCTTTTTGAAAACAAGTTTAGCAATAGCATTCCTGTAGCCCTTACTAATTCAAGACTAAGTTGGCCTTTCTATATCTTAATAAAAAAAATCTCGCCGGTAGCATTTGTTTATCCCTCGCCAATTTGACTTGCTTGATATTTCTAGATCTATCAAAACATAACTTGGAGGGACCTATTTCTAATGAAATTGGCAATTACACTTCTATGATAGTTTTGTTTGCTCATTCTAATAAATTTTATGGGGCACTACCCACATCTTTGGCCAGTTGTACCCATCTTATGCTATTAAGTTTAAGGAACAATGGATTGACAAGGGAGCTACCTTAGTACTTCACATTTTTTCATGACTTCACATTTTTAAGCCTTGGTTATGAAAATTTTACATGGTTGTATTCCTCAACACATCACAAATATCCCCAAGTTGCAATTGTTGGATTTATCCAACAACAAATTCAATGGAAGAATACCAGTGCATCTTGAGAGAATGGAGACTTTTCCAATGTCTCAAATAATAAAAGAATATATGAGGAAATGGTAATTAACATGAAAAGAAGTGACTATACTCTATCATATGTGTTTCCTACATATCATTGGACATTTATAGTTGGTTCAACATGCTTAAATTGGTCTTTATAACATTTCTAGCAAGCTCTATGAACTATTGAGGCAAATTTTCTCTGATACCATTAGAAACCTTAATGCTTTGATATTTAACCAATTATAAAATACACACATGCTAGTGTAGAGTTATGCAAGTGTTGTTAAACAATCCAATCAATTATGAACCCATAATTACACATCCAAACTATAAAGTAATTAAATCCATAACATGAACAATAATAATTTTGAATATTCATAAACAAATCAAGAACACTTATATTCTAGAAATTCTTCACCAACTGGCTATAGAAGAAGGATATTCCACCCGGCCATAGGATATCTATTACATTTATTATGTTTGTAACAGAGGCCACCCAGAAGTTGAGGCTATGAATCTATAAGGGAAAATTCCCAATGTTTGGATAGAGTTTCTCTCACATAACCTAATTCCTAGATTTCTGAGTTCAATTTCCACTATAAAAATTTCAGTCAACAAACCCCTCTTCTCCCCTCGGCCTAAAAAACCCAAGGAATAGGATCCCCTTCTCTAGTTAGTAATCCCTTAGGTTATCCCACTATCCTCTAGGGCTCCAACTCATGTTGGCTAGGCAAGCTCTATGTTAGGATTTCAGGGATTATCAATTGTAATTGATTCCTATTTTATCTTACAAAACACCCATAACTTAGTCATATATGCCGTATAGTTTCATGGTATTAATTTCTCACAATTTTAGTATGGAATTACTATATTGATTCCCACCAAGATTACTGTAGAGTTCTCCAAGGAATAATGAATGGGAAAAAAACTAACTTGTATTCCCAAAACCATAAGTCATACTTGCATGCCTTTGAAGTACCATGTGTACCTTGATGAGAAGTCCACATATCCCACTTAGGAAATCAATATCAAGGTAGAAGGAATTAGGATAATCATAAATTAAAGGTAGAGGGAATTAGTATAATCATACATTAATGATTTAATAAGATGATGTTAAAGAACTTGGGGTACCAATAAAATAATATTATTCTTCCTATTAGCGTGTAAACCTCTTTTCTTTCACCTTTCAAGGATTCATAGCCCTGCCCATTATTTGTCCTTGTGTTTTTGCAACCTATGATGTATTTATTGCACCGAGAGAAGCGAGGTCCTCTTCATCCCATTATGGGGGAAATGTTTGTCATGTTATGTTATGTAACGTAACATTCCCAAAAATAAAAACTAATAAAAAAAATTCATGTTGGCTCATAAAATAAATAAAAAATAAAACCAACATAGATTTATCTAAAAATCGGATCTATTAAGGATTGAGAGGGATGTGTAATTTTTTTTATCTTAAATTATTTACATATTAAGAAAAAAATTGCACCTCAAGAAATTGGATCCCTCTCAGTGCTTAATAGATCTGGGTTTAAGATGGATCTATGCCGGTATTATAGTTCAATGCAATAATTGCAAATCACATATGTCCATACCACAAATCCACCATACCCTCTATGCTACCTCTACATCTTCAATTTATAATGGAGAAAATTGTATTCTATCTAGAAGGGTTGATTATTGATTCAACTAGAGAGCCCTTGATGCAAATACCAACCTTCAATAAGTAATCCTCAACTTGAATACCTTTCCCCTGGATCTCTCTTAAGTGTATATACTTTTTTTGAGGAAAGGTTGGACAAACCTTCCACTAGATACCATGAGACGAGAAAACCATCATTGAGAAAGGATCGTCCAACCCTTCATCATGTTCCATATCCATGATAATTCCATGCTATAGGAAGGCTTGTTTGACCATACCATGAGATCTACCTAATGCAGAAAATAAGGTTAAGAAAGGGTTAACCAACCCTTCAAATAGAAACTGCATGACATGAATACCATCTTAGAGGAAGGGCCAACCAACTAATCACAGTGCTTTCCCTCTATTAGAGTACCACGTAGGAGGAAGGTCTAGATGACCTTTCATTGAGATACCCTAGAGGGTTAGATAACTGTCATGTCCCAAATTTGGCATTGGGTCACAATGGCCTAAGCCAATTGACCCTATTCATTAGAGTTGTCAAATTGATGCTAAAGGTCAAATAATTGCCAAGGAGGAAAATTACTAGTTTCCTAGGTTTGGGGTGGAAGCTTTGGGATTTCGAATAATGGGGATAATAAATGATGTTGGAACATTAGGATGGAATAAATATTTAATAAAGGAGATAAATAAATATATACAAGTGAAAATCAAAGTGGCATTTGATCATGAAGACACATGGAGGAAGTGGGACCCACACAAGCTAGAATGTATGTGCCACATGGCATCCTCTTCTTGCAATTTCGAATCTATGGGAAGCCTAATGTTCTTGGGATGAGTTATAAGTTCAATAATACTTGTCATGAGTCAATGAAGTCGAAATATAGAGGAAGAGTAACTCCCATGGAAGAGGAAGAGGCAATTTGGAGCTAGTGAGACACTTGAGCTAGATTCTCTAGCTCTATGACGACAATGATGAAGATGCTATGACACCTATGACACAAATCATACCTGAAGGATGACATATGAAATATATGACATGTCAGGGCTAAAAATAGACTCCAAGAGGGTGCTCAAGGGTGTTAGGGCAGCTAAGATGCTTCCACATGTGATTTGGTGGAAGTGGGAGACTAGGAATTGTTGTACAAGTGGCGTTCTTTGGAATCTCTTCCCAACTTGAGTTGGCATGAGTCTCTTGGAAGGAATTCGACCCTTGGAGGACATTAAAATTTTATAAATGTCAATAACAAAGAATTAAACCAGATTTTGATCATTTGTAGAATTTGCAATTGCATTTGTGTAGAGGGAGAGTTAGTGGATGACTAGTTTCTTGCCTTAGCCAATTTTGAGGGTGAAAGATTCCCATCCAAGTTGGTAATTGGAAAGGCCATTCAGACATTTCATTTGGAGCTTTAATGGAGTCTTTATTTTCAGGTTGTAAGATACAGTGCAGCTCATGGTTTCTACTATTGCAACTCACTCCTTCAACCATTTCCAGTTTTGATGGCATATTCTTGATCCTTGAGGGAGGGCGTTTTTGGTGACATATTGTACTATTTAGGGGAGATTCTGATGCCCCATTTCTTTTGTAATATGAATTAAATACTCTTTTCTTCATATCCAGAAAGTTTCAGGTCGAAATTCCAAGTAGAAATGTATAAATCTCATTTTTAATGAAAGAACGGTGCCATTTCCCCACTATCTTGTTTTGAACCAATGTAATGCTGATGATTTCGAACGAGTGGATGATTCTCTAATGAATTTGTGATTAATGGAATTCCATGGATGTATTTTACAATTTTCATGTACTGTACTTGAGCATTTGAAGTATTTTACTTAGTTTAATTTCATTGGGAGAAGAAATAGTGTCATTTCCCCAAGGGTTGAATTGGTGATTTTTGTAGTTGAATGGGAGAGGGTTCGAACAGATATAATAATAAATTAATGGTGCACATGAGACCTTAATAACATCATTAATACATTCCCTACCTCTATTCATAAATTTGAGTGGGTTTGGAGGCATTTGGGAAGCCATTTTCAGTACTTACCCTAGGGGGATTTGAACCCCAAATTACTAGTAAAATTGCATACTTGGTACGGAATATTAAGAGAGTTTTTAGAGGTCTTTTGGTGGCCATATATAATACCTAAACATTATATTCAAGTCATAATATCATTCATACACCTCCCTTTAATATTTGAAGGCATTTCGAGTCAATTTGAGACCTAGAGACCAATACTAGTCAAAGGGAAATTACTAGTAAAGTTCCCTACATTGGCTTGAATTGAAAGAGGATTTGAAGAAGTATTTTAAAGGTCCAAAAGCATCCATGAAATTCATATTTATGTTCTAACATCATCCATATACATTCTTAGAATATTTGGGAGCAATTGGAGCAATTTGGGGACCTAGAGCTCAAAACTGGTCAAAGGTCTAACTAGAGAAAAAGGTGAAAATTTGTCATTTTAATAAAATTCCTAACAAGGGATATTACAGTGATATCAGAGCATGGTCCTTGCACCTGTGGATTAGATACATACATTCAAGAATAATTGGCATCCATGTCTTACTATTATGATGAATCCTATGAGTACAATTCTTATAAGGAATATGCAGATGCTTATGAGCAATATGAAGCAGAATGTGAATGGTATGAGGAAGAGGTGCCATCATGCAACATTTCTTACAATTTCAAGATAAATGAAGTTTATTCTTATGACTTTAAATATGATGAATATGAGTTTGTCACACCAACCATTCTATGAGTGAGTTTCAAAGATGGAGAACAACATATAAAACCTTGCCCCAACAATATAAAAAATATCAAGAATATCTTGCTTCGAGCAAAAATACACAAAATGCCATGTCTTTTGAGTACTATGTTGAACATGTTTTTGAAAATAGGCCCAAAAATGAAGATGTGGAGTTAGTAAAGAAAGGTTTATTCCCTTCTTGTAAAGAACCTTGGAGTGAGTATCATATATGTGTGCATTAAATTATGTCCCACTTGAGGAGAGCTTTTGGGAATTATTCAAAAAGAGATTCCAAAGATATTGATCATAAAGAAAACAAGGGGCAAAATGCATCATCTTGCTTGAAGGATAAAAATGAAGAGACATCACAAGAGCATGAAGAAGATTCTATTGAAAATATGGAAGATCATTTCGAGACACCTTCTAGCTTGACATGAACCAAAGAGCATCTACTGATGGATGCTTAAACTATGAAGGAGTACCTACTGATGGGTGCTCACACCTCTATTTTGGTGACATAGAGATCACTTTTGAAAGTGTTGTTGCAAGCCCAATTTCCATTAAGCATGATAATGAAGACCTTGTAGCAATTGAAGAAGAACCAAGATCAACTTCCCCATCACCACTTGAGCTTCATGAAGTTGGTCCAAGCAAAAATGAAGAAGATGAGGAGGTTCATTTGCAAGAGCCTCATTTTCTTGAAGGGTCCTTAAAGATGAATGAAAATAAGATCCAAGAGTCCCTTAGCATTCTCCATGACACTCAAGCATTGGTGTCAAATTCTTGTTGGAGAGCTACTTCATTGGAGGAAACATCATTCCTTAAAGATATGGAGAAGATTCAAAGAGCAATGTGCCACATCAAAGGTAATTTCATGTCTTTGATTTTTGATAGAAACCATTTGTTTGAGCTTAATGAATTGTTACATGATGCATAATTGAAGAATAATGAGGATATTCATAATCTCACAATTCAAAATGAGCAACTTCTTGAAAAGTTGCAAGATACTTGTTTTTCCTCCTATGTTTCAAATTGTCAAATGGTAGATTGTTTGGAGGATTCTCATGACATGGTGGATCATGAGAAATGTGTAAATTTGAATGTGCTTAATGTGTTTGAAGATGAACTTGAAGAAATCCAAACACTTGATGTGGTGGAAGAGGAACTTGAATTGTCTCTTGATGAAGGTTATGCAATTTTTAAATAAGAGCATGATTCCTCTACATTGGAACCAATCTATGACAAAGGTTTCACACTTTTGAAGGAGCTGCATGATACTACCCATATGGATCCTTTCCATGATGAAACTTCTGCACTTTTTGATCATTTGGGTGAGTTAGTTCATTCTCCTACATCCTACAATTCCATGTTTTGCAGCATTAGTCTCAATGAAGTATGGGTGAAAGGGTTCTTTTTTATGGTGCCACATGAGGAGTATGGAACTCCTAGATTTACCTTTTATGATGACATGGTTGGAGCACATTATTATTCACATTTTCAACAGCATCATTTGTCACTTTATGATGATGCACATCTACATGGATGCACCTATGATATGCATTTGAGTCACTTGAAGACTTATGGTTTTTCTTGCTCAACACTTGGTTCATTTGATGTTAGAGGAACTTCATCCAACACTTGGGTGAATATATTTATAATGGGAGAACATTTTTGTTGGAAGCCACATACTTTGTTACATATTTATGATTCTTACATTCATGGATGTATGGGTGAGACTTATTTGAGTCCTTTGAAGTCTCCTTGTTTTTTATGCTCATTATTTGCTTCAGATTTTAGTGGAGACTCTTCATTCACTTCTTGGATGAAGGAATACATGGTTGAATATTTTGATGCATATCACATCCATTTGGAGCAGCATTATAGGACATGGGATCCTCACCTATGTCATTAGAGCAGATTTGAAGGGTCACTTGAAGATTGTATGCACTTGAAAAATGGTGGTCTACATGCTTGGAGGTATAAGCACTTTCATGACTCTTTGATGAAGCATATCCTTGATGTACATTTTCATTATGTTGTTATGTACTTTGATGATATATATTTTGTACTCATGATGTTTGGAAGAATTCATACAAGAAAATGGGATCCAGGAATCCTCTTATCTAATGGTATGGGTTGGAGAGCACTCTTAATTGTTGGGGTGCAATACAAGCAATGGGACCCTGGGATCATTTTTGTCTCATTGGTTTCAATTTTTTGGGGAAACAAGCAGTATGGGAGATGGATTCCCCACTTAATAAAGTGATTTTTATTAGAATAGTGCAACAACAAGCATGGTGGTTCCTCTCTAAAATCTTCATGAAAACTCAAAGACTCAGGTTGGGCAATTCAATGGCAACTTCAGAGAATTATACAGAAAGCAGGTTCTTCAACACCCATGTTTGAAATTGCTTGAGGACAAGCAATATTGGGAAGGGAGGATTTGTCATGTCCCAAATTTGGCATTGGGTCACAATGGACTAAGAAAATTGACCCTTTTCATTAGAGTTATCAAATTGATGCTAAAGGTCAAATAATTGCCAAGGGGGGGAATTACTAGTTTCCTAGGTTTGGGGTGGAAGCTTTGGGATTTGGAATAATGGGGATAATAAATGATGTTGGAACATTAGGATGGAATAAATATTTAATAAATGAGATAAATAAATATATACAATTGAAAATCAAAGTGGCATTTGATCATGAAGACACGTGGAGGAAGTGGGACCCACACAAGCTAGAATGTATGTGCCACATGGCATCCTCTTCTTGCAATTTCAAATATATGGGAAGCCTAATGTTCTTGGGATGAGTTATAAGTTCAATAATACTTGTCATGAGTCAATGAGGTCGAAATATAGAGGAAGAGTAACTCCCATGGAAGAGGAAGAGGCAATTTGGAGCTAGTGAGACACTTGGGCCAGATTCCCTAGCTCTATGACGACAATGATGAAGATGCTATGACACCTATGACACAAATCAGGCCTGAAGGATGACATATGAAATATATGACATGTCAGGGCTAAAAATAGACTCCAAGAGTGCGCTCAAGGGTGTTAGGGCAGCTAAGATGCTTCCACATGTGATTTGGTGGAAGTGGGAGACTAGAAATTGTTGTACAAGTGGCGTTCTTTGGAATCTCTTCCCAACTTGAGTTGGCATGAGTCTCTTGGAAGGAATTCGACCCATTAAGGACACTAGAAATTTATAAATGTCAATAACAAATAATGAAACCATATTTTGATCATTTGTGGAATTTGCAATTGCATTTGTGTAGAGGGAGAGCTAGTGGATGACTAGTTTCTTGCCTTAGCCAATTTTGAGGGTGAAAGATTCTCATCCAAGTTGGTAATTGGAAAGGCCATTCAGACCTTTCATTTAGAGCTTTAATGGAGTCTTTATTTGCAGGTGTAATCTACAAGGAATCTCATGGTTTCTTCTATTGCAGCTCACTCCTTCAACCATTTCCAGTTTTGATGGCATATTCTTGATCCTTGAGGGAGGGAATTTTTGGTGACATATTGTAATATTTAGGGGAGCTTCTAATGCCCCATTTATTTTTTAATATGAATTAAATACTCTTTTCTTCATCTCTAGAAATTTTCAGGTCAAAATTCCAAGTAGAAATGTATAAATCTCATTTTTAATGAAAGAACAGTGCCATTTCCCCACTATCTTGTTGTGAACCAATGTAATGTTGATGATTTCGAATGAATGGATGATTCTCTGATGTATTTGTGATTAATGGACTTCCATGGATGTATTTTAAAATTTTCATGTACTTTACTTGAGCATTTGAAGTATTTTACTCAGTTTAATTGTATTGGGAAAAGAAATAGTGTCATTTCCCCAAGGGTTGAATTAGTGATTTTTGCAGTTGAATGGGAGAGGGTTGGAACAGATATAATAATCAATTAATGGTGCATATGAGACCTTAATAACATCCTTAATACATTCCCTACCTCTATTCATAAATTTGAGTGGGTTTGGAGGCATTTGGGAAGCCATTTTCAGTACTTACCCTAGGGGGATTTGAACCCCAAATTACTAGTAAAATTGCATACTTGGTCCAGAATATTAAGAGAGTTTTAAAAGGTCTTTTGGTGGCCATATATAATCCCTGAACATCATATTCAAGTCCTAATATCATTCATACACCTCCCTTTAATATTTGAAGGCATTTGGAGTCAATTTGAGACCTAGAGACCAATACTAGTCAAAGGGAAATTACTAGTAAAGTTCCCTACATTGGCCAGAATTGAAAGAGGATTTGCAGAAGTATTTTAAAGGTCCAAAAGAATCCCTGAAATTCATATTTATGTTCTAACATCATCCATATACCATCTCAGAATATTTGGGAGCAATTGGAGCAATTTGGGGACATAGAGCTCAAAACTAGTCAAAGGTCTAACTAGAGAAAAAAGTGAAAAATTTTCATTTTAATAAAATTACTAACAAGGGATATTACAATAACCCTATACAAAAATACCAACCTTAAAGTAGGGTTAGTTGAACCTTCTCCATACCTGAATTCTCAAGAAGGGGGGTTACAACAAGGGTCATTTGATATTTCCTCAATGGTTTTAATCTCATTGTAGGTTATTTGGTGGAAGGGTCCAATGATGTTCTCCAAGCATAAAATTCTCATTGTCATAGATCATGGAGAAGGGAATTTTTAGCCTTCCTAAAGGTTTTTATTTGCATCGAGTTTTATCGAGTGGAAGTTTCAAATGACCCTTCTCCATAAATGTTTCCACATAAATGAACCCCAAGGAAGGTTTTGGAAAACATTATTATTTCATGGTATTCTAATAAATGATGAGTTTGAAGAAAATTCAACCTATCCTTCCTCAATGCTAGTGTTTACATGGTGGGTTTTTTAGTGAAAGGTATGCATGTCATGGTTTATATATTTGTATTGGAAGGGTTTCTTAAATAACATGTTTGAGGAAGGTTCAAGGAACCATTCTCCATTTCTCTATGCATTCCAATTCTATGCTAGATAAATGCCACCTTATTCTTCCATGGGACCCCCGTTCATCGAAATCCATGCTTAAGGAAATATCATCTAATCGTTCCACTAGATACCCAAGATTCACTTTACAAAAAATATATTATTGAGGAGGAGTCAGTCAATCCTTCTTCTTGGTCCCTCTCCATGAGAATTATATGATGGGGGATAGTACCATGATGATTACCTTATATTTTTTCTATGAAAAGGATATTCTTGAGGAAGAGTCATCTAACCCTTTCAATAGATACCCTATGACATAAATATCTCTTTGAAGAAGGGTCAGTTGACCATAGTATGGGATCCAAATTCCGTGAAAAATATTCTTGAGGAGGGGTTGATATATCCTTCTCCATGAGAATTCAATACTAGAGGAAGATTCATCCTACCATTCCCTGAGATCCATTTCATGCAAAAAAAATTCTTGAACAAAAGGTCAATCAACACTTCTTTGTTTTGCTACACATGCACATTCTATAATAGAGGAATTTCACCTTATTTCTCCAAGCAATCCCCTTTCATTTGATTCTATGCTTGAGGAAATATTGACCCACCCTTCCACTAGCTACTCAAGATCCCCCTTACATGAAAAATATTCATCGGGAAGGGTCATTCAATCCTTCTTACCCATTCCTCTCCATGATAATTCTATGTTATAGGATAGTCAAATGACCATTACCTAGGACCTTATGTAGGAAAAAAATATGGAAAAGGGTAGGTTGACCCTTTTAATAGATACCATATTACATAAATATTTATATAAATAAGATTCAATTAACATTAAATCAAGATCCACCTTATGTGAAAATATTCTTTAGGATCTACTAGTGGATCATTATCCATGAGAATTCAATATAAGAAGAAGAGTCACCCTACCCTTCCCCAATATCCCTCTCATGCAAAAACTTTGTTTGAAGGAACGGTTAGCTGAGAATTCTCCATTTCTCTAGTCATGCACATCCAATACTAAAGGAATTCCACCTTATTCCTCCAGGGGATATCCCTTCATCGAAATCCATGCTTTAGGAATGGTCATTCAAACCTTCTACTAGATTCCTCAGATCCTCCTCATGTGAAAAATATTCATGAGGAACGGTCGATTGATCCTTGATCCCAATCCCTATCTATGAGAATCCTATACTAGATGATAGTCCCATGACCATTACCTAGGGTCCCCCTTACATGGAAAATATTCTCAACAAAGGGTTGACCGACCCTTTCAATAGATACCATTTGACATCAATACTTCTTTGAAGAAATATTGGTTGACCCTTAATTGGGTTGCACCTTACACAAAAATAATTTTGAGGAAGGGTCATATGATCCTTCTTCCTAATCCCTCTCCATTACAACTCTATATTGGATGAGAGTCCCATGACCATTACCTGGGATTCCATTACATGAAAAATATTCTTGAGGAAGTAGTGATAGACCCTTTTAATAGATACCCTATGACATAAATACTTATTTGAAGAAGAATCATTTGACCCTTAACCAAGTTCCACCTTATGAGAAAAATATTCTTGAGGAATAGTTGGTGGATCTTTCTTTGGCATCCTTGACCATGAGAATTCAATACTTAAGGAAGAGTCAACCTACCCTTCCCTAATATCCCTCTCATTCATGAACTCTTGTCTCTACCTAAATTAATGATTGATCGATCCTTCTTCATTTTTCCACACATGTGCATTCTATGTTGGAGGAAGGCCACCTTTTTCCTCGATGGAATACCCCTTCAATGGAATACATGCTTAAGTAAATATTGATTGACCCTTCCATGAGATACTTAGGACCCCCCTTATGCAAACAATATTTTTGAGGAAGGGTTAGTTGATCCTTCTTCATGATCCCTCTCCATAAGAATTATATTCTGGAGGATAATCGAGATCACCATTACCTTGGATCCTCCTTTAAAACATATTATTGAGGAAGGTTCATTTAATTATTTCAAAAGATACCCTATGATGAAAATAATTCTTCGAATAAGGGTTGGTTGCCCCTAAACTAGGATCCACCACCTAATGCAAAAAATATTCCTAAGGAAATGTCATCTTACGCTTATCCGAGATCCCTCTTATGTAAAAAATGTCCTTGAAGTAAGGATTGGACAACACTTCCATCAGATTCCTCATGACATGAAATCCATCTTTAAGGAAGGGTCAGCTGGTTATTTTAATAGATACCTAGTGACCAAAATACCACCTTATAGGAAGGCTTGGCCAACCCTTCAATCGAATCCCTTCTATGCAAAGATAATTATTGAAAAAGGCTTAGCCAATCCTTCTTCATGATGTGTCTTGAAGAAAGGTCAATTGACCCTTTCAGTAGATTCCCCACAATGTGAATATCATATTTGAGGAAGTTTCGGTCATCCTTTCTCCTTGCTTCCGCTGCATCAGAATACTATGCTTGGAGAAGGTTCAGTTAACCCTTTTATTGGATACCCCTCAATGAGAATATGATCATTAAGGACCAGTGAGTTTTTTTTCTTTCTTATTACATTAGTTATTTACTTAATTGAATCACTTGTTGCACCCACATTTCACTTGCATTTAATGAAGTAATATTTAAAATTAGTGTTAGTATTGTTTAACTACCCCCATTAGTCTTGCATGGAGCTATTACTTGAGATAGTACGTATTGCTTAGTGTCAATATTTCTCCTCCTAGACATTATAGACGACTTTGAGGATGATTCCCCTCTTTGTGATTCCTAGATGGGTTATGAACCTACCTCAACATGTGAGAATTGAACAACAACAACCTCTCGTCTCACCTAGTTCCCCTTCAATATCATCACATATAGGCTCTTCATAGCCAAAATCACCACAAATCACCACCTTCACCCAATGATACTACCTCATTTAGAAACCAAACATCCAACACATATGGCATTACTTTCCCCAACTCTCATTGTACCAATCAACCTAATGTAAATGTCAACCTGAATGTGAGTGCAACCACCAATGCAACCCTAATTTCAACATTTAACTGAGCCATTTTATGGATAGTGTGAACCTACCAGAGACATGATCCTACATGGCCTCTAATTCCCACTATATTACCCTTAGACACCCCTAAGTTTTAATATAATGCAAGAGAGGACCCATCCAACCATATCATGTCATTTCATCTATGGTTCTCCTCCAATAGCATCATAGACGATTCTATCCATTTTTTATTATTCCAAATAACCCTTACTAGAGTAGCATCAAACTGGTATATTGAATAGCTCAAAGTGGTAGATTGAATAGCCCTACACAAGACATCCCAACTTTTTGTTGTTCGCATATACTTTCCTCACCTTCTTCTACTTACCCAATTGATATGATAAGGGAGGAGAAATTATTTTGTTGTGTTGTCAAAACATGACTACCCATATCACAGATCACGTCCATGAATCATTCACAAGATCAAACTAGATGACCACATATTCCTAGATTGGTTCATGAAATTTCAATTACCCACCATAGCTAAGGATGTTTCTTTCAAGCAGTTATAGATGGAATAAGAAGCTATATTAAAGGCTCATAAATATGTTCTGATATATGGTCAATATAGCTATTTGTATTCGATCATCCATAACTCACCCCATAGTGACTCCTCACAATGAGATTAAATGGGGACATCCCATCCTGTGGATGGTGTGATTAGTGCAATAGCATCTACATCCAACCCATGCACCCAAATTCCACTTTTATGATAACCAAGTTAGAGTAGCTTCACACTTTGTATGAAAGTCAATTAGTAGCAGTAAGACAATTAATTTTATAGCAATTCACACCAACAGTAAAACCCCCAAGAGATGTGAATGAAACAATTAATACCAATTTCACTTTAAACCACTTTTTCATGTATATGAATATTAATAGGATGCAAACTTCAGACTTTATGACTGTAAGTGAAAGTGTATTTTCAGACACCTATTATCAAATGTAATGGCTCTTTAACAATTGAAAATTACTAACCTCTAACGTTATTTATGTGTTGACTTTAGCAGGTGTTAAGGCATGCATAGGAGGGTTGTCAATGAAAACAGTATGTTTCCCTAGCAAACTTGCCAACAACATAAAGAAATGTCAAGGAGAGGGTTTCTCCAGCCTTTGGAAAGCCTACAAATGGAGGTCCAAGACCTCCAGAGTGAAGACCGAGGGTTATGAGGTCTTGAAGGAAAGAGGCTAAGGTTCTGATTAGGAAGTTTAGGCCTTTGAGGACTAGATGATGCATGGGAAAAGAGGAACGAAGGAGAGAAAGAGGGGAGGAGAAAGGAAATGAAGGTGGAGGGAAGAAAGGAAGAGGAAGAAGGGAAAATTAAGGAGAAAGGGAGGAAAGGGGTGGATATTAGAGAGAGGATGAAGGGATAAGAATAGTAGAGGAGGAGGATAATAAGAATATAAGGCAGTGAAGCAGAGGAGAGGAAGAAAATAGAGCAACGAGGAGGAAGAGAAGGGTTAGGGCTATTAGGTAAGGACAATCTGCAATATTTTGAAGACATGGGAGCAATAGCCAATAGGGCTTCCCAAGGGCTGATATGAAGGGAACAAGAGAGGTCGTGAGGGTTAGGAGGGGTAGGAAAGGGATGGCTTGGGAAAAGGACTATTTTAGGGTAGTTTTAGGACTGCTTTTTGGTATTTTTTAGGGTTTTTTAGGAATTTAATTATTTTTTAGGATTTTTAGGGCTCCTAAAATTTCTCCCTAGGGTTTCTAGGGACAAATAGGGCAGGCCAAAATTGTAGGATAGAGAGCCGAAATTTTTTGGAGGCCCAAAATTTGGAATTTGTTTTTAATTTTCTAGGGTTAGGGTTTCAGATTTTAGGGTTTTTAATAATGTACAAAATAGAAATAAAACTAATTACAAAAATAAATACAAAGATTAAACATAAAATAATAATTACAAATGTACAAACTAGAGTTTGATGTAGAGAAAACGGACAAAATTAGGGTTTTAATGGATGTTACCCCAAACCCTAGCCTTGGAGGAAGGTGACCAGCCTTCCTCTTGGAGGTAATTCTCCTTGCTACTAGGTTAGGGATTCTTGAAATAAACTCTAGGGTTGGTTTCAAGAGCCTAAACTGGGGAAAAGTTGGAGCTCCAAGGCCAAACTTTGTAAAAACCTCCTCTTGGGAGCGTTTTTACTATGCAATGAGGATAGAACAACAGGAAAAAGACCTATTCAAAGAGATTGTATCCCTAGGGCTACCATTAAATCATCCAAGATGAAAATTTTTACCTACCATTCATAAAGCAAACCTTAAAAATGTAAAAGACTTACTTAGCATGAGTTATTCCAACCATTCTAGCATCCACAAAGCATTAGTAAGACAAATAAAGCATCCAACTTCATCCAAGAGAAAAAAGAATCATCCCTCCAAGAGGTGCGCATAACTTCATAAGGCCCTTCTAGGGTAAAAGAGTAGCAAAATGAATTTTATCCCATAAGTTGTGTGTAAAAATGAAGTGAGGAGATTGTATTTATATGATATCACACTCACTTTTTACAAAATAACCAAGCCTACATGTTTTTAAATGTCAATTTAAAATTAAAACATGTCAACTTAAAATTATAACATAAAATAATCAAATATGTGGGTAACTCGGGGCATTTTCCCCGGAGCTTACCCAAAAGTGACTAAAATAGCTAAAAATGAGCAAAATACTCCAAACATAAGGCTGGAGTAGGCAGGGGGGGGGAATCATGCCCCATATAAGCCCAATAGTAGTTAAAATCCCTCAACACCCCCCCATATCATGCAGTATGGATTAGTACAAGAGATGACATCATCATGAGAAGAAGCCCAAGGAGAGAGGGTGCTATGATGCAGAGGGACCAGAAGGGTGTCAGTGGTGACCTGGAAGAGAGATGAAAGCCTCAGTGCTGAGAAAAATGCCACCAAAGTGATGAAATGGGTGAGAGGTCATGTGACCCAGTGACACACCCCTAGGATCCCCGGACACCAACCTCAAGGATTCAATCCCTTTAATGAGACAGTCAACAATGCCACTAATCCATAATACTCCTAATAGAAGGACCAAAAGGCCTAGCCATGACCTCCACTCAGCAAATGTTGGATAACGACCCTCATGGTCTAAAAAAAAAATTAACCTCTCTCCCTGGGAACACATTTAAAGGTGCGTCGGTATTGGTTCCATGTAACACTGGCTCCAACTGTGGGATGAGTGCTTTTTCCTGAGTGCTCAAGAACCTATGAATCTTTTGATACTTGTAGACCTACACAGACATCAAATATCCAAGGAGGTCAATGGAATCATGAGGCAGACACTTCTGTCCTTCCTTGCTGAGTATAATGAGATGCAAACTAAATAATAACCAATTGACCCACGCAAAGATGAAAGGACAAATGCAATGCACAAGTAATAGTATATGCCTAACTCGAATGAAACCTAACCTACCTATGTTAAACCTAACAATCAAAGATGGTTAAGTGAAATCATCCACCAATGTAACCAGCTGAATAAGTCATTCATACCTGATCCTTTACATTTATCTTTAGAGAAAATCCATGATAAGATCTCATCGATGACAAACCAAGTACATACCAAGGTCTTCCTTAGGATAAGAAATGAAAGCTAGATGATTACGGGTCCCTGGAATATTTGATATTGTTGCCATGGAGAAGGATTTCTTCGACAATATTCATTTATCCATGCTTCTCTTGGACTTACATATGGGCCAACTCCATCATATATATGCATTGATAAAAAAATTGCCTCAAACTGGCTGGCTGATTTTGAACTTGGGAGGCCATTAATAGAGGTGTACCTTGAAAATATTCATATGCCAGCCGTAACTTGTTCCTCCACCTGCTTAAGCATTTCTTTGGATACACAAGCATATTGTTCATATTTATAATAATCATGTTAGTACCCCCAATAATATTTAAAATTTTGCAATTGTCAGCCACATAATCTATGCCTTCACATTCCAAGCGAAAAGATAAACAATAGAAATACTAACAATGTGAAAAGAATGTCATACTTGTCCACATACCTGTATTGGTTTTACTTAAATTCATTGTTGGGAACTTACCGACACTATATAGAAATGGTTGAACAATTTCTTGAATACTTCCTGAGGAACATAGCTGGGAATGATAATCTGGGCTCTGAATAACTGCAAGTGAATCCCTCGTATAACATGCTTCATTGTCCCCGATGCTGGATAAGTACGACTAATTTGAATCCATGGAGATAACACCAGAGATATGGGACCCCAAATCATAGTAAGGCATCTGCATATGGTACTCATCTATAATGCCAAGAGGACCCACATCTCGGGGTACTTCATCATCAAAAGTAAGGCCGAAAGGGCTGACCCAATATTCATTATTAGCATCCTGAAGAGATGGAATAATCTTATCTTGTTCGATAGAGCTTTCATTGATTAAGTATTCAAATATCCTTGTCGGAGGTAGTTATGACTTTTTCATCCCAAACAGTATCTGATTTTGGATCAAACTGATCCATATTATCCTTTGGCTCTTCTGTGAATGGCCAGAAGACTTCATTGACTTCTTCTTCGTCATCGCAAATTCTGCAAATAACACTACTAGGCCTCGAAGAATTGTAAAGTGGAGGACCCATAAATTTCCAATAATCATCGTCCTCATCAATTCTGTCATTATGATCCAAGTTATCCAATATGTCGTAAAGATAACTCACCCTTTCCTTCTTCTCTTCCATTTCTTCAACTAGGACTTCTTGGTCTTCATATGTAGGATCACAATCATATTCATCTTCATGAGGAACTTCGTCTCCGGATAATATGCTTGAGATATCATCAATAGCCTCTTCAACCTGAATTTTGTTTTGGATTTCTTTATTGAAAAAGTTCCTTGCATGTTCGACATGAGGCATACATTTGTTACATCATTCTGGATCCCAGTAGCTACAGAATGTTTCTACCAATTCTGCAAAAGATGATATTGTTCCTTTTTCCATGCCCATAAACCAAGCAAGAGCCTTTCCTCCCAGGTGATGAACGAATGATCTCATGTAAACGTCTTCTTCCTTTTTAATACTGTATTCTGTATCCAATGTCATAAACCATTCAACGTGGTGTAGGGAATTGTTATATGTCAAATATGCACTTCTCCGTCCATGATCACATTTAGTTGTTGATCACACAAAAGGACAACTTGGATTGAAGAGCAAGATTGGCCTAGGTGATGTATGGACTAGACTTACCCCTCTACAACTAACAAAACCATGTTTAAACCTACATTTTGACATGTGCGCTACTCTATAGGAATGATAGTACCGCATATCTGGAAGTTTGCCCTACTCTACAGGTATGATAGTAGCGTACAGCTGCTACTATGCCCTACTTTACTTAAGCAAACTAGCACACAGCTCAAAAATAGTTGCAAACGCTGGTTGTAAAGTACTAGACTTGCATACCATGTGCTACTATGCTTTAATAAACTCCCGCACATCTTAAGATGAAATAAAAAAATATATATTAGTTTGACGAATTGGGATTAGTTGAAGTTGGTCCACAACTTCCCCAACCTCCAAATCAAACTACCTCTCGATCCAAACTGCCTACCTTGTCCCATAAATACAAGGGGGATGCATGAGAGAGGGAAAGGAGAAACTATGCATTAAGGGTTGTTATGCTGGAGGAATCCCAAAGTTAGTGTGAAGAGTAGGAGCCCAGAATCTGGTTGCACAAGCACTCTGAATGATCAGGTATAATTGTATTGGTTATTTGCTTTTGACAATAAAGGTTTAAATACCCTTCCTGTCCCAATCAAATGTCTAATGGATTGCATGTTTGTTTGGTTAAATGGTTGATTGTATTTGATGTCTAAATTGTATTTCAATTTCATCATTGTTATATCAGTCAAGATACGCTGAGGAAGGTATCTTTTGTATTGCAGGTTCATCAAGTGGAAGATCAAGTGAAGGATTGATCGAAGGAGTGAGCGAAAGCTAGGATCAAACGTCGTTAATAAGGTATGCCTTCTAATATCTTGATCTTTTTCCTTTTGTAGAATTCTATGTGATATGATCAATGTATTTACCTGTCACCCCAGAATTTGGCAGTGTTCCTCTGCTTGCTATAAGGTAGAAATCCTGAACAACAGGAATTACCACAATCACCCTTGAATCCATGCCATAATATCTTTGGTAACTCATCTAAACGTCCTGAAAATTTTGACAAATCAAGAGGAGCGAAACCTATTTCCATCTCCACATCTATTGGATTATCAGGATCTTTAAATTCAAATGAAATATCCTCATTGATTTCTTCATTAGGACCATCTTGTTTCTAGATGTTTCCCAAGGTCTCTTCCAACATATGGTTGATCATGGCCTTTCTTACATGTTCCTACATAGCATGATCTCATTCCTCATTGAATGCATCGATCAACTACCTAAGTGAAGAAAAACATTTACGAGGAAATCCTTCATACCAATTTATGACATTCTAGTTGTCCTCTAAGTTGAGGGACAGTAGAAAAAGCTTCATTCTAATATCCTCATGTATGATATTGCTTCCTTGGAGAAATCGCATGAACGACTAGATATGTGTTGATGCATGATACTTATATTCATGAAATAATGGAAAAAGTGCTTTCCCATCGTCTTCAATGGCATACCGATGTGGATATCCCAAAATGTATGAAAAATCCAATATATCCATCCACAATTCATAAGAAGATGCCATATCATTTGGCTTCCTTGTCTTTATAGAGTACTTCTGTTATTTTTCTTCAATTGGAGTCACCAAGAGAGACCTGCCCAGTTAGTTCAACAAATCTCACCAAAGTACCAAAAACAAGGGCATGCCTGAGATAATGGTGATTGAGTTCTTGGTGGAGTCGTCGAATAAACCTGTCAACTTAGTCCTTACAAAATATAGATATATTGATAAAAAGGACGTACCTTAAGATTTACCAATGTGTCATTTTCACCAAGGGATGGAAAATATGACCTAAGTAATACACCCTAACTGTCGTAGAACAGTTCAAAAGTGTCCCCGGCAACGGCGCCAAAAATGTTACTGGGTGAACTAGCAGGGCTAGTATCCGTTGAAAAAATGTATGGATAAAATGACCAATGTCACCTTATTCACTCCTCCAAACTACTTTGGAGAGTCAGAACCTCCAAGGGGAGAGCCCTTCTATGATCTACAAAACACTTAAGATGCTATGTCTTCTAAGCAAGGAGTCAATGACCAGTGCCTTAACCAATATGTTATGTGAATGAAGAAGACATACTATGTAATCATGCACTTAGTAGATGTCAAATAATATGACATTAGTGTATTCACAATCAATGGAAATAAAGTCATTCAACAACGACTAGCCAACTACCACATGCATAGATCATCAATTGAGTGTAGGTGTCAACGTATAATAATACCAAGTGAACATGTGCAAGATTAATAATATAACATTCAATGGTACTCTAGTATGTAAGTAATATAATTCATCAACGATCAGCATCAACCATGTAACATAGATTACAAATTACTACTAACTCGTACAAGGCTGATATAATTCAGTATAGTAGTATGTAAGAGCAGTAAGTTAGGAGCAATGTATATAATAATGTTTCTAATGTAGCTTCCAACACTTAACCACTTTTATGATAACCAAGTTAGAGTAGCTTCACACTTTGTATGAAAGTCAATTAGTAGCAGTAAGACAGTTAATTCTATATCAATTCGTACCAACAATAAGACTACCCAAGAGATGTGAATGAAATAATTAATACCGATTTCACTTTAAACCACTTTTTCATGTATATGATTGTCAATAGGATGCAAACTCCAGACTTTTTGGCAGTAAGTAAAACTGTATTTTCAGAAACTTATTATCAGATGTAACAGCTCTTTAACAATTGCAAATTAATAACCTCTTAGGTTATTAATGTGTTGACTTTGTTAGTTGCTAAGGCATGCATAGGAAGATTGTCAAAGCAAACAGTCTACTACCCTAGCAGACTTGCCAACAGCAAAAAGGAATGTCAAGGAGAGGGATGCTCCAACCCTTGGAAATTCTCCAAATGGAGGACCAAGACCTCCTGAGTGAAGACTGAGGGTTATGAGGCCTCAAAGGAAAGAGGCTGAGGTTATGATTAGGCAAGTCGGACCTTTGAGTACTGGCCAATGTATGGGAAGAGAGAAACAATTGAGAGAAAGAGGGGGGGAGAAAGGAAAAGAAGGTCGAGGGAAGAAAGGAAGAGGATGAAGGGAAAATTAAGGAGAAAGGAAAAGAAGGTGGATGGAAGAAAGGAAGAGGATGAAGGGAAAATTAAGGAGAAAGGGAGGAAAGGGGTGGATTGTAGAGAGAAGATGAAGGGAGAAGAATAGTACAGGAGAAGAAGAAGAATAAGAGAAGGCAATGAAGGAGAGGAGAGGAAGAACAGAGGGAAGCGAGGAGGAAGAGAAGAGTTAGGGTTGCTAGGTAAGGATAGTCTACAATATTTTGCATACCTAGGAGCAGAATCCAATAGGGTTTCCCAAGGGCTAATATGAAGGGAACAAGAGACGTCGTGAGGGTTAGGAGGGGTAGGAAAGGGATGGCTTGGGAAAAGGACTGTTTAAAGGCAGTTTTAGGACTGCTTTTTGGTAGTTTTTAGGGTTTTTTAGGAATTTATTTTTTGGGAGGATTTTTAGGGCTCCTAAAATTTCGCCCTAGGGTTTCTAGGGACAAATGGGGTAGGCCAAAATTGTAGGATAGAAGGCTAAAATTTTAGAGAGGCCTGAAATTTGGAAAAATATTTTTTTTCTAGGGTTAGGGTTTTTAATAATGTACAAAACAGAAATAAAACTAATTACAAAAATAAACATAAAGATTAAACCTAAAATAATAATTACAAATGTAAAAACTAGGGTTTGATGTAGAGAAAATGGACAAACTTAGGGTTTTAATGGATGTTCCCCAAACCCTAGCCTTAGAGAAAGGTGACCAGCCTTCCTCTTGGAGGTAATTCTCCTTGCTACTAGGTTAGGGCTTCTTGAAACAACCTCTAGAGTTGGTTTCAAGAGCCTAAACTAGGGAAAAGTTGGAGCTCCAAGACCAAACTTTGTAAAAACCTCCTCTTGGGAGTGTTTTTACTATGCAATGAGGATAAAACAACAGGAAAAACCCCTATTCAAATAAAATGTATCCCTAGGGATACCATTCAGTCATCCAAGATGAAAAATTTTACCTACCATTCATCAAGCAAACCTTAAAAATGTAAAAGACTTACTTAGCATGAGTTATTCCAACCATTCTAGCATCCACAAAGCATTAGCAAGACAAAGAAAGCATCCAACTTCATCCAAGAGAAAAAATAATCATCCCTCCAAGAGGTGTGCATCACTTCATAAGGCCCTTCTAGGGTGAAAGAGTAGCAAAATGAATTGTATTCCATAAGTTGTGTGTAAAAATGAAGTGAGTAGATTGTATTTATATGATATCACACTCACTTTTTACAAAATAACCAAGCCTACATGCTTTAAAATGTCAATTTAAAATTAAAACATGTAAACTTAAAATTATAACATAAAATAATCAAATGTGTGGATAACTCGGGGCACTTTCCCCAGAGTTTACCCAAAAGTGACTAAAATAGCTAAAAATGAGCAAAATACTCCAAACGAAAGGATGGAGTATGTGGGGTGGGGGGGACTTCATGCCCCATCTAACCCAAACAATAGTGAAAATCCCTCAACGCCCCCCCCCAATCTCATGCAGTATGGCCTGGTACAAGAGATGACGTCATCATGAGAAGAAGCCTAAGGAGAGAGGGCACTATGATGCAGAGGGACCAGGAGGGTGTCAATGGTGACCTGGAAGAGAGACAAAAGACTCAGTGCTGATAAAAATGCCACTGGAGTGATGAAACAGGTGAGGGGTCATGTGACCCAGTGACACACCCTTAGGAGCCCCAGACACCAACCTCATGGATTCAATCCCTTTAATGAGGAATTCATCAATGCCACTAATCCATAGTACTCCTAAGAGAAGGACCAAAATTCCTGGCCATGACCTCCACTCAGAAAATGTTGGATAAGGGCCCTTCTAGTCTGAAAAAAATGACCCTCTCTCCCTGGGGACAGATTTGAAGGTGCACTGGTATTGGTACCACGTAACAGTAGCAAATACTATTTCACTTTAGAGATTGTTGTGTATACGATTTGGTTTGAGTGTCTAAATTTCAATTTGTGTTCAAAAATACCTCTTATGGAATTTTCTCTCTGGAAAGGTGCTTTCTTTAGGAAATTTCCATCAATTTAGTATTTCTCATCTTTATAATTCAGTAACTAATTTCACAATGGATCTGGAAATTGAAAACAAGGATAAGTTGGAGTAGCCACCCAAAAACTCTCAGGAAAGGTAGGAGCGTGCTAGAGACATCGATATTCAAATTACAGCTAAAAGGTAGAAAGTTTGGGAGGGTGTCATTATTAGAGATCAATTTTTCAATCATATTTACCATGATTATATCGAAGCTCAGCTTAATCATCTGAAGAAGAGAAGAATAGACTATTAAATGTAGAAATTGAGATTGAGTTTTGGAAAAGTAAATTCAATACTTTTGAACAAGAACTCAAATATTTGAAAAATGTTGAGCAGAGTACTTCATCAAACGAAAATCCTTGGAAATTTCATATTGACGAAGGGAAAACTTGTACAGTGAGCTCAGATGAAGAGGTGACGATTCCAATTGAGAAGACTAAATCTGAGGATGTCTTTTATCCTCATACTTCTCATAAGGCAGAATAAGTTCCAAGGTTTCTAGAACTTCAAGGATTTAACTTTTTGTTTTGTTCATCAATGAAGTGTAAATGTATTTTTCTATCTAGTACTTCTATTAGAATATACACCAGTCAAGCCTTTAGTTACAGGTGGAATCTGAAAGAATGTAACACCTTTGTAATAGTTTTTTCTTATAGCTCCAGCAAGATCCATGAACTACTTTTCTCAATCTTGATGGAACAATTTTGTAACAATAGGCCTTTTGTTCCAACCGAGACCTTTCTTCTTCTTTTTTTAAATAAGTACCCGTTTGTGCTAAAAAAATTTACTTACATAATTTCTAAATAGTATAACAAAAAAAAGACAATACCATGTATGGATTGCAACAAGGAGAATGTTCCAAGGTTCTTAGTCATTATAGGTCTAAGCATGTTATCCTTGGTACAAATTATCCTATGTAATTGAATCCAATGTACTACATTCTTCATAGAACTTAATCATTTTATGATGTGCATATAAATTTGAGAAAAGAGTGCGATGATTGGGATTAATAGAGACAAAAACAAATAAAATGCATTCAATTATGACAATGTACAAGTTACTAATAAAGGAGAGGCTTTAAAATTTAATATTGGTACAACTGTGCATAATGAAAAAATTGACATAGTCATAAGCGAGGGGTTAAAACCATACCAAAAACATTGGGCAAAAATTATTTTTGCTAGTAACCACAAAGCACTACAACATATTTCCTGAATTTGCAATTCAGTGATAAATGGGCCACCCGTAGATTCTTTGAAACCACCAGGAGGATGAGATACCATGCCATGTAAAAATTGTCTGAATTATATTGGATTATAAAGGAAAATCACAATTTTCATGTACTCACAACATAATACAAATAAAAATCAAGTATCATACTGCACTTACAATCATACTTTACTTTTTTTTAAATTACATTAATAATATACATTTCATTTTTTGCTTTTTATAAAATATGTTTTTTCTTTCCCCTTTTCCTCTTCTTCTTTTTAGCTTCATGTTGCCTTTATGAAGAATGAATCACAATAATTAACTATAAGTTAGAAGGTAAGAGATAATGATGGTAAATAACTCTCGGATGTATATTATTCATGGTGGAATTTATTCATTTATACAAGGAAAATGATGGTTGATATTTTGTATCTTCCGTAATGAAGGACTCTTCCTATTCTATGAATGCTCATATTTACATGAATGCAATCCCAAAGGATTATGTGTCCAACATTCCTCCCTTAATCCGAAGGGGTGTTAGTAAGTCCGAGCATGTTTCTAAACTTCTCAAACTTTTCTCGTCCAAGTGCTTTGGTGAAGATGTATGCAATTTGCTCATTCGTGGAACAATGTCATAGATAAAATTTCTAAGCCTCTACATGATGTTGAATCAAATTGTACTTCATGTTGTTGTGTTTGGTTCGATCTTGGAATATGGGCATCTTGGACAACTTGATTGCAGAAGCGTTGTCGATCAATAAGGGAGTGGATTTATCTTGTTTCTCCTACAAATATTCAAGTATCTTCCTGAGGCACGCTATCTCTTTCGTTGCTTCAACAGCAACCACATATTCTTCCTCTGTTGTTGAATCCACTGGAACTAACTATTTCTGACATCTCTAAGAGACAACTATTAATCCAAGATTCATTGTGTATCCAGAAGTAGACACTCATGTCTCTTTGTTGCCATCAAATTTTGAATCAAAGTATTCAATGAGTTTGAGGTAATCTGCCTTAGAGTACTTGAGTCCAAAGTCTTGAGTCCCCTTCAAGTACCTTGGAACTCTTTTAGTAGGAGACCAATGTCCTTCACAAGGTTTTTGCATGAACCTTGAAAGGATGCCAACAACATATAATATATGGTTTGGTGGTGGTATGGTAGATAAGGCTTCCTACAAGATGTCGGTACTTGGTCACATCCTTGAATTATTTTCCTTCAATTAATGTGAGCTTCGGCTTTTGTTCCATTGGAGTTGAGAGAGGGTTGCATTCTAACATGCAAAATATGTTCAACAATTCTCCAACATACTTCTTCTGGGAGAGGAATATGTACTTAGGATGTTGAGTCACTTCAATTCGCAAGTAGTAATGAAGTTGTCCTAGATCTATCAACTCAAATCCCTTCTTCAAAACTTTCTTCATGGAAGCAATATAACTGTCATTGTTCCCTACCACCAGATGAACACACCTCAAGAAACACAAAAAATCTTCATGTTGCGTCATCAAGATTATAATGTTTGAAATTTAGCTTCAGAAGATGCTCGGTTAGCTTTTCATACCATGCTCGAGGTGCTTGTTTCAGACCATACAAGGACTTGACGAGTTTGCATAATTTTTGTTATTGTCCCTTTACAACAAATCCTTCTGGCAGAGACATGAAGACATTTTATTTCAATTATCCATTCAAGAAAGTTTTTTTTACATCCATCTAGTGGACTTTCCACCCATTTTGTGTAGCCAAAGACAATCATTTTTGGATGGTAGCCCATTTTTTTGTGGGGGAGAACGTCTCTACATAGTCAATTACTTCCTCCTATGCATAGGATTTCTCCACAAGCCTCTCTTTGTGCTTTTCAAGTGAGCCATATGATATGTATTTGTTCTTGTATACCCACTTGCAGTGAATTGGCTTGTTTCCAACTGGAGGGTCAACTAGCTTTGAGGTTCCATTCTTCATGAGTGCATCATACTCATTCTACATGGCTTCTTTCCACTCATCATGAATAGCATCCTCTTCTAAGTAAGTTGGTTCAAATTTAGCATATAAATCCAATTCACAATCAAATGAGACATCCATGACATCACCTAATTTATCTGTATCTCCTCCATCTTCTTGTCTGGTTGATATTCTTGTTCTTGTCTTTCCAAATTCATCCAAATCGACACTTTCTAGTATCTTTGTGGCCCATTTTGGAACTTTCCATGATGGTCCAAGTTGATCAACTGGTGGTGCCTCATTTTATTCAAGATTTAGTCTTCCAATCCTCTCAATCACATCATCCAATAGTGAACTTCATGTTCAGGTGAAGTGGTAGGAACTTCTTCTTCATGAGTTTCTTCATGAGGGGATGTTGGTGCATCAAAAGGAAATTCTAGAGATTGATTCAAGATAGGGATCTCCCCTTCAAGATGTGTAATTTCATTTTCAACTTCATAATATGTCTTTAGATGGAAAAATTTATCCAAATGATAAAGTTTCCTATCAATAGACTCATCATTTTTATTAGTTTCAAGAAAAATGGCATCTCTGGAAACAACAAACTTCTTGTTTACCTCATCATGAAGACGATATGCCTTGAAGGTGTTTGAATACCCCAAGAAAATGCATTTTTGACTTCTAGCACCAATCTTGTCTCTTTGCTACTTTAATATCAAGGCATAGTGGGTGGAACCAAAGACCCTAGGATGCCTCACTGACGGCATGTGTCCGTACCACATTTCATGTGGGGTCTTGTATTCAAGAGCATGAGATGGACTTCTATTTCTCAAAGAGGTTGCACACAATACGGCATCACCCCAAAACATCAGTTTTACATTCTTGAAAAACATCATTGGGTGTACCATATTCATGATGGTTCTATTCATCCTTTCTTCCACACTGTTTTGTTGAGGGTTATAAGGAACTGAAGTTTGATGTGAACTCCCATGTTGATGAAGATAGTCTTCAAAATCATTAGAAGTGTATTATTTTCCATTATCAGTACAAAGTGTGCCAATATAAGATTCTGCTTGATTGTCTATCCATGCATGAAAATTCTTGAATGTTTGAAATGCTTCAATTTTTGTCTTTAGAATGTATACCCAACACATTCTGTGTAGTCATCAACAAATATCATGAGGTATGTATTACCATTGGTAGAAGGAATAAACATGGGACCACATAAGTAAGAGTGAACCAACTCTAGCTTTCTACATGCTATGAATTTTGACTCTTGGAATAGCTGCTTACTATGTTTTCCTAGTATGCATGTATCACATTTGTTCATCTTCCTAGGAATGGTGGGAAAACCAAAGACACCATTCTTTCTCAACAAATGAAAATTGTTATAATTTAGACGGCTATATCTAGCATGCCATAACAAACTGGATGACAAATTACCTTATTCATGCCAAGAGAGGTAGGCAGAGTTCCGCACTCTTGTAGATGAGCCTTTTAGCTTCAACAACTTTCCATCCTCATATTCAATCATGATGACTTGGTTGTCAAAGGACTTACTTATTTCTATGATTCCATCGAACATGTGGATGGAATGGCCTTGTTGTTGAATCTACACTAAGAATAACAGGCTTCTATGAAACTATAGAAGATAAAGAACATTCTTCAACAAAAATCCAGGGAATCCATGCAACTTGAGCATAATGGAACCAATTCCCTTTGCTTAAGGCTATATTTGTCTGTGCCATCCATAATGTCATTCAGTTCTTCAAAACAGTATTTTCTAAATGTCACGTGGGATGTTGCACTAGCCACCAAGCAAACAACAATCTTTATAATATGAAATAGATGTGATTTCATTAATTCCAAGATTACAATGTGCAACAATACAATGAGCAAATTCAAGAGCTTTACCAGCCTCTTGGATCTTATTTTTGTCATCTTTCTTCTAGTTATGTTTTTATTTGATGGAGTCCCAAGGGACTCAACATTGATCTGCTTCATGTCCATATCTCCCAAAATGCTTACACTTCAAATATGGTCTTTGTATAATTTTTTGCCCCCATGCCTCTCTGATATTTCTTCTTCCTCGTCCTCTTCTATTGTTCTCTCCCTTGGAAGAGACCTTGGACTAGTTCTTTGCTTTTTGAGGTCTCTACTACAAAAGAATGCATATTTTCCAATAATGAACTTAATATAATAAAGACAAAAACTAATAGCCTTGCAAGTCTAGAGTCTCTCCCAAGGCAATACAATGCTTCTCAAAGAAATAAATGACAAATTCAAAAACTCTAAGTTCAAAATGAACTATATGTTTTCATATCCAATATTAAATTCAGATTCTTGATACTAGTACACAATACATCACTTATTTAGAGATCAGAACCTCTGCCAAGGTAATACAATGCTTCGCAAGAAGGAGATGACAGATTAAAAACTATATATTCAAATGGAACTCGATGACAAACTCCAAAATTAAAATCAGTCTCCATAGCAAAATTATGTACCATGTTAAATTCAAATTCTCATGGAAGTCGCTTCATAGAGAGCTCAGTCCTTACACAAAAGGTTGCAACTCCACTCTTCAAAGTATTTGAATAACATTCTTTAAATACTCGGTGAAATGCAGTGGCAGTTCGATGGTCACAAATGGAGTCCTTCACGATAGAGTAGAAGTTGTATTCACTCAAATCTCCACGATACACAACAGTAGTGTTCGCGAGTTTTCCACCTTCAATGTATTCAATGCATATTCCATCAATACTAGGGTATACGCAATCCAAGTTCCTTCACCAACGAGTCTTCTTCTGGATGAGAGTCTCTGTCTTCACAAGAGATAGCTTCACAAGTTGTGTCAACAAGGGATAGCTTCACAGGTTCATATCCCACTCTCTACACCAACTTGAGAAACACTCACGATCAACACCAACCCAACTCTGACTTCAATGTTGAAAAATTAGGGTTTCGAAGAGATGTCTTCAGAAAAAAAACACATGTAGCAAAGGGATCTTGCACCATTTTTTACTTGCTCCAACTTTACGCACCATTACACCACGATGGTCTTTACGCAGAGAGATTCAACACAGAGAGCAATCTTCACAGGTCACAGAGAGGGCAGTCTTCACGGGCTGTATCACAACGCTTCTCCACAGTCATATCAATTCGCAGTACAAGGCAGTCTTCATGCACTTGTCAATAGTCTTCATATCAATTCCACACTCCCAATAGTCATAGAGTGATGTGCACCAAAGAATGGAGAGAGGCGTCTCGAATTATGAGTATTCACCAACGCTATACAATTCAACGCACTAAAGAGAGAGCAGTCTTTAGTATTTACGCACCAATTCTTCTCCATGGGATTTGCCACGAGTTTCACAGTCCACAAGGGCGTATACAGCTCTATGCCAAGACCGGTGTATCCATAGGTTTTCAAACGCGACTCGTGAGAATACACAACAATAGTAAATGGTACCAATGATAGCCAGGGTTTCGCGTGAAGGATGATACTATTCACATAACGGGGTGAATAATGGTGCAATATGGATACCTGTGATGAGTATGGACGCATCTTACAACATTGAAGGGATTAATGAATGGAGACAACTCCAAAGAAGTCCGCAGAGGGAAGGTCTTGGTCCATCGGAGATAGAGACATTCAACAGGCAAAGATTAGTTGATTGGCATGCCCTTGGCTAAGGGAAAACTGTATTCAACAAGCAGAGATTAGTTGATTGGCATGCAGTTGGCTAAGGGAAAACTGCAAAACTGAGAGTAGGCAAGAAGGCAAAGAAATGAAACGCTAGAGCAAAGCAGAGAATATGGCAGGCACACAGGCATGCCACCGCAGGAGTTATAGAGTCTGATACCACTAATGGTAAATAACTCCCAGGTGTATATTATTCGTGGCAGAGTTTATTCATTTATACCAGGCAAATGATGGTTGATCTTCCATATCTTCTATAATGGTAGACTCTTCCTATTATATGACTATTCCTATTTACATGAACGCAACCCTAAACAATTGGGTGCTCAATAGATAAAATCAATTTACATTTAAAATTTTAAATATTTTGAAAAATATCTATTATATTATAATAATTCACTTAATTTTTTTAACCAAAAGTTCAAATGTAATGTACCCAATGAGTATGAATTTTTTCCTTAATTCACAACCAAACAACTGATTATATGTTAATCTCATTTATTATGATGTTATAATCTTGTTAAGTTACTTTCCTCACCAAGGAGTTCTTATACATGTAGATCAATTGTATAACTCATTATCATGTAATATTAACATATAATGATAGATTGTGTGTGAGTAATAACCAATAGAGGGGGTTACTCTTATTCTCAATATATAGTCTCCGCAACTATAGCTTCAACCTTATTACACATATTAAATACTTAAAGTTATTATCTATTGGTTATGTTTGACCTTTTAAACAAATAAAATACTAAATATCGATATTGTATTTAACATTTAAACCAACAAGTATTTATCCTTACAATACTTTATTTACAAACTTATGAAAATGGTCATTTCACCTTTTTACATGCAGTTATTGAAATACAAACAGTTATAAAATAAGGTAGTATTTAATCTCTACATTATGCTTATTGACTACCAATCCACTTTTAGAATAATCATTGTTTTATCTATTGCAAGAAAGTATTTTCAACCTAACATTTATATCCAATAACCACTATACAACTTATCCCCTTAGCTAGGTTACAAACCCACTAGTTACAGAAGAAGAGAATACTCTCACATTAATATCTCCTCAAAAAGTTATGTAGACATCCTCTTACTAGGCTTTTTGATGAAGAAGAGTTATTCGACAAATACACCGATTATATTTTATTTTCTTATTTCTTTTATTATTGATTTGTTAGGCATTACTATACTACCAAGTAACATCAAAATTTGTTTTTGGTAACATCAATAATAACTAATAATTAATTTAGTTCTTATGAAAAAGTTAACTCTTCCAAGCAAATATTATAGCTCTTCTCTACAAGCTAAAATTATAGCTCTCTAATCTCTTTTAACCATATATTAGAGTTCCAACTCTATTTAATTGTATCAATGTAAAGTACAGGGTTGGTCATCTAATAAAGGCCACCCCTTCAATGAAAAAGTATTAGAACAACATTTAAAATCAAGATAAGAGAGAGGAGGTTTTGGCTTCTTCAGAAGAAAGTCGCTCCAACTTTTGAACATATTAAGTCAAATTTGTAACCTAGGCTTGGCTCTCTTTACGCAGACTAAAAACAATAATCAAAAGACAGTTCATGCCCTCTTACCTCATCACATCTTGTTTATTCAAAGGATTCAGATCTTCCCTTTCGCAACCATTAGTTCGCGTGTCTTCTCAATAACACGCTGCCCCAATCTCAAAGAAGTTCCGAGTTAATTGATTTCTTATTTTAGGGACAGAAGAGAACAATCCGTGGGAACTGAATGAAATCTCCCTTTTCTTGTACTCTATCCTTTCTGCCGTAACAACTTTTTCAAAAGAATGTGCTGAACCAGGGTTGAAATTTGGATTCATCTTTTTGCGTCATATAAATGTTTTTGACTTTTTTTTTGTTCTTATACTCTCCATCAAAAAACGTTTTGTTTAAAATTATGACTTTCAACAATAAAGTTTTGATGATTAATTAAAAAAATTACTCTTCTATAATGAAATTTTAAATTAAAAGCTACAATTAACCTTCATTTACAACAATATCAAATGCTTGAGTAATAAGTAACTACTTTTCAAAATATCAACCGACCATAAGTATAATACATCATTTTCAAAGTGTAAGCTAACAAATACTTAAATTTTTCAAGTTTTGAAATAAATTAAAAATTTAATTTGTTAATCAAATTCTAAATATTTTAAATGAACAACTTAATACGCTATAATACATAAAACTATATACTACTATGAATCTCCAAAAATTATGGGTTATTTTATTATATTGAAACTTATTATTTTTTCAATTAAACCTATAAGTTATGAATATTAAGAAATCATTATAAGTAATTTATTTTACTTTAAAAATGAATTGCTTTAAAGTTTTAATCATTAAAAGATGAAAAGAACATTCCTAGATTTCTAATACATGTCTTTTTTCCTTTATTTTAAATGAGTTTTCATTTTTTTTTAATTGTAATAAGTTTTTAATATAGAATAGTAAAAAGACCAATTAAGTTATAAAATATTAATGTATAAGTATGAATAATTTATAAGTATGAATAATTTATTAATTCATCTATTCAGAATAAAAGATCAATTAAGTTATAAAATATCAAAAGATAAGTATGAGTAATTTATTAATTCATCTATTCAAAATAAGTTGACAAAGTGGATTTCTCAAACTCAAAACCTCTTACATTTCAATTCAGAAAAAAACTTTATAAATTCCATTTCATTGTATAAAGCATTATTTTTTTTTTAAATTAAGGTATCATTAATATCAAAGCTACCATTTACGTATACACTTTCAAATGTCTTATGGATAGAGTTCTAAATCCATATGACCAAAGGATCCAACACTTGTGCCATTGATGATTTGATATTTTTGCCTTTTGTATCTTCATGGGAGATCAAGTTGTAAGGTCTTTTTAATCATGTAAACCTTATTAGAAATCTTTAAGATACACAATTATGCTTTATTTACACTTTACTCAATAATTTTTATTATATAATTTAAATTTTTTAATTGAGTTTATATTTTAAAAATGAAATAAAGTTATATTTTATAAATTTGATATATTGTGTTATTTTTTAAATTTAACACCACCACCCATGGAGGCGATAAGTTTACACGTGGGATAAAGAGAAACTAAAATGCCCCTTTATTCTGTCATTTTTCCATAATTCAGGTCAAAATCGTGCCTAGAAATTGCAGTTTACCTAAATTTACAATTTCAACAATCACAGTTGCTCCTTCTAGACTAAATGCCTGATTATGAAACCACCCAACTGGTTGAAATCACCGAAATTGGACTTTGGACGATTCTACCTCAACCGGATTTCAGCAGATCGGGGGCTTTTTGGTTGTTCGTTATACTTTTCCATAAGTTGAAGCTAAGTCTAACTGGATCAAAACAAACTTTGTATTATTACATATATAATCCATGATAAATCAATTGTTTCGTACTCATCCATTTTTCGGTATCTAAAATACCGAAAGAGAGGGGTTTGCTGCCTATATTTTTTCGAGTATTGACTAAGTAACTTTCATTATGATGAAAGAGAGGGGTTTGATGCCTATATTTCTCCGGGGTATTGAATACGTATTCATAACTCCACAAATTGCTATTAGGTAATTTGTTGGGAATATTTATGCTATTAATGCTTATGCAATAATCATATAATTTAGTGCTTTTTCGAATAGTGAGATTGGCTTGGCACGAGATAACTTTCGATTTTTTGTAAATGTCTATTTTTTGTGATTTGAATTATTTAGAATTTTGAACAATACCCTTATAAAACTATACTCATATCTAAATTTTCAAATGTTTTCAAAAGAATACATTAAATTTGTGAGAAAAACATTTGTTTGCTACCATATTATCTACTATTAAAACCAAGTGGATTATGAATAATCAGAGACGTGAAGTAGAAGGCAGATGTTGGTTATCTATCTTTTGGACGTCCGATTTCCAGCTACAGGACGAAGTCTAATCCATTTTGAGTGTGTGTCCATTGAAAATAATTTACCTGCCAAATTCATACATCATATAAATTTTGGGTCGGATGCTGTAGATGTTTTGAGTCAAGTAAGCTAGGTTCTTAAGAGAGCATCTTAAAACTTACCAGATCCATAATCGTAGAGAAGATGACCAGTTGCAACCTTCAATTAGGCGCCAGTGGGTCTTTGAAAACTAACAGCTGATATCCACGGATAAATATGAAGAATCATGAATCATCTTGATGTCCATTTCCAATTTACCAATTCCAAATCCACGAATATTACTGCGGAAGGAGATATGTTTCCCAGATACTGATCGACCTCAATAACACAACCATTGGATTCATGCTTGTATTTTCTTTCCTTCTGCTCCAAAAATTACAACCTGTTCGAATTCTCCATACTTGCAGACAAACTGTATTGTTATTGTTCAACTTTATGAAAACCTAAACTCACCTACTATCATTCTCTGCTCTGCTTCAACTTTTTCATGTCCATTACCAATATGCTCTACTTCGACTTTTCCATGTCCATTACCAATATGCTCTGCTTCGACTCTTTCATGTCCATTACCAATTTACCCTAAATCATCCAATTTACCTTGAATCATCCTACAGGTTGCAGATAACAAGGAAGAAGCGGTGGTGCTACAGTGGCTAGTCGGAGACGGCATGCCTGAGTTAATTTAGGCTCCTGCATGTTGTAGATAACAACGAAGAGGCAGTGGTGGTACCATGGGTAGATGGATACAACGAAGAGGTGGTGGTGGTGATAGCTGGAGACAACATGCCTGAGTTAATTCAGGCATTAACAATTACACATTGATTAATTATTTTGTGCACCTACCTATGAGTTACCATCACATTATCTACGACTTATTATTACATTGCCAACCAAAATTAATGACGTTTTATAATTTGACCGTCAAAAATATGTTATAGTTATTTACTTGCCAGTTTAACTCGACGGCCTGATAAAAAATTTGACTGTAATTGACAGGCAAATTGCCCTGTGACAGGCAAAAAGCCCGTCAAATTCCAACCTTGTGCGGAACCCTAACAGCCCTTTCTAACTTAATTGTATGTATTTATTATTTTCAATGATTTCATTCCGTGCGGAACTGTAACAACTCTTTCTAACTTAATTATATGTATTTATTATTTTTGATGATTTCATTCCAAAGAATCGTTATGCTTATTAGCATGGCTATATTTCTTTTTATTTGTGTTATGTTCCATATTTGTTATCAATAAATTTAGATTTATCTTTATTTAGTTTTTATATATAAGAGCACATATTTCATTAAAAATGGAAAGATTTTATTACAAGAACAATGCCATAATTGATTTTTTTGGTTATTTTGGAATTCTAGATCCACTGTTTAATTCCAAATTTAATGAAATATGTGTTTAAGGCTATTTCTCTTTTTATAATAATAATAATAATATATTTTTAAGGTATACAAAGGTGTAGATACCCTACCCCTCCGGATTTGAACTTGTAGGAGAAAACACATGGTTAGACCTCCTAGGAGGAAACACATGCTCTTAATCGTTAGGCTCACTCAAGTTGTACATGATATATTCTATAATAATAATTTATTCTCATCGTACTTTATACTCGAGGTGAAATGGAAAACTTAGTTTCTTCCCATTAGGATATTTATGTGGCAATCTTGTCGGAATTATGACAATCACTTTTATTCACTTGTATTAGTAAATATTAGGATAATCACTTAATCTCACTTAGGGTCATCTAGTGATGATTGGGTTTATGCTAATAGATAAATCATAGGAGTTCACTATTAGTTATGGCGAGTAGTTACTCTACTTAAGATGATGCTTAAAAGTTTTAGGCCATCAAGTGAACATTAGAGTTCATTTTCTTCAAGTGCCCACAACATCAAGATGACACCTTTCATCTGACTCATGGCTTCCCAACCATTCAACCTCTCCCCCCTAGTGGATTCGTTCAGTGGTATCAAGCCCTTCAGTCTCTTAAATCTACAAATTTAAACTACAACTTAAGAAAATCATAACATTACTTACAAAGTAGGTCCTCGCTAAAAACCGGTACATTATACACTTACATTTATATTTCCTTAACAAAGAAACTTTTTGTTATTAAAATCCATTTAAGAAATATAATTTACCTCACTTCTAATCCATAATGAATAATTATATTTATTGGTATTTTGTTGATGATGTTAAACAAATATTTTTAATAACAATTTTCTCACATACTCTATGGTGAATTTGTAAATTTTAAAATAAAAATACATATTCATAATCTTTAAACTTTCTCAAACTTATTCAAAATGATTATTACTCATAAACAAATTTCACAGTTTATATATATATATATATGATTAAAATATTAATATAATTATAAAAATAAAAATAATAAAACTATAGTATAGTTAAAATATTAATATAATTATAAAAATAAAAATAATACAAATAGAGTATAATTTGCATTTGTATTTACTATTAAATAATAAATAAAAAGATTGAAACATGATATTAAAGTTAAAGTAGGTAATAATTTCATTAGAATGATTGAAGGATAAAATATATTATTATGGTTTTAATGGGAAAGGATATACCATATTAATAATTTAAATATAAACTAATTATTACATATAAATATATCTAACCATTTAAAAATATTTAAAATTATATTTTTTTATAATTTAAAATGGATCTATATTGGTTATGCGTTATCTTTTTTAAAAACTTGTAGCAGCATCTTTACAGGAATCCTTGATTAAAGTTTTGTGACAATATCTTTTCTGGGACTTTTTTATGGGACCTACGATACTGCCAACGAACATGATCTACCGTGCAATATCTTTATCTTTATGACAAAATTTTGTGATCATCCGTGCTCTCTTAATCTGCGTAGAGATGGGACTAGGGAGTCTTGCCGCGAATGGATGAGAGTAAACGTTCACTTTTCTAGTGGACAATTTGAATTCACTTGAATTTCAAACAATTTATTTCTTAGTAAATCCTCAAGAAATAACAACTTTCCAAAATTAATGATTGGGACAACATTTCTTATGCATGTATAGGATTCATGGGAAAATTGTCCCTAAGGTAGTTGAATTCTTATCATGACCAACTTATGCCTTGGGCGTTATGCTCTAACTGTTCCCATTTTCGCACACATTTCTGCATGGTATAAATGTTCCATGTGCATGCCTTGTAGTAAAAACATGTTAATTTTGGTTTATTCCCTTGCAACATCCTTAACAACCCATCAAATAGTTGATAGACACACATTTGACGCATCCATGCAATTGGCATCTCAAATGTTCTTTGGCATTGTTCTAGATGGGGCCCTAGAATGTCTACAAGCTACAATAATCAAAAAGACATATCATTTTTACAATTAATTATTGGGACAACATTTCTTATGCATTAGTAGGATTCATAGGAAAGTTGTTCAGAAGAGAATTGAATTCTTGTTATGACCAAACTTATGTATCGTGGATTATGCTCTAATTGCTCCCATTTTTGCACACATTTCTGCATAGTTCGATTCTATCATTGTGTAAGAAAACATGGCTCAATATACATTAATTTTTATTATTAATGTACATGTAACAAGAAATTCTAAGATATACATGTTATCACTTTCTACTGAAATTAAAACGTATGTATGTAGTGGTTAATCTACTATAAACATTGTAAACAATTTGAAGAGAAATATTTTGCCTTAAAATCTTCCAATAGACACAACTTACTAACCTTAAAATTCCTACTTGTGGCTTAGTACTAAGATCCTGAATTTAGTATACCATAAATATGAGGAGGTCTAGCACATTGTTTGATGCAAAACCAAATGCAAAATTCCATGATGATACACTCTTAATCTTATTTATGATGGTATTCTCAATCATAAACATAAATCAATTTAGTATAGCACTTATCTATAAACGACGTGTTTTCATAGTATTATATTTGCATCATACACCTCTGCTATTGATCAACAAGTAATCTACGATGCAAAATTGCCCAAACTAGTTTATCAACATTAACTCCCCTCGAGGAGAAGCATTCTTTACAATGAAGTTTGGTTCTCACAATCCTACTATCCAAGGGTACAAAAGGAAAAAGGCCCTTAATTTTTACAAACTACTCCTTTAAATAGATTTCAAGCTCATATTTGACATTGAATTGACTCAAGGAGACCTGAAGTTGGGTCAAGTTTCTCTTTCAAATGGACTTCTAAACTCTTTTCATATTCTCCCCACTTCTCAAACAATTAATTACAAATATCAAAATGAGGAAACACATGTCGTTTAAGTGGGGGGTCAACACCGGAACTTGAGGATGATATCTTTTGATGTATTTTTCCACTTTGGGTAAGGAACACTAGAGTCTGGTGACCTTCCAGACTTCAGTGATGAATTTATGAATGTGTTCCTTTGTGAAACAAGAAACATTCTACAGTTCAAATTTCTACTAACTTTGAATATCTTCAAGAGATTTAGCTATTTGATTTGCATCGTAGAAGTTCTCAGGTGGCACGAAGTAAGGAAATTTGCATCCAGTGACTAAATCTTCAACAAAGCCCCAAATATTATAACAACTTAGCCATTCCTCCTCAATTAATTTCTCAGTTTCCCTTGTCATTCTTCCCCGATATTTAACACTTTTCTCCAGTAAATGGATTTCATCGAAGCTAAGAATTTTGATGTTGTGTTCTTCAGATCTGTGATGATTTTGTGCATGTTTGATGAAGCTTATTTGTTCTGTAGTTTTTTGCTACAATTATTTCCATCTCATTTTCTTCTTGTAGGTGATTGACAATTGCAATGTATATTCTTGTAGTTTGAATACTCTCAGGTAGAAGTCTTGTGTAATTTGGACTTGATATTCTAGCCATTCAAGGCTATATTTCAAAAACATAGTGATTAATTAGTATGACATTTCATTTTCCAAAAGAGCTACTTTTTCTTGTAGTTTCTTCATATCTTCAGCTTCTGTATTAGATTTGTCTAGTGCAACTTGAGTCATGGCCAGGTTCACATGAATTAAACTTGGTAAATCAGCATTAGAAGTGTTCATTTTCTTTTCTTCAATGGTACAGATGACAAATTCGTCTATACCCATTTTTCTTCTCTTTTGTACCTGCTTCACCAAAGTCTTTTGCCTTCGATTATATGCAATTTGTTCAAGGTCAGCGAAATCTTGAATAGGTTCCGAAAAAGTTTCATTGGTCCAGGGGAGGATATTTTCCAGGCTGCCTAGAGTCAGAATTTCTTCGATGACTTCATGTTTCTTTATTTCTTCTTCTTCCTTATGTTTTCTTCTCTCCTCTTTATTCTTCTTCCTGGCGTTTTCTTCTCGCATATTTCTTATTTTCTCTTCTTGTTGTTATTTTCTTCTTTCTTCTTCTTCTTGCTTTGTTCTCCTTTCTTCTTCTTCTCAATGTTTTCTTCTTTCTTCTACTTCCTTCTATTTTCGTCTTTCTTATTCCTCATGTAATTTTCTTACTTCTTCTTCTTATTGTGCTTTTGTCCTTTCTTCTTCTTCCTGTTGTTTTCTTCTTTGGTATTCTTCCTTCTATTTTCTTCTTTCTTCTTCCTCATGTTGTTTAATTCTTTCTTCTTCCTCTTGCTCGTTTCTCCTTTCTTCTTCTTCTCGTTGCTTCTTCTTTCTTCTTCCTCGTGTTGTTTTCTAATTTATCCTCCCTCGTGTTCTTTTCTTTTTTCTTCTTCTTCTTGCGCTTTTCTCCTTTATTCTTCTTCTCATAGTTTTCTTCTTTGGTCTTCTTCAAGTTTATGTTTTCTTTTTCTTCTTTCTTCTTTATTCTTCTTCCTATTGTTTTCTTCTTTCATCTTTCTTCTTCCTCATGTTATTTTCTTCTTTCTTCTCACTCGTGTTGTTTTCTTCTTTCTTCTTCTTCTTTTGCTTTTCTTCTTTGGTCCTCTTCCTTCTAACTTCTTCTTTCTTCTTCCTCGTGTTGTTTTCTTCTTTCTTCTTCTTCTTGCTCTTTTCTCCTTTCTTCTTATTCCTGTTGTTTTCTTCTTTCTTCATCCTCCTATTGCTTTCTTCTTTATTCTTCCTTGTGATATTTTCTTCTTTCTTCATCCTCCTATTGCTTTCTTCTTTATTCTTCATTGTGATGTTTTCTTCTTTCTTATCCCTTGTGTCGTTTTCTTCTTACTTCTTCATATTTCTCTTTTCTCCTTTCTTCTTTTTCTTGTTGTTTTATTCTTTCTTCTTCTTCCTTATGTTTTATTTTTTCTTCTTCTTCATCATATTTTATTCTTTCATCTACTTCCTGTCATTTTCTTCTTTATTCTTCCTCTTGATGTTTTCATCTTTCTTCTTCTTTTTGTTGCTTTCTTCTTCTTCTTTCTATTCTCTTCTTACTTCTTCTTCATTCTCTTTTCTTCTTTCTGCATTCTCTTGTTGTTTTCTTCTTCTTTCTTCTTCTTCCTGATGTTTTCTTCTTTCTTCTTATTCCTGATGTTTTCTTCTTTCTTCTTCCTCGTGTCATTTTATTCTTTCTTCTTCTTCCTACTGAGCTTTAATCTTCTTATTTTTGTTTCCTTGTTTCTTCTTCTGTATGTTTTATTATTTTTTCCTCTTCTGTTTGTTTCTCCTCGTGTTCTCTTCTTGCTTGTTCTATTTTTACTTTCTTCTCCTCCTCTTCTTCCTTCATTTTACTCTTTGCTTCTATTTTTTTTCTTTTCCTCCTCTTCATCCTTTCCTTTTTAGATCTACTTCTTCCTACAATTTCATGTTTTGTTCATCTTACTCTTTTTTCTTTTTTCTTCTTGTTGTATCCTAAGATATTCTATCATGTCTTTCTCTTCTTGAGGTTTTTGTTATTTCTCCTTTGTTAATTTCTCTATGGATTCATCTTCTTAAGCTTATTCTTTGCCTTCTTTTCCAAATGCCATTCTTCCATATTCTTTGAGCCTCTCTTCGATGCACCCCTGCTATTCTACGAATCTTCTACCACTTTCTTATCTTTCTGCTTTAAGTTGTTCTTTGTGCAACTTGTTTTATTCTCTACTCTCTCCATTTTTCTCACTATAAAAATAATTAGTTTCTTCCTATGATGGCTCATTGGTATCTTGCTTTGATGTCTCATTGGTCCCCTCCCCTCCATGTATTTTTATTTTACCTTATACTTCATCCCAATAATCAACATTCTCTATGGGTTCTTCAATTTTCCATTGCTCACGGCCATATGCCCATACCGACCCAACTAGGTTGAAATGTCTAAGAACCATACCAAGTGGATCATGTCTTCTAAACTGACCCTGAGGAAATATGTTCTCTAGCATTAGTTGGGCTTGTTCTTTGGCTGCCTTGTAACCACTAAAACCATAATGTCCAATATATATAAGCTAAGGAATCATAAGCATTTTTCTTCAAGGTAACATTCATTCCATGCAGTGTGCTGTCGCGTCTCCTTCCATCAATCCCACTCAAGGAAGGGAACATGACTAAAAATATGGGCTTTCGAAGTCTGGCCCCATTCATCATTTTACAAATTCATCAAAACAAAATACATGTGTGCAGATGTATAATTCAAATAAACACAACAAAAATAAAATATACCACACAAATCTAACATGCATTTATCAGCATAATCATAACAGTCAATAACTAAAACATCGCACAATTGAAATACAAGAGAATACTTATCTTGATATGAAGTCATCATGAGTAACTAGCTATGCAACTACAACATTGCACCCAGCCATAGGCCAACTGTGTTCGTTAATCTCTCGACACAGCTACCACCCCCGAGTTGGGCATGATTTCTACAAGGAAAGAGGGAACAATAGACTCACACATAGATAAGTATATAACACATCTCAACCAAGCCAATCCACCATTGGGTTTATCAGGTTGTTAAGGTAGTAGAAAGGAAGGAATTGCTAAGCTAGTGAGCTCAACCACAGATCCATTGGAAACTCTCCAAGATTTAGCTAGCTTGGCCCCCACAATACCTACACACCCAACATAAGGAAGTATCCCCTTCATTGCTCCATAGTCCCTCGAGCCATCCTTCCCTTCCAATTCTCTTCAGGGTGTACATAGAAAGGTATCCAAATCCCTTTGATCTTTGGTGAGGTTACACTCTTCACTAGGCTTATCAAGCCAATTCTAATCCTCTTCTACTCCGGGTTTCTTACACACAGTTCAAGCCAAAACAAGGGATACATATAACCCAATTCACTGCAATCTCCAAACACACATAGCAACAAAAAAAAATTGGGAATGGAAAAATGATGTCAACTGTGGGATGCACAAAATAAGATGTCCATGGGTTTCCCAAATCATGGTACCCCAAAAATGAGTTGTGAGAGGGGAAAATAGACCACTAGGGAGAAAATCAACATTTCCCACGGGCATACCAATATTCAAATGGAAAAAATGACCCCTTTGAACCCCCAAATCGAATTTCTCTTCCTTTTAGTCATTCTGCAACACTAAAAATGACTTCCCAGCTAGAAAAAATGGAGGAAACCCCACAAAAAACATGGAGGAAAATTCCCAACAAGCTATATGGACGTGAGAGAGAAAAACCCATGCATGAATAATGTCTTGGGAAGCAAATTCGTGGATATTTTCTTGCCCAGGGAGACAAACACGATTTTCCAAAATGGTGGCTTGCCCATACACGAAATTCGGATAACCATACCTTCCATTTCCCAAAACAGTAACTACCTCAACCACTTCTTGGAAGAATTAAGTGATTGGGTGCAAAAGTCAAGATGGGTAGTTGATGGTTCATGGGTTCTCTCATTGACACTTAGCTTGACATTATTGGCTCCAAGCGTTTCAATATTTCCCTCCCTATTCCTTGTAAAAATCATGCCCCCATACTCTTGTTGCATTGCATAGCTAGTTGTGGGTATTTTTATTAAAATACATATTTACAATATCTATTGTGCCTGGATAGCACGCGATCCACATGCCTCGATTTTTAATTTTCAATACATAAAACGCTAAATCGATAGTGGGGCCTTGGCCTTGAGATCCTCACCATGATTTTTATAATGATATTACATCATTTACAAGTTTAATGCGACATGGTCAAAATCAAGGTGTTACATGTGGACTGATAAGCAATCTCTAACAAAAATAATATGCTAGGTACTGTTGAGCCCAGAATTGGCCCCTTCTAATCATCCTTGATCACCTTTCTTTTCCCCATCCTACACCATTTATCAAGCTAATCATACCTGTTGTCCTCATCTTATTTCCCCAAATTACCAAGGTATGACTAATCATTGTTTTATCTTATTAATGCTTATGATTGTGATAATTAAAGATGTGTATCTCTCAATTGTGCTAACATGTTATGATTTATGAAGGTAGTTGAGACAAATGGACTGCAGGAAGATGGGGCTGAACAAGTCGTGAAAGAAGGGATGTTCGTTGCTTGAAAAGGGGTCCTTGGGGCTCGAATCATCAATTAAGGCACAACTGTGACAGGGCAGCTATAACAGAATGCGCTATCTTGAGTATGTTGCTGCTCGAATCTAGCTTTGATCTGGAAGGACCGCCACTCTTGGGTCAATTGATAACTTTCTCATATTTCGATGTCTCTGTTCTGCCACGTATTGTAACAGCTAGTTATTTAGGGCGCATGAAGATCAGAGATCTTCATGGATGCCCGATTATAGGATTGGATGTTATGATTTGTGTGTATAAATATGGGGAGTTGCCTCGACCCAGGGGGGTTTTGAACAACAGACAATTAATTCATTGTATTAGCAGCCAAGGCAACTATGTAATCATCGTCTGTTAATATAAGGAGTTACCCTTGATTTAAAGGAACTTGCGTTGTTCAGCCAACGTCTCTGTGTGAAGGATGGGCCCGTCTTCCACAGAGATTGCTGAGTTAAAATAGGATTTTGAATTCATTGTTATGTGATGCTTTGATTCATGATATTTCTTTTGTACGCAACAGTGGTAATTATGGTATGGATTTCCAGTTCAATTAATATTAGGTTTCCTTGAAATTGGCAAGTAATGCAGAGTAACAGTCGACTGAGTAGAGACTTTATGCAATTCATGTAACAATTGTACACAGCCCTGTTCATCTTGCAGTTAAGTTGTGATCCCATGAGCCTTTGCAATTTATCTTTCCTGTTATGATTGTTGATTTCCATTCTGCAATTCAAATTCTTAGAGCAGTTGACTCAATCCTTTGCAATTGGATTTCTCGATTAATGTTCATCTTATGTCTTATGATTTTCAAGAGTGATTAGATTAAAGAGGTGATTGTTCTAGAATATGAATGAGATTTCTTTCCTGCAATTGTTGATTAGATCATATATCATTTCTTATCGATGCCTGGTAGAGAGGAATTGAAGTTGTAGCAATTAGAAGGCAATTGAGATTGCATAGATCCTAGGGATGAACATGGATGATAGAAGATAAAAGTATTTAATTCTAATGGTTTTGTGTTTAAGCATAGATTGTGCACTTATCCTTTAAAATAAAAAGACTTTCTCGGGTTGACAATAAATCTCGTATGCTCTGTGTATGTTGGTGATAATCTAACTGCATTTAGGGTGCTCGACATTTTGGCGTTGTTGCCGGGGAAGGATAAAAATTAAACATTGATCATTAGTTGCATCTGGTAATTGTTTCTAGTCAGTCTTTTCTTTGCTGAAATGATTTGGTTCGCATGAATACAAGAAGGGTAAAACACGATCACCTCCCAACTCCCAAAACCCCACAAATTACTAATAGCACGGGTGGTTCAGGTCGTGGTCGAGGACAACAATTGGGCAGAAGAACATTCATCGACGATCTTGTTGACAGAACTGATTCATCCACCAGGGCTCGTCATCAAGAAACTCCTATCAGATGAAACCCTGCCGATTTTGGAACGCCAACGTCCACGGTGGAGAATACAGGAGCAGTCGTGACTCCCTCATACACCCCTGCTAAGGAAGGTACAGCTGACACAGCTGTTACAACTGAGGAGTACGAAGCTGTCACAACTGAAGAATACGCAGCTGTTACAACTGAGGAAAACAACGCAGGAACGAACGAAGAAGAGGATACAGAAGAAAAGATGAATAACAGACATGAGACCGAAGAGGAAGAGGCAGTGGTAGAATACCATCATGAAAATTACTCCCTGTCAAAAGGAACTACAGCTACATTACAATTTCCAATTCAGCAGCTAGAAGGGACAGCTCCTATGAAGAACATCTCACCATCGGTGTTGCCTCGCTTCCATGGCAGGGCGGCAGAAGATCCAGATGAATTCCTTTTTGAATTTGATATCCTCTGTCACAGCTATGATTATGTCACAGATGCCCAAAAGCTGAAACTTTTTCCCGCCACCCTGAAGGACAATGCGTTACGATGGTTCATGAGCCTTGGGGGAGGAACTGTTGCTAATTGGAATAAGATGAAGCAAGTATTCCTGGAGAAATATCAAAAATATTGCAACACCAGGGACAAAAGAGAGGAATTATTCAAGATGGTGCAGAAGGAGGATGAAAGTCTGGAGGATTTTGTAGAAAGGCTGCTGTACAATGTGCAAAGAGCCGGGCAGACGAACATGGGGCTAGATGTGCTCAAGATAATCTTGCTTCGAGGGATCAGGGATGATTGTTTAGACATGTTAAATCTGTTAGGAAAGGGAGATATCTCCAAGGAACCTTTTGAGACGATTGTGGAATTATGTAAGAGATACTCCAGGGGATCTTCCAGGAATAATAAGCGGGATAAACGGGATAAGCTGGAACGTGATGTCTTCGACAAAACTCAGAATTCATCCAATGGAGGAGCTACACGTGCAGAGATAGGCAATCTCCTTGAAAATTTTAAAACAGAAATGATGAGATCCATCTCTTCAGAGATTGATGTCCTGAAGGCAAAACAAAAACAGGCAGTGGAAGATCTCACTCTAGGTGTGTTCTGTCCCCGATGTAAAAAGAATCATCCACTGAAAGAATGCCCTCTTGATAAAGTAGAAGTATGTCAGCTATGTGAGCTGAACCATGACATGAAAGAGTGTCCCACACTTCCCCAAGTGAAAGCTGTCTTGCAAGCATCAACTCCAGAAGTGGAATCAGCCTATTTCATTGCACAAAAGAAACCTTGGCAACCTCGAAATCAAGGTATGCCTCTGGACTCGTTTCCATTTTTGAATAATATGAGCAATTGGAATAATATATGCAAAATGTGAATACACAATTCCCTTCAAATTATGCTCAGTGGAATCCTTCCCAACCTGTAATGCAAAATTTTAATTCATGGGGTCCTTGGGCACAGCCACCACATCAGCCTACGTCGTGGTCTCCTGGGTGGAGGAACTTCCCTCTTGGAAACCAGTTCCCTCAACCACCCCCACCACAACAGCCACCATATTCTCCTCCATACCCTCAATTTCCTCAATTTCCTCAATATCCTCAATACCCACCTCAGCAGTCGTAGCTGCAGCTGCAGAATAATCCTGTTCCTAATATACCAATACGACCTCAGCTGCCTGCCCAACCTAATCCTAACCCGAATAATAAAATAGTCCATCAATTGGAAACTATCAATATGCCGGCCTACTCTCTCTCCCCTGTACCTTGTAATGATATTCGTCTACGATCTGGGAAGATAATAGAACCTGTAATTACAGAAGATATTCCACCTTATGTGCATGAAAAAGGAGAGAGTTCACAGCATCCATCTGATCCGGTTACTACCACTGAAGGTGCTGAGCATCCCTTAGATGGGACGGCTGAAACATTAAATGAGAAATCAGATAATACGCAGCCTACCCAGCTGGTAAGGCAACCACCATACCCTGAGAGACTAATGCTACCAAAAATAGGGGGGCAACCTCAGTTCAACCTCCTAGGAGAATTGAAGAATCTTTACGTTAAAATCCCCCTTCTGCAAGCCCTTCAAGACGTGCCTATTTATGCTAAAACTGTTCGGGACCTGTGCACTAAGAAACCAGGGAGGAAACCTAGAGACCCTCCCACTGTTCACGTCATAGGGAATTTATCTGCTTTAATAACAGGAAAAACCCCTGTGACCAAGTACGACGACCCTGGCAATCCTACTGTCACTGTACATATAGGACAAACGCAGATACCCAACGTGCTAGTCGACTTAGGAGCAGCGATCAATGTCATAACAATTGAGACTGTAAAGAAGCTTGGAATCACTAATTTTAGGCCAACCCCTACCATTTTAGAATTGGCAGACAGATCCACCATTAGACCCGAAGGGATTCTGGACGACCTTGTCATCTCAGTAGATTCATGGGAATACCCTGCTGACTTTTTGATATTGCAACCAAAATCACAACTGGGAGGACACCCATTGATCCTGGGGAGGCCTTGGTTGGCCACAGCTGATGCTTGCATCAGCTGTCGATCTGGGTCCATGACTATATCTGATGGTACAGAGATTAAAAACCTCACGCTGTATCCTCCAGCTCGGCCAAGTTTAGAGGAAGAAACTTCTCTTTGGATAGAGCAGGAGGAGGAGGAGGATGTTCAGCCACTATTAACAATAGGGAAGGCCTTAACTTTTAAAAATGAAACAGAAGACGATGCCATCAGTAATTTCATTAGCGAACCTGCTTCAGTGGATAAAGAAGTTTATCAAATCCTGAACATTACCCTTGGTAAGGAAGAACAAGAAAATCTTACGGAAGAAGTACTAGTCGGTGACACAAACATAATCCCAGTTTTGAAAAATTCGAGAAGTATTCCTATTGAGGTAGAGCCTGGAAGGACTTTGAACATCAACCCTGGTCTCTCCTTGGAGGAACAGAAGCGCCTAATCAGTCTCTTGAAAGAACATAAGGGGGCATTCGCCTGGGAGTATACAAACATGAGGGGTATCCCTTCTAATCTGTGCACTCACCATATTTACATTAAAAATGACTCCCGGCCTATGTGTCAACCCCAACGACGCATGAACCCCAATCTGAGGGATATAGTGAAGGAGGAAATCCAGAAACTTTTGGAAGCAGGATTTATCTACCCTATTTCAGATAGTGAGTGGGTTTCCCCACTTGTAATTGTGCCCAAGAAAAATGGTAAATGGAGAGTCTATGTTGATTATAGGGAGCTGAACAAAGCTACGCAAAAGGATCATTTCCCTCTGCCCTTTATTGACCAAGTACTTGATACCCTATCAGGGAAGAAGTTCTTCTCCTTCTTGGATGGGTTCAGCGGGTACAACCAAATTCAAATTGCTCTTGAGGACCAGGATAAGACCACCTTCACTTGCCCCTGGGGAACGTTTTCCTACAGGGTGCTTCCCTTTGGTTTATGTAATGCACCAGCAACGTTCCAAAGAGCTGTAATTGGCATATTCTCTGAATTAGTTAATGATAGCATGGAAGTCTTTATGGACGATTTTACTCCCTATGGCAAGGACTTTGAGGAAGCACTAGAAAATTTAAAGAAGGTTTTAATTCGCTGCGAACAGGCTCGCCTCTCATTAAGCACTGAAAAATGCCATATGATGAGGAGTGAGGGGGTGGTATTAGGAAATTTCATCTCTATCGATGGCATTCAGGTGGATCCTTCAAAAATTAAGGTGATAAAAGATATACCTACTCCTTCAACACAGAAAGAAGTGCGAAGTTTTCTGGGACATGCTGGATATTACAGGAGGTTTATAGAAAACTTCTCCAAACTTGCTTCTCCTTTGTTTTCGTTGTTAATGAAGGACGCACAGTTTGTGTGGAGTGAAGCATGCCAGACAGCGTTTGATAAGCTTAAAGAGAAGCTATCCATAGCCCCTATCCTAAGGGGACCTAATTGGACCATACCTTTCCACATTTCTTCAGATGCTTTTGATACCGCCGTTGGAGCAGTACTAGGACAGCAGGATGGTCAAGTACCTTATGCTATCTATTATGTTAGTAAAAACTTAGCCCTTGCTGAACTTAATTATACTGTTACCGAAAAAGAATTCCTTGCTATTGTTTATTCTATTAATAAATTTCGGCATTACATTACTGGGTATCCTACATTTGTGCACACTGACCACTCTGCCATTAAGTATTTGATGAACAAACCTGTCACCAATGCCAGAGTAACCAGGTGGCTCTTGTTATTACAGGAATTTGATATTACCATTATAAATAAACCTGGAAAAGAAAATGTTGTTGCTGATTTTTTATCACGCTTTACTAACAGTGATGACAGTTCACCTATTGAGGATTCTTTTCCAGATGAATATATGTTCGCACTTGCAGCTCATTCCCCCTGGTATGCAGACGTTGCTAATTATTTGGTTGCAGGGAAGCTCCCGCCACACATGTATAAATGAGAGAAGAGAAAAATTATCCAGCAAAGTGCCAGGTATTGTTGGCTCAATGGTCATCTCTTTTACACAGGACCCGATCTTGAGATTAGGAGATGTGTAAGGGAAGATGAGATCTTTCATATACTGAAGGCCTGTCATGATGAACCTTGTGGAGGACACTTTGTAGACAAAAGAACATGGCATAAAGCGCTGTGGATGGGCTACTATTGGCCGACACTGTTCAAGGACGCTAAAAGATATGTTCAGTCCTATGACAGCTACCAAAGGATGGGCCAACCTAATAAAACAGATCAGATGCCTTTACAGCCCCAAGTGGTACTTGAACCGTTTGATAGATGGGCATTGGATTTTGTTGGCCCTATCAGCCCTCCTTCCAGACAGAAGGTTTACATTCTGGTTTGTACTGATTACATGACGAAGTGGGTAGAAGCTGTAGCTTTGGCTAAGGCTAATGACCAGGCGGTGATTTATTTTCTGTACAGTGAAATATTTACCCGCTTTGGGGTACCAAAGGAAGTAGTTACCGATGGGGGACCGCAATTCATCTCACATCAATTTGAATCCTTGCTCCGAAAGTATCATGTGCAGCATAGGATAGCTTCACCCTACCACCCCCAGGCTAATGGTCAGGTGGAAAGTACTAATAAAGTTATTGAAGCAATCCTTACTAAAACAGTTAAAAGCCATCGAAAGGATTGGGCTGACAGGCTTCCAGAAGCACTATGGGCATATCGCACAACTTGGTGCAACACCACAGGGTTTTCTCCCTATGATCTGGTGTATGGAAAGAGTGCCATCTTTCCAATTGAGTTTGAGATCAAAACCCTGAAAACAGCCACAGAAATGAGTATGGATGTAACAGAAGCCCAGAGGAGAAGATTGAATCAATTAAACGAATTAGATGAGAAACGGTTAGCAGCAGTAGATCAGACTGTGTTGCTTCAGCAACAGAGATCCAACTGGCATGACCGATTTATTAAAAAGAAAATTTTCTGTGAGGGAGACTGGGCGCTATTATATGACTCCAGATTCAAGAAGGATTTTAAAGGTAAATTACGTACAAGATGGCTGGGTCCATATTTGGTCAACAAGGTATTTGACAACAGCACTGTTCGCCTGGTGACCATTGATGAAAACCGTATACCATTACTTGCTAATGGCCACAGACTGCGACTGTATCGTAAGCCCATCTCGAAAGATGCATTCATTTCGCAAATTGCCGCTGATCCAGATTATCAGCTGGCACCGGAGCAAGAATTTCTCTCTACCTTTGCCAATCCTTAAACTGAAAATCGTATTTGTTGTTCATAAATAATTTCCTGCTGTAGCGTATAATTGTTGTTTTTTTTTTCTCTTTGCATTTGATCTTTTCGTTTGCTGTTATTTTTCAAAAATTTTCAGGGAAGCGCCAAGAGAACGACCAGATTGGGCTCGTCAAGCGAAATTCTCCCTGTGTCGTCCTGCGTTGTATTTCCCTTTTGCCTTTAAAAAAAAAAAAAAAAAAAATTCGGCAGCTGCGACATATTTTCCGGCAGCTGCAACATCTTTTCCGGCAGCTGCAACATCTTTTCTGGCAGCTGCAATATCTTTTTCGGCAACCGCGATATCGTTTCCCATCAACTGTAAAATCGTTTCCCCGCGGCCGCAAATCCTTTTTTCCGGCAGCTGCAACATTTTTCCTGGCAGCTGCAACATCCTTTTCCGCAGCTGCAACACCATTTCCCAACGGCTGCCACCTCATTTCCCAGCGGCCGTAATATCCTTTTTCCCGGCTTCCGTCAATCTTTTCTGGCAACTACAACATTGGCAGCTGCAACATCTTTTTCCGCAGCTGCAACACCATTTCCCAGCGGCCGCCACTTCATTTCCCATCAGCTGCCACATCATTTTCCAGCGGCCGTAATATTCTTTTTCCCGGCCGCTGTCAATCTCTTCTGGCAGCTGCGACATCTTTTTCGGCAGCTTCAACACCATTTCCCAGCGGCTGCCACTTCATTTCCCAGCAGCTGCCACACCATTTCCCAGCAGCCGTAAACCCTTTTTCCTGGTAGCTGCAACAACTTTTCCCGGCAACTGCAACATCATGTCACAGCGGTTGCAACATGATTTCCCAGCGGCTGCGTTATCATTTTCCGTCGACCGGTAAAATCTTTTTCCCGGCAGCTATGAACTTTTTTCGACGGATGTGAACTATTTTCCGGCAGCCGCAACCATTTTCCCGCAGCTGCAACATCATGTCACAGCGGCTGCAACATAATTTCCCAGCGGCTGCGTTATCATTTTTCGTCGACCGGTAAAATCTTTTTCCCGGCAACTGTGAACTTTTTCCGACGGACGTGAACTATTTTTCGGCAGCCGCAACCATTTTCCCGCAGCTGCAACATCATGTCACAGCGACTGCAACATAATTTCCCAGCGGCTGCGTTATCATTTTCCGTCGACCGGTAAAATCTTTTTCCCGGCAGCTGTGAACTTTTTCCGACGGACGTGAACTATTTTCCGGCAGCCGTAACCATTTTCCCGTAGCTGCAACAACTTTTCTGACAGACTGCAACATATTTCCCACCGTCGTAAAACTTTTCCCGCCAGCTGTAATTTTTCCCGCCGCTGTAAAACTTTTCCGTGACAGCCGTAATTGTTTTCCCGATGCCGTAAAATCTTTTCCCGGCTGCCGTGAATTCTTTTCCGGTGGCTGCAACTTCTTCCCGGCGGCTGCAACATATTTTGCAACATCTTTTTCGTCGACCATGCTATCATTTTTGGCAACTTGCAGTGGTAACTCCTGTGTTAACAGAAGAATTGTTCCAAACCTGCTAAATCATGGTGCTGATTCACCTTAGTCGTGCCGGCGAACTCATCATTCCAACCCCGAGGACGCGATGGTTTGTGTTTCACCGGCGGAAGAAATTATTGCCTTATCTGAGTCATCATGATCACACTTCTGACTGTGCACGAGTTCGACTCCGCAACGTCATCAACTGCACGCTCCACCGTTCTCCACAGGATTCCGACGCACAGTCTTATGAGGTATGGCTTTCATTTATCACGTGATTAAGTATTGATATCATTTAAACGATATTAGTCGTACCTTCACTCGTACCACCATTATACCTGATTAAACATTTCCCTTGTACGACGTAAACACTAATAACTGCCACCTTCCCCAATTCGGCATGGAAATTTCAAACGTTTTTCTGTGCTCAACTTTCCAAATTTGCCCATTCTTTCAACGTCTCCGCTCAGCGATTCGTGCATCCTCTGTGCTGCAACTTCCATTTTGGGATCTTGTAATCTGTGGAATAGCAACTTCAGCTTGCAGCCAGGATCATGGGGATTCCAGTTCGTCATGAACCTTTCAATACATGGGAACTCAGGAGAAATCTTCAAGTTCTTGCCATCTTTCAAGCTGCCGGCTGGCTTGAATTTTTTGAGCGACTAGACGGATTCGATCGGGATGCAACCCTGCAATTTGCTTTGAATCTTACCAAAACTCACTCCACGGTGTGGGGGCTGCGCATAGAAGTCTCCGAGACCATTATATCCGAGGTTACAGCCATCCCGATGGTGGGAAAACCTTGGTTTAACCGACGAGTCCCTGCAACGATTGCACGAGAAGAATTTTTACTCGCAGGGGAGCAGGTTGAAGCATCCAGAAGAGGGATTGCACTGAACTCACTGCCGCGGCCATGGGACCAGGTTGCTGTCTTTCTCAAGAAGTACATTACTTGTGAAGGTAGATATCAAACTGTGTATAACTCTGAACTTCCTTTGCTTTCTCATCTCCACCATGGCATTTTATTGAACATTCCATATTATTTACTGCACGACTTGCGTCATATGGCAGCATTTGTTCAGTCTGCTAAGCACCCACTTTCCTCTCTCACCCACCATGGCCTTATCAAATTAATCATTGTAAGAACCCTTGCCCAACATCATATAACTTGGGAACAATTCATAACCCGACCTCAGCAACCTATTCCCTTGCGAGTCGTCCCATTACAGCAAATATAGGTTCCACCACAACAGGAGGACCGGAGTTCCTCCATTGAAGTTGGGGGGGGGGATGAAATGGAGGAAGAACAGCAACCGGGGGCATAAGCAGGACCATCTGGGGTGGACGAAACTATATCAGAAGAAGAGCAACAGGGGGCACAAGCAGAGCCATTTGGGGGGGATGAACCTCCATTAGAAGAAGAACAATTGAGGGATGAAACTCCATCACAGGCAGAGCCATTGGGGGAAGGTATAGATAAAAATCTAGTGGAAAATGCAGACAATAGGGCAGTTCTGACAGCAAAAGGTGAAATTGGAGCAGCAGTAAATGCTGCGACAATGGAACCTGAAGATGATAGTGCCAGGGCAATGGCAGAGAATATTGAGCTGGTAACAATTGAGTCCTCACCTGAGTGGGAAGGAGGAGCTGTAATTGAAGAAGAACAGCATGAGAGGCAAGAAAATATTCCTTCGACCTCAGCTTTGATTCCCTATGTACCAGCCCCACAGAAGAAAACACCACAAAAGAAAAGAAAAAGATCCACCAATGAATTTAACTTAATATCACCAATCAAAAAGAAAAGAACTCGATCAGCTACAGCAACAGAGGCAGCCAGGAAAAGATGGGCAACCGTAGAGGCACAGGTTGAGCCCCCAATCCTTGTACCAAGACCAATGGATGCTCCACAAAGGCCAGTGGAGGAAGAACCTGGAATTGAAGGACTTCTGGCTGAGAACACAATGTTAAAAGAGGACCTCCAAGTACTTAGAAGGGAGTTGGAAATCTGGAAGGAAACCTGCAGAAAACAGGGTGAAAGAAAAATGTATACATTGATAGAGGCTGCAGAACAACTGGAGGGATCAGATTCTGCTGAAGCTGGGCAGGAAGATGAACGAATACTCTGTCCCACCTGTGGAGAAATCTTCAAGGAAGCAGGCCACAAAATAATACTTAATACTTACTCAGCACAACAGCCCACGGCCACAATAAAGGAAACAGCAGAAAAAGAAGGTGCTGCCACACAAGAACCAGCATCTTTGAATATCCTTACTGAAGCTGCCACTTCTCATGACACAAAGATTAGAAAACAGATAGGAGAAGAACATGGGATGGAGGACACTCTGGAGCTTAATAAAGAATATACTGCAACTCCAGAATGTTCCCATGATACAGAGATTATAGAGCAGATGGGAGAAGAACCTGGAATGGAGGTCACTCTGGAGGTCAATGAAGAATTCTATACTGTAACCCCAGAATGCTCCCAGGACACAGAAACTTTAGAAGAAGAGACACAAAGGCAGGACAGTGATAAACTGGAACAGGATGCTGTAACACAAGAGCCAACAAACCTGAATATACTTGTCCAATCGGCCAAACAGATGGGAGAAGAACCTGGGACAGAGGACACTCTGGAGTTTAATGATGAACTCTGGGTTGTAACTCCAGAGGACTCCCATGACACAGAGCTCATAGGAGAAGAGTTGCAACAACAGGAGGATGAAGAGGCAAGCCAGGATGTTGCTACACAAGAACCAACATCCTTGGAAGCTGCAACAGGAACTCCTGAATTTCATTTAAAAGATAACCCTAGAGTGGATTTCATTCTCGATACACAGTGGAGTGAAGATGAACAGGTACAGACACCATGCTCGGGTAACACCGAAATATTGGAGGAGGAGCTGCACAATGAGAAAGAGATCCAATCTCAGCAACAGAAGGACAAGGAAGACACTGTTACACAAGAACCAGTGTCTCTAAAAGCAATGATGGTAGCTACTGAAGAGAGCCTAAAGGATGTTGTTGCCACACAAGAACCAGCAACTCTCTTATTAAACTTAGATGTGCTAGAAGACACTGCCCCACAAGAATCAGTGCTTCTACCTCCTAGAAATGTTATTGATTTAGATTCAGATTAAGGATTGCCTTCTAAGCCCCCAGGCACAGCATAATGAGACTGCAGGAAGATTCCCAATACACCAATTTCATTTCCAGACACCAGCAAGTAGCGGTGGAAGGGGAATAGTGATGAGGAAGATGTTGAGTTACTCACAGAGGCTTTTCAAAAAGACAGATAAGGTGCCTGAGTTTCCTACAATTCTTCCTCTCTCCATGGATAGAGTTCAGTACAGAACTCAGATTCTGAATGATGCAGGTTGTTGCATGAGGACATGCAACAGGATAGTTGGGGGGAGATGTTGAGCCCAGAATTGGCCCCTTCTAATCATCCTTGATCACCTTTATTTTCCCCATCCTACACCATTTATCAAGCTAATCATACCTGTTGTCCTCATCTTATTTCCCCAAATTACCAAGGTATGACTAATCATTGTTTTATCTTATTAATGCTTATGATTGTGATAATTAAAGTTGTGTATCTCTCAATTGTGCTAACATGTTATGATTTATGAAGGTAGTTGAGACAAATGGACTGCAGGAAGATGGGGATGAACAAGTCGTGAAAGAAGGGATGTTCGTTGCTTGAAAAGGGGTCCTTGGGGCTCGAATCATCAATTAAGGCACAGCTGTGACAGGGCAGCTGTAACAGAATGCGCTATCTTGAGTATGTTGCTGCTCGAGTCTAGCTGTGATCTGGAAGGACCGCCACTCTTGGGTCAATTGATAACTTTCTCATATTTTGATGTCTCTGTTCTGCCACGTATTGTAACAACTAGTTATTTAGGGCGCCTGAAGATCAGAGATCTTCATGGCTGCCCGATTATAGGATTGGATGTTATGATTTGCATGTATAAATATGGGGAGTTGCCTCGACCCAGGGGGTTTTGAACAACAGACAATTAATTCATTGTATTAGCATCCAAGGAAACTGTGTAATCATCTTCTGTTAATATAAGGAGTTACCCTTGATTTAAAGGAACTTGCGTTGTTCAGCCAGCGTCTCTGTGTGAAGGCTGGGCCCGTCTTCCACAGAGATTGCTGAGTTAAAATAGGATTTTGAATTCATTGTTATGTGATGCTTTGATTCATGATATTTCTTTTGTACGTAGCAGTGGTAATTATGGTATGGATTTCCAGTTCAATTAATATTAGGTTTCCTTGAAATTGGCAAGTAATGCAGAGTAACAATCGACTGAGTAGAGACTTTATGCAATTCGTGTAACAATTGTACACAGCCCTGTTCATCTTGCAGTTAAGTTGTGATCCCATGAGCCTTTGCAATTTATCTTTCCTGTTATGATTGTTGATTTCCATTCTGCAATTCAAATTCTTAGAGTAGTTGACTCAATCCTTTGCAATTGGATTTCTAGATTAATGTTCAGCTTATGTCTTATGATTTTCAAGAGTGTTTAGATTAAAGAGGTGATTGTTCTAGAATATGAATGAGATTTATTTCCTGCAATTGTTGATTAGATCTTATATCGTTTCTTATCGATGCCTGGTAGAGAGGAATTGAATTTGTAGCAATTAGAAGGCAATTGGGATTGCATAGATCCTAGGGATGAACATGGATGATAGCAGATAAAAGTATTTAATTCTAATGGTTTGGTGTTTAAGCATAGATTGTGCACTTATCCTTTGAAATAAAAAGACTTTCTCGGGTTGACAATAAATCTCGTATGCTCTGTGTATGTTTGAAATAAAAAGACTTTCTCGGGTTGACAATAAATCTCGTATGCTCTGTGTATGTTGGTGATAATCTAACTACATTTAGGGTGCTCGACAGGTACATACTTTGGCAAGAGATGAGGGGTAGTAGTAGATCCATAAATTCTAATGTATATATAATCCTCTTCCATATACTAGTTGTCAATACTTCGTATCAAAGATTTAGCTTCATCATATATCCTTTCACACTATCTGTTAAAAAGCATATTGTAATAAAGGGGCAATGAAATGTTAACAGATCATGCCATAATATCTCTTGTACTTTTTCTCCCATAGCATCTAATAGTACACATGAACAGGGATGCAAGTAATGTTCCAACTCCATCCAAGTTTAGGGAATGGATGATTAGAACATATTACATCTAGAAGGTAAGAAGACATGTAAAATGTTTTAAAACCTTTAAAATCATCTCTCTCTGTCTTCTCAATGGCCTTAGACAAAGCAAATGATAAAATTCCAGCCCAGTTGAAAATAGTGCTTATTGTGACCACATTATGGACAAAGGGCACCCAGCCATCTTTGAAGACAACACATATTGGCTCACGATACAATATGCACGCTAAGGCCATGGCATGTAGATAAGAAGTCCTGAGATTTGTGGTAGGATAAACGCCATCACTTCTAGTATGAACCCTCTTGCTCTCAACCCACCAACTTCTCGGGACCATTTTGGTGTCATTCAGTTTATTGAATCGATCCACAAAATCAGTTGTCATGAACATATGAGGTTTGTGAAATTTGTAATATCTGTCCAATTTAGTTGCCTTAGAGGATTCCAAACAATGACCTTGATCATCATGAATAGTTCTATGTTCCACCCTTGTATGTTGAATACTCCACTAAATTACATCATAGCAAGAAAAAACAAGGGTTATGGAAGCTACATTGTGAAGATGGGAGCTTATAATTTTGTTGAATACTGCATCATTTGCATTTCTCAAAGACAGGCTAGTTGGAGGATTTACTTCATAATATTATTCCTCTTTAATTTCTCAAAATAGCTCACCCCAAGGGGGGAAATCAATATGTTGCACTACAATGGCCTCTGCATCTTTGAATTTTGGTTTAGGAGGATTGATATCTAGCCTACTGATCTTAATTCCAATGGCACTTGTTTGGGCCTTCTCTTTTTGATCGGTATCCAAAATTTTAATGAGTTTCCTTTTCGATTTCGTGGCAGGCTTCGAGTTCTTAGTTGCAGCTTTTGGGGTCTTAGTTGCAGATATTCGGGAAGCAATTTAAAGATTAGATAACCCTAATTGAAAAGAAAAATAAATCTAACTAAGCAACTGAGCATTGAATATAATTCTGAGTTTTTCATTTGAAATACAGTGATAAAAATTGTCGATTTGCCATAACAATTAAAAGTTAACAGCAGAGCCATTTAAAGAGTAGATAACCCTACTTGAAGAAAAAAACTAAGCATTGAATATATTTCTGATTTTTCCAATCGAAATACAGTGATAAATATTGGTGATTTGCCATAAAAATTATAAATAAACAATGGAATTGTGCTTCTTTTAATTTCTGAAGATTGTATGTCTTTCAAAATAAAAAGAGTTGAAAGCATACATATTTGTCTCTAAAATTGAATTGATGACCTTTTGTACCTTTATGCTTTGAAGATGAGTTTGGAAGCTTGGTTGTGAAAAAACTCCACACGCATGCCAGCTTTCAAGTCCTTTCAACGTTTTCAATAGTGTATCGGCAAGATTTCAAAACTTGAATTTATAAGATGTTAACATGTTAGTGCGGAACTAATATCGATGGTGGTACAAAACTTTCTTAACTATCTTCAAATAATTTCCCATTAAAATTATCGGCCAAGTTTGGAAACTTCACCAAGTTACCCTTTTCGAGTTCCATCGAAGAGTAATTGGCATGTTTGAATAACTTGAGGACGTATAGTTTATAAAAAGTGCATAATTTTGAGAAAGAAGATGTGGTAGGTGAATTTTTTTGTTCTATTGATCATCGATTGATGAGAACCTGGAATATTAAAATGAAATACAAACAACAAAAGAAATTTGAATTCAAATTAATGAAACACAATAAAAGGGAACCCAAACAATATTATGAGGAAAATATTTTTTAGTATCTGTTGATACCTCAACGCTATAATATAAAATTATTTGGTTTGCGGTGTGGACAGGGGTTTCTATTAAAACAATAAGACAAACTTGGCATTATATTTCATGTAAATATTTAAGTACATAAAGCACCATTGACATTTAAGTTTAGTATGACTATTCCAACGCCCTATTCCAACATCCTGGAAGCCAAATTCATCCAGCATCACATCTTCAATTTTAATGATTACAAGTACTCATGTTTTTGCATAAGTGCATTCTTTCCCATAACTATAAACATCAAGATGCCTGAACATCAACCTCCCATGGATTTCTGGCCACTAAACATCAACCTCAACGTCAATTATGCTAGCTTGTTGTCCAATCCATTGATTGTAACCAAAGAATAACAAAAAAGGTGACCATGGAACTACATGACCAATTCAACCCCAGTGCTATCATATTCAACAATCACCCAACTCTATATTCACTTGCAATTCAGTGATAGGAGAACATCTTTGTTGGTTTTCCATTCCCAAATTAGACATTACAATCTGCTCAAACATCACAAAGTTTCCAAAAATCAAAACCATCCACATAAATAAGAATCTCATGTGATAAAGTTTCCATGTACACAGATAAAAAAAAATCATAGTACAGCATGTTACCTTGAAGGCTATATTGAAACAAAATGACTAGCCTACTTTATATTCAATAACCAGCACCAAGTACTATCTGCCTTTTACATCTACCTAGCATATAGATAGTCAACATCATTACATTCAGTTCAGAACATATAATATGTTAATTGGTAAAGCTATGAAATGATATTACAAATACATGAAAACAACCCATCTATCAAACCTTGTAGATGAACCAGAGAGTTGACCATTGGATATGCATGTTCCAGAGGAGGAACATTAGAGGTAGAAGCTCTTGTATCTATAATTTAATAATGTAATGACGGTAAAAACCCAGCCTACCATGTAAATTAATTAGGCCAAATAATAACACACATCCAAACTTTGGTTACATCAAATGTACCTAGCACAATATGAGAATGAGAACCTCCTTGCATCAGTCTACCTCCCTCAGTTGAAGCCACTAGTGTGGAATGCTGCACATATGTACATATTCAAATAGTATGAGTCAAAAATGGTGATGGCTACACAAAAATTCTGAAATAACTTAATCTCCTTACTCAATCAACTTACAATGGACAATAGGGGATGCATTGTTTGAGTGAGGACGTCCCATCCTATTAAGAGATACAAATGTGAACGATTCATTTTCATGTGGATGGAATTTAAATCAATTTCTAAACCTCTATTTATTTTTCTTCCTCTCCTTTTATTTATAGGGTTGAGTAAACTCTTCCTTTGCTTCAAAGATGAGTTGAAAGCACTCAACCCGGCCGTGAAGTTAAAATCCATGATATGTAAATTATTGGCCTCGTTGAACATACTTTTGATTAGGCCCATTGTATCTCAAGTGTTGCTTAAAGTAGCAGGAGGACTATTTTGGATCACATATAGGTAACCGAACAACTCCTCCCTAGCCAATTTAAGGGCATCAGCATCTTCACCAACACTTCTAGTGGCCACAGGTGTTGTGTTAACATTTGCATCAATATTTTTCATCTCCATAATTATATCAGGACGAGCATTGAATGAACTGGATGCTAAATCATGAAATGTATGTGCGCCAAATGTATCAATATCTACGATCTGATCCATTAATGGCATTGAACCACCTAACAATATCTACAAGCAATCCACTTGTATTTCATGCTTGCAAGTGTTGCCACGCACAGACCATAGTCATTCGCAAACCAAAAAATTCACATCATACTAGGTAACAAGGTATTTTTGGGCATGATTAGTTTGAATCCTTACCCAATAAGCATATAATATTCTCTCATGTGACAAACAATAATCATCTAGAATTCTTCCAGCTTTCTCCAATGAGGATTCAAACTGATTCTCCTTCCTGTAATTGTTCAGATATCCTCCCTCTTTCAAATTTTCTTTGAATCTGTAATACAATTCCACAAATCTCAAGAGCATGTATAGTAACCAGTCAATTCTATGGCCACATTTCTTCCTTCGATCATCTAAAAATTTTAACTTCAACAAGATATGGTAGGCTTCAATAAAACTATTGGTCTCTTGATTTACATGAGAGAAATCATGGAAACCTTTCATCCACATCCCTAGTTGAAACAATTGAATTAGTGCAAGGAGACTCTATATGGAAGACAACAACAAAACAAACAAGAAAAATAATAGAGAATGTGGACTTACATAGTTTATCACCAACAACCTAAGTGTTGTGAAAATAATCCAAGAAATTCTCCTCACTTGCAAAATCATGAAAAATTTGCCCACATGCTCGGCCACTGATTCAACATTGGGATAAGACTTCATGATATAACATAACCTACTAAGCATAGCATTTTCCGGAGTAGAGGCCATCATGTATACATTTTTTTCCCGTGCCCTCCATACATGCAAAATACATAATATCACTCGACATCTTGTGGCACTCCTATAGGATTAATTGTGTTTATTAGAGATATTCATACAGCAAAATAAAGTCAAAAATTAAAGTTACCTCAGAGCATCAATTTTAGACAATGTATTATCAACCATGAATGCATTGAATTTCCAAGTGGTGTGGAGTTGATAACACGTGTTCATGAGTAGCTCCAACCACATTGAAATATCCAATCACATATTTCATGATGCCACAACCCATGCAATGGATACACCACTTTGTTGGATATCAAAGGACACAAGTGTGAACAACAGATATTGCGATAATTAAAAGGACCTGATGTCAAAGAGTAAACTGTCAATCATAGTGAATGACAACCCAAACCATCATTTTTTAATGAACCATTGAAAGTAGGCTTACCTCATACTTATTGGTGTTCAATGTTGAATCCATTCCTATTATACTAGTCTAAGATAGTTTAACCATCGTTTCCAACATCCATTTTGTCTAAATACCAATAATAAATGGGACATTTGGACCATTGGACTTCTGAAAAATGAAAAATCTGTCTGGTTGCTTCTGATACCAAAGATTAATGCTCATCTCATCTTTGCTTTGAAGTTGATACGCGTGTTTCATCAGATGATGATAGATGTTTGCAACATCTTTCCTAGTCAAGAAGAAATATCAATCATGGTTTCCCACATCCAGGTCAATATGTCTCTCAACATGCTTGTTATATACAACATCAATTGGCACATCCATAAAGAACAACTTTCTACATATGAGATAATATCTCTTGAAATCTTAGGTTTACACAAGGACCTAGGATGAAAAGGCTTATCACGTAGACCATGACAAGGCCATCCATCCTCATCCTCATTCTCATGTGTGTTGTATGTCAATATTTCTACCTCAAGGTTATTGTTCAAGGAATTTACAATAAAGTGGCATTGGCATCCCCACTTCGTTGCAAACGAAGCCCTACATTTTCTTGGATGCACTGCTCTTTTATCTTCTATACCATACAAACATGAGTACCTACCCCACAAATTACAACATCTTAGTACGTCCAAAAAACACGCTAAAATCATATATGTACACTCATTATATAAGCAAGGTTCCAAAATGCATGAAACAACTAAAATAGAAACAAATTTATAAATGCTAGAGCCATGTGACCATGAAATACTTACAGCTTGTATCACAAGTGAGCATATTCCTTTGTTCCTGTGGTTTGTTCACCCTACCTAAGAAAGTACATGGAGCAACAGGATTCACTTCCTCCCTTTTAATAGAATCAATAAGTCTATTCAAAGGAATTTTTGCAACATGATCAAATAGAGGAATGCCCGGTCTAATACTTCACTCCAAGCTAAATCTTTGCCTAAAAAGGTCAGCATGTTTTTTGGGTCCTGGACCTTAAGGTCCATTATAATATTCCATCTATTTTGCCTACCCATTTTGTATGGATACCTTTAGACAATGTGGCCTCAAGTTAATAAAAATGTTCAGCGACATATTAGAAACATTTATGAGGAGAAAGGTACTTGGGTGAGATAGTTTGTCTCACAGGAACCATGACCTCAAGAACTTCAACCCATAGGAACTATGACCTCAATAAATTTGAACTTAGGAAATATGGCCTCGAAAAATTAGGCCTCTAGAGGATCTGTGACCTCGGGAGGAACTATGGCCTCAAGAGGAACTTTTCCCTATAGAGGAATGTTTCCCTCAATAGGAACTATGACATTGAGAACTTTTACCCATAGGAACTTTTCCCTCAAGGACTATGGCCTTTGCCTTAGGAACTATGACCTCGAGAAATTTGACCCACAAGAACTATGACCGCTAGAACTTTGACCTTATTAACTAGGAATTCGGAGAGGAACTATGACCTAGGAGAGGAACTATGACTGCGGGAGGAACTATTACTGTGCTATTACCATGGGAGGAACTATGACCATGGAAGAAACTATGACCGTGGGAGGAAATATGACCTCGACAGGAAGCCAGACCTCGAGAGGAACTAGGACCTTAGGAACATTGACCATGTGTGCCACAAAAGGAAGAAAGACCTCAGGAACCATGACCTCAAAAACGTTAACCAATAGAAAGTATGATGGAAAAGAAGGATGGCCCATGGGAACTATGACCTTGGCAAGTTTCACCCATAAGAACTATGACCTCGGAAACCAACATCTCGAGAGGAACTAGGACCTCAAGAGGAACTATGATCACCTCGAGAGGAATTATGACCTCTAGAGGAACTACGAGCTCGAGAGGAACTAGGACCTCAAGTCAAACTTGGACCTCGAGAGGGACTGGGCCTAGAGACTAACTATGACATCGAGAGGAAATAGGACCTCATTAGGAACTAAGACCTGAAGGCAAACTAGGACCACAAGAGGAAATAGGACCTCATTAGGAACTAGGACCTGAAGACGAACTAGGACCACAAGAGGAAATAGGACCTAGGGAACCATCATCCCAAACACTTTAACCGACCTCAATAAGAAATATGATATGAAGAGGAAGTAGGAACTCAAGAGGAACTATGATCACCTCAAGAGGAACCATGACATCAAGAGGAACGGGTACCACCTCGAGAGGAACTAGGACCTTGAGAGGAAATATGGCCTCAAGAGTAACTTTTCCGTAGAGACAAACTGTGACCTCAAGTGATACTATGACTTCAAGTACTTTGGGCCACAAGAACTATGACCTCAAAAAATTGGACCAACAGGAACTATGATGGATAAGAACTATGACCTCAAGAGGAAATATGGTCGCGGGAGTAACTATGATCTCAATAGGAAGCCAGACCTTGAGGGGAACTAGGACCTTGGGAACATTGACCTTGTGCACCACAATAGGAAGAAGGACCTCAAGAAAGATAAGCTCAACCACTTTAACCGACGGGCAGTATGATGGACAAGAAGGATGACCCACAAGAATTATGACCTTGGGAAGTTTCACCCACAGGAACTATGACCTAGGGAACTAGCACCTCGAGATGAACTAGGACCTCAGAAGGAATTATGATCACCTAGAGAGGAACTATGACCTCTAGAGGAACTAGGAGCTCAAGAGGAATTAGGACCTCAAGTTGAACTTGAACCTCGAGAGGGACTAGGATCTCGAGAGGAACTATGACATCGAGAGGAACCAGTACCACAAGAAGAACTAGGGCCTTGAGAGGAACTGGGACCTCAGGAACCATCATCCCAAACACTTTAGCCGTACTCAATAGGAACTATGAAATCAATAGGAAGTAGGACCTTAGGAGGAACTATGATCACCTCAAGAGGAACCATGACATTAAGAGGAATTGGGACCATTTAGAGAGGAACTAGGACCTTAGGAGGAACTATGGCCTCAACAAGAAATTTTCCCTGGATATGAGCTGTGACCTCAAGGGGTACTATGACATCAGGAATTACAACCTCAAAAACTTGGACCGACAAGAACTATGATGGACAATAACTATAACCTCGGGAAACTATGACCGCGGGGGGAACTATGACCTTGATAAGTATGACCTCGATAAGAATCCATGCCTTGAGAGGAACTAGGAACTAGGGAACATTAACCCTGTGTGCCACAGCAAGAAGAAAGACATCGGGAACTATGACCTCAGCCACTTTAACTAACAAGAAGTATGATGGACAAGAAGGGTGACCCATATGAACTATGAGCTTGGGAATTTTCACCCACAAGAAATATGGCCTTGGGAACTAGCACCTCAAGAGGAACTAATACCTCGAGAGGAATGTAACAATAAAATAATAAATTAATATTAATATTAATTTATTATTAATTAAAGACTATCTAAAGTCAATAGTCATGCCCTTTTACGAAAAGGTGCATGGCGGGCTTATATAAAGCCCAAACCTATGTAACTATTTATCATCTATCATACATTACATTTTTACATTACTACTTATCCATTTATGGCTTTCTTACGATACTTGTACTGTCTATTCTATTATTGAGGAACTTTGTTTCTTGAGTGGTATCAGGGCGCTTGTTGCTGATCCGACCTTTGGTCAAAAAATTCAGACCTTGTCTGATCAATTCAAGGTTTCCTTGATCTACTTAGGTCTTTAACCTTCCCCCTCCCCCACACACAACAAAACAAAAAAACAAAAACAAAAACAAAAGCATCATTGCACTTCCTACACGCTCACGCCCAGGCCATTCGACATACCTCTCCAATCATCTCCTCTTCACACCATGTCCTCTCATCCCATGCCCCATACTCCTTCCACCTCCACGCGCATCTCGCCTTGTCCTCTCCACGCATTCTCCCACCTGCTCACTGCACCGCCCTCCCTCGCCACTACTGCCTCCTCTGCTCTACACCGCCACCTACCCACTCCCACTACCCCCACGCCTCCTCTCTGCAACCTACCACGCCTCCCTCCATGTCTCATCAGCGACTCCCTCCACAATCCCTCACTGTCTACTGCCTCCCTCCATGCCTTCCACTGCGCCCTCTCCCCACACACCTCTGTGCACAATCTCCATGCATCTCCCCACTCTTTCCTCCACCCATCTCCCCTGTTGTTCCCCGTCCTCCACCTTCCCTCCGCTTCCGCCAGCCTGCTCCTCCCACGTCCTGCTCTCCCTTCCGTTAGCTCCTGCTTGCTTCTCCACCTGCGCGCTCCTTCACCTGCCCCTCGCTCTGACCTGTTCACCACTTCCCTCTTCCCTCCCTTCTGGTTGTAAAGTATTGTTGCGCCATCCCTTACCTCCTGCGCAAACCCTAATTCCGCTCATTCACAAAAATATTTTATAATAGTAACATTATTATTATAAAAATTTCACCCAGCCACGTTCACCCTTGCAATATCCTAGTTTTCAAATATATATATATATATATAAAAGTGCAAATTTATAATAAAATTTATAATTATAATAAGTATTTAAAAATAATATTATTATAATTAAAATTTTATTTTATTTTACCCTTACAACCTCCCAAAAATATATTTATTATTATTTTTAATAATTATTATTATTATTCAAATTGTAAGTTATTACAATTATTAATATATATAAGGGTCAAGAAAGAGAAGTAAATCAAAATCAAAAGGAGGTCAACATGGAAAAAATAAATCTTACTAACGGCAATGAAAGATTTATCAACATTCCAACGAAAGTGTCAATGGCAATGTTGAAAGTTAATGGGATATTTGATGAAAGTCCAATTGCCATCGCAAGAATGTACAAGTTCAAGAATCAATGAAGAATGATTCAAACGAAGATCAAATAGAAGCACTGTTACAAATCGATGATTATCATTTTGCAGCTCAATTCACCGTCGTGTTGATGTATTTGTAACTTCGGAAGATATTCACTTGTATATTGTATGTATTACATTTGTACTTTATTGTATCCCCAACGGAGATGTATTATTCCTCCGATTGGAAGTGTCGTCATTTGTATTTGCAAGTGTCGCAAGTATTATTGTAAGTGTCGCAGCTTATATTTGATGGGTTATTAGACCACATTGCTGGGGTCGGCCCTGTATGAGTTGTGTGGGTCAAAGGGTTATTAGACCACCCTAGTGGGGTCAACCCAGAGTCATTTTATGTTAAGTGGTTAAGTTGGGGCCGACCTAGTTGTGTAAAGGTCAAGTGAAAGTTAGTGTATAAATAGAGAGTGTGTCTCTCTCATTTTACACATTAGATTATTCACTCACTTCGCATTAGTGAGAGAAGAGGAGGATGTGCACAAGTGGAGGAGGAGCATGCTGCTGAATATATCTATCTCTTGGGTTTGATCATGATGATATTTGTATTGGTGCTTATTCTATCTCTGAGGAAGTTGCGGAGTTTTTCACCTTCTTGGTTTTCCCCGGTGAAATGCTTTGTGTCTCTTGTCTGTTGTCTCTTATGCTTGATATGATGTACATGTTGTTCTTTCAATTAAGATCCTAGATCAGAATGAATTAAATTCTGAAAAACTAACGTGGTATCAGAGCTAGCCTGAAGGAAGACATGATATGGCATTTATGACACTTGTTGCACTTGCGCCAAATTGCAAGCTAGGGCTTGATATAGCAAAAACTAGTCATCTTAGCACTTTCACTATAAATCCATTTTGGCAAGGGTTCAGGATATGAAACTTTTATAGGTCATAGATAACATCTCCATGTACCTTGTGTCTGAATCACGGCATCTAATTCGTTGTACTTTCTGTTTTATGATCTGTACAAGTTAGGGTTTCTGCCTCTTCCAGATCTCAGTCATAAACAGGTGTCCTAGGAAAAAAGGTCACAACTTGGGCTAGGAAGCTCCAAATGAAATTCTGTAAAAAGTGACAGTAAGAGAATGGATTGTAGTTTCTCAGGTAATTTTTTCAGAGGCCGAAGTGGAACCAGTGACACGTGGCACGTCGTACAAGTTTGTTATACTATTTTATCCCATAAACAGGTCATGTTGCGGCACTTGGCATAACTCTCTCTCAGAGAATCCAATTGAGGGCAGACCTATGGGGTTGGAAATATGACAGGTCAGGCTACCTTAGGCTGAATTTTCAGACCCTGCGGATTTGTAATTTCAGAGATGCACTAGAAACAATCAGGTGCATATTTCTGTCAAAACAGAATTGGATTCTAAGCACCTTCATTCTTGGCTTGTCACTGCTGCATGAATTTAGGGCTTCGAAGAAAGTTGGAATTTTTGGAATCGGAGTCCACGGCTGAATGATCCTCATCAAAATCAAAATTTAGAGACTAAGATCGAATTTTTTGGTTGGGAACAAGGTCGAGCTTGATCAAACCCCAGTTTGGGATTTTGATCGGAAAGATCAAAAATTAGGGCTTCTGCAAAAATTGAAATTTTTGAAGTTTGTGACCATGGCTGGAAGCTCCTCAGAAAAATCGAAAGTTTAGAGATTTGGATCGAACCTTTTGGTTGGGCAGAAGGATGGGCTTTATCAAACCCTAGTTCGAAGTCCTGTCTAGTGAATCCAGAAGTTTCAAAGGCAATTTTGAGGGGTCAATTTTTGCAATTTTCAAAATTGAAGTATATCAACTTGATCAGCTCAGCAAACCACATCTTTCCATCCATTCAAAAGTTTGAAATTCAAACTTTGAATTTTTAGTGTTTCTTTGACAAACCCAATCCAGCTCCAGATCCAATTTCAGCAAATCAAAGTGGATAGGGTTAATCCTAGAAAAGAATGAATTGGACACCTGCATAAGTGAAGAAGTTCCATTTCCAGAGGGAGATGAGGCTGAGGCTTTACATGAGAAGGCTACAAGCAATCCCGACAGGTATGACTTGAAGAGATACAGGTATGTTTTGAAATTTGTTCGTGATTAAGATTATGATATGTTTGTCTTCATATTATTGATGTTAGTACAATCTTGATTAATCTTAGACTTGTCTCAATACCCTAATATGAATGCATGTGAATGATAGAAGACATTCATTGATTAGGGTTATATGATTGTACTAATGCACTGTGGTGTTGTATGAGGTTGATGTTGTCCGCTAACATGAAAGGTACATCAAGAAAGACAAATCAAGTTCTAGATCAAGAACATATGACCATGGTGACATGAAGACAAAGACTCATCCATAGCCATTATAGAAGCTCTACTTACAAGGTATGTATAATTTGGTTCTACAATGGGTAACTTATGAGTTATGCAGGTTACTAAGCAGAAGTCATTGAAGAGAACAAGAAGACATTGTTTAGCTATGTTAAACATAACTAGCAAACATGATAACTAGGTATGTTTTTCCTATATCAAGTTAGAATCCTACCTTATGTTAGGATCTCATACTTTTGTATGAATGATTATTCTTGAAGTTAGAAGTTTAAGTAATCAACAGTCTATGCATATTATGTTTCTTACTTTGATTGATGATATGACTAACCAGAAGAGTCCTATGGTCAATAAGAATATGCATGAGTAATAGAAGTCCTCCCTGAAACCTTGAATACTAATGCTTATGATAAATTACCTGTGTGTGAAATGTTCATGACCATACATGTTAAGATTATTTAGGATCATAATGTTTTGATAGTATTGAGATTATACTAAAGGATGTATGATTATATATGAGATCTTGTGGATGACACTATCATGACACTAGTGCACACTTAAGCATGCATAGTGGTCCAGGATGGATATAAGTTCAAGGACAGGTAATCCAGGAAGCAAAGATCAAGAGGGACCACACTCCAATAGTTCCTACAAGGAAGCAAAGATCAAGCCGGAGCACTCCAGGAAGTAAAGATCAAGAGGGAGTCCACCCAACAACTAAACAAATATAAGTATTTGAATTGTTATGATTACTTAAATGATGTTGTTCAGTCATGTACATACTTATGTTCCTAGATTTAGGATATGTATTATGCATATTAGAAAAGTTGCATTAATGAAAAAGATACTACTAATATGAAAGTAATGGGTAAGTGGCTTATGGTACTGTACAACATTCCATTGCTACTTATCTACAATGAAACCTCTTTGCTGACATGTTGGGAGTTGTGCACACTCTTAACAATGTTCTGGTAGAGATGGAAGGCATCTAGAAAGTTACGGGATATGGATAAATGTTGTATTGAAGCATTGGCTAAGATAATTGCATGACTGTATGACATATGTCTTTATGAGTAAGAATTTGTTCTAAAATATATAATATGTTTGTAATCATGCAATTGAACTTGTCTTGTAGGAAAGACCGTGTACCATCACCTACAAAAGAAGGACTACAACATTTGTTCCAGCAACGAAGTTCAAAGAAAACTATCTATTGAAGATATTGAAGAATCTGAAGTTCTCAGGATTCGGGATGCAATAATGGAAGAATGCCATGATCAAATACCAATCAATCATGAAGAATGATGTTTGGGATGTGGTCCCAAGAAGAGAAGGGAAGTCTGTTGTGACTTCCAATTGGATCTATAAGATCAAGCATGCTGCAGATGGCAGCATAGTGAAAGACAAGGCGAGGTTTGTGGCTCGTGGCTTCTCCCAGAAAGAGGGATAGATTATGAAGAGACTTTTGCACCTGTAGCCAGATACACTTCCATCAGATCAGTGCTTGCCCTGGCTGCAGTGATGAAGTGGAAGATACACCAGATGGATGTCAAGACAACTTTCTTGAATGGTGTAGTTGAAGAGGAAGTGTATGTGGAGCAGCCACTCGGGTTTTGAGACACATGACAAGGAGTCATATGTGTGCAGATTGAAGAAAGCCTTGCATGGCTTGCAGCAAGCTCCTAGGATTTGGTATGGTAAGATAGACAGCTTTCTATCCAGTTTGGGCTTTACCAAGAGTAAAGCGGATTCCAACCTTTACTACAAGGTTGAGGAAGGCAATCCAGTGATACTCCTACTGTATGTGGATGACCTGTATGTGATAGGTGAGGATAGATTGATTGTCGACATGAAGAGGAATCTTGCTTATGAGTTCGAGTTGAAGGACTTGGGTATGATGCATTACTTTCTAGGTATGGAGGTGTGGCAGAGTGCAGATGGAATCTTCCTTGGACAAGGGAAGTATGCAGTAGAGATCCTGAAGCAGTTCGGGATGATGGACTATAAGGCCATGGCCACACCTATGGCATCGAACCTTAATCTATTGTGCGATGCTTCATCTGAGCCGGTTGATGTCACAATGTAACGTCAAATGATTGGGTCCTTGATGTACCTTACAAACACGAGACCAGATATTTGCTTTGCAGTGAACACATTGAGTCAGTTCCTGACGGATCCTAGACATGTTCACCTGATTGCTGTGAAGCATATTCTGAGGTACCTAAAGGGTACGGTTGATTATGGGCTCAAGTATGATGCGAATCAAAAGTTTAACCTGGAGGGTTATGTTGATTCAGATTGGGTAGGCAGTGTTGCAGATAGAAAGAGCACTTCGGGGTGCTGCTTTAGTATGGGATCAGGTGTGATCTCTTGGTTTAGTAGGAAGCAATCCTGCATAGCACTGAGTACAGCCAAAATAGAGTATGTTGCAGCTTGTTCGGCCAGTTGTGAGGCAGTAGGGCTTAGGAAGCTATTGTCTGAGTTATTTGATCTCTCGTTGAATGCTACTGGTATCTTTTGTGACAACCAGAGTTGTGTGAAGTTGTTTGAGAACCCAGTGTTCCATGACAGGTCGAAGCACATTGAGATCAAATATCACTATATTATGGATATGGTGCAGAGAGGAGCAGTGAAGCTCCTGTATGTTGTGACGGATGAGCAAGTTGCAGATGTGTTGACGAAATCACTAGCCAGAATGAAGTTTGAGTACTTCAAAGAGAGGCTTCGTGTTCTTCAGATTGAAGATAATTCGAGGAAGAAGTGATGGGACACATTTGCAGGAGCCATTCCAAGCATGGTGATAGGAGGATCCTTCCCATGGCTGTGGATGTAATCATTGTGTGATGAGCATCAGGACGATGCTCCAATTACTGCTCGATATGCATAAGTTGGATGCTTTGTATGATCAAGATGATCATGTGTGATGAGTATCAGGACGATGCTCTGGATGACATGCATCAAGATGATACAGTGACGATGCTCAGGATGATCATATGTGATGAGTATCAGGATGATGCTCTAAATGACATGCATCAGGATGATCATATGTGTTGAGTATCAGGACGATGCTCTGGATGACATGCATCAGGATGATGCAGTGATGATGATCAGGATGATCATGTACATCAGGATGATGTATGGTGAGTATCAGGTTGATACTCTATGGCCATGGATAGGTTGTGCAAGGTTAGCATGTAATACGTCCTAGAGATCTGGATAGGTTGTGCTAGTCACGTAAAAGGCCTCGGATGCTCTTTAGGGTTCTTGCTGGGCAAGACACCCTTTTAAGGTTTTGCTAGACCACATGTAATATGTCCTGGAGATACAAATAGGTTGTGCTAGTCACGTAAAAGGCCTCGGATGCTCTTTAGGGTTCTTGTTAGGCAAGACACCCTTTTAAGGTTTGTTGGGGACCACATGTAATACGTCCTGGAGGTCCGGACAGGTTGTGCTAGTCACTTAAAAGGCCTCAGATGCTCTTTAGGGTTCTTGCTGCGTAAGACACCCTTTTAAGGTTTTGTGGAGATTACATGTAATCAGTCCTGGAGATCCAGACAGGTTGTGCTAGGCACGTAAAAGTCCTCAAATGCTCTTTAGAGTTCTTGTTGAGCAAGACACCTTTTTAAGGTTTTGTAAAGGTCACATGTAAAAGATCTTGGGAGATCGGATAGGTTGTGCTAGTCACGTAAAAGGCCTCGGATGCTCTTTAGGGTTCTTGCTGGGAAAGACACCCTTTTAAGGTTTTGCTAGACCATATGTAATATGTCCTGGAGATACGGACAGGTTGTGCTAGTCACGTAAAAGGCCTCGGATACTCTTTAGGGTTCTTGCTAGGCAGGACACCCTTTTAAGGTTTTTTGGGGACCACATGTAATACGTCCTGGAGGTTCGGACAAGTTGTGCTAGTCACATAAAAGGCCTCGGATGCTCTTTAGGGTTCTTGCTGCGCAAGACACCCTTTTAAGGTTTTGTGGAGATTACATGTAATCAGTCTTGGAGATCCGGACAGGTTGTGCTAGGCACGTAAAATTCCTCAGATTCTCTTTAGAGTTCTTGTTGAGCAAGACACTCTTTTAAGGTTTTGTAAAGGTCACATGTAAAAGATCCTGGGAGATCCGATAGATTGAACTGTGTGCTCGTAAAAGGCCTGGGATGCTCTTTCGAGGTTTTGTTGACTCACGTAATTAGTCCTGGGATCCACAGTAAGGTTGTGCTAGGCACGTAAAATTCCTCAGATGCTCTTTAGAGTTCTTGTTGAGCAAGACACTCTTTTAAGGTTTTGTAAAGGTCACATGTAAAAGATCCTGGGAGATCCGATAGATTGAACTGTGTGCTCGTAAAAGGCCTCGGATGCTCTTTCGAGGTTTTGTTGACTCACGTAATTAGTCCTGGGATCCACAGTATGGCTAGTGTTGATGAATACCTACAGGTGGTGGGCCTACATACAGCATGAAAAAGGGTTGGCTCTGTATAACTTCCTATGAGGATAAGAATTGAGAGATAGCACCAGTGATCGAGATGACGAGTACAACAACAGTGACGATGATGCTCCGTGATCCAGTGACGATGATCCAGCTCCAGAATTGAAGACTTGTGCCCATATGTATTGATGACTTGTGTCAAGAGAATACCTTCCTAGTTAAGAGGGAGTGTTGATGTATTTGTAACTTCGAAAGATATTCACTTGTATATTGTATGTATTACATTTGTACTTTATTGTATCCCCAACGGAGATGTATTATTCCTTCGATTGGAAGTGTCATCATTTGTATTTGCAAGTGTCGCAAGTATTATTGTAAGTGTCACAACTTATATTTGATGGGTTATTAGACCACCTTGTTGAGGTCGGCCTTTATGAGTTGTGTGGGTCAAAGGGTTATTATACCACCCTAGTGGGGTCGGCCCAAAGTCAATTTATGTTAAGTGGTTAAGTTGGGGCCGACCTAATTGTGTAAAGGTCAAGTGAAAGTTAGTGTATAGATAGAGAGTGTGTCTCTCTCATTTTACACATTCTATTCTTCACTCACTTCGCATTAGTGAGAGAAGAGGAGGATGCACACAAGTGGAGGAGGAGCATGCTGTTGAAGATATCTATCTCTTGGCTTTGATCATGATGATCTTTGTATTTGTGCTTATTCTATCTCTGAGGAAGTTGCAGGGTTTTTCACCTTCTTGGTTTTCCCCGGTGAAATGCTTTGTGTCTCTTGTCTCTTGTCTCTTATGCTTGATATGCTATACATGTTGTTCTTTCAGTTAAGATCCTAGATCAGCATCAATTAAATTCTAAAAAACTAACACGTCGCAGCTATAGACGACCATCTCATCGACATAATGTTGGGTTATAACTGGTTGGAAACATTAGGAACATTCTCCGTCAATGCAAAAAATAAATGCATCACCTTCTTCCATGAGAAGAAGAAAATAACACTACAGGATTTCTCGGTGATAGTTCCCTTATCGCAAACTACAGACGAAGAATCAACTGATGGACGATATGAAGAGTTAGAAGAACAAATAAAGCTTTTAAACAAACTCATCATGGACAAAGATAATGAGTTGGAGCATGTCCAAAGAAAGCGATAAAATCAAGAATTCGAGTTATGTCAACATCAGCAACAAAAGGAAAAACTCCAGCAACAACATGATGACATTAAGAAGACACATAAGTTGGAAATTACAAAAATCAACAAGATGTTATCAAGCAATACCGAAGAACTTTTTCGACTACAAAATCATAACAAAACATTAATTACGAAGATTAAAAAACTAAAACATAGTCGCAAGAAGGAACAGTCCAATGAAGACCTCGAAGGAAGAGTTCTAGAAAATCTAGAAGAAAACCAGTGCCCAAAGAATCTTAATCAAGAACTAGAGAAATAAATCGAGAAGTTAAAAAAAGACAAAAAGTCGCAAGACGAAAGGTTTGAGAAGATTCAAAGTAAAACAATCTACTGGAGAACAAATAGCGCAAATCTAGAAAGAAGCATCTAGACTCTCCAAAAAACAAAATCAAGTTGAGGAAGTAAATTCAGTCATCGTCATAGATAAAAAAGAAGTCAATACAGTCAAAGAACAAACAACAAAAACTCCTTATCGACACCCAAATTATAAACGTTATTTTGACCAACGACAAGGTCAAAATGAACACACTCAGAGGACAGATGATATCAGACGAGCAAGTACAGCAAATCAAAATATAAAACAACAAACAAGAAGACCTATCCCACAAAGTGATCAAATAGATTTGATAAAAATAGATTTGGGATGGACCACATCAGAGGCGATGCGACAGTTCTTCTGGGGAAATCGTAACTCGTATCACCTCGTTTCATCAAATGTCGCAATGACTAAACACAAAAGATCGAGAGATAACATTAAAGAAAAAATTAGACGTAATCATGGTCGTCAATTAAGCTTTGAGGACAAAGCTTCCCTTAAGGGGAAGGCAATGTAACAATAAAATAATAAATTAATATTAATATTAATTTATTATTAATTAAAGACTATCTAAAGTCAATAGTCATGCCCTTTTACGAAAAGGTGCATGACGGGCTTATATAAATCCCAAACCTATGTAACTATTTATCATCTATCATACATTACATTTTTACATTACTACTTAGCCATTTATGGCTTTCTTACGATACTTGTACTGGTTATTCTATTATTGAGGAACTTTGTTCCTTCAAGGAACTAGGACCTCAGGAGGAACTATGATCACCTCTAGAGGAACTATGACCTACAAAGGAACTAGGAGCTTGAGAGGAAATAGGACCTCAAGTTGAACTTGGACCTCGAGAGGGACCAGGACCTTAAGAGGAACTATGACATCGAGAGAAACTAGGACCTTGAGAGCAAGTATGACCTCGGGAACCATCAGCTTAAACACTTTAACTGACCTCAATAGGAACTATGACATTGAGAGGAAGTAAGACCTCGAGAGGAACTATGATCACCTCAAGAGGAACCATGACATCAAGAGAAACTAGGACCACCTCAAGAGGAACTAGAACCTCGGGAGGAACTATGACCTCAAGAGGAGGTTTTCCCTTGAGAGGAAATATGACCTCAAGGGGTATTATAACCTCAAATAATTTGGGCCATAGGAACTATAACCTGAAAAACTTGGACCAATAGGAACTATGATGGATAAGAATTTTTCCCCATGGAAAGAACTCTGACATTGGGAACTTTGACCCACCGGAACTTTGCCCTCAAGAAATATGGCATGTGCCTTAGGAACTATGACCTTGGGAACTTCGACCCACATGACATATTGGTGGTTCTATAGAATATTCTTTTGGATGTTTTGAAATATCACTAACAGCACCTTCAACATCGTTGCGGAACTTGAAGTGCAATATTTTAAGGATGTGCCACACAAAAGGTTTTTGTAGGTTGGAGAAGGTGTGATTTCGAAACATCGAAAGGAATCTTCTATTGAACTATTGATAGTGGTATCGATGACTTATAGCAACTCTGAAAATAATCTATATAGCAAATGGCATTGATATCTTCTGGTAAAACAATGTCACGCTGACAACACCTTTGACATCATTACGGAACTCAAAGTGCAATATTTCAAGGATGCGCCATGGAAGGTTTTCGTAGGTTGGAAAAGGTTTGATTTCAAAACATTGAAAGGAATCTTCTACCAAATTGTTGTTAGTGTTATGGATGCCTTCTAGCAACTCTAAATATATTCTTTACAGGGAACGACGGTCATATTTTTTGGAAAAACGTCGATGGTGTTATCGGCCCTTTTTGAAAAAGGATTTTTTGGTTGGCGTTCATTTTCATTCAACATTAACAGTCTTGTGGCGTTCATTTTCATTCAACATTAAATTATGTCATATTCATTTTCATCTTAGAGACAGAGTATTATGATGATCGCTTATCAGTCAATGCTCAAAAGAGATTATTAAGGAAATCATTTATAAATGTCACTACCCTTAAATACAACTATAACACGATCACATTCTTAAAATTGTAATTCTGCTATAAATTTAACGCAGTGATGGTCTCTGCAACATGCCCAACTTATTTTGGTTCTCTATGTAGAAATCATTACATATTTTATTCATTCACTCTATGTATTGATTTGCCACAAGATGATAGTCTGAGATTTGAGTAAATACCCTTCAGACTTTGTTCAATGAATACCACGAGGACTGATTAAGAGCACCAGTGCTATGTTTAAAGGTTTCAGTCAATAGACCGAGATATTGGCAGCGCCTAGATCTTAACACAGGTTGGTATTTGCTTGTTTTATTTTCAGTCATTGTACATCTATATAAATAAACCTAAGCATTAAACAGAGAAAACTCACCTCATTTATAGATCATGATCTCTAAAGATCTTCTCATCATTCCAACCAATGAATGCAGCGCAATTATCTTGCTTTCTCAACATATCACTTATGCATTTCATTTGTTACAAATTCTTATCTCTTTTGATCCTCTACGCACTCCATCTTCTATTTGCACATACCTGTGCTCAATCACATTTATTTGCTCTTCATATTCTTTTTCACATTCCTGTAACTAAATATTAGCGCATATATATGTGAATAAAAACCCCATATCACACTTCTCCTTGATGTTAGCAGGTGAAATCAAATTCCGGAAAAGAAAATATTAGACCGGTTGAAAGCCAACTCACCCTTCAATGCCAACTAAATTTTCTCTGTCAGTTGGTAGATATAATGTAGGTGATGAATTAAATGAAAGAGACTTCTCGATGAAGCCATCTCTCCACCGATAGCCATGGAAGGCTCTGGAAGCCTTGATTTCGAGAAAATATTCATTGTATTTTATTTTTGTAAGCATTCCAATGTGTGTGTTGGGAACTGAGTTTTGTATTAACTATTCTTTTGCACAGAATGCTGAAGTGAATAAAAACAGAGAGAGTGTTTATGCCCAATTTGAATTTTCTCTTGTGACTACATTTACGTATATGCTTTGTTCTAAGATTTGATGTTGTGCGTGTCTGCATGCTTATTCTTAACCTCTGTGTGTTATGTCCTCTCTTTTAATTGATCAATTTGCTTCTCTTTAACATTCATATCTATTGTTAGTTATTGCAATCTACAGGTTGTTTGAAGAATTGATATTGGAAGGATTATGAAAAGAGCTTGGGGGATGAAGACGGTGAACAGAGAACGAGATTTGAAATTGCTTTGTTCTCAACAAATGGTATCAGAGCTAGCGTAAGAGCCAGCCCAACTGTACAAGAAGCTTCCTGTTAGAAGTGGTTTGGGTGTGAGTTTGCTCACTGTATAAACCAATGAGAGTTGGTGGAGTTCACAGATTGGAAAAGGGAGCTCCAGTAGAGTTACCAAGGCAACGATACACATAAAACAATTTCCGATTACCCTGAGATGGATCTATCACAACATTTGCAAAACCTGGGTTTCTCAATTTCGTTTTTGAGGAAGGCAGTCATTTGAAGCAACATGGAAACAACGACAATGGGTGACATGGAGAAACAGAATGGGGCCAATTTTGCTCTATGGAAAGCACAGATGGAGGACATATTAATTCTAAAGGATCAATATTTGCCAATTGAAGGAGCAGCAAGAAAACCTTCATCAATGACAGATGAAGAGTGGAACAAGCTTGATAGGAAGGCCATTGCTACAATCCGCCAGTACCTAGCAAAAAATGTCTACTTCAATGTGGCTGGAGAGAAGACAGCAGTAGATCTATGGAAGAAATTGCATGATCTATATGAGAAAAACACAACATCAAATAAGGTGTTTCTAATGAAGAAGTTGTATAATATCAAGATGAAGGAGGGTGCTTCTGTTGCAGAGCATTTAAATGAATTTAACATAATTACTAGTTAGCTTGCCTCTGTTAAAATTGCTTTGGATGATGAAATCAGAGCCATCTTGCTCATCTGCTCCATGCTAGACAGTTGGGAGAATTTGATAGTTTCCATGAGCACTTCAGCTCCTGCAGGGACCTTGAAGTTTGATGATGTTAGCAGCAGCTTAATGAATGAGGAGCTGCGACGAAAATTAGTCACAGAAAACCAAGGAGGGGAAGCTCTCACCATAGTTGATCGTGCAAGGAAAATTGACCGAACTAGGCAAGGGCGTTCCAAGTCAAGAGGCAAACCAAAATCAAGAAGAGGCAGGATTACTTGCTATCACTATGGAAAACCAGGACACATGAAAAGAAAGTGTCGGATATGGAAGAGAGAACAGAAGGATCCAAAATCAACCAGCTCAAATCACAAATCAGCCAACACAAATGAAGGTGAGACCACTGCTGTAGCTTCAGATAGTGATGCTTTATTTATTGTTTCAGTAGAAGAAATATGCTTATATACTTCCAACAGTAGCATTGATTGGGTCCTAGACTTCGGGGCATCTCACCATGTAACCCCATGCAAAACCAATTTTGTTTCATATGAATTTGGAGACTATGGCAGAGTACATTTGGGAAACAATCAATTTTGTAATATTGTTGGAGTGGGAGATGTCCGAATCCAATCAAAGGATGGCCATGATATCTTGCTGAAAAAAGTTAGGCATGTCCTAGAAATGCGCATGAGCCTAATTTCAGTGGGGCAATTCAAGATGATGAAGGCTGCTATACTAGCTTTGGAAAGAGTGGTTGGAAAATCAACAAAGGAGCGTTGGTCATGGCTAGAGGACTCAAAACATGGACATTGTACACCTTAAGAGCAACAACAAGAAATTAGATGTGGTTGCTGTTGCAAAAGAAGGAACCACACCATATTTATGGCATAAGCGCTTGGGTCACATGAGCGAAAAGGGCCTTAAAATTCTTGTTGGCCAAAATTTGCTGCCAGGTTTGAAATCCTATGAACTTGGACTTTGTGAGCATTGTATATATGGTAGGCAGCGTAGAGTTTCATCTATGAGAGATGGCCATGAAAGAAAAACATTTTTTTTAGAATTGGTACACTCTAATGTGTTTGGGCCAGTTAATATTAAATCTCTTGGAGGAGCCTCATACTTTGTTACAATCATAGATGATGCATCTAGGAAGGTTTGGGCCTATCCCATGAAAGGCAAGAATGCGGGGCTTGAGCTATTTCAAAAATTTCATGTTGGAGTTGAAAGAGAAACTAACAAGCTTCTCAAGTGCTTGAGGACAGATAACAGTGGAGAATATTGCTCCAATGCTTTCAAGGACTATTGCAACAAGTTTGGCATAAAGCATGAGAAGACTCTCCCTGGCACTCCTCAATAGAATGGCACTGCAGAAAGGATGAGCCGCACCATCGTGGAGAAGGTGAGGAGCATGTTGTCAAATTCTAGGTTGGAGAAGCATTTTTGGGCAGAAGCAGTAAGAACAGCTTGTTACCTCATCAACCAATCACCTACAACAGCCTTGGACGATGACATTGCTGAAGAAGTTTGGACCGGGAAGAAGGTAAACTATTCTCACCTTCAAAATTTTGGATGTGAAGCATTTGTACACACTCCCAAAGAGCAAAGAACTAAGTTAGACAATAAATCAATGAAATGTATTTTCTTGGGATATGTGGATGGTGAGTTTGGTTATCGTTTATGGGATCCGGTTAAATGTAAAGTTATTAGAAGCAAGGATGTCATATTTAATGAATTAGAGATGTTTAAGAAGCCTATAGGTGATATGGAGGTCAAGAAATCTACTGACAGGTATGTAGAGCAGCAATAAAACATACCACCGTTGCAAGAAGATTATGTACAACAAGCAGAAAACAGTGGATAGCCAGTTGAACATGATGGATAGCCAGCTGAAGATGATGGAAAACAAGAAGAAGAAGCCTTGCAGCAGCCGTTACAAGAGGTCCAACCAGAAAATATGCCACCACAACTGGTTCGTAGGTCCACTAGGCCTCAGAAGCCATCACAAAGGTATCCTCCCTAAAATTATATTTTATTAACTGATGAAGGTGAACCTCATTGTTTCCAGGAGGCTTGTGATGATGAACATAGCAAAGATTGGAAGAAATCCATGCAGGAAGAAATGGATTCATTATTGGAGAACAAAACATGGGAGCTAGTGAAGCTTCCGAAAGGAAGAAAATCTCTTCAAAATAAGTGGGTATACAAGATCAAGCATGAGGGTGAAGGGAAGAAGGAAAGGTATAAGGCAAGGTTGGTGGTGAAAGGATTTGCCCAAAAAGAAGGTATTGACTTTAATGAAAAATTTTCACCTATTGTTAAAATGTCATCCATTAGAGTTATTCTTGGTCTTGTTGTTGCTTTAGACTTGGAGTGTGAACAGTTAGATGTGAATACCTCCTTTCTTCATGGAGAATTGGAGGAAGAGATCTATATGGAGCAGCCGAAAGGATTCAAAACAGAAGGTAAAGAAAATCTGGTTTGTAGGTTGAAGAAAAGCCTTTATGGGTTGAAACAAGCACCTCGCCAATGGTATAAGAAGTTTGACTCATTGATGTTGGAGCATGGTTTTAGGAGATTAGAGGCCGATCATTGTGTTTACATTAAGAAGTATGACCAAGAAAGGCTTATCATTTTATTGCTATATGTGGATGACATGCTAATTGTTGGGCATGATAAGAGCATGATTAATAGGTTGAAGAAGGATTTGGGCAGCCAATTTGCAATGAAGGATTTGGGTCAAGCACAACAAATATTGGGCATGAGAATCATACGTGACAGAAAGAATAAAAGGTTGTGGTTGTCACAAGAAAAATACATTGAAAAGGTGCTTAACAGGTTCAAGCCAGTGGGAACACCTCTTGCTGCGCACTTCAAATTGAGCATTGATTTGTGCCCTTGCAATGTCAAGGAGAAGGAGGAAATGACTAAAATTCCCTATGCTCCAGCGATTGGCAGCTTAATGTATGCCATGGTATGTACACAGCCAGACATTGCACATTCAGTGGGAGTAGTGAGCAGATTTCTTGCCAATCCGGGAAAACAACATTGGCAAGCAGTAAAGTGGATCTTAAGGTATCTCAAGGGTACTAGTAATTATTGTTTATGTTTTGGTTGGAATGACATTGTGCTTGAAGGATTCACAGATTCAAATATGGTTGGAGACGTGGACTCTAGAAAGTCCACTACTGGTTATTTGTATACATTTGCAGGTGCAGTTGTGTCTCGGGTATCTAGGCTACAAAAGGTAGTAGCTCTCTCCACAACTAAGGTAGAATACATAGCTGCAACAGAGGCTTGCAAAGAGATGTTGTGGATGCAACGATTCCTAGGAGAGCTGGGAATTAAGCAAGACAAGTATGTGTTGCATTGTGATAGTTAAAGTGCCATTCACTTGGCGTAAAAACCCAGCATTTCACTCAAGGACCAAGCACATTGATCTGAAGTACCATTGGATCCGCCAAGTATTGGAAGAAGGGCATCTATATCTGGAAAAGATTCATACTACCAAGAATCCCACGAACATGTTGACTAAAAATTTGCCAAGAGACAAGCAAGAGATTTGTAGAAAATTGGTAGGCCTAGGGGTAACTTGATGCACGAGTTTGGATGATTAACAAACTCTCCTCTGCCTCCATTTGATCTCAAGTGGGAGAATGTTAGCAGGTGAAATTAAATTCCGGAAAAGAAAATATTAGACCGTTGAAAGCCATCTCACCCATCAATGCCAACTCAGTTTTCTCTGTCAATGGGTAGATAGAATGTAGGTGATGAATTAAATGAAAGAGACTTCTCGATGAAGCAATCTCTCCACCGACAGCCATGGAAGGCTCTGGAAGCCTTGATTTCGAGAAAATCTTCATTGTATTTTATTTTTGTAAGCATTCCAATGTGTGTGTTGGGGGGTTGAGTTTTGTATTACACTAGGTTTTTTGAACCCAAAATCCAACGTCGTATATGTCCAATTTTCGACATCCAGTTGTCGACCATCCGACAACCTTCTTCTTGTTTAAACGTCGGTTCAAATTCAGAGGATATCCGACAGTAAAATGCACCATCGGATATCCAACATCTACCTGTCGGATATCCGACCGAAGCTCTTTCAATGCGCTCATCGCATATCTGACAAAGATCCTTTTTCAGGAGGTCGGAGATCCGACACCTGCCTGTCGGATATCTGACCGAAGCCCTTTCAATGCGCTCGTTGCCTATCTGACAAAGATCCTTTTTCAGGAGGTCGGAGATCTGACGATTACAACTTTATATGAAGTCGGATATCCGACAACAGTTCAATGTAAAAATGGTTGATATCCAATGTTCTTAGCCATCGGTGGTATGGAAAGAATGTTGGATATCATAGAGAGGGAAGTCGAATATCCGACTGCCGTTCCATGTAAAAATGGCCTATATCCGACATTTGTAATCGTCGGTGGTATGGCAAGAACGTCGGATATCTTAGAGGGGGAATTCGGATATTTGACGAAAATAGTGTAATTTAAAAAAAAAATACACTATTATGTTATGATCAAATTTGAATGGTGGGTCTTATGACTCGCTGCATGTTTAAGTCTCGACAATCTACCTTTTATATTGAACCATAACAACAAAATAAGTTTGTTAATGGCTCAATTTGTGAAAATTCTAGATACATGAGTAATTAAGAGCTCGAGGCTCTATAATTTGATGTGTTTTTTACCAATCCACGATTCGGTGAATTCGTAGTCATTGGCATGAAATTTAAGTTATCTAATGAAAGAATTAATGTATCTACCTCTATGTCGAAACTGTTTTCCATGTTGATGTGGGACACTACCCTCCTTATTGTCTTACCAAAAGGCATGAGAATGAGGAAGAAGACTTAAAATTATGGACTTCACCACCAAAGAAGCCTTACAATCACATTGGTAAGGAGTGATAAGAAGATCACAACAATCCAACGTGTCAAATATCAGATGATAGTGCCAATTAAAGACTTATATGGTAAATTTAATATAAGGCTTACTTATAGTTGTCTCTTACTCTTTGCATACACATTTGATAATTTATGGTTGTCTTTGCGCCTTGACCGAAATGATATTATAAGGTGAGGAGGTGCATGCATAATAATCCTTAGTTATCACCATGCGATGAGGATTTAAATGGAAGATGATGTATATACTTAGTATTTAATTCATACTTCCTTATTTATATAATGTACTCCTGAGATGATAAAGTATCATAGATGATTATTTTTCTTGATTGTAAATGAAATGGCATATGCAATACCTCATCATACAATGATTTTTTAAGTATTAAGATTGATATGAGTTGACTTCATGTGAATATGGGAATGCGACAAATATAAATAATGCCAAAATGATTAACCAAGATAAGTTCATATAATTTGAACCATAAGATGACAAAACAATGGAATGAAGGAATGGTGATATAATTTATGGTTACCATTCATTAGACTTTCCAATCAACACACAATCCAACCAACTAAGCAAATGCCACAATAACCAATTGTATGACCTCTAGGAAACAAGAGGTAGCATACTAGCTTGCATATGACCACCCACAAATTGTGGCTATCTTCTCAATGATGGTACAACCTCTAGCTCAAGGAAATTACATGTGTATGTCACCTCTATTTCAACAATCACTAGTTACAATTCATCTCATGGCTCTATGGCCATCCAATAATTTACATAGTTGGGCTCTTGTGTGTCCTCACCTACTGGCTAGAAAAAAACAACTTTGTGAGTGGAATTTCAATAAGATATAGACCAAGTTGGGGGTAATGGGAAGAACAAATGTCCTTGTCCCTTCCATTTCTCATTCCCAACATTCTCTCCTATTATTATTATTATTTGTTTCTCTCTCTTTTTTCTTTCTTACATTTTCTTTCTTTATTATTGTATTATATTTCCTTGTTTTCTACTTTCATTAATAGACTAAATTTTTTATATGTACTGAGTGTTACAACCATTCAAGTTGTTTGGATCCATTTTAGATCTCACCTCCCTATTGAGAGGCTTTTTGTTTGTTGAAATATTTAAATGAAACCAACTCTAGATCAATATACCTTTTGTTTGCTTCTTTGGAACATGGATCTAACTCTGGCTCCTACCTATAGCTTTGGCTCCAACTCACTGTTCTACTGGTTATGGCTATGGTTCTAGCTCTAATTCTAGCTCCACTTACTCCCACAATGCAAAAGTATACTCACTAACCCTCGACTCTAAGCAATCTTCATATTCAAAATCTTCAATTAGAATTCATTCCCATATTTGGTGTGCAAGTATCTCTTCATTATTAGACTTGGACATAATCCATCTTGGAAGTAAATGATAACCAAGTCAAATTCAGGTCTTTTCTTGTTCTATAAGATCCCAACAAGCATATTCCATCATGCAACAATTCAACTAAATGAAGTGTGGTATGCCCTCTTTTGCTAGGATCAATTTCTTATGACATGGAAATGATTCTCCAATGATTGCATCTCACTCAAAATTAAAGAGAAGGGTAAGGATATTGGTTCCAGTGCATCATTTACTCAACCTTTGAAGTTGTGGAAACTCGAAATTGGTTATTAGGAGCAACCAAACATCACAACAAGCTCCAAGAAATTGTCAAAATTTAGCTGACACGCGAGTGGGTTGTAGAAAGGCAGCACCGTAGCCATTCATTGAGATCCTCTCTATTTCAAGAATATTTTAATATTCTCTACTGAACAAAGCCAACCACGTGAAGGTGGAAGCTCTTATGGCCCCTCCCCCCCCCTCACATCACTCTCAATTCCCCATACCCAATGCATGTACTTGAAAAAAAAATTACGTGCAAATGCATGCATATTTCATCATAAACAAACATCTACCATTCATTTAATAAAGGCTAACATTCATTAAACCATTGTTTCATTCAGTCAAAACATTCATTCAATAAAAGATAACATTCAATAAACCATTCATTCATTCAGTGAACAAATTCATTCAATAAAAGCTAACATTCAATAAAGGTAACAGTTTACTAAACTGAATCATTAAACCATTAAACCATTCATTCATTCATGAGGCCAAAAATCATGGATGACATTTTATTATAAAAAATAATTAGACAATATTTTTTCAGTCACTTATTTTTAATTCTTCTTCTCTTTAGTACATAATCTCTAATAAGATAATCTTCTGGACCCTGTCCTCCAGTTCTTGGTTCTTCATCAACTTGTTGTGATGTATGCATCCTAGAGTGCTTGTGACGCGGACTTTGCGGTAAGGGGTTCGGATTTGCTGCAACAATGTGAAAATGTTGTATCGATATATTTTGCTATTGTAATGACAAGTATTTCATTTTAAAAAAAGCATTACAAAGGTGTTATTTTACCTGTTGTGTCCACATCATGTTCTTCATTCTCCTATCCAGGCTCAACCTATACAGTGTGACCCTCTACATGCTCTGCAGTTGAAATATGGAGAAGTACAATTAATGCTCACCATCTGCAATGCTATATATAAAATCGTAGCATATGAATAAATTCATTACCAGGATTCGAAGCATGATCTTCGATTTGTTGTTGTCCCTCCTCGACATTAAGGGGATCATTGCTTTCCTACTCAAAACAGAGTCAATATTTTATGTCAATTATTTATAACGAATAGATTGCACAAGTAATAAATCTTCATTAAACTATATAGATTTTATATACCTGTGCACCAGATGGATTAGTACCAGAAGACTTTGTTTGCCCAGACAAGCTTTTTCGGCGTTCAACAACAGCTCCAAAGTTGTGCTGGAAGCCAAGCTTCAAGTCTTCCTCAGTGGCCACTTATTTGAATTGGTCGGCCTACATATTTGCATAACATTGTTAATTTACATTTTGCGATGCAATAAAAGGAAAAATAATTTGCAATTTATTATTTGGATGCATTATTGGTTTTTCGAAACTTACAAATCGTGCTGCCAAATTGGAATAACCACCAGGCCCAAGCTTGTGCTGACTAATTTTGTCCAGTCTTGCCTTTGTATCCTTTGATGTGTCTGTTAGCCTATGCAAGTGTTGAAATGTGTTAGATGTTCCAAATTTGAAATAGAAATCAGTAATAATAAGGTTTAGAATTACATGATTCTGGAAAGTATTGCATACCTCCCTGTGCCTGGTGTTACCTTTCCTTCTTTTCTCAGGCCCCTCTCCTTTCCATCATCCACTAGAGCTTTCCACTCTCTTGTTGGAATCATGGGAGGGCACTCATACCTAGGGTTTTTTTCTAGGTGAACCCTATATTGGTCTCGGACAATCTCCATATGTTGTCCGGCCTTTTTCAGGACCGCGGCTTAATTGAAGGTCTCGTTGCCGAACAGGCCAACCAACCAAATAGTGAGTTCATCTTTTAAATTTTTCGGTTGTTTATCCCACCTTGTGCAGATGGTGGACCCGAATATATCCAAGGACAAATCATTCATATTTTTATAAAAAACATCATTTCCTGCAAAACGATCATGCCATGATCATAATTAGTGGAAAAAAAATGTTTTATCGGTATATTACAATAAAATTATAAACACTAACTTGCTCAACGAATATTTACCTGGGATCTTCTCTATCTTTATTGGGACGAGATTTTCGTCCACCAAAAATGTTGTCTCGATTGTTCCCGTGCTAGTGACACAGGAAGATCCTGGAAATGCAACTTCGACATTATCAATACTAGGAGGCTTGGTGTCAAACCCTTCTTCCGGACGATCTGGTGTGCATCGGTCACTAGCTGTCGGTGCGCTCACAGTTGGGGCCCGGGGTGTTGCGGAACGTGTTGTCGACTGTTCAGTCGACAACAATGGCAAAGGAGTCGATGCAAGTGGATTCGTTTTCTCATGATGCGACATATCTCCACGAGAACCACTGGGGCCAACACCGCCTTGACAACTAGTGTGTGGTCTAAAAAAATTCTGTAAATACAAACCACATTTTATAAGTTCACTATCATATAAAAGTGAAATTATAAAGTTATAAATGAATTATATTATGATTCAATATTCTGCAACTTTCTCACAAGGTTTCAGTTCTATGTTTCAACACTGCAATCCTGGCTTGAATCGCGTCTGTCTGCAGAATTTGGAATAGCAGACGCATAAGCTCCGCACCAACTTTTTCCAAGATGTTCTGTAGCATCTTAACCGGGTCTGAAGCTAAACCAATTATGTTAGCATCTTTTAACATCTCAGCCACTTCAAGATATATTGAATGTTGTGATGTTGTTTCATACAGCGTGCTATTCATCGGTCTGCAACAAAAATATATATAACACTACTGAGTTCTATCATGATAGATTCCTAAAATTATATTAACAAAACATATCTATCATGATAGATACCTAAAATTACAATTAGGTTTACCTGATGCCTAGACGATGGTGTCGTCTGATCCACAGCTGTGGACTTGCCCCGATCATCCGGCCCCTGCAAAAAAGAAGTAAAAAACATTATCATAACGAAACTAGTATACACACGAAAAATACATAACAAAATAAACATTATGCTACGTATGATATTGGTACAATTCCAATGAATTATACCTACAACCTCGAGGATCGTGATCCACTCATTGGATCAATGGTCATACGTGACCTGCCCCGATCTGCTAATAGCTGGGAGTTTCCCCTTACAGAATCCTAAATAAAAAACATAGAGAAAATTACCTAAACGAAACCAAAATACTCAATGAAAGAATATAATAACAAAACATCTTGACGTATAATTTAAATTGTACAATTCTGCATCAAATATAGATAAGATTATATAAACCAAACTAATCTACTAATGAAAAAACAAAGCAAAAAAAACTCTTTTTTCTTATTATATTTTTACTATTACAAAGATGTATACCTGCTCCCTCGAGGAAGTTGTAGTCCTCTGACCATCTGTTGGCAGGGATTTTCCCCGATCACTAGCCTGTGAAGTAAATATAGAAAATTTAAACGAAATCAACTAACGAAAAATCCTTAAGATGTTAAATTCATTAATATAAGGTTGGGTAAATTGTTATATGTACCACTCCCATAGTAACTATGTTTGTATCTACTCGATTCAAATTGTAATTAATAAGCAACTCTTCCCCTGCAGATATTGATTTAATGGCACATACAAAAACACGGTTTCCTTCACGCCCCTCAAATTCGTAGTTGGGTTGCTTAATTGTAGACCCTGGCTGTGTACTGTTTATAAAACCCGCAATATTCCCTATGGCCTTTGGCCTTCCGTCAATGTACAATGTTGCTCCTTTATTTTGATCTTTGTCTTTCAACTATAAATAGTTTGCTGACAATCCATATCTACGCATACTTCGTGTATATTGGACCAGGCACATCCAATCTTTGTAGTTGTAATAGGGTCCAACATACTCCATCAATTCTGTACATGTGTCGTAACCGACCTTTATGCCATCCATGCAAAAAAAACCCAAACCATGTAATGATGATGGTGCAATTCGATATATCCTCTTGTCCACACAAAAATATGTGTTCGGTTGAGGAAGATCCTTGGGTACCCATTGTTTCACTAAATTTATGTACCTCAAGGGCACCTCGACGCTCAAGGGCACCTCGACGTCGCCTATTGTCTTGTCATCATAGGAACATGACCCCCATTGAGCGTGAAAAAATTCCATGCGTTTATGGAATTTTCTTCTAGTCTTTTGACATCTAGTTGATAAAACTCTTGTAGACCTACTGGATGTCTCACTTTCCTCTAGCCTTCCTAAGCTCCCCTCACTCGAGGAAGACAGATCTGACAAATACCTGTTTGGTTCTACCTGCACCATGGGAAAAAAGTTTAGATAGGACCGCAAGGCATAGCGCCTCTTAAAAGGTGACGTGTAGCGCCTTTTATAAGGTGACTTGTACCGCGTTCCCTTTCTCAAAATGTAGGCATTCAAGTGATGAGGAAGAGGATCACTTTATCTTTCTTAGGAGTAGAAATTCATGCAATTATGAGTTGTCTTTCATTGCTCCTTTGGGTCTTGAGTCCCATATCACACCATCTAACTATCTTTGTAGTCATGGCCCTAAAGTCTCTCTCATCCCATCAGTTTGGGTTCATCACCTCGGTAATTGAATTACACTCACATTTAGTAAGATATTTATATTTAGCAATAAAATATAAAATAAAACTAACTAACCATTACGGAAAACTTCTAAAAGTTTTTATGAATTTCAAAACTAAAATCTTTGAGGTGGTTAATAAGTGTTCACAAATCTTCAAAAACAATATTTTATATAATGTTGTGAAACTTGTATAATCTTATTCAAAATCTAAACTGAAATATTCTTAAGAAAAAGGATGAACTCATTGAATATTGGAAACACATGGGTAGTTTTGTAATCAAGCATGGTCTTCTTGGAGGATTCCCTCTAAGATAGGAAATACCTCCATCTATATCCTTCCCTTTGAGCACTCTCCCCTTGTCCTATATATAAGATAAATGTTTATGTGAACATACGTGAATACCTCTTCAACGCTGCTCCCAACTAATGTTGCCTTTGGACAATTACTTGTAATCTTGACTGATGGTATTAATTGCATAACATAAATTTTCAATCATATTGACACAGAGAAAAGTAGGGCTTTCTTTATATTATCATGACATAGTTGCAAAGACTCAATTAAGAGTTTTCTAATGTCTTCTTTTAGCGCTCGGCCAAGAGACAAAGCATACTTCCTCAAACAGATACAGACTCAAGATTTATACTTAAGGAAGTATCAGGTTTATGGTGTGATCTGATACCACGAGGGCCAGCCACATAGCATACTCCTGTTCTCAGACATACAAGGTTTTTGTTGCAATCTAATACCACAAAGGCTAGTTGCAGAGCATACACCTTTTCTTGAACTCAGACACGGAGCAGAGAGAGACCAAATTCGAATGCCTCAAATGGTTATCTACCTAAAACTTAGAGAGGACAGGCCCACTCTCTTAGCTTAATGGAATCTTATTATGACAATCTGAATGGATAGGCCCCACTCATAGCCAAATACTTTTGAGACATTTACAATTGATTGGAGTATGGGGGACCATGTAATTCTCGAAAGTTGGATTGAGTATCCCATGCCTTTGAGTAAACAGACCTCACGACCACGCGTCTATTCTGATGCATGTGGACTTCTATGCGGGTTTTGACGAGCCATTGTTCTTTGTTTTGAATGTAGTACTCAAGGATTTGATCCTCGGTAATCTTTGTCTGCAAAATATCTTTGACTTGTTCAAGATATTCTCCAATGTCCTGTTTTAGATTATAAATAACAGCTGATTCTAATGTTGTTAGGTTGATGCTGAATGACTGCCACCAATCTCTCATCTAATCAGGGCCGTAGAATGGAGGATCCTCATGGATATGTGTACTGTGATGTCCAAACTTTAGTATGGTATAATATGTTCTATCTGTATTTTCTTTTCTCAAGAATTCCCACCATAATTTTTTATATTTTTCATAAGTGTGGGTAGTACTTGGAAACCGGACACTAGCATCTTGATGTGGCCCTGCTTTCAAAGAACGTATCCGATTAATACAGTAGTATTGATGGTCTAGTTGTAGCCTAGGGTGACGTGTAGAGACCTCTGTCGTGATTAAGTTAAGATCATGGTAGAGGTGTGTTAACCAATTGCTTGCATCAGCTGCTTCTCTCAGGGAGTTGTTGTAAATCATCTTTGGTACAATACTGGATCCCATAGGCATTCTCTTGAGTTCTGGCACTAGTCTAATAAAAGCATCAGATCCCTATAAGTTAGCATCTAATAATTCAGTATGTCTCAACTCCCACCTAGGTTTCCATGTTTGCATATAATCAAGCCAACTTATATTATCATTAATAATATAGATTTGATGTTTTCCTTTGATCCAAGCAGATATTTCCATGTTTACTTGTGGGTTATGGGCCCACTAGATTCCGATTTGACCTTCTACTCTCGCTTGCTTTGGGCTCGCTTGCTCTAGGCTCGCTTGTTTCAGGCTCGCTTACTTCAGGCTCGCTTGTTCAAGATTAACATCATACTTTTGTGTCAAATATTCTCTTGTTAAAAAGTCAGGAATGCTATTTGCTTTCCCAGAAATGTGCTTAACAGTATAGTTATAACAGGAAAACAATGCTTTCCATCTTGAAAACTTTCCTTATATTCAAGACGGTTGTTTTTCAATGTGTTCACGTTCTCATATGTGCACCAATTCCTCTCATAACAAAAGGATGATCTAACCTAAGAAAGGAACCTTGTGATGAGTTATTGTAAAAGAGTGTATGCTACCCCATGTGTTGCCCATTAATCATATACCTTCTTGGTCCGATGTCCCTATCATGTTGTAACATCTAAATCTCTCAGGTTTAGTGGAAAACTCTACAAATCCATTCTCCACCTCTCCAGGATGGCTTTGTCCTAATATATCCTATTAAATGATGGAATTTTCATGGTTTTCATTAAGTCACTCATCACTATAGTACTTGGTAATTGAAGGTGTATAATTATTTTCCCACCTAGTGCCCAGAATATCTCATATGTTGTTGAATAGATATTTGTTGTTGTCCCATAGTGAGGACACTTATTCTCCAAAATAATTTTCCTCACAAGTTCAATCGAGGAGTTCCAAGACTCTTAAAAATCTTTACCAACACATATTTGATTACCAACAATTTTGTCTGATGGGACAAGTCTTAACTAATTAATACAAATGATTTACCAACAATTTGATTACTTAAGTCTTACCGACACATATTTGATTACCTGGGTGTATACGTTTCCTGTAATATACTCAGAAGAGTTACTTTTGAGAAATGATTGTGCCTCTTAGAGGCTAATCAACTCTAGGAACCAAGTGACCCTATTATAGGGTTAGTACAAACCAAAGAGAGAGAGAGATGTCTGGGCTATGGTACGGTCAATCAAATAAAGTCAATGACAGTCAAAAGGATCATTAGTACAATCACAATAAAGATGAGCTGACAACCAGCAGACTGAGGCCAAAGAGACTCACGGCCTCCAGTAAGGTACAAGGACCAACCAAAGGGTACATTAATGAAAACATAATGATCATATTACCTCTCATATCCGCTAGCTCGTCCGGAGTAAATCGAATGTCCACACACCCTCGGTAGTCTATCCATGTATATGAATACTTTACATAATCAATGATTGATTATTAGTCTTGATCACTATGTAACATCGCCAAAACATCTACACCGAGCCACCCACACATGATCTCAAGCTCTCCTCTCTTGGGAAACCCCTTCCCCCAGATGCGCATATGCACATTAGTCATAGGTCTAGCTAGCATGCACTCAAATGTAGGCCCAAATTTGGGTCGAGTTATTGGAAACCTCTCAAAAATTAGAGTAAATAAATCTGACAAAACGGTAAAAATTGTCTCCCATGCAATTGGATACAATAATGGTCTAAAGCAATAAAAAACCGTCATCGAAAAATTGTATCCCACTTGATCAACCTATGTGTCAGCAATAAACTCTCTACATAATATAACATACCACAGCTAATGTGCTACCCATTGGTGAGATGGTCGACTATCATAGTAATAAACAAGCTCAAGCACCTAACTCCTTTGACTGAAATGCATGTAGCCTCAAGTAGCTCTCACTCACCTGGAAATCACTGGGCTGAGTAATATCATCACCGACGAATGGTTGAGCATACCTCAACTGAGTGTCAGCTGCAACACTTGGTGGTAGTTCAGGAAAATGGGGAAAGTCCTCCCCCCTCATAGATAAACCTGTAATAAAGTAAAATCCTCCTACGTGGGCTAGTACCAAATATCCGGACCAACCCTAAAGACCTGCCTGTCATGATCCCATCCTTGGATCAACTCTGTTAATAGCTCAGTTTGCTCCCTAAGTGAGTTATCCTTCTCAAAAAACTTAAGGCCAACCTAAAATAATAGATGGCAAGTATCATCAAAAATAGGTTGAGGAACCATATCCCTCTCCCTCTCCCTCTCCCTCGCCGTCCACACCTGGACGACATTATATGATTTGACCTATGGCAGCTACGTCAGTGCTACCTGTCCCTTATTTACATATAAATTTCATCACGATTTATATTAATATAATACAAAATATAAAAAATAGGTAAATGAAATACTTATAATAACTTTTTCAATTTTTTTTTGGCCAACAAATAGTTTCATAAACAATGCGTACCTTTTAAATAGGCGCACCGCCAACAATACACATTGTTTTACATGAGCATCGTCCTCAATGCATATAGTTCTATCTCTGCACACTAGAAAAGTGCACTCTAAATTTAAAAAAAAAAACATGAAACTAAATAAAAAATAATAATAATAGAAATTAAAAAAAAAAACAATAAGTGCTCCTATGGTCCCCCAACACACCCGTGACGGTCCCAAAGAGGTAGTATTGTTAACGGTGTTCAATGTTACTGTAACCGATGTTTATCGAGCGCACTGACAACGATGCACAAGGTAACACACCGGAATGTATTTCCAGTACTCTGAATGCAAAAAGATATCCTACCCAATATCGGTGTGATTTTTAAACCCCAAAGCACTGTACAAGGTGCATTATTAAACACACTACAAAATAGTGTGTTGTTGGATGCATTAGTGGGTTCTAGGCTTTATATTTTAATATATGATTATAGTGCGTCTAATACATATACGCATTGAAAATGATGCATTTAATAAATATATGCATCGACAACGGTGTGTCTAATACATATATGCATCGATAACAGTGTGTCACAAAAAAACATTGTTTTGAATTAGTTTTTTGTTTTATGTTAGATTCGATACGCTAGTTAACACACTGACAAGTTTTTGAGTTTTCAAATTTTAAATCTATTACTAATGCATATAATATAAGGAAAATACAAGTAACTTCATGGTGCGCTTGTAAATGCACTAGTGACGATGCCCCAATGAACACACCAGTGGGTTCTAGGTTATATCCATTTAATATATCACGATGGTGCATCTAAAATACACATCTGAACCAGCATCGATGCACCGAATAATGCACCAATTGGAAATTAGTTTTTTGTTTTACGTTATATGTGGTGTGCAAGTTAACACAGTAGTGGGTTCTAGGGTTTCCAAAATTTAAGATTGTTACTCATGCATATAATAGAATGAGACACATTGATACCGGTGTGCCTTGATTTTTTTTATAATTGTACTCCTACACAACCAAATTCCAAAGTTTAATTCACTGGAAATTTAAATTTGAAGATAATAATTGATTTACCTAGTACATTTCAGGTCGAGGAGGCATGGTTGTGATGTACGGGAAAAATGAAAAAACTTGGTTATTTGGAAATTGCAAAACAACCACCAATCAATATATTGGATGCACAAAAACTAATAAGTACGATGGTACGGGAACGATGTGACATGGGGGGCTTCCCTATATGCTTGAGAATAGGTGCTTGGATGGCTCTAGCGAAGCACTGTAACAATGGAAAATGAATTTTAGGGCTAGTTTTTTTATAATATTTTACCCTACCGCGGTGTGTCGTAAACTGTTACAATGTATCGGTGCATGTATTTCAATAAAACACAACAGTGCGTGTTGGAAAATACAAACACACTAGTGCACGTTGGAAAATACAAACACACCAATGTGTTTATTTTAGATAATGTGATTTCAAAATTTTTTTTTTTTTAAATATAAGTCGGGCGGTGCACCTGTATAAACCACATCGATGCATCTATAGTTCTTAGTTACACCATTAGTTTTGATTTAGATTTGTATTTTAAAATGAAAATTAAATTTACTAGACATTTTAACTATCCGGTGTGCTTCAAGATTAAAGTACTGGTGCGCACTATGAAATATATCCACACTGGTACATTGGTAGAAAGATTGCACATCAAGTAATGGATAAATTATTTTTTAGTTTTAAAATCATTTCAATTAATCCGGTGTGTTTGGAAAAAACGCATTAGTGCATATTTGTAAATAAATACGCACAGGTATTGTTTTTTTATGAACACACTATAAATTGTTGATTTTGTTTTTATAAGTTTGTCGGTGCACTTTGTTTAAAATGCACCGATGTTTATCTCTCTATTAGGGGCACCGATGATTTTATGCATGTTTTCTAATTTTAAAGTCAAAATTTAAATGGTGGGACAATTTAATTCTACGATGCTATGATGTATGTTAAAGTGCACTAGTGCATTTATTTATAGGAAGCACACCGGAGACAAAACATTTGGAAAAACCTCCACACTCACCTCCGCTATCCACCTCTGCCATAAATGGATAAATGCGATTTTTATGTGGGAAGTTCCACTAAAACCTCCTTTAGAAAGTGTTTTCCTTGTAGTGATGGAATGTTCGATGTACACCCACTTTACATCACAATTTCAGAATATTTGCTACAATACTTACCTTCCTAGAATTTTAACTCATCACAACTATATGGTGATATGGGAATGCTTCTCTTAAATCTTTGTGAGCACATAAATAAAACCAAGTGATTCCTTTTTTTTCCAAGGAAAAAATCATATATTTGATATTTCAAATATTGGAATCAAATTATAAATACAATGAGGTTGAAACTCAAAGCCTTTTTTGAACTATGCAGTGGAAACATACCAATCCCCATAGGGGTTATAGCAAATCAAAAGATTTATTTCTTTCATAAAGATCTACCACTGTAACATGATTAAGTATCTTGCTTCAAACTTGCCAAAACCAGCTAATAGACTGATAAAAAAATTATGTGAGAGTAAGCAGGGAGAGGAGCACCCACCTTGTTTTCTTGAACATTAATCGATCCCTCTGGAAGAATCAAAGCCTATTTAGAGAGCAAATCTACTATTTTATTAAACTCTCTGGAGGAATAGGCAACTTTTAGAGCCAAAAATTCAACTCTAGTTTCCCGAGGGCACATCAAAAAGGGATTTAAAACAAGGTTAGTAACTTGACAGTTCCCCAAATACCAATCCACTATGAACTTGGAATCGCTCCACACTATAAGATTCCATGCAAATTTTTCAAGATTAAATTTTAATAATACCAACAAAGCATATGATTAAGCTCTGGAGTTAGATTCGATCCCTACGTTGACCTTCAAAGAAAAGAAATGATCAGAAGAAATATAAAGTTTAGCAACTACTCCACAAACTAACGACGATCCTTGGTTGGTGCTATCAAAGAAGCCCCAAGGCACCTATTTTGTTTAAATCGGGCTCTATTAATTACCACCATATCCTCACAATTTGATTCTTAGTTGATGATATTTTGATTGCTGCAACATAAAACCAAATGATTCCTACCTTTTTAAAGGTCCGATAAATTGAAGTTGTTCTCAGAGGAGGGGGGTAAGGCATGAACACCTATGTAGACTTTAGCAATTAAATCATTGCATAGAGGGGGGTCTCTTGTCCCACAACGTACACCAAATTGGTGTTTAGATTCGTTGTGACCTTAAAAATAGATTATTATTATTGTTGGTGGTGTTGTTGTTGTTGTTGTTGTTGTGACTAACCATCACCATCGTATAATGTGAAGATAATTTGTTTTATTCACATGTGTACTTTGTTCCCCATATGTGGGTGTGTATAATTCAGACCTCACTCCACCCACACACCGAGAATTACAACAAGTTGGATAGTTGGTGATCACCTAGCTCTAGATCGTAGGTTGTAAGCGCAAATGGGTTGGCGGGCACGTGCCCCTCAAATCGCACTCAGATCTTCTTCTGGTGTAAGACAAGAATGCAATCGGTTGCAGGACAAGGTGGTTATGGATCTAAAGAGAATATTAATGCTGCACAGGCACATCTAGTGTACCCCCTCCCTAATCACACTCAAGAATTGATGGGATCTTCATTGTGCCCTCTAGGACGAGACTATTTAACTTGTGTGGATGGCGGAGGTGTGAATGAATAATAATGATAAGTACAAAGCACTTGACGGTGATAATAGTATGGCATCAACTAGATAGGATAAAATCACAAGGGACGGGCTTAGTCCGATGCTTGGTCTCATCGCAATGATTAGTGGTGAGCCTGGTAATAGTGTTTTCTGGGCCTCAAGCGTGTAACATTTTCTATGAAGAATTGTTTTGGTTTTCACACTATCACACTTTTGTCATGTTGGAGCTCTAGCCTGTGTCTTGGCTTATATGACACCCCATCAAAGAGCCAAAATCCATCAGGTAGGGGAGTCTGAAGTCAGCAGGGGGCCTCACAACCGATTGGTGGTCACTCCTACAACTTCCATGTTGCTATGTGCATCAAGCAAACTAGGGAAGTAATGGAAAGGTTATCCCTGGAAGAGAGGGGGAGCCACGAGCAAGCTCAAAGTGGAACCAATTCATACTAGATTGTTAAAAATCTCCTTGCCATGGCTTTAAAGGAGAGATAATTCTTTAAGGACGCCACCTTGAGAGCAATATGTAGGCTCAGGGAGGACATGGACAAAATTCAAAAGCAACTCGATTAGCTAGTGGAAGCTACAAATGTACCTTTCTAGATGGCGAGAGGATGGAACATCCATACCCAAGTGTAATGCAGATGTCTTTGTTTCAATGGCTTTCAGTAGTTTCTATTTTGATATGATTTATGTCTTGTTCTTTTTGGTGTCTCAAACTGATGTCTAATCGACCTGGTTTCCCCTATTGGGGCATGTTTGGATTCAGAATTACTTATTATGTTAGCCTAGTATACTTTTGGTTTTTGTTTTAGGCCTAGTTTCCCTCACCAAGGCAAGCAAGTACTCAATTAAAAACTTTTCTTAGCCATGGAATAGTAATCTGCATGGTATGTGACTACTTGTAGGCCTAGTTTCCTTCTAGCAAGCCTAAAGTAGGTTTTTGTATTATAGTTCTTCTATGTTAATTTAAAGTTCCTCTTCTTGCTTAAAAAATGTGTACTTTTTTTTAAAAACTATTTTATTATAAATTTGAAATATATGAATGAGTTCGCTTTTTTTTTATTACTTACTACATAAATAGAAGTATATTATCATTTATATATATATTTTTATTTTAAATCATGTTTATATATATATATTAAGTTTGAAATTCTCTTAAAACTAAAGAAAAATTTACAGAGCTTAAGAGAGTCAAATGACTACTGAGAGAGGTGCCAGATATCTATTGTAAATTAAAATGCCCCATAGTCTGAAACAATCTAGGATAATTGCCCAACATTTAAACAAACTGAAGACAATGACGAGTTTTGAAGTAGACAGATCCCCCGTAGGTCAGACATAACACAGAACCTTGGCAACAACTATCCATCATCAGAAATTAAGATAGGAGGAGAGGCTAACTGGTTAGCAACTAAAAATTCCTGCTTGGTTCTCGAAGTCTCGCATGTTTGGCATGTATATGGGTGGCGACGAAAGATCAGTTGAGAAGTGGAGGGGCTTAGTGGAGGTGCCCGACTGAAGGTCTTACCAATTAACTCCCTAGCAAGAGCGTTAATCTTCACGTTGAGACGCTCGTCCGATTCAATATGGGCTTAAGTGAGTCGATGAAACCATCCTTCCAGATGAGTGAAACATGCTTCCAGGCTTAACCCTTGAGGGTCATCTTAAAAATTTACCTTCTACATAGTTAGACATTGCTTTCCCTAACAGAGCCTTGACATACCAAAAAAGATCGAGAGTCATGGTATAGTGTGTTTCTCTAGTGTAGGTGGAGGTAGAGTCCTCTACAATTTGTCCCAATTATTCAATCAACTTACGTGGGGCGGGATTTTGACCGCGGTTTCGAATACGAGCTTCTATGCTTGATATGCGACCCTTGGCAGCAAGAGGAACCATATTGTCAAATCATGCATGAGCCTTCTCCTAATCCCAGACTATGCGAGAGACGAGGTCCCGTTGTTGTTTTCCGCTAAGTGTGTTTGGTGCAGACCATTGTAGGGATAGAAGTAGGGAATTGACGGATAGAGGGGGTGCATGAACAAAACGAATGAGAGAGAAACGACTTAGGGATGAGAAGCTGAGTGGAAAACCAATAGAAGAAACTTCCAGATTGGGATCCTTGAAATCATTTGCATTTTCAGAACATGATAAGCAACCACATAATTTTCCGATCTGAAACAATACAATAGCAAGGATGGAGATCAACTGCCATGAATGTCTGGATGAAGGAGGATCTATGTGAGAGAGTGTTGGATAGAAGATTGTTAATTCGCGGGAGTGAAACCAAGTTTCCAATCCTTGCCATAATGATAGTGAGGAGATGGATTTTCCTGTCAAGTGGTGAACAGATAGGCACCATGAGAGGCAACCTTCCTCAGAGGACATCCTATGTCCTACTCATGATCATGCCATGGGGCAAAGAGTGGAACCACAACCACCGCGAGGAATTAAATCACACGGGTGCGCACACACACACATTGTAAGCTAGTACCCACAAACTTTGGAACCAATGACCTATCACAAAGAGTGCCTTAACAATACACCCATTCACCGTCTATTCTACACCCCGTGGGCTATTATATCATATTATATTAAATTTAACATAATAATAGAATTATGTTTACATAAAAACTTTATAACAATCTAATTTTAATTATGTAAAATATATTTTAAATTAAAAAATGAGATGCAAATCTCTCGATAAAATATATTTATATTAGTGTGTGTGTCTTCTCACAAAAATTATGTTAGATTTATTTTTTGCAATAATTGATATGAATTTATTTTACCAAAAGGTGTTTTTTATAGCTAAATAAGTGAGGTATGTCGAAAAATAATAATATAAAAATATTCCCATATGTTGGTCTAATATAATAATGAATAATAATAATCACGAAAATTATTTTAAATTTATTTTTTACAATAATTGATATGAATTTATTGTACCAAAAGGTGTTTTTTATAGCTAAGTGAGTGAGGTATGTCGAAAAATAATAATATAAAAATATTCCTCTATGTTGGTCTAATATAATAATGATGATAATGATAATGTTGGAATATAATAATTAGTTATATCATAGCTTACTTATAAGTTAAGAAATTAGATTAAAAAAAACCCCAATTAAAATGAAAAACTAGAACAAGAGTCACTATAGTAATTTAGAAAAGCAAAATTAAAGTAATGTTAATATTAATAATGTTAAAAAACAATAAAGTTTGAATCTCGTTGGTAGTTTACTTAGTTGTTCTATTTGTTGTTTGTAGTGAATGGATTTGTATGTCACATTTAGGAATCTGGAGCTAGTGACCTTAATTTAAAAGAAGAAGAAGAAGAATCATTATAATAAAATAAATCAATATAGATCAATCTTAAGTGTGTCTCTATCAATGAATCAAATCTTTAATGTAAACTATTTTTGGAATAAAAAACTTGAGGAAAAATTTGCACTTAAATGATTTGATATCAAACATAATTAAAATGAATTTATATTATTTGTCAATACTAATTATTTAATGAACATTAAGTTTTATTTATTTATTTATTTTATATTATATATTATACTTATAAATGGGACAAAACTATAATATATTGTAGTTTTGTATGCATCTTGCTTTATTATAATGAAGTTTTTTAATATAAGAAATTTATTTGTTAGGAAAAAAATTCATAAATAGATAAATTTATTAAAAATGAAGAAGATTACTAAAAATTTGTAAATTTTTTTAATTAAAAAAATAAAAATCTCACATTTAATTTAAGATTATTTAAATGATTTTTTAATAGTAATAAATTTATTTTTATATTTAATATAAAATTATTTAATTTAAATAAAAATAATGATAGTAATAATGTTAATTAATTATAAATTATTTCAATTTATTATTTTATATATTTTTAATTTAATAAAAAAAATTTTTATGTAAATTGTTTTGCTAATACACTTAAATTTAAAAACAATCTATAAATTTGAAAACTATGTAAATTAAAAAAATGTAAATGTATTGTAATTTGTCAAAAATTTAGCAATTCTTTATTTTAATTTTTATTATATTTGTCGAAGGTAAATATATAGCAATCGATTTGCATTCAACTTTTAATTGACTTCTAAATTTTTCATTCTAAATTTTTATATAGTTACCTATTGTTTTAGAGATTTTAATTGTTAAATTGATTTTAAAACAAATAAAAATTTATATTTTAAATTTTATAAATTATATAATTCTTATTTTTTATTGGCTAGTAAGCTTGATTGGACAAATAAGCCTTATTGAGATGTGACTTTTCTAAAATTAAAAATTAGATTTATAAAAAATCTAAATGAGACACCTGTATAGTATTGTGAAGAATGAAAAAGAAAGCCATGATGGTACGGCGTGAACCTAGAAGACAAAAAGGATAAACCCACCTGCATAATCACTCATTCCAAGTTCATGCAAAATCTTCCATTGCGAATTTGCGATGTGCACAAACATAGAATGGGAATTCCAAGTGGAGGGAGTAGGGACCGTACCTGCCTTGCAGGTTGATCATGGCTGTCAGAGTCGTGATTGTAGTGCTTCACGATTGGGTTCCACTTCCACCAGTTCCCGAGCAACGGTTGAAACATATTTTATGCAGCAACGTACAGTTCAATGCTGATTTTCTTTTTCTATCTCCACTTACAAACTTTTTCAGGGGTGGCCGTGAGGCTAATATTTTTCATACACTCTATGGATGTGAACATGGGTCCACCTAATGGGGAAAATTTTAACATTAAATACAAATTCACATTTTATTGTTTTTCAACTCAAGTGCACGTATCCAAAATTTAACATTAAATGTAAATATTTATATAATTATAATACAATTATTAATTAAATTATTTATAAACTATTTTCAAAAGGCAAGTATAAGCAGCTTTGCTGCTATTTACTGCATGGAGAACTAATATATTAAAACATTTTTAAACTATTATATTGAAACATTTTTAAACTATTATTTCTAAACTATTACTGCTTTGCTGCTATTTTTACTTGTTTAAGGGAGAGACGCCATGCGTAAATAAATAAAACAAAATTAAAAGTTTTTTGTTTTTTAATTTTATTGGGTTAGAAATTTATTGTTTTTTAATTTTATTGGGTTAGAAATTTATTGTTTTTTAATTTTATTGGGTTAGAAATTTGTTTTTAAAAAAAAAAATTATATCCATATTTTATTGAAATATTATATTATTATTATTTATTATCTATTTTAAAAAATTACATGTAAACAACAACCAATTCACTCGAGATTAAATGTGTGAGAATTTAAAGGAGATTAAATGTGAATGAAGTGATGATTTAATAGACGATCTTCAATTGTAGTTTAGGGTGATGACCAACTCTCTAGAGCCTCAAAGAGTTAAAGAGTTAGGTGGTCAAATCTTCATAAGATTTTGCATGTCCCGAACAGTGTGGAAAGCAGAGAGAAGACATCCTAAATAAATTTGTCACTCACCATTATTTTAAGCAAAAGAAATTCCAGGTTAATTATTTGCATTTTTTTTTAGGTATGTGTGTTAAACAAACATATTGTTAAGTTAGCAATTGAAAATATCACACTGTAAAGAATATTAAGAAATTTTGTTTCTTTTTTTTGTAAGATTCGAAATTATATTAAATTAGAAACAGAAACTGTACATTGTATAACCATAGCAATCTTCAGTAAAGGGAGACCAAATGTCATAGGAATGCCAGGATATCAAAAACTGGAAATTTTTGCGAGCCATGTCTAAATCAGCTACCTCTATATAAGGTTGAGAACCATTGCTACGTTTTGCTATTAGTTTATCACTTGACTCCCCCACAAGGCAGGGGATATGGTCCACAAAAACCAAAATTAATGAGACACCTATCAAATTTCGACGAACCATTGTATCAGACAAACTAAAACATGGCTTAGTCATCATCATATATAGTAATATAGGATAGAGCAATGCCTGGGTTTTCTTGCTTAGCAGCTTTCTTGACAGCATCCAGGCATCAACGGAACACCAACTACGTGGCCGAGGGACAAGTTGGAGGTGGTCTGCAAAAGTGTTTCCTGGTTAGCCCTTGGCAAGAGCATTGATCTTGGCATTGACATGCTCATCTGTAATGACTTGGTTGCGAGCAATTTTGTGCACTCCCTCTTCTAAACTAGCGAGTCGGGTGTTCATAGGAGGGTCGCCCATATCTTCCTGTATCTTTCCTTTCATGCTTTCTTCCAATGTCGGATTGAAAAACTATTTCATGGACTAGGATAACCCCAGAGTCCTAGTGTGCTGTGTATCACGGGTTCTGGTTGACTTGGAATCATCAATTAGACCAACGAAATCCTCCACAAGCTTCTAAGCACCAGGGCCTGGAATTTCCCTACGCAATCTCCTTTCTAGGTGTTAAGTGTTCTCTTTGGCCTGCTGACTAACTTTGTTTGCGAAGAAACCTTTTGCATTCTCCATTTCCTTGAGGGCACGGGACATGTGTGAGCGTCTGGGGCCATTGGAGATCTTCTTTTTGGTAACTTTGGTGCAAACCATTCTGCAGACTTCCAAGCTTGATAGCCAGACTAGGTGCCACCCGCCCCAAACGCAGAGAAGAAAGGTTGGTGTTATGGATGGAATCTCAATCCTGGAGCGTATATAGTGATTAGACTTGATGAAATTGGATTGATGAAGACACCCGCAATGACGCCCCCAAATAGAAGCCTCTGCATTTCACGAACAACCTTCCCATCATTAAGAAATCTCGTTTCATAATAATAATAATAATATATTTATAAGGTCGTAGTTAAGCCATACACCAATTTGGTGTATGAGACCCCCTTATTTGTGGGACAAGGGACCCTTATATATATTTTTGTAAAAGTATTTAAAATTTTAAGGATTTTATATAGTTTTTGAAAATTTTGGGTCATTTATGCATTTAATATTTTTATCTCATGGAATTTGGGTGATTCATTTTAAAAAATAATAGAAATTGAGCATTTTTTGTTTTGTGAGCCATCTAACATTATATTACCGAAGATAAGAGATTTGAATACATTTAGTTGGCTAGTTTGCCAAGGAAACCGAACTAGCCATGAAAAAACAGTTCGTCATCAATTTTCCCCAAAAAATGTATCGAGACCTTGCAATTTCCATTGTTCAAATCTTCTATAACTATCATAAATGCTTCTAAAGATGCCATATTGACTATCAAAACTATCATATCTACCATTAAGCAAAGGGTAACTGGCTAACAATTGAATAGAGAGTTCAATTATCATCATGAATTAACACAGTGGGCACCTCAATGATTGGAGGAGGCTTGTTGGGTTGCCAAGTTGGAGTTTGCTCTTTGAAGACCATCCCAGTTGTAGCCTTTGCCAATAGATTGATCCTTGCCCCTAACCCTATCATTGCCTTGGCAATAAGATAAATATTGGCATCCACCTGGCGAATCTGTTCCTGATTTTCATCTAACTACAATAGGATTTCCTTCCTTTGCTCTTGACTATCCATGAGCACTTTACCAAGCAAGCTCTTCATTTGCTAGCACAAGATCATAGTTTTGGCTAATTTTATGTCTTTTGTCTTAGAGGATCCTGTGTCTATTACCCACTTCTCCATATCGACCTGAACTTCTTCTTCCTCTAATGCCATTTGCCCCTACTTAAACCAATTTTCAGTGTCGGCTAGGTCATGTTGAGTTGAAGGTAAGTGACCCAATGGTAGACAGCTTGGACCTCCTCCATTTCCTTTTGGATACATAGCGTACGGGAGCAACCTTCCCCCTATTTCCTTTCCTTGTGTGCCTACCACTCACCATGGTACTTGAACAAGGCAATGTATCATAGAGCTAAACCCATAATTCCTTTCTTACCTGTGAGGAGAGACACTTTCCCCACCAATCAAAATCACCACCCTTATCACATACCAAAGCCTGCAAAAAACTCCATCTGCTTTGATCGCCTGCACAAAGACTTCAACAGATAGTTGCTACAAAGTGAGGGCAAGCAAGGAAAATTCGGTGTCAAGCACGCTATATTGTGTTCCTCTACCTGCCTTCATTGTAATCCATCATGAGGGAGTCATCAAACCACCCTTACCCATAATCAAATCGAGTAGAGAATCCATCATTTTTATGAACTTGTTGTCCCTCTCCCTGTTGTCGACCACTATCATCATTTGCGACATTCATTGCATTCACCATGGTTGAGCTAACTCGCCAGCTCCAGGCCTCCCCTAATCCCTTCCACTTGCCTTGAAGGGCCTTCTCTTGTGCCGGGTGTCCTCTCTTCTCTTCCAAACATCATGTTTGCGAGGAGGGGGCGACAACCTACCATCTCATCAATCCTCACCCAGAGTTGAGGATTACAACCTTCTTCATTAATTTGGCATAGGTATGCCCCATGCTTGAAGAAATGATTTCTTGCCAATTCGTATCCAAATCCGATTGATGGTGTTCGAACCCTTCATTTGCAAGACAAATTGTCACTTTAACGAAATCTAATTGATGGGGGTGCCATGTAGCATATTGGTTAGCATAAGAATGATGAGTTGAGAGTCACTCTCCACTACCATTTGGAATAGCCTTATCTAAAAGCAATATGTAATCCTTGAATAAGGGCATGCAACTCTACAGTGTTGTTACTATCTCGCCCAAGGGAGCTAATATACACCCAAATGATTTTGCCCACCTTGTTTATGAAGACCCCTTCAAATCTAGCAGGTCTCGCGTGCCTCCAGACGCTCCATAAAAGTTAAGCTTCACAAATCCCTCAGGGGGTGGGGAGCAACCTGTTGGACTAGAGACCATCCTCCTTCTAGATATTGATTGTGAGCTCAACGTTAAGGAGTTCGAGTTCCAAGGTGCCATAAGAGGGTGTTCATGATCTAGACATTGCCAAACCTTCCATGATCAATGTTGGACATGGACTGTTTCTAAAACATCTTGCTTTATTCTATCTCATATTTGATCCCCATTCATATTGTCCTCTTTAGAAATCCCGTGATTTCACTCCTTCCAGATTTCCCAAAGTGTGAATCGAGGAAAAAGTTGCCAGACCTTGTTTAAGATGTTGCAACAAGAGACTCTATCCCTCCAGTTCTCAATAGTTGCTTGAATATTATCTCGTTGCCTGTCGGTTTGTCTAAAGGTGGTTGCTTCCCTGTCCCACAAAGCATAAGCCAAGGGATAAAGATTGAGAAGATGGTTTAAAGATTCGTCATCTTATTCACATAACAAGCAATGTGACGACCCTTTAAAACACCTATGTAGAATCTGATCCCATGTTTATCTTTTTTCGCTTGGTAACTAGCCAAAAAAATGTGGATACCTTTAGCCAAAAGTTATATTTCCAAATTTGATTTCATATTTTCTTCTACCATTGACCTTTGCTTTATGTGGGAAGGGTATAAGCTTCTTTTAAGGTGAAATTGTCCCCACTGTTGTGACCTCGTCTAAGTTTGTACAACCGTTCAATGATTTGGATGCGCCATTGGTTGAGCTTAGTTCAGAGAAATTAACTATTTAAAAAACATGGAAAATTAATCCAGGATAAAATTTAGCCCCTAAATTTTCTTCTTTCTACGAGAGACATGCATTGGTCCATAATCTTCCCCAAACATGCCAAATTTATATGAATAGTGAGGGGTTATAATGACGAATTACATTCATAATATTTATCTTGCATTGTTTGGAGAGTATGGAAATGTGGATGCTACTCAATAAGCATTGGAAAAATTGTGAATCTCCGTGTATTACTAGCACGAGGTTATCACAAAAAGTAGAAGAGATTAATGGTTTGGCACTGAGTTCTTACTTTAATTAGATTCTAGTGCCTTACTTCCTATGATGGTGAAGATAACACAATCTCTTCTTCCCTTGGTTTAAGTGTGCATTAAGCAATCATGAGTGAGGTGTATCTATTCTCTTGAAGTCCTAGGACTTACAATGTCACTGTTACTGGGTGAGTTGATACCTACAAGTGCAAGCAAATCACTGGCACTTAACTTTAGTAAAACTATACTAACTACCCAATTTTATTGATAAACTTTGCAAATACAAATATTAACACACCACTAATAACACTTTAATTATAATAAAACTATTTTACCCACCTACTTTCAACCAACCTATATTGTAATTCAGTTTTACCTTACAAGCAAAAAAAACTAAGAATTAAGTAACCTATATTGTAATTCAATTTTACAATACAAACTAAAAAACCTAAGAACTAAGTATCTTCTATTTTAATTATGTCTTTTTATTCAATTATAGTTTTTAATGTTTTGAACATTTACCTTTTTTTACGAGAGATAATTTAATTTTTTCTTTAATAATAGATAAATTTGATCATTATACTACTATTTCTTATTATTACAATTTATACTTAACTTTTTAAAAATATTAAAAAAATAACATTTTGGTATTATGTTATCATTTATTTTATTATAATATAATATAATAAAGATTTCGATCTATCATCACCCTCCATAATTGTAAAGAAAAGATAAAGTTCCATTTAAAAAAAAGAAGATAAAGAAAAATTAAAGTCAACAAATGATCTCCCATAATACATAGTAGTAAAAGAAAAGATAAAGTAAAAGTAAAGTCAATAAATGATTTGTCATGATACATTGTCAAAAAATATAATCTAGACCAAGTCTATAATTTAAAAAATCCTAATATTATACCATCTCTCATTATCATAATCTTAATTTCTTGAAAGATACCCACAAAATATCAAGTTTGTTGTGGTACAGTACTACAGTACCATTCCGTTTTGGAAATGGTCGAATAAAATATTTCGATCTCTCGATCCACTTATTTGACTATTTGGACGATTTCGCAAACCACGGAATGATCCGAAACGCGGCTTGAACACGAACAAGCAACAACACAAAATTCAAAATCAAGAGACATTCGAAGAAACACAACCAACAACGGCAATGAAGAATGTGCCCACGCCTGAAGGGTTGAGCCTAAATTCGAACTCGAGACCTCTTTTCACATGGAGAGTGAGAGTGGAGTGGCCTACACACTCCGTAATTTCAGCGGACATCTTTTCTTTTTCAAAGCCAACGGCCTGCCGGGAATTACGCCGGCGATCTATATTCCATCCTCGAGGCCGCGGCCGCCGGAACGCGGCAAATATCTCCGACAAGAATGAATCGCTGAAGACTCTTTAGTCCCGCCGGAAGCCGCAACTCGGCGGAGGATATCGAAGGCTGCGCACTGCCCAGTACATAATCTAAAAATATCCTCAACAGCGATCTCTTTTTTGTCTTTCCGCGTATGAGTGTCGGAGAGTCGGTTCAGCCCAGATGGAGACGAAGACGGCGTTATTAAATGTTCTGGCGTTTTAGGTTTACGGCTCTCCTCTGCGCAGGCTCATGTTTAAATTCACACAGCAATATTGATGCTTGGTTTTCTGAGATTAAAAGTTATTCATGTTTTTTCAAGATTATTTACACATCTTTAAGCAACTTTCAATGGTGAATGACCCTTTCCGTAAGTTGCTTGCACTGCTGAATGACCCTTTCTGTAAGTTGCTTGCACTGGTGAATAATCCTTTATTTATCCTTTATTTCAGTTATTAAAGGTAGGAGGCCTTTAACTGTCCTGTATGAGCTAGTAGTTTCTACTCAAGGCCCCTCGGTTTTGGATATTTTTAGGTGAGATCCTTTATAATTAATGTAACCGTGGAGTTTCCGCTCAAAATTAATGTAATATTAAAGGAAGTATTTCATTTTGTTTCTATTTTTGGCTATGAAGCAGTTAATATGTCTCTGAAAATAAAATTGATTTATTTGTGTTTGTGGAAGAATGCAACAATTAAGAAAGGAATTGAAATTCAACAGAAATTGAAGTGAATACACAACATAAAGGTTGAACGATATGTTTTATGTTTTAAACACTTAAAGAAGCTTGGGCCAAAAAGATTTCTTAAACTTTTCACTGTCGTACGGTCGTGAATTTGACACAATAGCAGTAAAATTCTTGTTTGCAAGAGCTGGATGGACATGGATATATGTACCTGCTCTTTTTCTTCATTTTTAGATGCAGATTTCCTTTTTGGCTTGCGCTATATCTCTTTCATTTTGGCGTTTGAATAGGTTTGGCAGTTTCAAGCACATTAATGACAAGATTTCTCTCTTTGTTATATTGAGCTAGATATTAGATCGATGTGAATCCGTGGAGCTGTAGCTGTAGTTACAGGGCATTTTGATTGTTACTTTTCTTCTCGAGGAAGTAAACCCTGTGAATCATGAGGAGGTAAGTATTTCTTATCTTTGCTCATACCTGGTTGCGAACAAGGTATCCAATACACTCAAGCATATTGCTAAATAATATGAAATTATGAATTGAATTTTACAGGCAATCAGAAGTGGAGTTGTTGCAGCGTTATCGCCGTGACCGGCAGGAACTTCTTAAATTTATTCTAACAGCAGGCATAATTGAGAAAATTGTGACACCGCCTGGCACTGTTTCACTGGACGATGTAGACTTGGACCAAGTCAGTGTTGATTATGTTCTTGAATGTGCAAAGAAAGGTAAGCTTTCTACCGTACCAAGGTTGTTTTTTTTTCTTTCAGTGATTGCTCTTCAACTTGGTCAATTTCCAAGTGGACAGTTCAATGGTACTTTTAGTTGATAAGATACTTACAAATGCAGGTGGAGCATTAGATCTTTCAGAAGCTGTCAGGAAGTACTACGATGATCTGAAATCCCCCCTTATGGTGAGGACCCGTGCTATTGCATACAGACCTGTGCTCACACCCAACTTCCAAGTATTTGATTTGCTTGGCAGTTGATACCAACTGGCAATGAAATTTTATTACAGTTATTTTACAAGTTCTCTCTAATCTTAGATTCCATGTCATTAACATTTGCCCCATATAATTGAGCCAGTGTTAACATTTACAACTAAGTTAAAATGTACATGAAATTAAAAAATGTTTCAGATAGGTCATTTTGCAATGTTAACTAAACTGAAGCCTGCTTTCAGAGTTACAAGCTGCTTTGTTGTATTTTTAGATGTTCTGTACACACTATATCCTTATGGGTTTGATTTCAATGCCTTAGCTTAGGCACCGAATATCTTTTCTTCCCGTGTTCCTCTTGTTTTCGTTTCAGGTGGCTCTAGCTAATCTTAGCCAGGGCTATATTTATACATTGGAATCTCCTTGTTAGTGGTACCTTATATTACTAGGGCAATTTGTTTCTACCAAATGAGCTCTTGCAGATGTCCATATATATATATATATATAGAAATCTTGTATTCTAACCTACCTTTTCCTCAGTTTTTGTGGTTGTCTGCTTCTTGCTATATATTAAGGTCAGTATATTTGGCTACAGTTTTTGCTTATTTGTTTTGGTATATCAATTTATCATACCTGTACCTTCTTCTCATGGTGAATTTTTTGGCATATATATAGGTTAATCTAAAATTTGAAAACTTATATATTGTTATGGTGTTGAATTGTAATGGGCACTTTATACTTGCCACACTTACTCTGGCCAGTCAGACAGTTGACCTAATACATCATGGTATAAACTATAAAGTATTGTTTCTAATCTAATATTCATTATCAGTGGATAATGCATGATATTGGACTTGTAATGAACCTAGATTTGCCACTCCAAAGTAGCCATTGGAATTCCCTGGACCTACTGTGGCATCACAAATGGAGGGTTAGAGGTGATGTCTACTTTCTTAGTAGCCTTGAGTTATTATTGAAGTCCTTTGGGTTGTTTTGCAGAGCATATTTTTTTCTGCCTCAAAAATTCTTTTATTATTCAGTCCCATTTTCTTCTTGACTGTTCAAAGCACTTGTTTTTTTTGAAATAATACTTATTGTATTATAGCGAAATCAAATAGGTATGAAAATCAGGGGGCATCTCTATCTTAGTACAGTCAACGCTGCAATGAGTCAGAGCATGCTCTAGGAGAAATATTCTTAGCATTAGTAAGCAACAATTTTTTTTAGGTCTAGTTTGGGCAGATACTATCATGGCCACGTTTTCGACCCAACACCCACACTTGCATGGGAGTCTTGCACTCTTGCCCAAGAGGCTGACTTGGGCGCCCGGTTGGGCAAAACGAAGTTTGGTTGCACGGGACTTAGCGAAGAGGCAAGCGACGGACCGAATGGAGGGGTGCGTGGACCATGCATGTGCGCGCTCCCACAAACGATGCCACACTCACCCATTGGCACATGGCAAGCCCGAGAGTGGGGCGCAGTTGCAAATCAACAAGATGAAGGGGCGTCGGGTGCATCCTTGGACCAACCGACGTTGGGAGTAGCGGCACCGGGCCAAGCGCCAATACACTCGTGGAGAAAACGGCCAAGTGTCCAACACTTAGCCACAACACGGACCAAGACATAGCGGGAGCTCAAGATGGAAGCCTGCTGAGTGTGGGTTGGAAGCCCATCGAAGTCAAGTTGGAAGCCCTGCGAAGACGGGTTGAGAGCCCACCGAAGTCAGGTTGGAAGCCCTGTGAAGTCGGGTTGGAAGCCCGCCGAAGTCTGGTTGGAAGCCCGCGAACTCGGGATGGGAGCCCTCCGCGAAGACTGGATGGAAGCTCTGTGGAGTCGAGTTGGGAGCCCGCGAACTCGAGATGGGACCTGGCCGCGAAGTCGAGATGAAAGCTTGTGAAGATATTCCGCGAACTCGGGTTAGGAGCCCGCGCGAACACCACTTGGAAGCTCGGCCGCTAAGACGAGTTGGGAGCTCAACAGCAGCTCGGGTCGGAAGTCGTGGGACGAAGCCCAACGAACGGACCAATGACGTGTAGATTGCGGAAGACTTGGACCAAGACCGGTTGAAGTGGTACGTCAGCAAGGAGTTGACGTGGGTGCCAAGCAAGGGTGCGCCCAAGGTGGGGTCGCACCCTTCCACACGACATCATATAAAAAGGCTAAGTCAAATAGCTAAGAAGGTAGCTAAGTTGGGAATTTTGGACAAGGAGAAAGTTCAGAGCTAGGGAGGCTATCCGAGCTCTGCCTTTCACACAGTCTGTTCCAATGAAGTCTGGTTGCAATAGTGTTGAATTTGGCAGGTTCGCACTCAGTCCGGTTGCACAGTGAGACAGTTCCGCAGCAGCAAGGGGTTGCAGAAGTGGGCAGTTTCATGAGTTAGATGCTTGTTGGAAGGGTCTGCTCTATCTTTGTATTTTATATATCTATTGTAAGGCATGCTGCTGGTTTGGCACATGGCGGAGCTCTGCTAGGGCAACTCCACCTATTGTAAACGATCGATTATACAAAGCTTAAGGGTTGCTGGTTTGGCAACCCCAACTTATACTTGTGTGTTATTTACTTGATGTTCATGCATGTGTAAAATTGTCTAAGTGTTGTATGCTAGGCTTACATGTTAAACTAGTATAAACAAGTAAACAAAAGTTGCAAGTGTTAAGTTGAAAAGTTTCCGCAGGTTAGGCGTAGTCTGCTGGTGCAACTCTTGGGTTGGTCACGCCCTCAAGACGTTCCCGGGTAGTGTCGCACACCACAGTTAGTCGTTTGAGACAAACGAAAAATTGTGGTTGTGACAGTTGGTATCAGAGTAGAAGTGCTTTGATAGTGAAGGGTTTTCTTCGTTACAGTTCTGCAACTTGGGGTTTCAGAACAAATTGTTGCAACAATTGAAAGAGGTTCGCTAAAGTGGTCATGGTGCCAGAATTCGTTGGGTTTCTACAGGACAGTGCCGCAGGTCTGAAGCTTGCAATTGCAGAACCGCGGGACTGCAGGTTCGCTACAGGCAAACGCAGAGTTGACGATTTTGAGGCTAAGTCTGGAAGAAACACAGAATTGGCCAAAAGTGAAGCGACTTGAACCATAGTTGCTGGAGCAAAACGAGAGTTCAGTTGCAACTCTCAAGAGTGTGCTTGGCTGGGGCACCTCAACGCAGAGCAAGTAAGTTGGACGGAACCGAAGTTTGACTAAGTAGACGTATTGGGCAGACTTGCAACCTGCCTAAACGAGTGTTGAAAGGGAGAAAATCGGTCCACGGAGGCAGAAAACTCAACAGACTAGTTCGGAGGAGCTAGGGTTTATATCCCACTTCTTGGACAAAACGAAGATTGGGATGGGGAAGCGAAACGTAGATATGGCTTCTGAGTCTGAGCCAAAAGTACCTTTAGACGGAGAGGAGTTTGTTCATGGTGAACAAGAACCGAAATCCACCAAGGTAAAACGTAGGATTTCTGCGGTTGAGAAGAACATGGAGCAGTTTAGTGAAGCTCTCTATGCTCACGGAGAGAAAGCCGCGACTTAGGGTGCTGAAGTGGAAAGAATGCGTAAGGCTTTCAACGAAGCCGTTGCAGAATGCAAAGATGCTACAAATGTTTTACATGCTGCGATTCAGCAAGACACAAAAGGAAGGGTCAAGAAGCTTGAAGAAGTTGTGGAGCAGCTTCAAGCTCATGTAAAAGACCAAGACGACACTATTGCGGTGTTGAAATGAGCGTTGGCTCAAGGATCTAGTACGGGGACTACCATGAAGATCTGCATGAAAGAACCAAAACTGTTTGATGGCACTCGCGATGCTAAGTTGCTTGGCAACTTTTGTTGGGACGTGGAGCAGTACTTGGAACAGATGAACGGGAGTTCAAACGAGTCTAAGGTAAATGCTGCCGCGATGTTCCTCACAGACACAACAAAGCTTTGGTGGAGGAACCGCGTAGAAGATGTGATTGCTGGTAAGATAACGGAACGGATTGAGAATTGGGAGCAAATGAAGGCTGCTCAGAAGGCACAGTTTGGTCTGGGGAACCAAAGTTGGGTAGCGAGGAACGAGCTTATGAGAATTAAGCACACCACGTGAGTTCAGGCTTACATCAAAGCCTACACCAGCATTATGCTGGAAATAAAGGATAAGAGCGAGGAAGACCGTTTGTATCACTTTATGAAGGGTTTGCAGACTTGGGCACAAGCTGACTTGCGACAGCAAGTGTCATATCCCGAGTTTGACTCCATTGCATTAAAATGTAAATGATGCAATATTATTATAAAATCATGGTGAGGAGCTCAAGGCCAAGGCCCCACCATTGATTTAGTGATGCATATGGTTTACGTGCTAGCCAGGAACATTGAATTGCAAATATCATGTAAATATGCATTTTAATAAAATACCCACAACTAGCTTATGCAACGCAACAAGAGATGGGGGCATGATTTTACTAGGAATTGGGAGGGAAAACATTCAAACCCTTGAACCAATCAAGTCAAGCCAAGTGTCAATGAGAGAACCCATAAAACCCTCAACTACCCATGTTGACTTTTGGTACCCAATCATTTATTTCTTCCAAGAGTGGTTGAAGTAGTTAATGCCTTGGGGAATGGGGGGTATGGCTGTCCAAATTCGGGTATGGGCAAGCCACCCTGCATGGAAAATCGTGTTTGGCTTCCTTGGCAAGAAATGAGCCACGAAATTGCTCCCCATGCCATTATCCATCAACCAGTTTGGCTCTCACGAGTGGGGAGCTGGCTGGGCGTTTTTCTCCATCGAAATTTTGTGTTTTCCTTCATTCTCAGCTGGGAGAAGGGCGTTTTTGTGTTGTATACCAGTGGGGAAGAAGGGGGAATCGAATTGGGGTTCCATAAAGACTGTTTTGGCCGTTGAATACTTAGATAGTTGGGGGAGAAATCATTTTCCTCCCTGTGATTGTTTTTCCCCATCCCACAATCTGTTTTTGGCTGGAAACGATTTGGGGAAAGCCCATGGCCATCTTGTTTGAAAATCCCATTGTTAAAAATGTGTATCCATGCCCAATGATGGTGCTTATAGAGTATGTTGGGGTATGGGTTATGGGTATCCATTGTTTTGGCTTGAGCTTGAGTGCAAGCATCCAAAAATGAAGAGGGTTCGGATTTAGCCTGATAAACCCAGCTGTGGACTGGCTTGGCTTAGATGTAATGGTTATTTGGTTGTGTATGAGTTTGAGTGTCCCCTTTTCCTTGTAGAAATCATGCCCAGCTCGGGGGTGGTCTCCGAGTGCTGAAATAATACAGGCTGGGCAAAGACCTATGGTTGGGTGGAACGTTGTAGTGACATAGCTAGTTGCTTGGGACCATTTCATAATGAAGATAAGTACTCTTTATGTGTATTAAACTCTGTAATGCTATTTCATTATTAACTGTTATGTTTATGAAGAGCAATGCATGGTGGATATGCATGTAGTAGGATCTTGCTTCTGCTGTGTTATACACCTGCACATGTGTTTTTATTTATATGAATTTAATGAAATGGGCTGAGTTTTTGTAAGAGCCCCAGAATTTTGGCATCATGTTCCCTTCCTCGAATTGGATCCACTGGAGGGGACGTGACAGCAAGGGGTGAAGATTCTTACGAAGGCTATATCCGTTGCTGAGAAGTTGCATGGCTTCCGCACCGATGGAAAGGAGAAGGCTAAGGGCAACGACGAAATTGGTGGGAAGCACAATGGCAAGTTCAAAAAGTTCAAGGGGAAACAGCAGCAGAAGCCTAAGAACGGTGGCAAACGAGAGGATGAGCCACCCAGAAACGCAGATCCGCCTAAGGAGAAAGGCAAGACTGTTTCTTGCTTCATATGTGCGAAAGACCACTACGCTAAAAACCGTCCTGTGTGTCCGTAGAAGATTGCTGTGGTGGAACAGGAAGGGCCATCAGTTGGTGTTTTACAGGTGTTAAATGCAGTTTTGGAAGAACTAGAAGTCGCAACGGATGCAGACTTCGCAAGATTGAGCTATGTTCCAACAGAGATAAACGAACAACAGATTTTGGCGTTGGTTGATAGTGGTGCGACGCACAACTTCGTCAAAGAAGAAGTGGCGAAGCGGCTCAATCTGCGGATTGGACCAGGGGTGAACACGCTCAAAGCAGTTAACTCAGGAGTTGAAAAAGTGGTGGGATTAGCTCGCCAAGTTTCTCTAAGTATTGGAGAATGGACAGGCGTGAGTGATTTCACGGTTGTTCCGCTGGACGACTTTGATATAGTGCTTGGACAAAAGTTCATGAAGAAGGAGAAGGCAGCTCCTGTACTCCACATGGACAGGTTAGCATTTTTGGCAAGGAAGGATCCAATATTCGTGCGATACGTGAAGAGGTTGCCAGGAGAATGGAAGGTGACTGCGTTGGCAGCGTCCACATCTGCAACCAACACTCACAAGAAACTTGATGAGGGAGAACATTGCAGAGAATGCGTTGGAAAAGAAGAGGTTGTTCTGTTGGAAGGGCGCCTCGCATCCAAGGAAGCAGTTGGATTGTTGGAGCAACGACTTGTGACCATGGAGAAGGTTGTGGAAATGACCGTCATGAGTTTGGAAAAACTCACTAAGTTCTTCAAGGATGCGAAAGAATGACATCGTGACAAGGTGGTGGAGATGGCAGCATTGCTGGCTTACGGGGGAGACACTTCGGTTGCTGTAGATGCATGGCTAGAGGACCCCGAAGCGCAGAGGTTGTTCGATGAAGGAAACGACTAAGGTTTTTGTATCCGTCATTTGTACTTTGACATCATGAAGATATCCCTAATTCCATTGGATTGATCATTGATTCTTTGTCTATCAATGATTCTTTGTTGACAAGTTGGTCTAACTTTTTCTGTTGTGCATTCGTTTCATCCTTGTGATGGTGTACTAGTGGCAAAGGTGAAGGGTTGTGTCCTTTAGATTATGTAGTGAACATTGTTATTATTATTTTTATTATTATTATGTAATATTTATTTATGTATTTTATATTAATTATGCTCATCCCCCTCCTTGATCTAGTTGAATCTCACCTTATTTTGTGCACCCCTGTGCTTTCTATTCTTTTGTTGATTTGATAATATGTTCTAGTTTGGCAACCTATTCCTAGAGCTCAATGTTGAAAAGATCTTCTTTAACAACCCACTCCTTGTGTCATCTACTTTCTTCTTCCGTGGTGGTCACCATTTTTTTAGATATCATCAAGATGGGTTTGTTTAAAAGTCTTTAGATATCTATCATTCTTCTCTTGAAAGAAATGAGGGATGCCTTCCATAAAAGCAGTGAGTAATGTTTATCTAACCTTATAATTGTACCTTCCATTGTTTGTTTTGCAAGAGATTCTTTAACTTTTCTATCTCGCCTTTTGCTAGTATAGGGCAATTTGCCTTTTTTCATGACTCCCCTTGCACTAGGATTACCCCAAGTTTCCTCTTGTCTTGGTCCCAATTCCATTTCAATCTCCTTCACATATGAATCATTAAAATTTTTGGGAGGCCTTAAGGGAGGACATATCATTTGATAGACCTTGTGGAGAACATGGGGTTGGGCTTCGACTTCTACTTATATTGTTGACTATGCCTTTTTTGACAAATGATTTTCATATCCCAATGCGAGAAGTGTGCACCTTCCCAATATCACAATATATTCAATGGAGTGAAATCAACTTACAGCATTCAACACTCAGCCTTGATTGTAGTTAAAAGCACAAGCACTATTAAAAACACAAGCACAAGGAGTCCATAGGGGGAAAACATGTTGCTAGGGAGAATTGTACCATGGTGGGAGCAATAACAACACCTTATTTCACCAATCAGGCAAGTGCCCATCGATAAACCTCCTTAAGTAGTTTACTATCATAAGAAATATCAATTACCCATCCTTGATATAACACTCTGTGGCACAAAAATAGATTTCGTTGCTTCCTCATAGAGCAAAGTAAGCTTAACCTTATCCATTTAAACTTATTTTGATAGGGGTCTCTTGAACTATTGACTTGTAGACAACTTGTTGCACACTAATACCATCCACTCTATACTTTGCATCGTCCAAATAGGCCTTTAAAGGCAACGCTTGATGATGTGTTTGTGCCTTTGGCAGATCCTACATTTGAATGTAACCTTCTTATAGCTCGAAGGTTTCATCCATTATCTTCCCAACAACTCCAACTAGATGGATTTTGGCAAACTCTTTCTTAGATATAGCTCCACACAAATTTTTGTGCAATTAATAATCTTCCTTTCCTTTGTTTCCACTCTCGAGGAAATATAATTGCGCATGGATTCTCAATCTTTTTAAAAACCTCTTCCCATCAACAATGAAATGACAAATTTGGAAGCCGAACCCACAATAGGGTTGGGGTATAGGGTCGAAATGAACAAAGTAGGGTTTGATGAGAAGACCAAAGGTCTCCAAAACCAAAGCCCCTTAGCAAGGACAATGGATGTCTTTTCCTCATGCTAGAATTTGACCAAAAAATACCCTTAGAAGAGAAGTATAGAATAATCTCACCTTCACAAAATTTACCCCAAGATATCTACACGTCACATAATCTTCCACTTCTATGGTTGTGGCATTGAGGCCATTTAGCAAGGATAGAGGCCCCTTTTTCTACTTACTTTAATTCCACTATAAAAGTACCCCTATAATAAAAGTACCGAATATTCTTACCTTCACCACATTTAAGTCCAAGATTTCTATACCAAATTCTTCGTCATTGCTGTTATTGCTTTGAGTTTGAGGCCATCGGATTTATAGATAATGAAGAAGTTTGAGAACCATTCCAACACTTGGAACATCGATCGTGAGTCCAACTTGAGTGAGAAAGCAATGACCTCTAAAACGCTATTGCTAAAATGGTTAGATTGAGATGTTTTCATTGTCCTAGCAATGATTTGGGAAAAGGACCTACATCTAAACCATTAGCTAGAGACCTTAGATGTGTTGTTCTTGCCCAAGCGATTCTCAACATTTTTCAACAAGGGGTTTAGTGATAGAGGCTTACACCCTTGCTATTGCATATATGTTTGGGCTTTGCATGTACAATCGCTTCTCAAAAAAATTATCAAAAAAATTTGGTAGGCCTTAAGGGGAACATGAGGGTGGGTTTGGGTTGCTAATATGTATATATGGGTCATGTGTCCCAATGCCATACTTCTACCTCCAAGTGCTCCCATAGCTACCTTAAGGTGTCAAAAATGCTTGAGGGAACAAAACCTGGTTATTGGTATCTACCTTTAGTAGAACGCGTAGGTGGGCTTGGGTACATAATATGTACATGTAAATCATCACATCTTGGTGACATATGTTCAAAGCCTACTTCCAGGTGCCCCCACGACTACCCTATGGTATAAAGTGAAGCTTATGAGATGGGAACCTTGAACAAGGGTGCGCGATTCCTTGCCTTCCTTGCTAGCCCTAAGTTCATTGGGTTGAAAATATTTGTAGGGCTTAAGGAGAATATGGCTGTGGGTATGTATCCATAATATATCCACGAGGGTTGTGATTTCCTGGTGCCATAAGTTCAATACCTACCTCTAGGTGCCCCCATTGCCACATTAAGGTGTCGAGTAAAGGCTCGTGGGAATGGAACGTGGTAAATGGTGTTAATTTTTCATCAAGTTAGGGTTATATGCAGAAGAATAACAATTCAATATACTTTAATGCAAAAAATACATTTAATAAACAATTACAAACATTGAATATGAAATAGTGCAGTAGCAATCTCTAACATAACATAATTTTCATCTCTTTCAACTTCACACCTTTAGCACTATCAGATCAGTCACTGTGTTAAAGTAATTTTAACATGTAAAATAAACAAGTTGATCATATAACAATAGAAGAGATAAAGTTGAAGATACTTACCTGGGTGTGAAACCCTTCCTGTAGAAATACTCAGAAAAAGTTACTTTCTGAAAAGACTGAGCCTCTCAGATGTCAGTCAACACTAGGAATCAAGAGACCCTAATAAAGGGTTAGTACAAACCAGAGAGAGAGAGAGATGACAGTTTGCGTTACAGTCAAGTGGTCAAAGACAGTCAAAAACCACAGTGACAATCTCAGACAAGTCAAAGCATGATATAAGTCCAAAAGATATACAAAACAAGTAAACTGAACCCTAGCAAACATATCACCTCAATCAGACATAAGGATCAGCACATAGATCAGATCAAGTCACAACAAAGTGGATAAGGTCAATACAAAACTCAGTAGAATAGATCTGGTAAAAAGAACAAGACTCAGGTCTGAACACTAGAGATCTGTCCACCAGCACTCATGGCTTTCACAGAAATGCACACAGTAGAGTAGGACAAACTCCAGGGCCTTACGGCCTCCACAAAGCAATTAGCAGATAGATCGAAACTCAAACAGATCACAAACTGGTAGATCAGACCAGAATGCTTCACGGCCTCAACCAATGGCCTCTCAATATGCAGAATGGATCCTAAGTAGACTTTAAGCAGCAGTTCGAAACCCAGTCAAATCATAAACAGTAGATCGGACCTTTCTCAGAGTTATGAGATATGCGGCCCCCTCTTTCAGCAGTCATCTAGTCATCAAAACACCCTCCAATAGTTCACTGCCCGGTCACAATAAAACCAGGACCCTTACAAAAGACAAATCAGATCTGAAATGAGGATAAATTCCAGCAGTAGGTGCCCAGTCACAATAAAATCAGCACCCTTACAAAAGACAAGTCAGATCTGAAATGAGGATAAATTCCGGCAGTAGGTGCCCAGTCACAATAAAATCAGCACCCTTACAAAAGACAAGTCAGATCTGAAATGAGGATAAACTCCAGCAGTAGGTGGACGGCCTACACAGGTGGGTAAGCAGCAGCAGTAGCAGTGAGAACTTAGATGTCAAGGAGGCAGGGCAGAAATAGATTGTTGGATGATTGATAAAAGAGAAACCAAGATCTCTATATATATTATAATAAAACTTCTAGAAGGATTAAAACAAATAAAAATAAGAAATAGAAAATAAAAACTTTAAATTAGTTAGGGTTCCATCAATATAGGAAGGTACCACTTAAAAAATAAAAGATAAAAAAAAATAAAAAATAAATAAAAGATAAAAAATAAAAAATAAAAGATAAAAAAAAAGATAAAAAAAAGATTAAAAAAAAGATAAAAATAAAAAGTCACATAAATAGGGTACTAATAAAAGAAATGGTAGAAGTAAAAAACATACAAACAAGAGTGGGTAGCTTGACCCATAACCCCTAGGACCAAAAAAGGGCTGTACTTCAAATGTGGACAAACAACCATAGTACCCTATAAGACCAAAACATCAAAAGGTGGTATAAATAAAAAAATAACTCAAGGTGGGTAAATGACCCTATTAACCACAAGTCAAAGACAACGTACCACAAGACCAATAATCAACAAGGTGTAAGGACCAAAATTAACTCAATCAAGTTGGGGAAGGTACAACCTTTTGCCACCCAGTTCCACACCTGGGAAAACGCAGCAGAAGTCTTCAAGTTGCTGGTGTGGCCTTGGGGGCAAGTCAGAGTCAAGTGCTGTCACCTGAGACTCGACTCCTCCGTCTAGGCTTTCCTAGCGAAGCCAAGGGGGTGGACCCTAAAAAATGAAAACAAACTATGGTGTCTAATCTATGAAAAAGAAAGCATCTAATCTAGGAGTTAGATGTATTTTTTGCTAAACCAAGACAATGCAGCATATGTAAAGCAAAATTCCTTCATCAACATTTCATTTGCAAACATCCATCATTTTCATAGTCATTTAAAGCATTCATCAATAACTTGAAATATAAAAAAATAAACCAGTGCCAATAAATGGAGTCAAAATAGATGCTTGAAATTGAAAGGAAAATGTTGTGCGATGTGTTCTTGGTTTATTTTATTTTTATTGTGGTAATGATCTTTTTATTAGGGCTGGTGGATTCCCGATATATGCAAAGGTACAGGGAACATGTCCGAAATTCTGATGTGTGGTTTTTCACTCAGACTTAGGCTGGATCGGAGTCTCAAGGAGGTGTTCAGATGCTATACCAACGAGGGCAAGCCTAACGGTTTCCAAGAGGTCACTATCCAGTTTTATCCCAAGCCCTTTGAAAAATTTCCCCACGACAAAAGAATATTCGCTTTGTGCCGGATTTTCTGATGCGTACCAACATGATCAGACTGAGCTGCAAGTTGGCCACAGAGCATACGGGAGAAGACCTTGGAAAATTTTAAGTTTTTTAGGAACCGAAATTTTATCTTTTTAGAAATCCAAGAGTCTCTTTTCAGGCCAGTACTCGGGCAAGCCCTTGTCCTGAAGCCCTACTTTGGGAAAGCAAGGGGGCGTTTTTGAAATTGTAAAAAAAATGAGAAAACCGAAGTCCTGAGTGAACTCGTGGCCCACCAATGGAATGGACCAATGAGGTAAATTTTAATCCTAGTTAATTTTATTTAAGTGTGGAAAATAAAATCTAAAAAAAAAAAAAAAAGCAAACCACGAAAATTGAGTCGACACAGTTTCCCCCCCTGGGGGGATGGGGGTGTGGGCGCTTGGTTAGCCCACTTGCTCTCGTTTAATCTGTCTTTACAATGCAATAGAAGTGCCCCAGTGTTTTATTGACTTAGTGGCTTACAAAAATTGGAGAGAAAAAAATATCTGGTTTGTAAAATTTTAGTTCTGAGTACTCTGGATGGCCTGGATCTTCAATTTTTGGCCAGCATCTCCCTTTATCTATTCATCATCTGCTGCAAACCAACAAGCAATCATTAGTAAAAGATGGCCCAAAACACTTTAAGAGTGTGTTTGGGTCACCTACTAAAAACCCAAAAAAATTCTAAGTGAAAAACTAAATAAAAATGCAAAAAATTAACTAAGTGAGACAAGCTATGAGGCTTGTCTCCTTAGGATCTTTGCAAACTCAGTGAGCTGCAAATTATTAGCTCTTATATATCAGCCAAATAAAACTTTAAAGCAGATCTAAACACTACTTTTTAAACTTTTCAAGATTTAACAATTTTTTGCTAGATAAATGAAAGATCTAATCTATTAAAGATGTGAAGTTTGTAAATGAAATAGATTAGACTTCCAAGAGTAATATTTCAGAATTTAAACTTCAAATGCAAACCACTATTACTCTTTGTTTGTAACCAGTAACCAAAGGGAAAGTTTAGAATATTTTGTATTTGCTGAGAAAGAGAAAAGAAACAGATTGGCATGTGAACTCAGAAATCTTTGAAGGTTTGGAAGTGGGACACCGAGGGCAAGATCCACCAAAGCATGTACAAATGAGGAAAATGAGAGCAAGCAAGCTATCTTCTTCTTCAACCTGTAGCTAAAGACACTCACAAAAACCCATCAAATCTATAAATGCATATGGTTAGAAATTAAAACAATATGAGCATAAACAAATGAAACATATACGTTTTGAATCTCTAATTGAAATGACACATGTAAGAAGTAACTAATACAAACAAGTTTAGTTAGTCTTTCTTACAAGCTATAAGATGGCTGAAAATGCTTGCACAAAATTGTCTAAGCTACAGATTACCTCATGCCATGAAATCCATCAACCACTCACAAAGCATCATACATGTGGACCTCCAAAGTCTTCTTTATTCAATAGCAAAGATAAAACAAGTTACAAAGTAGGTCTGCTCCAACTCCAACTAGAGAAAATGGAGTGGTCAGCCATGCTTAAATAGCCAAAGATGGAGAGGAATGGGTGGAATGAATGGCATAACTCGTGGAGAAAATGGGGTTGCCCACTCCCATGTAATGGGCTGCCAACCCAAAATCAGCTAAAAATCAGCCATGTGATAGCCCATAAACATAGCTGCAAATTCCATGATTGAAGGGGCCCAATTTTGGGAAATGTGTCTCCCTCAAGTGGGGAAGTAATCCCACTAATATAGCTGCTCGGAATCTTTCCAAAATCAGCTTTTACAACTCCTAAAACATATCTGAAATAATTCTGACTTCCAATCCCACAAAATTTGGAAGTTAATTTTTTGTCACTTTTGACTTTTTTCAATTTTCTCTCCACTTTTTCACTTTTATTTTTATTTTTTCTCCATAAGTGAAAAATAAATGCTTCAACCACTATAGAAAGTGGGTTTAGGGGTAAGGTGGGTGCTATGAGTTAGAAAACGAGCACCCCCAAGGCAAAAAAGACCCCTAGACCACACTTTTATGCCAATTACAATTTTTTTAATTAAACCATTAAAAAATGGCTCAATTACGAAAAAACTTTTTTCGCCGAAAATTAAAAAAAACCTAGGGGGACCTAGCACATGTCCATACGACTCAAAATTAATGTCTAGCATGTTCATATACATTGACTCATGGATTTTAATAACCCCTAAGGCCCGTTAACCTCACCAGGCATCCCAGCTTTGGAGGAGCAGGAGAAAAACGTAAAAATTATGTTATGCAAAGTTTTAAGACATAATTAATAAGTGAAAAAAACCCCTTGGAATATCCAACTTGATCAAAAAGTCCTAGGGAACCAAGTCCTTTACAAAAAACACCATGCTAATACATTTTATTACAAACCCCGCAGGGCATGGACATGTGAAGAAAAATTAAAAAGGGGCCCTTATAAAGGCCTGATGGACATCAAACCACTGAATACGAACTTGTAAGATATTCAACTTTGTCTGCTCACTTGATAGTCCAACTGAATGTTGATCAACCATCTGCAGGACCTACTTGGTTCTTGACCAAGAATCTGCATGGTCCTAGACCAGGATGTCTTTGTCTCAACCTGCAGGATTTGCTTGGTCCATATGACCAAGAAACTATCTGGTCCCAGACCAGAATACCCTAGAGACAAATAGGGGCCTTAGCCACATGCTAGGGGATTTTCCATGGCATCAACTTGCTTGGTCCTCGTCCAAGAACCCCAGGAGACAACTGGGGGCCCTAGGGTACCTTCTAGGGTCTTATTCTTTACTCTTCTTGGTTAACTTGACTAGGAACCCTAGTTAACTGACTAGGGTACCATCCTCTCTGAGAATGGGTCTTGCAGCTGCACTAAAAAATTAACAAATGGTACCCGCCTTAAGGAGAGCGTGGTAATGGACTTTGGTCCATAATATGTACATGCTGGTCATCACCCCTTGGTGCTATAAGTTCATCCCCTACCTTGAGATGCCTTGACAACTATCTCAAGTTAATAGGTTTACCTTGCGAGATTGGACCAAGAGTGTGAAACTGCTCGCTTCCCATCACTTGTTAGGTGTTGGAACACATTATTATGATTAATGGAACACACCAATGATGTATTTTAGGTCGTGCCTAAGTTTTGACAATGAAGTCATGAAATAATCATTGAGATATGCAATGAATTAGATGATGTTTAGAATAGTAGCAGTGTGTAAAAATTTCAAATTTTGTTCCTCCCACCATTGTTTAGAACACTTGAAAATTTGTTTGGCAAAAATTTCATTTAGGGAAAAGGGGGAAAGGAGATTTTAAAGTCGTAAAAACTATTCCAAGATGCCAAACACAATTTGTTTGACTGTTTGTTCCTCACTTTGTATTATTATGACATGCACATCCTCACAACATGCCGTGTAGAAGAGGGGGAAGCTGACTAGACATGCATATTTATGCATATTTATCCTTCCACCATTCAGCCATTATGTTAGTAGGAGGGAAACTACCACTGTGGACACCCCCATTGGCATAAGGAGGATGGTATGTTGTGACTTATACGCTGTCGTGGACTAGACCTCACAGTCAATGTGGGATAACACATAAGAGGAGAGGAGATTTTAAAGTTGTAGAAGCTATTCCAAGATGACAAAAACAATGTATTTGATTGTTTATTGCTCACTGTTTATTATTATCACACACAATGCGTCCCATAGAGGAGGGGAGGTCGGGCAATCATGCATATTCATCCAAACTGGAAGGAAATGACGAAGATCTTTCAGAAAACAAGGAACACATGTAAGCAAAGCATTTTATACGTTGAATCCAAATAAACATTCAATGCCAATAAACATGCTGAAAATGTTGGCAGTTTTTTTTGTAATCTCCAAGTGCAGCTGGTTGGGCTTTGCCATATTATTCCAGCATACAACTTGCATACACTCCCTTTCGAAAACAGATTGGTGCACTAAGCACTGCACTTGGATTTATTATATCTGTTTTGAAAATATTGGTATTTGACATGAAACCCCCCAGTTGAAGGCCAATAACTGTCTTGTACTCTTCCTTTGCTTTAGTTAGTTCATCATGTCTGGTCCTTCAGGTGACCCTTCAAGATGTCGTTACAAGAGCCCTATTGTTAGCTTTGGCTTAGGCATCTTGTATCTCATACTTCAATGTTTCAATGAATCTTTCTGTCCTACAGTTTTTTGCCTAGCTTCCACTTATTTTCTGTCTTGAGGGACACATTCCCTGCATTTATTGCATCTCAAGGATAGGGGCATCCATCCCATGGGTTCCCAGGATTCCCCTTCTCTTTATAGTTTAGTATATAATATATAATGAACTATGTATTATTTTATAATAAAATACAAAATTAGCATATTGTAAAATATATTGAATATTATATATAATGTTAATTTAGCATATATATGTATATAATATATATAAGCTTAAGAGCCACCAAGAAATAATGGGTAGCTCTTAAGCTTATATATACATATATACGTTAAATTAACATTATATATATGTGTGTGTCTGTGTGTTAATTTAACATATATATATATATATATATATATATAAGCTAAGACCTACCAAGAAATAATATATATATATATATATATAAGCTAAGACCTACCAAGAAATAATGTATATATATATAATATATAAGCTAAGAGCTACCAAGAAATAATATAATATACAATACATTTTATAATATATATATATATATATATTATAAAATGTATTGTATATTATATTATTTCTTGGTAGCTCTTAGCTTATATATTATATATATATATATATATATATTTGGTGAGGGTAAACACTTTTTTAGTTTCATATCTCTGCATTATCATGGTCCCAGTTCAATGTAGGGCACTGATAAACATGGCCAGAGCACACTTTGTTCTAGGGATCTATAGCCTTCGGGGTTTGAACATGGGTTAATTGTGTGGTGATGTCCCGTTTCAACCATTAGATCAGAAATTGAACAATAATATATAATACTACGTATGTCATATTATATATATTTAATATATATAATGGCATCTCAAAAATGGATGAGCCTGAGTACAACGGCAGAGTAGATGCCTCTTAGACCTGGCAGACTGGCGCCTAAGCCAAATAAAATTTGTGTTTTTTGGTGCAATCCCCAATTTTGTAGAGTATTTATTGAAGCAACTTCCAAAAAAAACTATTAAGATTTTTAGTTTTTTTTTTTGCTTTTTTGGGTGTCATCCCTTGAAATCTATGGGTTCTCCAGTTGTCTCCAAAATTTGTTCATTCGACCTTCCTTCCCACAACTTGGCGAGTCATAGAGTTTTTTTGAAATGTGCAAATACTGGGTGAATTTGGTAGAGAACATATACCCTGCCTGAGCTGAAGGAATTTTGTGTTATGCAGTGCAACCCCTAACTTCAGAGTGTTTCTCAAAAGGACTTGCAAAAAATATTATAAATTATTAATTTTTTTTGGTATTTTTTGGCATGTCGTATCCTAAAATTGGGGGGCCTCCAGTTGTCCACGAAACTTGTCCCCTTGACCTCATGCCCCCAAAATTTGAGGAAACATATAATTTTTCAGATGTTTGAATATAAATTTTCAAAATTCTAACTGTATCCTATTCCAAAAATTGTTCTTGTGATCCAATAGGCCTCATATGATATAGCACACCAACATACTCAGTTTTAATTTTCTAAAACTGTTTCCATTTACAGAAATTTTATAGTCCAACATGAGTTCAACAATCGTCTTTCATTTCTTCCATTCTTTTCTTTATTTTTCTACAATCTTTTCCACTTCCGTTCATCCCCTTCTCTTTCTGTGTTTTCACATTCTGCTAATCTACCTCTCTGAGGCATATGGGAGTTCTGCTGGAGTCTTCAAGTCCATTTCCTTTTATGTCCTTAGAAAACAACTGGTTTTTGTGTTTTAATTGTTTGTAAGCTCTTTCCTTCCTTTTCTTCTTCTGTTTCTTTTCCTTCACATTCAATACCCCCCTTTGTGTGTTAGTTTTGAACTTTTATTAGTGGGCAAGTCTACTGGTTAGATTTGGCCTGAGAGACGAGTATATATATCTGGTTAGTTTTTAGGTGATGGAGTCCTTGATAGTGTGAGCCACATCAAATTTTCATCATCCTGAGAAAATACTTCAATATATGTGAAAATTATTCAAACATGTATTTCTACAACCCACTCACATGAGGTCACAAAGATGTACCTTGTCCAAATGGCTTGGATGCAAGGCCATTTACCAACCCAGATCAAGCAGTTAGGTGCCCATTACTAGATTTATTTCTTTGGTCCCAAATGTTTGGAAAACTTCTATTGATTGCACTTGGGTTCCACCGAGAGGACATTATTAGACTTTGCGTTGGTACATTATTAGAGTTCATCTTCCACTTTACTTCAGTCTTCTACTTTTGGTGCAGTGTAGTGTCTTCCTTCTTTTCACTTCCTTTTTCTTAATGATGCATGTATCTGTAGTTCTTGCTAGGGTTTACCCCTTTTTCCTCTGTTTAAAAGAAAAATTATTTGTGTTCTTTCAGTACTTGGGAGTTTCCTTTGGCACTCACATTGCTATTGTCACTTCTTGTACTGTCTAGTCCCATTGATAGATTTTGCTCACTTATGGACATTAATTGAATTTATCTTATCTTATATTATCTGTCTGGGAATTTGGGTTGATAACTTGAAAAGTTCTGATAAGAAATAAACATCTAATGTGTGATGCATATTGGGCTGGCAATATTTAATGGCTTCTATTTCCATTAATCAAATTTATCGTATCTTATATTATCTGTCCGGGAATTTGGGTTGATAACTTGAAAACTTCTGATAAGAAATAAACATCTAACGTGTGATGCATATTGGGCTTGCAATATTTAATGGCTTCTATTTCCTACAAGTAAAGCAATTCATCATTCCAAGTCCATTGCACAATGAAATCCTTTATTCTTACTCTTTATTTGATATATTTGAAATTTCGGCAGTGACCTTTTTTGTATTGGAACACAAAAGTGGCTTTAAATTTCAGCAGTGACCTTTTTTGTATTGGAACACAAAAGTGGCTTTAAATTTTGGTAGTGACCTATTTTGTATTGGAACACAAAGTGGCTTTGGAAAACTGAACACTATTCAATATATTTATAATTTTCTTGCTGTATCATACTAGATTAAGTAACTAATTACCTCTACTATCCTGATAAAAAGGATCTAGAGTAGTTGTATTTTCTAAGGGGCTATACCAACCTAAACACCTTTATAATTGGCACATACAGACTGGTTCTAAGTTAGGGACAACGTACCTTTTGGTCTCAAATCCTGAGTTATCAGGACCACCACCTCAGCGGAGACCACCACCAATTGCAGTCAGTACACCAACACACTCTACAACAAAGCTCCCAAAAACTCATTCTCCTCTATACTCTACTCCTTCACAGCAGTTTTCCGTGGAAGAGGAGATTGATTTTGAAGATGAAGATGAAGATGAAGATTCAACAGCAGAGTGTGTTGCAAGGCGCCGGTTGAGTGATGCCACTGATCTTGTATTAGAGTTGCCACCTTTTAAATCAGGTAGTCTAAATATGCTTTGCTTGTTCTGTTATTTGTGTTGTTCATATTAGTCAGTACAGCATGCAGAATAAATCAAGTAATGTTATTATATGTGGTAATTGATTTGTTTGGTCGAGAGGTAGACTGCTAATATGCGTTTTACAAACAAGTCATGGAATGGATTAAAGGAAATTAACATGTGGGCTGATAAAGCATTGGAACTTGAAAGTCTATTGAGATACATCTTCTTGATTGTGCAGGTTTATCAAGTGATGATCTCCGAGAAACAGCTTACGAAGTATTACTTGCGTCTGTTGGGGCTGCTGGGTAAGGGATTCTTTGGGCAGTTTTTTATCCTTTATGTGATATTGTATTTCAAGTTAGGTAAAAATTTATAAGAGACATAGGACACTTATCTTGCTGTCAAACTATGTCTGGCATAGTTAGTCTTACTTGCTGGCATTTATTTTTAACTCAAGCAGCGGTCTCATACTTCCAAACAAGGAAAATAAAAAAGAGAAAAAATCAAAGTTTATGAGGAAGCTCACTGGTAGCAAGAGTGGGAAGCATAAGCCACAGCCTCAACGAGCAACAGGACTAACTGGATTACTCAATACTATGCGTGAACAAATGCAGGTGATAGCTTGTTTATTTGCTTGCATTGATGTTATTTATGGTATAGTGTGATTGCTTTTGTGTCTTGCAGGATGTACAGTGCTAATGATCTGCTTTCGTGTGGTTTTATAAAAGGGAATTCATCGGAAGAATATAGTCATATTCATTAGGCTAATGATACTTTTTTCAGATTCAAGTTTGCATCCATTTTGTTCTATGGTCTTAATTTTATCTTGGCTAATTTGTATTTGAATTTTGCTGGTTTATTTTAGTGGCCATGACATGTATTCCCAGCATCTGTGGTTTTAATTATGTTAAGTCTGCACCAATTTATTTTCCTACCATTCTTTCTCTAGACAATCTTTGATTCTATCCTCTTTGTCAAAATTGTTGCACAATATGCATCTATAAACACCTGATTAACGGAGTTGTTTAGTATGCGTCTATGCTGGCTTGTCAACTTACTAAGAAAGATTAAACACTTGCATTATCACTTTGGCCTGTTTGCAATAGGACAAAAATAACTTAACCATGGGAGGAAGTGCTTGTCTTTAAACAAACTGCATCCAAAGTTCCAATGAACTGGAAACAAAGGCTACCCTGTAAGTGCCAAAAGCACCATTCAATGTTCATTACTGAATATTTTGCATGCCAAATTTATGCTGCGATGCTTCCCTAATACCTATAATTTATTAATTTTGAATTCATGTTGAATGAAATCACAAAAAACAAGTGGGAGTTGTCTGAAAGCCTTATTTAGGTAGAAGAATTTCTTTTTTACAAGCGATCAGTTTTCTTCACAAATTAGGGTACTTTTTCCATTTATTTTTGATATTTTAATGGATTCATCTTCTTTTAAAAAAAGGCAAAATCCCCAAATTCCTTGCTCGAGCTTCTACTTTTTATGTGTTAATGCAGTTTTGTGTAGGAGAATCTGTCTGTGACATCTTATCCATCAAGATCGATCCTTGACACTTTCATGGTGCAGATTGAACTCATAAAAGTAATTATACATGTTACCCTTCAAACTGGCAGTCATAAATAAGCAACACAATGCTAGTGATTGGTAAGCGTGTGGGAGAGGTCTAGGCCCAAATGTCACCACAACCCAGCCTCTCAACTTCTTTGGGTAACCCCTAAACCTAGGGGAGAGCCCTTGAAGATACCTGCAAACACCAAAACATGCAAATACCTTTCTACAACGTTGTAATCAGATCAGTGCCTTATATGGAATCAAACAATGTATAAAGAAGATGTTGCCGCCGGATGCGCACATGGTTAACGCAGCAGAAATCTCAAAGCTGCTCGGTGCGCCCTTGGGGGTAAGTCTCGAGTCAAGTACTGTCATTTGATCTTGACTCCTCTGTTTAGGTTAACTCCTAACGAAGCCATGGGGGGTAGTCCCCTAGGGAAAGTTTCTAAGGCTGTTAAGTTTTAGAAGGTTATTTGAATGGGGTTGTTTTTAGGAGTTTGAATTTGAAATACTGTCCAAGTTATGCAAAATAATTTGTAATCAACGGCATAAGATTAAATCTCACGGCATAATGAAAGCTTGAGAAATAAAGCAAAATAAATAATCAGATCAGTGCCGTGGAGTCAAATACCAATGGAGTGCTTGTTGTAATAGTGAAATGTTTTGCAGGATTGTTCTTGGTCAATTTTAAATTATTAATGATGAAATTGATTAGGGGAAGGAGAACTCTAGATATATCGTGAGGTACGAGGAGTATGTTCGAAATTAAACGAGAGTGGCTCCTAACGAAGATGTGTGGGTTGGATGGAGTCTTGGGGAGATGTTCAGCAGTACACCAAACGAGGGTGTAGCCTGACGGGGCACCGAGGTCACTTTCCTGTGGTTCCTGCTTCTTCTGAAGAATTTCTCCACACAAGTTCAATATCATGACTCTGGATTTTCGTCGGTTGAGGGCAGTTAATTTTATTAAGGTGATTTTCTTAATTAAAATGTGGAGAGTTAAAAAGGTGTTGCAAATCGTTTCTGATTTCCCAACGACCAAGCAATGCCCGCAGAGGGAAAGAGCATATGCGAAATTTGCAACCAAATGTTTGTTCCGATTAAGCAAAAAGTAAACAACTAAAGCAAAACTGATTGTGAGTGAGAAGTAAAGCAAATGGACCTGAAACACAAATGTGAAGCTAATTACTAAGACTATGTGTCACTTTTTGATCATCTACCACTAATCGGTAAAACCTTTAGGTGGTGGAGAGAGCATACTTCGTGGCAACGAGTTAGGTTCGTTTCACTTACTTGCAAAATAAAGAAAAGAGAATTGAAACTAACTAAGCAAAGTATTCAACGCGTGAAGACAAATTGTGTGTATGTGTTAAAGAGATAAAACAACTGGTTAGAAAAATTCACTCCACAAAAAGGAGAATCTGTGAATTCCCCCAGGCGGATGGGGTGTGGGCGTTGTGTATCCCACTTGCTAGTCTTATTAATATTCTTTACAATGAGTAAAAGAAACACCACTTGGTCCTTTTAAACTTGGATCCGAAGGTTTACAATGCTAGAAACAAATAATGTGAAGAAAGGGGGTCTCTGGAGCCCTGGATGGCTTGTTTTCAGTGAAATTTCGCTAGAGTGCCTCTCTAATCTCTCGTTAAATCTGCAAAACCAGCAAGCAAACAATGTTAGAAAATGATGGTATAAACAAATGAAAGATAAATGTTTTTTTGGAATTTTGTACTTAAAAAAATATTGGAGATTTTACTAAGTGTAAGTAGTAAGTACACATTTAACTAGCCTAGAACTAGTGAAATATGAAAGCTTTCGAAGTACTTTTAGATCTAGCTACTCAATCATGCTAACATAAAATAGATCTAAAGAATAAACTTGGTATAATGGATCTACTTATTTAGCAATTTTAGAACAAAGTAACCAGAAAAGAGAGAGTTTAGATTGAAAGGATGGATGGAAATCTTCAAGCCCAAGCTTGATCTTTTGTGTTGACTTTGGAAACCCTTGCAAATAAAGTATTAGCTTCAAAAAAGTGTGTTGAAGAGAGGAGAAGAGACAACCGAGTTCAAATCCTCCTTCAGAGATGTGATCTGCACAACTTATAAGAAAAAACTTGCACAAAAATGTATTATTAGATCTAGTGTGTTTGAAGAAGAGAAATCAAAAGAGCCTCAATACAACCTAGTATAGTTGGCTACTCCCTTATCTCTCAAAATAAAAACATAAGCAAGCAAGTTAACAACTGCAAATGCTTACTCTATGTAAGATAAAATTCTAAGCTAGATCTGCCAACAAAATTGAAGCAAGAAGAAACTTAAACAATACAATATCACCTCATAAAAATAGCATTCATCAAAATGGCAAAGGGTGGACCTCCAAAGTCTTCCAACTTGTATTAAAATAACATCAGTATTACAACGGGCAGAGGTTCTTTGCATCCATGCCAAATGATGGAGCAAGCCTTGCTTAAATAAGAAAAAGAGAGAGGGGGGGTGCATCCATGAGAGATAGGGCGCATCTCTTGAAGGAAGGAGCTGATTGCTCCTTGATTGAAGGCTTAATTTGAGTGATAGGGATGGGATGGAAGCCACCTCAAAAGAGGGGCGCATATCTCCCACAGTAAACTCCTCCCACCATTTATTTGCTGCCACATATAAGGAAGTCGCCCACTTTAGAGAGGGGCGCATTCATACAAGGAGATACACTCGCCCTCCTTCAATCTTTGATTGAAATCATAGAGATTTGATTGATATTTGCCTTCGATATGATTGCCAACTCAACTGCCTCTTCAGTGGGACCAAATTCCCCTAATTTAGGATTTGGATTTTTCTCATATCTTTATTTTTTTGAATTTTTGAATTCTCTTTTAATATTTTGGAGAGAATTTTTATTTAAGTGAAAAATAATCACTTAGAACTTAGGAAAAGTGGGTTTAGGGGTAATATGGGTGTTCCGGGTTAGAAAAAGAGCAGCCCCATGGTGAATTTCACCTCCTAACCACTTTTCTAAGGGATTTTCAACTTTTTTAATTAAAACATTAAAACATTGCCCGTTTGTGGAAATTTTTTTTACGTTTGAAAAATAAAATAAAACCTAGGGGGACCTAGTGCATATCCATATGACTCATTATTGATGGCTAGCATGTAAAAATACATAGACACTTAGAATTTAATAACCTCCCATGGTTTAACCACCAAGGCGGATACTCCAACTTTGGAGGTGTCAGTGAAAAACTCAGGAATTATACGTCATTGAAACACAATGCATAATTCCTAAGGAAAAAACACTCTAGAATACCACATTGATAGATAAACCTAAGGTAAGCCTAGCCTGTTACAAAAAAGACCATGCTAGACCAACTTATTACAATTCCCCCATGGGGGTTATGGACATGCAATTTTACAAAAAGGGCCAAAATTGGCCTGATGAACTTCCCAACACCGGCAATGAACAAGTAAGTTGTTCAAGTCTTCTGTGGTTCACATGAAATCCAACTAAGTGCAACTTAGTGGATAACAAAAGACAACTAGATCTAATTGAGGAGTTAATTCAATAAATATTCATTGATATCATCAATCACTTGTCCAATTTAACAGATATCACTGATTCCAATGGAATTTCACATAAATTAAGGTACTTCACTTATCCCAAGGCAACCCCTTAGAAAGGTGTGCCCTAAGAAAAAAATGGAAGGAGGCTAGGGCGAAGCCTTAGGTGCAGTCAAAAGCACACCACAGTCAAGGGGTAGAGACATCTAGGGGTTTCACATTTCCCAAGGCAACAACTTGAGACAAGACACCCTTCAAGATCTATGGACAATTCAACTAGGGTGCACTTGTTCTTAGGATTAGTTTGGCAAAATTTTCAATATTTTTGAGTTTTGAATTTTCTAATTTTAGGGTTTTTTTCTTCAGATTTTAGGGTTTTTATGCATAATGTATCAAAATAAAATACAACTAAACTAATAAAGAAGAGTAATTTAATGACAAGAAAATGAGATATGATTTTCGTCTCAATCCCTAGGACATTGAGAGATCAATGGTCATCGTTCTTTTCTTGAAATGTTCTTTAACACTTGCATGCTAGGGCATCACCTAGCAATCTCTAGGGCAAATGAAGAAGTCCAAGGCCCCAAATAGCAATAGAAAACTCCTATGAAGGATGTTCCCTTCATACAAAAGATGACAAAATGTTGACAAAAAGCCCTAACAAATCAGCAAAATGCACCATAAAAGCACCATTCAACTAAGCTAGGGGCATAACTTACCAACATTTAACAAGAATGAGCAAGGAACGAGACCTTAGATCACACTTGTGCATGAGTTATTCCAACTAATGAAGGGAATCACCTAGGAATCTCTAGGGCAAATGAAGAAGTCCAAGGTCCCAAATAGCAATAGAAAACTCCTATGGAGCATGTTCCCTTCATACAAAAGATGAAAAAATGTTGACAAAAAGCCCTAACAAATCAGCAAAATGCACCATAAAAGCACCATTCAACTAAGCTAGGAGCATAACTACCAACATTTACCAAGAATGAGCAAGGAAAGAGACCTTAGATCACACTTGTGCATGGGTTATTCCAACTAATCTAGCATCAACTATTTGTATGTGTAAAAAAAAGCCCTAAAACATCATTCATCCACCTTCAAGCCAAAGAATTCATCCCAAGAGAAGTGCACATCATATTAATGACTCATAGAGTAAGAGAAAGAGAGCAAAAAATATATTTGAACCCTTGTCTTATGATTTTACAATGAGGTGAAGTGATCTATTTATATGATTTCATCCTTAACTTTTTAAATTTTTGAGCCTACAAGTTTAAAATAAAGTTAAAATAAAATTAGACTACTTTTCGGGTAAATCCCCCACAAGTTGGGAACTAAGCCCTAAAATAGACATAAAATAGGAAAATAGACTAAAATAAGGTTTCACTTGATGAAATAGTGAGCCAAAGGGGGACGTTATGCCCCAACTAACCCCAAAGTGCTGTTTATCCTTCAACGCCCCCCTTTCCAAGCTTGTAGGCTCAACTGTGGAAGGATGATATCATATGCCAAAGAGCTAGAGGAGGGGTTTCTTTGTGCTGGAATGAGGTCCAAGTGGGTGAAGGAGGTGTGCTAAATAAGGGACAACAACCCTTTACAAGAGGCAATCACCAAGGTGGTCATGTGCCCTAGTGGGTCGCTCCTTGAAGCCCCGGGCACCAACCCATGGGCTTAAATCCCTGCATGGTGGGGACATACACATCAAAGGGGCAGTCAGCTGTGCCACAAAGGCAAGTACTTCTAAGAGTGAAACCAAGGGAGCTTGCCATGACCAATCCAGGGGACAACATCCCCTAATCGAAATATCCATACAATATGACCCAGTTTGGCCTTTACACTTGTTATCACCTATTTTGTACAAATAGTTGAAACCTTATTGAGCCGCCAGTGTTGGAACACATCAGTGTTCACTTCCAGAGTATCTGGGTTTCAGAATGCAACAGTTAGCCAATGCAGCAGTTAGCCAGTATTGGCTAGCCAGTTTTATTTTTGAGTCGACATGACGATGGCCCCATGGGGGTTTGTAATAAAGTGTGTTAGTAGGATCTGAGTGTCTCGGTTCTCCATGACTTGATTAAGCAGCTAAGGTATTCCAGGGAGTTTTTTCCCTTGTCAATTATACTTTGCCTATAGCCGAGCTATAATCAATGAGGTTTTCTCCCACTCCTCCAAAGCTGGAATGCCCGATTTTGAAAATTTTGGCCATGGGGGGTTATTAGAGTCCAACTAATGTATATAAGCCTACTAGACACGATTAGAATAGGTTTTGGTCATGGCAACGTGGATTGCTTATTATTTGTTGTTCATCTTTATATATTTTTGGGTCTCATCACAAGAAAACTCTTAAACAACACCCATCCGCATCATTTCACCAAAAAACACCTAAAAACACAAGAGCCTTAGACAACTCTTTGTAGGGACTACCCCCCTTGGCTTCGTTAGGAGTTAGCCTAAACGGAGGAGCTGGGATTCAGGTGACAGTACCTGGCTCATTGCTTGCCCCCAAGGCCACACCTCTCCCCACTTTCTAGTGAGAGAGACAGCTTTCGAAAGATTTCCGCTGCTGGTGTGCAATCTGGTGGACAACAACACTAAAATTTTTAGACCCCTTGTTCTAGGTTTGGTCCTGTTGGAACGCTGCAGTAGCTCTGAGGCGTGACAATACAGTGATGCATGCTGCTGACATCCTAGTTCCCCAGAATAAGAAAATACTCGTGGTTTTCAACTTTTCAATCCAACAAAGTACATCTTGATGTTATAAGTAATTATATGTATAACCCAATTATTGTAAGTACCTTTATGTCAATTAAAAAACAGAAACTTGCTTTACTTCAGCCTATCCTGTTCAGTGTTATTGAAACGAATTGTAGGAACTGCTTTCCAAATCTAAATACGGCATGCATGCAATATGATTAAAATTTATTACTGAAGATGTTTAAATGCTTTGCTGGTCAACCAACTATTCTATTAGACATTTAAAAAAAATTGAAAGCCACGCGCACATCCCTTGTCTGCTAATCAAGAGTTTAGCCACAACTAATCTGTATGTAATTGGTCATGTGTGTGGGTACTCCTTTATATCAGAAACATACAGAAGGGTTTAGAGGTTATGAAATAAATATTGAAATAGTCGATTAGCGATCAATTGTTGACAGTTCTATCCTTTACTCATCTGTATTGTAATAGCAATCCCTAACAGAAGAGAACTACAACTTTGAATGCCATTTGATGCTTCTTTTTTTATTTTGCTGCAAATATAATTTCTCAAAGAGCATTGACATATTTCTGATGAGTGCATTTGGTTGAGTGTTTTTACGGTGCTCCGTATACTGCAAACTGGAAGTAATTGGCATGCATTTATGCTCTATAAGTTTCAACTTTTCTTAGATGGGATGCCGTAACTGAGAGTTTTTCACATGAAATTGGCTATGTTTTAATTTCCTCATATCTATCCAAGGGTTTCTGTAAGATTCTCACCTCATTGCTTCTCAAAAGCATATTGTCACATGGTTTATTGCATGTGTATCTCTAGCTGAATTTTTAGGTTAAACTCTACTATTTTCTTTCTCCATCATTCATGCGATGAAGTGATACCATTTACTGTAGATAAAAACATTTGTTTTTATTTGTTAGATTTTGCCTACGTGTACAGAACTGTTTATTTGAAAAGCATGTCATTGTTTACTTACAGATTTCAGAAACAATGGATATACGAACAAGAGAGGGTTTACTTTCTGCTGCAGCAGGTAGAGTGTCCAAGAGAATGGACACTCTTTTGGTCCCTTTAGAGCTTTTGTGCTGCATATCACAAGCTGAGTTTTCTGACAAAAGGTCATATTTACGGTGGCAAAAGCGACAGGTGATAAACAGGTTTAGATTAGTTGCAGCTTACGGATTATTTTTACTCAGAGTTGTTATCTTGCTGCATTGTTAAACTCTTGCTTGTCTTTTTATTTGTTTTAGATAAAAATTCTGGAAGGTCTTCTAAATCATCCTGCATTTGGACTTAAGGCTTCTGAGGGTATGGAAGTTGAATTCAGAGCCCTCTTAGTGAAGATTGAAGAAGCTGAGGTACATCCTTATGAGAGGTAACTCTCCCTGAATGTATTTCAAAGGAGGTCAATAATTAAAGAATTAAACGAGAATCAGCCTGAATTTTAAAACCATGATCTAACATTTTACAGTCTGAATTTATTCTAATACTTATCACAAATTTGTGATTCATTTGTGTTTCAACTATTTTGGACCCATAACGAGGATGTCTTTTCATTCATGATCTTAGGGGCTTCCTTCTTCAGTGGGTTCAGCTCAGCGGGCAGAAGCTTTAAGGGCTTTGAGAAGAGTTGCTCTTGAACTTGTTGGAAGACCTACAAGAGTTGATGTATCAGGTGAAATATGCCACTGGGCAGATGGCTATCATCTGAATGTTCAGCTATATGAGAAGTTGTTGTGTAGTGTTTTTGATATTCTGGATGACGGAAAGCTACTTGAGGTTCGTTACTAGTATTTAGTTGATTCTGCTTCTAACATGGATTTTTATTTGACAAAATTTAGTGAGTAATTTCTAACCTGGATCAATATTTCTTCACAGCATTATTATGGTAATGAATCTTTAGTGTGTCTTAATATTATTTTGCAATTTACTAGGAAGCAGAAGGAATCCTTGAGCTCCTGAAGTCAACATGGCGAATCTTGGGCATTACTCAAACTGTTCATGATACATGCTATACATGGGTACTGTTTCGACAGGTATATTTAGAGTCAATCTAAACCTTCTTGCTTAATTTGTGGTTATCCTAAATGATGGGAAGGAGTAACCATTTTTGTACATTAAGTACCATCATGTGTATAATAATGTAATGTGACCAGTGATCAAATGAGGTGAGTAAAATGAGATTAGATTAGTGTTTGTGGCTGGAAATAAGCAAGGGACACTTAGTTAAGCTAGAAGTGAAGGAATGAAAATGAAGTTACCCAAGGAAAACAGTTAAATAGTGAAATAGTGGACCTAGGGCATCATCAAATACGTGTTTTAAAATGCTTCTAGCAATGAGTAGCTTGATCTCTAGTATCGAAAAGACAATTAGAACTCGAATCTAAGCTACCCAAAACCCCAAACTGACCTAGACAAGCAGAAGAGAAAAACGCCCCTGGTGGGTGTTTTAGCCAAGTGGACCAGTGCCTAAACTATGGGTTAATGGAGTCTAATGGATCTGAAACTTTGGATTTATACGTTTAAGCACAAATAATAAGCGGGTTTGCAATAAAAAAAGGTTTTGACAGTTGGAAATTTAGTTATCAATTTTTAGGGTTTTCTTTAATGTTTTGCAGCCTAGCATTCACAATGGAATTGGAAACAAGAGAAACAAGCGAGGGTTGCCTACCTGAAACAATGGAGAAGAAGAGCTTGATGATGAACGCAAATTCCGAAGTCCAAGTATCGAGCAGCTGAGTGTTTTCCTTCAACGTTTGGAGCAGCCAGTTGACCAAGTGCGCCCTTGTACTTGCCAGAGAGAGAGCTAAGTCAGAAACTATGGCAAATAACAAGGAGAAATTAGCGAATAAACGACAAATGATGAAAGGAAATAAGATAACAAAGTAAGTTTTACTCCCTTTTGTTGAAATCCCGAAGAGAAAGAGCAACATGGAGCTGCCAGGCTCAATGGCTGCATCCCCCGTCAAGTGGTCAAGTCACCTGCAGTTCGTTTGGCCAAGGAAATGGATGGAAATAGCGCACGAACACTCAACAATGCATCAACAATAAGCTAAGAGTCATCATCTAAACACTTAATCACCATGTACACAAGAAGATCGAAAGAAATGCTTCTATATTCACAAGTCACAAGTTTACAAAAATGCCAAGAGACTCAACAATGGAGTGAGTGCCTTCTCTTATAGAGAAAGGTCACTCTCCAAACCTATTCCCTCCAAAATGGAGGGCTGAGATCAACTCCCCAATCAGCCGAAACGAATGGTGGAGATCTCTCCTCATGGGGGTGCGAATTGCCCAAGTGAAGCGCACTAGTGGAGGGGGATCCCTTGTAGGGCCCATACAACATCACATAAGATGCTAGGGGGTGTCTATATGGTGTTTTAGCCCCCTAGCTAATACATCATGGCCCCACATGCTAATGCTACATCAAAATCGAATTGCCCAAGTGGAGAAAACGCCCCCCCATGGGCAATTCGTCCAACCTAGTGAGCTGGGCAAGAGAGGGCCCCACAATGCACAAATACCATGTCAAACATTACCAATTTACCTTAGGAATCACCCTTTTATTTGCCAGCTATTGATTTTTGCCCTTTGCTATAGTTGCCTTTGTCAATTTTTGATTTTCCATATATTTTATTGCTGGTTTTTATTGCTGAAGATGTAATTTGGGCTTTTGACCCACCTAGAGTGCCCGGATTGCCGAACCGTCTGCTGCAATGTGATCGTGGACCCCAAAAATAGTAGGAATGACCACTCGAACGACCCCGATCCATCACTTAGGCATTATTTGCCCAAAATCCATGATTTTTAATTAAAACAGGTAATTAATGACCAATAATCATTAAAAATATCACAAACGCCTCGATCTTTTTACATTCTGTCACTTGGAGGCTCATATGGGTCCCCTGTAGATAATAATTGACCAAAATCAAAATTCTCGTCGCAACATTTTTTCGGGCCCATTTTTGGCCTGGTCAACCTAGTTTGACCAAGTCAAATCTGGTCAACAATGGTGCTAGCTGAATACCTGTATGCAATCATGAAGTGAAAGGATTCCTTATACAAGTTAGTACATTATTAAGCAATTTGCAATAATATGGTGATAAAAGACTGCATTAAATCTCGGAAAAATACAAAGCCCCAGGTGAGGTGGGCCCACCACATCCAAAGGACTCAACTGCTATGCACAACCTATAGACTTGACCACCTAGCTGACTTTGGGTGATGTGGAATACACGATGAAGGATGAGGGATGACAAGGATAAAGATCATGTGACCTTTCAGATGACTCGGGAAAGTGGGGTCCACTGAGATAAGCATACCATGACAAAAACACAGGGAAGGGCGATGCCTCATAAATGGGTATAGTGCAGGGAAATCGCCACTGGTCATCTAACAAGTATCTCACAACTCACATCTGTGCCCAAAGACTCCGTGAGGTTCTTTTCTAGAGCCGCCAAACTGGGTGTCTGGCAAACCATAACTTGAGACTCTAGGGGACAATCCGCAGGACTAGGTGGAAATAACCACTACAAATGCTGAGAGCACAGTGGTACAGTAAAACCCAAATTCTATTAATGAATGAAATGGGAAAAGATTGTAAACTACAAAGCAATACAAACTAACTTGAATGGTTATAACTTATCTGAAGAGATATGTGTTAGTTATGCTCATTTGCAAGAAGGCATTACAAGATGCCCAAAAGTTCCTAAAGATCCAAAACCCTAACTCTGACCCTAGGAAATGATGTGGCAAATGGAATGTAGGCCCTAAGGAGGCTAGTTGATATGTCAACTTCTCAAGGGTGCTATGTATGCATACAAACTCCATTTAGATCATTTATTCGACAGTTACAAAGCTTAACTCGTGATCTATGAGTTTGAAAGGCCACATAGTCAAAGGTTTTTTGGCCTACATCCAATGACAAAAACATAAGGGAAATGCTAGAAAAACACACTGGAAGTTTGGGACCTTAAAAACTCATGTAAAACTGCCAAGATGTACAATGGCACCTTTTGGACCTTCCTAGTATAATATATACATTCATTTTTCAACATGTTAAGGTTTCTTGTGGCATGCCTTAGTGGCTCTTATTGCTTTAACCATTCATGAGCTCACACTCTTTTACTGGTCCCTTGACTCCATTTGCCCTTGTTTGCATTGGCAATAGTCTCTTGGTCCTTCAATCACTTTCTTATACTACAAAAGACAAAAAAAAACGTTTTTCTAAGCTATCTCATCACATCACATTGAACCTTCTTTTCATAGTCTTAGCACTCCTATCTTAGGGAAGCCCCCCTTGTGTTGCAGAAGAGCTAACCTAGAGTGTAGAAGAGGCTTGGTGAGGTGACAGTGGCCTCTCTCTTGGTTTCTCATGGGCTAGTATTGCTCTTTTGGGCTTTAATTTCACATGCTAGTTTGTGCAGTGATAGATCATATCATAGTAGCCTCCTTTGAACAGTTTTTTCTTTAAAGTTTTGTAGTAGGTTTTACATGTGACAAAACCGAGTAATAGGATTCCCGTATATTCATGCTCTCTTGTTTCCAATGATGATGATTCATTCATCCAAATTCAATTTTTTTTATCTTAATCCTTGACAATTGGTTGTTGTGTAATTTTCTTCCTTTGCTTCCATAGGTTGTAACTTCTCCAATTTGTTGTAGTTGCAGGTCTCTAGTAATATCTTGTCAAAAAACGGTTCTACGATGCCTTCTTCCACAAGTATCGATGATTATTCCATATTCTTCCTTGGTAATGTCGATGTCAATCTTCTTGCCTTTCTTGGTAATGAGAGTGTCAATATGGTTTCACCTATAATAATTTCCCTTCATTTTGCACAGCCATATTATCAATCTTATTTTCATTGAAAATGGCATCATCTATCCTCTATGCTTGGCCTTTGAGATGATACCATCATATTTGACATGTACATCCTCAATTTGGAGCTCAAATTCTTCAAGTATTTTCTAGTAACCTTGAATCTTGTCTTCCTTTTCCGTTTGAAGCTACAACGTGATGCCATCCACCAAATTCTTATGTCCTTCAATTTCAAATTGCATATATGATTTTACTTCATTGGTATATGAGGCTTCTCCAGTCTTACCAAATTATATCCTCAAGTCTTTTGGTAGTATTATCTTCAATGATTTTGATAGTATCTTCATCTTTACTCATTGGTTTAGACACTTGTTGACATTTTTTCATATTCTTAACATTGTGAAGTATTTCTTGATTATGTTTATGAAGTCTATTGATTTCTTCATCTTTCCTTTTCAATTCTTCCCTTGACTCCTCATTTTCCCACTTCCCTTTGCTACTGTTTTCTTATTTTATTTTTTGAACTTCCTTCATCAATGCTTCATTGACATATTTCATCTTAGTGAACTTGTCACCTTTCTTCTTAATTTCTCCTTTTATTTATTTTAATTCATCTTGAATTTTATGCATCTCATCCATTTTTTGTATCCCTAACCCATTATTTGAGAAGAGTTTTTCAAATTCTTCCCATGTGGTGTATAGTCTAGTACCTTCATCAAGATTCTTCCTCCACTTAGAAGCTCCACCATGAAAACAAAAGCTACCTGATTATTATCCTTTACCATCCTCTACCATTCTACATGATTGATTTCATCTTTATCTTCATCTCCTTTAAATGAAGGTTTTACTTTTTGTTCTCTACCTCAAACCGTTAGATGCTAGCTCCCAAATCTTCAATATTTATCCCAATTTGTACAAATAGCTTTACAATTATACTCTAATCTATCTCTTCTTTTCATTGGCTTTGAATCACCTCAATCAAAGTTTCCAATCAAAAGATATGCTAATTTTACATCAACATACTTTTTAAAACCTAATTTGGAGACTATCCTAATAGAAGACCTTCAACATCTTACAACTTCACCAATTATAATCCTCTATCGTTGAAATTTTTATAGGTTGTACTCTGAGATGTTATCATCTAGTTCCCACTAGTCCCATTCAATTTGGACCTTCCAAGAGAAAATTATGTTTGCATTACTAAAACTTATTGTTTTTGCTCTATTTTCAGGAAAACAAACTTGTACAAACTACAATGTAGCCAGTACTCTACTTACAAGTATTGAAGTGGTCAAAAGCATATATAAACTTCCTATCAACTTCCAAGGGCATAGTTTTCTCAAGTCCCAAATAGGCAGTTTTTTTTTTACTCTTTTTAGTGAATTTCCATGCTGCCAAAACACCTTAAAAAAAACTCAATAAAAATCCACAACTTTAATTCTTCACTCTACAAAATACAAAATGATAACAAATTATATTGTGATCCTACTAACAAATATCAAAAAGCTTGCTCTCCCCCGAGTACATTCGACTACCATTACTACGTAAAGATAGTTTTTTGTTTCCTACAACAACAGGCTATGAAAACTCTATCCCCTTTCCCGCTGGAAGAATCGTCACTTTTCCATGAGCTTCTCCCGTGCCCAGGAAAGTTGTTGGCCAATTACCCATTTGTTGGCTGGGCAGCTATGCGATCTTGGAGCCAATGTGGCATCAGATTCCTTCTTGCCTGGAATTGTGTTTGTTGCTCGGCATTCATAAATGGTCACATTCTGAACCATAAAATAGACTGCTGGCTTCTTTTTGCTGGATCCATAACGGATTAGTGAGCTTGTCCTGGTACGAACTCCAAGGCACTATCTTTGAGCGGATTTCAGATTCAATTGCCAACATTTACTTTCGATGGATACCAGCAACAGCAAACAAACTCATGATCGGACATCAAATCTCAGGTTGTGCACGTGACTCTCACATTTCTTGCATCATTTAATGAGAATAGCTACAAGGAGCTATTTCCAGAAAAGTTGTTTACTACCTGGGTATAGGACTGGTGATCTGAAAATGTAGAGTATGTAGATCAGCCGGTTGTGTATATTCGTATCTGTGTTCCCCTCCTATGCATCTTTAGGGCAAATTTCTACATTTATTTTCTATTGCCACGAGCCTTAGCTAGTCCTCATCTGCGGGTGCACACTTTTTTTCCAATCTGTGCTTTTCAGCAGCTGATCAACCCATCCATCAAGCTCATCAAATCTCATTAAAGGTTAATTTTATATAATTTTAAATTTTGGCATGGCCAGAAAGAGTGAAAGATCTTTTAATCCCCATGCTTATCACCTCTGTTTATAGTCGGCGGGTAGGTAGTGATCTTGATTTAAAAGGGGAAGGACGGAGTTCAAACCTTCATATCTGTATTTCTGTTGAGAAGTTTTAGTTCGAAAAGTTCTGTTTTACGATAGGAACACTTTTTCTAAGGATTTTTTTTAATCCAAGTAACAAAGAACAAAGATTTTTTTGGAAATCCTCGTACTACAGGCACCCTTTAGATATTCTGCATTTTTTGTCCACCATATTGACTATTGCAAAACACTTTTATTTCCTCCCATGGTTGACCTTGATGACGAGGATGAAGTACCCCTTGAAAAACTCTCTGAATAAGAATTGCTTCAGAATGGTCATGAGAACAAATTTGCTTCCTTTCAAACTTCTAATGGCAAAATCTGAGATGATGTCTCCTGCGAGATATTAATGGAAAGCTTAATACTGAAAACACTTCGTTGTAGGAACTATTGCCCATCTCTGGGAACAAGTTACATATTTGCAAGATATTAATGTCAGACGATAGGATATTTTTCCCAGTTGTAGAATGGTAATATAAGGCGTAAGGAGCAGGTTGGTTCAATGATAGAAACTAATGTCCAGCATCAATATGAGATCAATTTATTGCAGGGATTTGCGACCCAGCTTTGTGAGGAGGTTGTTCGACTTCAGAATGATAATGTCCATCTCTTTGATGTGCATTGGGACTTTAAGCATTAGCAAGATCTCCCCCTTCCTCGATGAGATGATGAGGACAAGTCCATCTATGTTCAACAATGCTTCAATCAGTAAAGTAAGTGAATTAAGAAGTACTAAAGATCATTTGGAGGATTGCATCAGTGAATTGCAAATTTTTGTTTGGGTTGGACATTCCAAATAAATGAGATGGAAGACTCCAATATTGATGCTAGTCAAGTGCTCTAGGTCCTAGGATGAATTAATGGAGAAGGAAGAACTACTTGACTCGTTGGATGAGGATGTTTAGTGCTTCTCACAAAAACTCTTTGCTTTATGTTAATACATCTCTCATGTACTTGTGACAACTATGAACAATATTCTATTGTTGAGCTTGAAATATGTGATAAGAAAGAAGTTATTGACACTTTTGATTCCACTTATTCTCATGGACTGTTGGCTAGTCTTGGGCAGCAGCCTTCTCCTTATTTCAAGAAGCATATTAGAGGCACTAGTTCCAAACTACTTGATGTAACCCAGGCGGTGGACTTGGTAAGCATGGATAGGGAATTGTTACTCCAATTGAGCCTACGATGAGACCAATAAGAGCAAGACTTGGTTGAAACTTCATTGCCAAATGTAAATCATCCTAATGATTTACAACTATTATTTTGCAGGAACCATATCCTGCATCAACTGCATCTACTATTATTTTGTAGGAACCAGATCCTACACCATCTGTTGATTCATTGCGTGATGATATGTCGAAGCTTGATTGATCTATCACTTGTAGTGATTCTTCTACTATTGATTCACACAAACTAGATCATGCACCTTTTGTTGATCAAGAAGCGAAGTCTGCCCCTTCTGGTCCGTAAGAACTAGATTATTCACCATCCATTTCTTAATCATATAGGGATCCTAATGATTGTTGTTACTGCCCAAACCTACACCCAAAGACATTCAAGTCCCTAAACGAAGTGCAAACCTAGAAGCACTTAGGAAGGTTGCCCATTGTCATCACATCAACTCTTCCTCTCAATTTAGGCCATCTATCCTCTGGCACAAGGGGGGAAACCCTAGAAAACATGTTTATAATATTCTTTAGAATTTAAGAGATGGTCGATTGCCAAGATCAATGCCTATCCAATTGGGTGATGGAGTCAAGATCAACAATCAAGAGAGTTCGAACAATGTGAAGGGAGGCATAGTTAGACTATTATAAACATGCTCTAACCACAAATGAAGTAGATAAGGGTAGGAAACCATATGAAACCATATGAAACCATAAATGAAGTAGATGAGGTAGGAAACCTTCCTTATAGAATGAACAGCCAAAAATACATCCTCCTTCTAGTGAACTTTCACCCAAAGATCAAGAGGGCCTTAAATGTGCCACACTTACCTTCAACCCTAGCTAGGGCAGTGCTCAGAATAGAATGAACAGACCTAACCAAGACATTACAGCAGCAAGAATCCTTCAAGGAGTACAATGATTACAACAAGACAAAGAGAGGATTTCACTTCAACCCTAGTGTCTTATTATTGGAGCAAAACTGTCCTTCAAACAAAGATTATTCCAGCAGATCTGTACTAGTAATTTCAGCCATCAAATCAACCCAAGAAAAAAGAAGAAAGAGACAACCCTTTAACTTCTTCCCCCCAAAAGATCTTCAACTAAGCTTGGAGGGGAACTCCCACACTTCCAACCATGCCTTTTGCAAATGAATATCTCCTCTATTTATGTCCTTCATATCAAACCCTAGTCCATAAATAATAATAATTGGGAGTTGGAAGCCCTAAAAAAAGCAGGGCACTCCTTTTTAGAGTGCTTTTAGGGTTTTATTAAACCACAATATGGCATGTGTCCACTTCCTCCTTGGAGTAGCTCCTCCAAATATTTGAATCATACCTCGATCCATGTGAAATGCCCCATGATGACCTTTTTACATGCTTTAAATGCCCCTTTAAGGAGGACAACCCTCTTTGTACTATAGATTTATGATCAAGCAACCCAAAAATATAACTCTTTCCAACTTAGAAATGGAATGATCCTCATCAAGAAATTATCTTTGACTACATAAATGTTTCCACCACCACATGTCATCATTCTAAGTTAGCAATTCCTCTTCTAGCTTCTTTCCTTGCCACATGCCATGCTCTGAGGCTCCTCCATGTGGGATATTTTGGTCTTTTTTCCTTCACATGCATAGAATGGGTCCCTAATGCCACTTGTCACCTTCATAAGCAAACATCCTGGTGTTTGATCATGTCATCAATGCCACATGGCATCCCTTCATGCAAAGAATTTGCCTCCAAATATGTAGAAAGGCCTTGAACAATGTGCCCTTTCCCTCAAATACCTCAAAGGGTGTGATATGTCTCCAAATGGGTGAAAACTCCTCCATTAGGGTTTCTTCATGTCTTCAACATACTTTAACCACCTTCTTGAAGAAAGTGTTCAACCTTTGATGCTCAATAATACCTTTGCTTGCATGTATCATACTTTAATGCCCAAATAAGGTAGGGCATTACTGTGCTAGGGCTCCCTTTCTGCTCATATCATTCATCAATGTAGTCCCAGAAAGCCTCCATCAAGTTGTAAATGCTACTGAAGTGCAAGGATTTTCTATTGTGCTCAATGAGAGAACAAAGGCCCATGAAAATGCAAAATGAAGCATGCATTTTCAAAGGTACCAACTTACTCCATATGGGGATTCCGCTCGCTTGTGGGATGTAAGAGAACTCCAAAATCTCTGTTGTACCTGCAAGGTGAATTAAAGTGTTGGCTATCTGTGACTAGATGGATCCAATATATCATAGAGGTTTTCAATCCAATTTATTACAAACTTGAGAATGTCCATCTAACTACTCATTCACAAGGGGCACCACAAATAAAGGCATGAGCCCAATATGCCAAAGGAAACACCTACCACTCGTGAACCTAGCTTATTCTTCCTACCCTACTATACAATAGGAAGAAGCGATGCTAGGTGAAATGAAAGAGCCAATGCAATCACCGTATCATCTCAACAACAACATGAGATTTCCCCTTATGTTTGGCAATAAGCCAAAACAAGGCTACATCAAACATCCGACATGACTAAACTGGAATCTTCTGTCATTGCATAGCCAAAAACTAAAGTGAGCTCCTGAAAATGAAATTAAACATCAAAATCAAACCAAGGTTGGCATGTGGCGAAATGTGCTTGCTCTATCCAATGTTGGATAGGGCTGACATAGTCATCATCTCCATAATGTGAATATGATAGCCCATCATCAAGCATGAATCACCACCACAGACCAACATATGCCTCCCCAAAAGATGATCTACAAGCTCCAACATCCATCCTCCTTGGCTGTCATAAAAATCACTTATATACCTTCAAGCAACAAGGGTTTAGAAGACAGCTCCAATATAAACCTGTAAAAATTCTGCTGCTCTTTTTTTCTGCCCTCTATCAAGCATCCATATGAAGCATGCCACGGAATTTCAGATCTAGAAAAGCAAATCAGTTCATGATTTAGGACTTGATTCCCTCTTCCAGAAGGCTGAAAAGTGCCACAAAACATCAATAACTGAGCATGCTTCTGTCCCAAACATATTGCAGCCCTAAAACACACATCTTCTTCCTGATTGTTTGCACATATGATGGATATGAGTTGAAGATATTAATGGCTAGAAAATTTCTGCATATGTAATGTCATGGCAATGTTCCTTATGCTGCAAGAAATCTCCCCCGTTGATGAGGGCACCTAGATGTTGATCTTAACCAGGTGTGCTAACCCGACGGCAACAAACCTAAACAACAAGATAATAATACCAGTGCACATCATATACCTGCTGTGTCATATACCTGTTTCTGTAATCCAGACCAACTGTAACCACTAAGAACACTGCTGCTGAAATTCTAATCACTGTACTGTTCCTGTATGGAACAAAAGGTCATCTTGGTCATGAAATCTGAGGTCTTCAGGCTCAGCCTTGGCATAAGGTCTATTGCATGTCTGATATAAGGCTGCTCTGATGTGTGATTGATCACAAATAATACTGTTCATCATAGCTGATCTCGCTGAAAATGTGTAAAGGCAAAGCTCGAAAATATGCAGATATCTGCTCTGCAACCATGGTAGCCCAGCTACTATGGATGTGATAACAACCCCCAACATAGAAGTGCTTGCCGAGCTACAAAAACTAACAGCAGGAGGCTCTCAAACTTCAGTCCCATATTTTTTGGCCACCCCCTAGAGCAACATCCACCTGGTTGATCACTTCTTTCTTTTTAGTGCTCCTTGCTAGAAGGGATACCAAGAGACAGATTATTAACAGTGTGGTTCTTGGTTTTAGATTAGTGCGGGATTAAGACAATGCTTTTTAAGAAAATTTTTATTTAAATTTCCTTAAATATATATATATATATATATATAATGTTTCCATTGGCGTTTCCCCTGACGTTTCCATTTTTGGAGGGTCACGTTTCTAGTCGTATTTGTTTCGGAAACTTCCAAATGTTTCCCTGTTTCTTGCAACTTAGGTACCAAGTGATGGATCGATAGTAGACTTGCTTCCGATCCTAGATCGGTAAGGCTATGGAGGACCGTACCTACTTCCCAAAGACCCCATTGACATTGTCATTCCAAATCTCCAATGTTCCATGGAGTTTCCGAGACGAGGGAGCGGGGAAACACACAAGGGGGACGTGTGGAAGCAACCCCAAATTTTAGGGAAATTTTGGGGAAACGGGGGAACGTTGGAGTCAAAAAAATTAATTTTAGATATAAAAATGATAAATCCCAACAATAACTATTGCCAGGTAAAAAGTAAAACTAAAAACTAAATTCATCATTATGGAATTTAGATCTATTAGTTATTACCATATCAAATTTCAAATTTGTAAATGATACTGAACTATGTAACTATTACCATGTAAAAACTAAAAATTACTATCATTATGCAATGTATATCTAAATTCAAATTTCTAATTTTTAAAAGATAATGCAATAGATTCTGAAGTTTGAAATAGTCAAATAGATACTGAATAGCTATGTTGCACAAGTTTCCGGTACGCGGGTACGTGGGGTACGCGGACACGACTATCCCGTACGGCTAGAAGGTTCGCCCAAATTTACAGGAAACGTCAGGTTGGGAGCGACAATAATATAATATATTAAATTTTAATATATATTAAAAAACATAAATTTATTAAATTATAAGTTTAGTTTTTAACTTTTGTCTATTTTGTCAATTCTCGCTAGCTCACTAGGTTAAGGTGTGGATTTCTTTTGCAAGGCGACCCAGATAAATTTTATAACACTCACTATGGTATTAAAACTCAGCATGAGAAGCATTCAAATTATGACAGTAATATATATTAAGCAAATTTAAAAAAACTAAACAACTAAAAAAATATAATATAAAAAAAAAATTCATAATATAAATTATTAAATGATTTCATTTATATTTTAATAATATAAAATCTAATAATATATAAGTTATAACCTAAATTATATAAAATGATAAATAAAAATATATTAAAATTAAACCATAAATCAAGATTCAAAATATAATAAAAAAATTATACATAGGATATTTGCATATGTAAAATATTAAAAAGTTATATTTGCATTGTTACTAATTATATAATTATATATAAAATATTGGCCATATAAAAAGTTATAAATACCATTGTAGTTATAATATAAAAAAGCTAAGCCATATATAATCAATAATATCATCACATTAAAAAGTTTATTAAAAGAATAAAAAGTTACAATAAAAAATAAAAATATATAAAAATAAAATATTATACCAAAGAGTTACTTATATAAAAAAAGTTACGGCATATATAATCATTAATGTTATCATATTAAAAAGTTTAATATATAGAATACAAAGTTACTATAAAAATTAAAAATATATTAAAATTTCAAACATAAGAAAGTTTTAAAAATTAAAATACAAAGACTTACTTATGAACTAAAGCTTTTCAAATAAAAAATATATAAACATGTAAAATTAATAAAGGACATGAGCCATGCCCTTATCCAATGCACTGACTATCAATAGTTTGTTTAAATTAATTAGGCGGCCATTTATTTAGCATTGAAGGGAATGAAAAAACCGCCTTTCCTGTAATTGAACGAAAGGGAGCCCTTTATTGCTGCCGCTCGAAGTGATACCTTATCCAATGCACCGGCTATCAATAGTTTGTTTAAATTAATTAGGCGACCATTTATTCAGCATTGAAGGGAATGAAAAAACCGCCTTTCCTGTAACTGAATGAAAGGGAACCCTTTATTGCTACCGCTCGAAGTGATATGCCTCTTGGCGAGAATAAATATGCCAAAATATAATTGGTGTCTGCAATCCAGAAGAATTAGAGTTCACTAAATGAGAGAGGGTCTTTTTTTAGCGATTTAAGCAGTGTATTTATAATTTTATAAGTCCATAAACACTGAACAGCGATCGACAACAACAATTTTTACGATCATATAAACTTGTAGGAGAACCTGTGTAAGTTTAATGGATGACATAAATAGATGGAGGGCACATTTCAAGAGACTCGTATCTTATAAATGATGCTCTTTAGAGCTAAAACAACTCCCTAAACCCTGGAACGTGGATTGGGAACGGCTCTAGCATGGGCAAAAAGCTCCCTAAACGTTCCCCAGTACCCACCTGCGTACCTACCCATTTAGGAGCGTTTCGTACCCGCTCCACAGCTCCTGTGTGGGGGGAAACGCTAGGTACGGGCTTACCAAACCCCGGGAGCGGTACCCGTGCAACATAGCTGAATAGTTAACACGGAGAAGTTAGAATAGTGAAATAGACAAAAGTGAAAAGTCTAATAAAAGAGTAAAATTTCTCAAAAAATACTAAATAGTAAAGAGTCAAGGATTGTCATCAGTATCTAGTATCTACAATGAAAAGTAGCTGAAATGAACCAACATCATGATCAAATAAGCATTGAGTGTGATCCATTGACTGGTGTCAGAGGGTAGCTTTTAGGAAGGTGTTAGACTCTTTTTTTTGGTAATGCTGCAAAGTTCCATTAATCTAGAAGAGGTAAAAATATAGTAATAAGTATAGTCAGTGGTGGTCTGAGCCAACCATGTAGATCAAAGAAATCTAGATAGTTCTGGTCCGAGTTATACAAAAAGTCTTGCCTAGAGTTGGGGAAACAGGATAAACTAGAAAGGACTGCATAACCATGGAACCAAAGAAAATAGACAGAGTGGCAATGTAGCTTAAGAAAAAAACAAAAAACAGCAGGAGAACCTCCTTGTCAGTGAGCAGAAGGTGCCTCAGCATCAGAGGGGGTCTCCTCGAGGATCAGACAACTGCAGCAGTTGTTGTCCTCCACGTCATCGGGTTGCGGCAGAGAGTTCTTCACAGCTTCCTGGGTGACCTTCGCTGTTGTCGGGGTGACCTTTCCTGTTGGCCGAATATCCTTCACCGGGAGCTTAACCGGCAGTGGTGTAGTTTTCCTGAAACCAAATTCGCTTCCTTCCTTCTCATTGCGGGTGCTTTGGCCAAGATCGGACCCAGGGTGGAGGGAATGGGGAAGGAGGGTTGGACCGGTTCCTTACCCCTCTGAAAATCAAGAGCCTTGCCACGGGGATGGACCATACCAGGACCTGCGGGGACGTTCAAATTAGTGCCAACAGGAGTGGCCAGATTGCCAAAAGTTGCCATGGTTCTGACTATTGGTGGGGTGGCGCCATGCCTGCTTCTCTCAGGTCGAAAATCACGACGAAGGTGATGGGTGGGGGCATAAGCATCCCAACAGAGGGTGTTTTCCAGGCTGTTGAGGGTTGCAGTCATGTTGGGCAGGGTGGCGCTCAGGGTCTGCGTGGCATGTCTCGCCTTGGCCCAATTGACCAACATGTCTTCCATAAGCTCACCGAGCATATTCTTCAGCAGCCAGTATGGCTCCCAAGGCTGAACTTGATTTCCCATGGTGAGGTTTTCGGCAATGATGCGGCCCTCCCAATTGTCGACCAACATGCGAACAGGAATGGAGATCTCGGCATTGTATCCCTTCCGGGTCTGCCCAGCTTCTTGGGCCTCTGTTTTCTTTTTGCCTCAGGTTCCTTTTTGTCAAGTAGGAAGTAGGTGTTGGCACAGACGAGTTGGATTGCATGGAAGGTGGTGGCAGGGGGGGCTTGTGAAGCACAGGAGCAGGGTAGTAGGAACCCACGGAGCAGAGGATCCAGGGGAGCGCTAGACAGAAGGGTGAAAGTGCGGAGGGGAATAAGCTTGGGTAGTGATGAGAGTTGATCCCAGTTGCAGATGAAGTGACAGGAAAAACTCGCACGTTTGAGAGCCATGGGGGGGTGAGGCGTGGCAACCAGTCCAGGCTGGTGGAGGGGACGAAAGGGGTTGAGGATTTAATGCCTCGAGTGACTCGACGTCGCTTCGCTTGAGAGCCTGACGTCAGCTGTGAAACTTGTCTGCCTTGCTTGCTCCTGCCCATGTGACGTGCCAGGCATAGCCCTCGTGCCGTTACTATCGTCACCACTTGCATCCGGGGAGGAAGGTGTTAGACTCTTAGGTTAGTCTAGGATTTGATTTAATTTTTTTTAACACTTTTTAATATTTTAATTTGCATTTATTTTATAGTAAAAGATGAAAATTGGGGGAGGCTTCTAGGTGTCCCCCCAGGGGGGGCTTTTTGGGGGGCGCCCAGAAGCCCCCCCCATGTTTTAGCTTTTAGATTAGTGCTATACATTTTGCATCTTGCTTTATATATGAGCCTCTTTTGTGCTCCCACATTATATCAACACTATTGTCCTTAACAATCCAATTGACTTACTTTTGTGGTTATTTGTTGGACGTTAATAAAATTATCTTATCCTATCTTGAATAGATGTCTTTGAATGAAGAGGACTCAACTGAATTGAGTTGGAAGTCAACTGAGGTAAATTGAAGTAAAAGTCAAGCTCCTATATAGGGTGTACTCATCTCTATGTCATAAATAGCTCAGCTGAACTCAAATATAGAAAGAGATAAGAATGAATCCTCAAGTGATATGATGCCCTTTCCAAGAATAGATTAATTTTAGGGCCAAGCAACTCCAAAAATAGCATGTGCATGAACTGAAAGCTAAGCAAACTGAGTCAAAGTGCAAGTGAAGTCTAACTGAAGTACATTGAAGTGAATTGCAGTAAAGTTGAATTCCAAGAATAACAAACCTAGGCAGGGCACACTTCTTATAGAGCCAATAATAGACAAATTGGTGCTCACAATAGAAGGTTTAAAGAATGTTCCCAAAGGATGTGTCTTCCATCTCATGAATGACTAATCCTTGGTGAACAAGTCAATTTGTGAAATAAGGTGCACCAATCTCTAATCACTGAGCAAGTGAGACATGGCATTTATTTGTGCAAGAAGTAACATGCTCTCCAAGCAATCTCTGAACAGGAACATACTGGTCATCATACCTTGAAACTGATCATCAAGCAAGGTGCAGATCTCTAGGTCAAAATATCATTATGGAAAATCACGAGTGTAATCCCTGGCCAATTATTGCTTCTAGAAGGTACAGGACCTGCAAATTTAACTTAATTTTGGAGTTTCTTGGAATGGCTTGAAAATATGACAGGGTTAATTCATATGGCAGCCATTCCTTTCAGCAATACACAAAGAATGTGAAAGGATTGAAGTCTAATATCCTTGCTTACAAAGTCCAGTGACTTGTTTGTTATCAGCTTATGAGTGACAGCACTAACATTGCCTTCTAACTATAGCTTGCAACTCCCATTTACAATCATCAATAATTTATTATGATAACTGCCACATGGTCTGCGGTGATTTGCCATATTATCTTACATAGATTGTTCCTCCATGGTTGCAGTGTCCAAGAGTGTTGTAGCTTAAAACACTACCCTCACAAAATTAAAACAAGCAATGAAACATGACAGATACAAAGGTCAAATAGAATTTTCCCATTTCTAGGGACATTTTCTCCGCTTATGGTGCAAAATCAGTATGTAAGGTACAGGTATGTGTGGCAGGGATTGTTATTAACATGACCTATGATTACATGTGGTTGATTGTTAGGCTCTACTTCTTGCATACTCTGTAATTGGTCATGAGGAGTGGCATCTGAAATCAACTTGGATGCTTTTCTTTATTCAAGTTTTCATAGTTGGCTTGTTTACTAAATTATCGTTTATAGTTTCATGAGAGTATGCCAATGTTATTTCGATACAGTTTCCATCAGCATTTGGACTCATTCCTATACGCCATATGTCTAGTATTTTTTTGTAAATACTGCCTTTTCAATCTGGTTCATTGTTTAGAAAGGATCTGTATCAAAGTATGCATATCCAGACAAGCTTTCTATTACCTGTAGAATTTAATTATGGAATTCTGACCTTGAATACTGAAGCCACATTGGCTAGATTCCGTGAATTTAATTTTCTTCTATTTCTGAAGTGATGCCATATTTAAATTTAGGAGAATCCAATCTTTTTATTGCAGTAGACATGGCTACTTTATATGATTTGAGATTAACAAAGTAGGAGTTCAGCATGTTCTGATAAGTTGGTATGTTTGAAAGTTTGTTATGACAGGGGAGTCTGCCCTTTTACAACATGCAACACTGCAGATGAAAAAAATTGCATCGGATGGAGAACGGAGTACTCAAGAAAGGGTATACATGAAGAGTCTCTGTTGTTCAGTGGAAACTGCTGATGGGCATCAGGAACTAACTTTTCTGCAGTCTGTTCTCCTACCAATCAAGAAATGGTCTGATAAACAACTTAGGGATTATCATTTGATGTCTTCTGAGGTTTGTTGGTATACATGCCATTACCCATTTCTGTGTTTTAGTTTTTCACTGTGCTTGTGACAGATGCTGATAAAATATGCTAACTATCTCATTTTGTAAATGTTACGAGGCTTTGTCTTTGTTGATTATTTAATGGACAACAGAATAAGCAATGGAGACAGTTTTTCTTTCTAAATTATGTAGTATTTCAAATATCATCTTGATAGAATTTCCAAGTTTTTAAATCTCGACTTTATTTGTAAATTGCAATAGTTATCACCTTTAATATCTAGGTGTGATCCCATGTAAGAATTATTTGGGTGTTTAAAAAAATTGTCTTTTGAATAATTGTAATAACATAATTGGATGTGTTGGTTTTAGTGCACACCCACAATCATGAGAGAAAGGAAGAGAGAGATGGAGATTAATGGAGATGATATATTATTGCTATAAGCAATAGGAGCATAATGTCTAATTTATAACCTAATTTAACTGATTCCTCTTTTCTCTCCACTAGATACTAACACTAATGCTACAATATGTGCACTCCATGTTTTCATTCATGCTATTGCCTAGCTTACCATATGTATTTTTTATTTTTTTGAGGTATATGCCTTGACTCGAATTACCTATCTGCATGTATTTTGTATAAGCTTGTCTTATTAAAACTAAGGATACTATTGGGGGATGGTGATCCGTTACTCTACTCAGTGTCTCTTACACGATTTTGGCCAAGATACTTGCTGTCTGGATGCATCAGGTTGCTTTGTGAATTTTTAGATAGGAACATGTAGGATTTGTATAGGGCAGGTTCATCCTTGACACAGTGATCTATGCAAGGGAGGCCATGGATTGGGCCAGGTGATTGTCCAAGAATCTTTGTTTCTTAAAATTGACTTTGACAAGGCATCTGAAAGGGTTGATTGGTCCTCTATTATGGACATGTTTCATTGCTTTGGATTTGCTTCCAATTTATTTGCCATTGTGAGCACTCTCTTTTCCAATGCCTTGGCCTTTTTTCTGTGAACAACATAGTGATTGATTGCATCCAACTTCATGATTTGATCAATCAAGGGTGTCCTCTTGTTGCTGTTCCTTTGGGTTATGTATTGGAGTTGGCTAAGATGCAAGGAAAGATTTATGGTATTTCTCTTTTGAATGGGTTTTTAGATGGTTAATAACCATTTTGATGATGATTCTCTTTATTGTGTTAGGGTGGATTAGGAACCAGTGGAGGTTACCAGGGTTTGTTTGGATCTCTTCTATAGTACTTCTGGAGTGGTGGGTAGTGAGAAGAAATCTGGATATTGGCTAGTTGGGATTGATGACCCCTAGCTTGGATCCCCTCTATATGGATTTGGGTCAAGCTCGATGTGATTATTTAATAGCTAGGGATCCCGTTTGGTAGAAGTCGTTCAACTGTGGATATGTGGGATTGGTTCCTATAGAAGCTTCAATGAAAGCTTCTCATATAGCAATAAAAGGATCTATCTTATGCAGGTATGTTGATGGTTGTTTCATGAATTGTATAGGCTTCCCACGTTTATTATGTTTCTTGCTGGTTCCCTAGCAAGGTTCAATTAAGGAAATTGGAGTAGGGTTTGAGGTTTTTTTTGTGGTCCAATGATGGTGGTGAGTGAGGACTTCCTATGGGCCCTTGCTAGGTGTTTATCATGAGCAAGGAAACTTAGTTTTGTTTCAAGGGAAACTCCACTTGCATCGAATGTTGTTTAGCGATTCGTGTTCCATAGTACCTGCTCCCTTCTTTGGCATATGGGATTGCCTTAGAATTACTGCATTGTTTACCATTTCGAAGCTATGATGCAAATATGTTTTCTTTGATGAGGTTAGTTCTATTCATTGGTTTTGTCATATTTGGTGGGAAGAGGGTATGGATGCAATTGTTTGCTAAAGGCCATCTTTTGATTAAGGATGCCAAAAACTATATACCTTAGCTTACTTTGACTTTATTTATGCTTTAATAGCATTGATGAAGAGGATATGAGACACCAATTGATATATCCTTACGCTTTTATTTTCATCTTTGTAAATATCTACTTGTTAGTATAGGACATATTTCCAAAAAACAAAAAAAATACGAACAGGGGAACATTCTAGACCTTGGAGGATGTTGACAACAACATAGTAAGAAACAAACATTACTATACTGGTATGGTATTGGCTATCTTCAACTTCCCTATTTCCAATCTCTTCAATGATGCCATCTTCATGTGTTTTCCTATTTCATGGTCAATATATATTATTCACACTATTTTGAAATTAGGGGACAATTTTGACCCCAACAATGATAAAACTATTATGATGGGGCATACTTTCTTAAATCTTTATGCCACGGTCCTAAACATGTCGCTCTCGAAGTATTTGAGAACAGGTAAATTTCGTGCGCAAGGGCAAGAAGGCTTTAGAAGAGACTACCATACTATTGATCACATCCTTATACCTTGAGTTATCATTGAAGAGGTTAGGCAGTGGTACTCTAGAGTCTAAAGTCTTCTCCTGTTTTGTGGACTTTCGAAAGGTCTTTGATTCTATGCCAAGACACTATTTGTTGCAAAGGTTGTATGATATTGGCATCTCCAAGCCTCTCATTTTTGCTATCACGAGACTCTACAAAATTGGTGTGGGTAGATTCTGTACATAGTAGGGTCTTTTAAACTTCATCATGAGTACTGTCGAGATTTGTTTTTCTAAATGTCTTTATATCAACAAATATATATTCACAAAAGAGAAAATGAAGGTAGAAGGGTATATACATTGTTGAGTCATATGCTCTTCCTCAACCCTACTAGGGAAGGAATAAAATCAGAATTGATTGAAGCATCTAATTCTTTGGCATATTTAATCATAAGATATCCTTTAGCTATCATTTTCATACATAACTCTTCTAGCCAAACATGACAAAAAGATTAAAACTAACTGGCCTCAATTGCAAAAACATACTTGCATCTGAACCTCCAAATGATGAACAATGTAGTGATTCCAAGGCAACACTAGATTCCTAAGAAAGCAAAGAGCACTAGGTAATGGGAGTTTGTAGACAACTCTACTCGTGAATATAATTTCCATGGAAACAAGATGAATGTTGATGCTGAACATAATTCCGACAATTCTTGGCAAACTTGCTGTCCCAAAGAATGTGATGAATGTTGATGCTGAACATAATTCCGACAATTCTTGGCAAACTTGCCGTCCCAAAGAATGTGCTTCATTGTCTATGAATGACCACATACTAAGAAATGATCTTCAGTGAGCCCACGCTTAGCCAAACGAGCTTAAGTAGACAACCTTGGATAAATAACTAACCAAACAAATACTTGAAGTTTGTAGTTGAGGTTGAGAGACCAAACACCATCAAGCCTACAATTCCACTTATCCTTGTGATTAGAAGAGGTCCATCAAGCATTCACAACAGGGAAAATGATATGCTTCTAATTTAGAAAGGAGTACCTCTTTTTGGCTTCATAATGCTTAATCTGTTTTCCAAACATCCTTCCCAAATCTCGCCACCTAGGACCCCACATTTTCCTTGCATATTGGTATTAAGCTTGTACATTTCCTTGTAAGGAATCAGTTGCATAATTTCTTTGATATCAGGTTTATCCAAAGCCATGATGGCTTTCTGGCGAGCCAACGATCTCTAATCCTTCTAGGTCTTGGCCTTAAAGTCCCAAAGATCCCTCCAGCATAAAGTTAAAACTACCCCTCCCTCTTAATTCGTGAGTCGAGAATTGTGGAAGCTCAATGGCACATTGACCTTGATTACTCCAAGCCCAAATAGAATGTGAATATAGATCCCATCCTGCACGATTTTACCTATGAAATTCCACTTGACTAGCGGGCCGATAAAATTCTAGGCCTCCCAAATGCTCTTGCAGATGAAAGACCCAAAAATCTAGACAAGAGAGGATAAAATCTAGACAAGAGAGGGGAGGAGAGGATGTTGAGCTGATTGGGACTTGAGTTGCAATAAGATTTGCCATTGGGAGGATCCCTTTAGACACTTAACTGGAAAAGTGCTCCATGGGATGCAACATCAATAAGGCCTAGTCCCCCCAAATCCTTGGGCATAATATATCCTTGTAAGGAACAAACATTACCATCCTAGTATGGTATTTAACACTATTGAACTTCCCATTCGCAATTTCTTCAATTATATAGTCCGTCTGTGTTTTCCTCCTTAATGGTCAATACATACTATTCACCCTATTCTCAAATCAGCCAAGAATTTTGACCCCAATAATTATAGGACTATTGTGATTATGCATGCTTTTGTTAAGATTTATGCTACAACGCTAAACATGTGGCTCTTGGAACATTTGAGGAGAGGTAAATATACTTCCAAATGGAAAGAAGGCTTAGTAGAGAACCAGACAAGTGATCACATCCCTACACTTTGAGTTGTTATTGAAGAGGCTAGGCATTGGTCTTGTAATGCCTTTTGTTGTTTTGTGGACTTCTAAAGGGTCTTTGATTATGTGCCAAAACACTTTTTGTTCTAAAGGTTGTGCGATATTGCCATCTCCAAGTCTTTCATTGTTGCTATTATGATACTCGTTGAAACTTGTGTGGCTCGGTTTTGTACAGATTATAGTCACTTTGACTTCATCATGAGTACCATTGGGATTATTTGGGATTACATGGATAAGCTTTAGGAGAGCATAAGGGAGAATACACATGTCTTGATTGCAATACTCATTTACTTTTCTTGGAATGCTGAGAGAGCCATATTTTAATGATTGTAGCATACAGATAAACAAACAACAACTTGATGCCCTCATCAATTGTTGAGATCGTTGACAACTTCTGGTTTCTGATCTACAACATATACATACTTGGGTGTCCAATGATCTTAGATTTAGCTTGAGATTTTGATCCGGAAACAAGATCTTTGCTACTCTATGACGTTAACATGAATTGCATAAAGAACATGAATGAAGCTCACAAATCCATAAGAAGAGAACCAAACAGCATAGACAATACACACATAAAGGCAACAAGTTGATAACGGAGTTCGTCCAGGATGGACTACGTCTCCGGGCCTGCTTCTCAATAGGAGGGCCGATCTATAATCTCAGCATAAAGGCAAAATACATGGCAATGATACAATGATACCTTGGCGACAATGGCCAGGAAGAGAACCGCTGCCCAAAACACAACAAGACTGCTTCCAGCAACTCCGAAGCCTGAAGACGGTGTAAAACGAGTATAAACACTCGTACCTTCCTCCTGCAGAGCTACGCAATCTCCCTTCTCTCCTTTAGCTACAAAGTCTCTACTCCAAAGCATGAGTGGGAAATGGCAAATGAATGGGTTTATATAGGTTGGCTTTCCCTTCTTCACATGACTCTCATGGATTCCTTTGGTTGCAACTAATTTGCCTATCTTGGCCTTGGTTACAACTTCCCTAAGTTGGTTTCCATGTGGTTGGGCTTTTAAGAACATAAACCAAAAATATGGTTCATGCCCACATGTCCATGGGTTTTCACATTTAGTTACTTCCCCATAATGACATTTACAAAATCCAACAATAATCCATTACATACCAAAATCCTTCTTTTAAATAGCATGTTGGTTTTTTTCAACCATAAACCAACTTGTTACAACTTCTTTACAAATATGGCATGTTTGTTTTTGGTTACAACCATGCATTAACTTCATAACAACTCAAGGAATAAAATAAATGAGTAATATGTGAGTAATTTTCACTCACTTCAAATATTAATCATTTTACAATTTCTCATGAGTAAATGCATGAATTTCCTAAAACTCATTTCAAGCACAAATGCATGCATGCTAGTCATCATGCCACTTCATCATGCCATGTCACCATGCCACATCATCATGCCATGTCATCATGCCACATCAGCATGCCATGTCATCATGCCACATCATCATGCCATGTCAGAATGCCACATCATCATGACACATTATCATGCCATGTCATCATGCCACATCAGCATGCCATGTCATCATACCGCATCATCATGCCATTTAGCATGCCATGTCATCATGCCACATGTCACCTTGTGATTGGTCTGTACTGTATGGATGCCATGTGTCATCCTCTGAGTGGTGCCACATCATCATGTTTGTACAGTACGGATGCCACGTGTCACCTTGTCAGTGGTGCCACGTGGCACCTCTTTTTGCCAAATTTGCCTGTTGACCTTATGGAACATAACGCGATAACTTTCTCATACGGAGTCCGTTTGAGGTGAAACGAACGCCGTTGGAATCGTCTCGACGAGCCCTTCGATATAGTGCTAGTTTTGCTGAGATTGGAGGACTTCAAAATTTTGCCTTCTTAGATCCTCCTGGATCAGATTTGTGTCAGAATCCTAGCTCCTTAAGGGACAAGCATCCCTTTTTGTGCTTGCATGTCAGTGTTCCCTTATACAGTGTTAGGACTTGCCTTGAAGATCCATCTCTTTGACATGATTATCAAATCCATTGTTCTGTATGGTTTATTGGTTTGGAGACCCAGTTTACAACCTGTTACCAACTTTTTTGTACCATAGTTGGATTTTCTGGAGAGCCGCCATTTGACAAACATGATAAATGTTTGATTCCAGTGTATCAGATGATCCAGCATGTTGTGGCTAGCCACTTGTGGTTAGCTTGTTTTGTTTTTTGAGTCGACATGACCATGGCCCCATGGGGGTTTGTAATAAAGTGTGCTAGTAGGATCTGAGTGCCTCGGTTCCTCATGACTGGATTAAGCAACTAAGGTATTCCAAGGAGTTTTTTCCCTTGTCAATTATACTTTGCTTAAGGCGATGTATAATCGATGAGGTTTTCTCCCGCTCCTCCAAAGCTGGAATGCCCGATTTTGAAAATTTGGCCATGGGGGGTTATTAGAGGCCAACTAATGTATATAAGCCTACTAGACACTGTTAGAATAGGTGTCGGTCATGTCCTAGGTCCATAAAACCCTCAGAAAAAATTTTGAAATTTTTTTACCGGGTCTGTCGAAATTTGGGTTTTTATTTATTTTTTAAATTTAATAAATTTCTCTATAGTTTAAATAGAGAAGTAATTATTTGTAATATGTCAGTCGTCCGGGGTCCAAATTCAGTGATTGATGGCTCGTTTGATAAGCCAAAAATCACACATGACCCGTAGAGCAGCTAAACCCAACTTTCGGATGTCAATTCAGCCTCGTAATTAACATTTTCTCTGAAAAGTCATTTACAGAGAAATTATTAATTAAAATAATAAAATTGAATATTTTGGAGATAATCCAAATCCAAAATTAATCAATTTGATTAAAATAAAAGGCTAAATGACATGGCAATGGGCATTTATGAGGATTCCAATCAACTCCAAGTCTTCCCAGTCAACTATCCAGTCACTAGAGTGTTATCCATTCAAGCTAATTCGCCCTCCTCATGCAAAAGGTCGATTTGGTGTGTTGTCAATTCGTATTTGGGTTGGTGATTGAGCATTAATGTGAAGTAGGCGCCCTCATACCTACCAAGCTTGGCTCCCTTTGCTGATTCGAGTCTACACCTACCAAGCTACACATGTCACCCATCTAAACCAACTCGCATATCCCCACATCCTCACGTCAATCTTCATCAAGCTCGAGTCTAGCCTTGTTGGAGTGTGGTAATTGGTTGTGATACATCCCATGCTTCTTCCATTCGAGTTATTGCCTACCATATTACACTTGTCTCTCCATCCATGCGAGTTAGCACCTACCTATACCACACGTCTCCACCATACTAGCTCGCATGCCTCCACAAGCTCACGCCTTTCCTACCATAGCTCACATTTATCCTTGTTGGAGTTGTGTTATTGGATGATAACACCACTCACACCTACTTTAAAGTCGAGCCTTGCCACATGCCAAACCTTACCAACCAACAACTCGACTTTGACTATTGTTCACCTCTCCAAGCCCTTGATTGATTGGAATTCGACTTACCTATCCATTTGCCAATTCGACCTAGGGTTTAGGCTTAGGATTTTAGTGTCTTTTACTATAAAGAGAGGCCCTTTGGGGTTATTATCTCATGGATTTTTTATGCATCGAAACTCTGATGAAATTGTAAGCACTTTTTATTGAGAATAAAGTTGAGACTTTGGAGGTCAAAAACGTGGAGGCTCTTGATGTGCATTGCTTCACTTGATATTTGAGGTGATATTGTTTTACATTCTATTTGAGGCTCTTAAGTTGTAGATCATGTTCAAGATGGCTAACAATCTAGCACAAGTAGCATGTATCTAGTTCTTTTCACTTAAATATTTTGTTTTAAATATATTCTCCATGCTCAAGGTTCTTGCAGGTATATCTTCACTCTATATAAAGACCAAAGGAGTTTTAGCTTTTGGATTTGAGAAACAAAAGGAGTTTGGATCTTCTCCATCAAACATTCAAAACACAATATTGGTTACTTGTTACTTTAGGCTTCCATTTCTTCAAGCCTTTTGGTTGCTCCTTGGATTTCCAAGGCGGTGTTTTTACCATCTCAAGTGTTCCACTTGAAGCCCTTGCCCTAGATCTACTTCTCCTTGGTTTTGTCTTCATCCTACCATCCTTCCCTTTCGGTTTTGCCTTCTTTTGCTCCATTCGTCCACCCCTTTTAGCTTGCTTCATCTCCTCTCCATCCCATTCGTCCCACTTCATTCTTTGCTTTCCTCTCCTTGCATTCGTCCCTCTCTCCTTACCTTCCTCCTCTCGTCTCTCTCCTTACCTTCCTCTCTTTGCTCTCATCCTATTTCTCCTCTCTAGCCTCTCGTCTCCCTCCTTGTTTCCCTTAGGTCACCTCTCATCCATTCCTCCTCTCATCCACCTACAAAAGGACACTAAAAACACAAAACAAGTTAAGAGTGTGGTTAGTTAGACTTATTTTATGAGCATAGATTTTGTCTCTTGTTTGAAATAGATTAGATCTCAATCATTTTTGCTTAGTAGTTGCTAGTGTATGCTTTAGAAGTAGTATTAGAACTTGCATCTAGTCTCTTTCCTTAAAAGTTCTTAGTTTCATTTCAAAGATAAACAAATTGGCATATCAAGTGGTGTAAAATCTTGTGGTTGCATTCTCATTCCTACCATTTTTTAGAGCATGTTAGCTTGCTGGTCCGTTTTACCATACTAATTATTTCAAGTCAAAATCTCATGCTCTTTCATGTTTTAGTCTTATTTTGCAAACTTAGACTTGATAGTTCAAAGTTTGATTAATTTTCTAACGCTAATGGGTGCATGAGCTTATTGGCTTATCCTTGTGGTAGGATTATGGGAAGAGAAAGATCCCTTGAATCAAAAGATCAAACCAAAGAGAGAAGAAGAAACCAAGCATCATAAGATACATTTTCTTATCCTTTGTAAAAGCCATTAAGGGCTTCAAGCTTTCATTTTTTATAAATTTGTTCTAGTATCCATCAAAGACCTTTCAAGGAATTTTCCTTAAGGCACTTGTAAAAAATTTAATAAAACTTATAGTGGAGAGGTCCTCCACTCTTTGGTCTTCTTCCCCATTTGGGGAAGAGTGTTGGGTTTTGTTGGATTGGCTTAGTTTAGATCTTTTCATATGCTCTTAGATTAGTTTATTTCAAATAAGTTATACTTGCTCTATCTTTCCTATTTACTTACCCCCATGCTCTCCCGAGTAGGGTCTTTGACCTGAAAGAGACTCTTGGGTAGATTAGATTTATTTTCCGTTTAATTGTTTTTCTCTTCCAAAGCCTTTTGACCGGAAGTTGTATCCTTGGGATTTAATCTCAAGGGCAGGACCACATAATTTTGTGGTTACTCTTCCTTCCCCGTCGGTTTCCTTGGTAGAGCTTTCAGCTAGCTGGAGGTTCTCAAGTGCAGGCGCTTCTAGTGGTTGATCTTGTTCGGAGATCGATCCCACCCATTAGATTAGATTTTGTGTGGTAGAACACTAGTTTGATTCGAAGTCTCTTTTTATCTTGCAAATAGTATTGTTAGTAGTATTCATATCTTGCTGATCAATCATATTGTTTAAATCTTTTCAAGTTGAGATATACTGCTACTACAATTCACCTGCTTCTTAAAACGAACCAAAGTCTCTTGAACTTGGCCAAATCCAAGTCAAGAGCACCCTCTATCGAAGGGCATTTTAGTCTTGCATTATCCCTGCATTAGGCATTTGTTAAAATAGCAAGTCTCTTGAACTGTGGTCATAAGTCCAAGTCAAGAGCGCTCTCTGTTGGAGAGTTGAACTAAAGTGCTCTTAATTTAAAACTTTTCAACCCACACACCCCTTTAATTAATTTACCTTGGTTTCTGTCCTACACCCGTATGCTCTGCCAACCGGAAACGGTTGGGCTAGTACTCAGAAAGGTGGAAGACTTGCTAATTCACAAGTGAAAATCTAATTAAAACTTTACCCCAAAAACCTCAACCAAGACAAATTACTGTTCTTCCCACAAGAGGTGGTGCCGGGAATCCACTGGTCAGACTCGGGGGCGGTTCAAACATTGGACACCTATCCTCTTGAATTTGGGTGCTTCCGACCTATCACCTAGGGTTGCCAGTAGTTTTCTTGGATAAGGTTCCACTACCTTTTGACACCCTTGGTCTTATCCTAATAATCAAGAACATCTAAAACACTTAAAATTTACCAAGAACAATTTCAAAACGTTCTCACAAACAGCTACTTTAGACTTATTCTTTTCAGCATCACAAGTGTTTTATCTGACTCCATTTGGCACTGGTTGCATATCTTTTCTGGACCAGATGTCCTTGTCACTTGTTTAATCTCAATCTTGTGGATGCTTTACTTTAAGTTCTAAGTCAAAGTATTCTGTTATCTTCTGAATTTGTATCTTGTGAAATTTGCAACGTGGATTGCGTGTTTAATTCTGTTCTAGTCACTATACAAAAAACTCCTAAACAACACCCATCCGCATCACAGCACCAAAAACATTTAAACACACAGAGAGCCTTAGACAACTCTTTTTTAGGGACTACCCCCCTTGGCTTCGTTAGGAGTTTGCCTAAACGGAGGAGCTGGGATTCAGGTGACAGTACCTGGCTCATTGCTTGCCCCCAAGACCACACCTCTCCCCACTTCCCAGTGAGGGAGACAGCTTTCGAAAGATTGCTGCTGCTGGTGTGCAGTTTGGCGGTCAACATAGCCCATTGATTGAGCATGGTTGGAAAGAGTCTAATCCATCATACTCCAATTTATGATCCATTACAAATGGATGGTTGCTTTGGTCATTATTTGAGCTGAAGTTTGGTGCACACTTGTTGCACTGTGAGAGCATGTTTAAGCTTGTCACCTTTCTTCTCATTATTCCCTTCAACCAATTAAGGGTTTGTTCTCACAAATTGTGTGTTTAGTTTGTTCACCATATCCTGTGGTTGTAGAGGATATGCTAGCTTTATTCTCTTCTGTAGGGTGATAAGATAAGATAATTTCATCAATGTGCAACAAATGACTACAAAAGCAAGTCAGTGGGACTAAAAGGTATATCCATGAGCTTAAAATACAATGTCGGAGTGCAACCACAACTCCTAGAATGATGCCAAAATCAAAAGGCCTAAGCTCATAACTCTTCATAGAAAAGAATACTTCATTGCACCGAGAGTAGTGAGGTGGTCTCAGCCCAGTATGGGGGAGATGTTGTCACATTACGTTATGTATTGTGAGTCGTGACGTTCCCAAAAATAATTCATGTTGCCTCATAACTTATCAAAAATAAAAACCAATTAAAAAAATTCATGTCCGCTCAAAAAATTAAAACCAACATAAGTCTATCTTAAACCCGGATCTATTCTCTTGAGGTGTAATTTTTTTTTATCCTAAATTTATTGCACATCAAGAAAAAAATATGCCTCAAGAAATTGTATTCCTCTCGGTGCTTAATAGATCCAGGTTTAAGATGGATATATGCTGTTTTATTTCATATGTCCCATATATGAAGAGACTTGGAGGATATTTCCTTGTTTATACAAAGAACCATTGGTAATTTTTTGCATTACCTAGACGAAAGATGTTTGGCTTCCTATCCCTGAGAGGCAACTATTGTTGATGGCAGGCTTATCCATACCCACTTCCATTAGGATGATCTCTTCTTTCTTCTAGCCTATTTTGACAAATGAAGGTGTTAAGAATGGTGTAGATATTCTCAACCATGGATGCTGAGTGCAATAGGTCGGTGAGACAAGTCCCCTCGTTCTATCGGGAAACTGACTAGATTCATTGCAAGATCATGAACACATACCTGTTCTAGCAGTTGACTTAAATGCAATGTTATCGGAACCGGACCGGAACTGGCAAAACCGGCCGGTCCGACCGGTTTACAGGGGTGGCCGGTCCGGTTAGAGCATAAAACCGGCTGGGCCGGATTTTTTTCCAAATCAGGCAAGGAACCGGCCGGTTCCGTACGGAACCGGCCGGTCCGTACTGTGCCCACTGAACTCAATTTTTTTTTAAAACACAAAAAAAAACTATCCTATCCTTCTAACCTAACCTAACCGGTCAAATACCTAACCTCACCTAACCTAATTGTGGGCTTAAATTTGCTTGTTCTACTATTTCTGACACAGTTTAATATATAATGTGAAGGGGCAAAACATATGAAGCTGTTTGGTACCTATTTATTTGTTCCTATCAGTGGGAATGCTAACTCTCCAGATTATATGTGAACAAAAATAGTTCTATCAGTTCATTATATTGCAGTGCATTTATAATTTTATCCTCATTAAGAAATGGCCATCCTTTGTATTGGAGAAAATGTATTTATCATTGATGCTTCTAACCTCAGAGATGTATTGCATTTGCACTAGGTGCTATTTTAGTTATTTGCACCCATGCTTGCTATATATATGAGAAACTTTGCATATTTGTGTATTAACGGTTTGGATTCATATGTATGCACATGAATATATATGTTTTTTTACAAAATATGAATATTTTATGTATTTTTAGTCAACCGGTTTTTTACCCGGTTTTTTTCCAATTCCGGTCCGGTTCACATTTTGGGCTTCGCCGGTTCGATGACTGGTCCGGTTCACATTTCGGGCTTCACCGGTTCGATGATCGGTCCGGTTCCGATAACATTGCTTAAATGTGGGTTTGTCTCCTAGCTCAGATTGAATAGTTAGGTGGCCATCATTAGGTTTCTCTCATTGGTCTTAGATGTTAGGAGAGCTCCATCAAGTAGCATCTGATGTCTTCCCAGGGTTATCTGACTTGGTCCATGCAATCTACGCTATTCCCCAAAGAACATTCTCAATTCTATATTGGTACCTCATGAAGGTTGAATGAAGACACTGGCTTATCTTTTGCTGTTTGTACACAATGGTGATTGTTTTCATGCATAGAGCAGTATTGATTTCTTTTTCTTTTCTAGGGTTTATATCTTGTTTGTACCCCCCTTGCACTCATTATCTTTATTTGTAGTTATTGTTGCACCTAAAAGTAGCCTTAGACACTCTCATGTTGCCATTTCGACTTGTTACTCTTTAGTCCATTCGACCTATTTTAGTAATTTGCAGATTTTAATATAATTTCATTTCATTTAATTTCTCCTAAAATCCAAGGTCAATCTATGTATTATAGAGGGGGAAAACTGTGATGAGGTGGTGTACATAGGTCTTTGACAAGAAACTCTTTATTTTTGGGGTTTCTTATTTGGAGGCTTCTTCCCTTAATCCTGGAGATTAGTTTTAAGTCTTTTGTACATCAGCCAATGCCCTGAATACTCAAATGATCGTATTGTCCAACTGAAGATAGTAATAGAGGTCAAAAAATTGGTCCTTCGTTCCTACCAATGTTTTTACAATTTTATATATCTTTTTAATCCTCTTGCATTTGTCGTAGTTCACATCTTCACAAGATTAAAAACGTCCAAGGCAAATTACCATTTGAAGCATGCATGTGGAAAGTGGAAACCACTATATTTAACATTACATTGGAAGAGAAACAAAAGTTTGATCTGTGGAGAAAGGGCTTTTCATAACACAGCTTCATGTTACTTTCCAGATGTGATTGGGCATGATATGATCACTTGTTTCTTTTCTACCATATACTCATTCGATTTAGTGTCCTGAGCATGTCCCTGCGTTATCTGGTGTGTGGATCTAAATTGCTTGTAAGTGAACACTCAATGAGTTTTTCATGTGCAGCTTAATGTTGTCCTTGTAGCTGTGCTTTTGGTTCACAAGATGCCTTGATTGCAGAAACAATATGTCCGATTGGTTCATCGCCACAATCAAGCTCCTGCATTGGCCAACCTATGATCCGATGTTTCTCTATGTGAAAAGGTTATAGAAACATCTTCTTATTGAGATGGGGCGTTTCACACTAGCCTAAGGCTTTATATATATACTCCAATCACACAGTATCCTGAGTGGCGTGTTTCCATTGCCTTTGAAAATTGTGAATTATTGCAAGCTTTTTGAATTCAGGAAATTATGGATATAGTAAATGATTCATGGCTTGTTGAAATCAGTTGAAAAATGCAATGGGAGCTTGCATTGAACATTATATTTCTCTTGATTGTCCCCTTGTGCTACTACATAATACCATATACATAATGAATGCTATATCTGGTGGCGTTGTCTCAATGAACTATCAAATTTTTGTTGAAAATATTACACATAGATAGAGGTTAGATTTTGGTTTCTTCATTGATTTTGAAACTTCAATTGGCAGGAATCATGTAATGTAGAAGGGATAGTGACTGCAGCAATGGTTGCTAGGAGACTTATGGCAGATGAATGTGATGGAACTGGGGTGAGTTCCTTATCTTTAAATGCATGCACATGGAACTGATTTCCTTTAGTGTCTGATTAGCTATATTTTTCGGCTGTTTATTTTACTGCTTGATTGTCTGAGCTGATCACCTACCTGAGGTTAGTATAACATGCCTGATTTTAGAAATAAATTCCAACAAATGGCTATATGTTATGTTTATCTTTCCCATTTGACATGCATGCTGTGCCTCTCTTGAAGTATTATGAAAGATGAACACGTCCAAAGCGAACATGCTTTCTCATGATGTATCTGTTACGGGTTACGTTTTCTTTCTCCCTTAATCAGGGGTATCAAGTGTCTCACCCATCTTTGCTCGATCAGAATTGACCTAGAGTAAGATCCAGCCAATTCACATTACAATTATGCCGAGAAGCAAGCTATCTTAGCCAATGTTTTGCCTTTGTGCAGAATTTCATGACTATTCTAAATGTTGGTATTAGGTAAAGAAAGGGATTTCCTAATTTTGAGCACCTTATAATTTGTGTTGAAATCCTAAAAAAAAGAGGTAAACCATGCTCCTACCCTAGATTATTACCAGATTGCAAGCAAAAATAATTCCACAAATATGTTGATCCCTAATCTTATGTCATTGGTTGTGATCTACTTAGAGATGACAATATCAGTAATCACGTGTATTTTGCAAGTTGCAATTTATCATCCACAAAAGGCCTAACTACATAGTCACTGAATGAGAATGATTAGCAATCATGCATAGCATTAAAAAATTCTGATATTATTTGCTTCCTAGTCGTGAGACCCTTTGAACTACCATTTTAGAACCTGGAAATCATGTTCAAGTTACTGTTGAGTTATTTGAGTTGTGTGAATTTAATAAAATGGGTTTGCAACATAATTTTAGATTGTATTCTCCATATAGCATTCATGATGGATGAATACAAGTTAGTAGTAACTTAGTAAGTCTTTATAACAAGTTTGTCATGACTCCCTCACAAAAATAATATAAAGAATGGAACTAACCCCACACCCAATATTCTCACATAAGAATTAATTACTTGTCTATAGGTAATAAGCTATACCAATGCATAAGTTATGTCGATGCATAGACAACCCATTGCATGAATACATTGTATCTTCCATGTTGAGAAGAGAGATGGGTGTGTTGCTTCTTGGTTTGAAATTTTGAATTGGACCGTTGATAATTGTCCTATTTTTGGGTTATGTATGCATTGATAATTGTAAGATATGTTTAAGGGGTGACTTTAGCTTTCTCTAGTATTGTTGTAATATTTTGTGCTAACAAATGATATTTAAGAACAAGAATGGTAATATGCAATGAGGGGTAGGGGAATGTGTAAGGGTGGGGAGGAGTGCACAGGCAGAGGAGGAAGAGGAACAAGTGCATATGGATAGTGCATGAAGTGAGCATGAAGGAAGATCGAGAGGTTGTATGATAGATTTGCTTGGGGTTTTATGGGTTCTCGAGGAAACCTTGATGTGTCGGTATTTAACAAAGGTAGTGTTATCACACAACTTGTAGTTATCCCTAAAGGTTATCCTATCTAGGATGGTAGAGGTGTCGGACAACTAAAGAGGTGACCCAAGAAATGCCACGGTTCCCAATGCAATTGGGTGTCACGTTAACTGAGGCACTCTTCACTTTATATCAAACCTAAGCAAGACCAAGGAGGAGACTCTAACTTAGCCAATGAAGGATAGCGAACCCAACCTAGACCTCCTAGGGAAATGTGATGATGATAAAGTAGGAGATCAAGATGAGTTTAGATCTAGATCTAGGATGATAAGTGGACCCAAGATGGTTGGGGCTTGGTTGAAGAGGCTTATGACAAGGACAAATGTTCAACCAAGTATGAGATGAGGTCACTTATGGATTAAGAGTAGTAGATCTAGATAGATCTAATGCCAAGAGAAAGTACCCAAGTGGGGCTTGTTATCACACAACTTGTAGTTGTCCCTAGTGGTATCCCATCCGGGACGGTAGAGGAGATGGACAACTAAAGAGGTGACCTAAGAGATGCCACGGTTCCCAATGCAAGGTGGGAGTCACGTCAACCGAGGCACTCTTCACTTTAGGTCAAGGTGAATCAAGACCTAGGGGGAGACCCTATAACCAATCAAAGATGATTGGACCCAGACAAAGGTTCCTAAGGATGAATAAATAGTAAGTTACGGAAACCAATGCAAGGTAAAGTGGACCAAGAAATTAAAGTATGGTTGAAGGTGGTTTGAGAGATGATTAGTGTTTCAACCAATGTATGATTTAGGCCATGTGATGAGCTAAAAAGACAAGATCTAGTACTATGTATTACACAAGTGGGTCCTACTTTCTTGGGATATGTGAAATGGCTTAATGTGGACCCACAAGGTGAAATTAAGGGACACAATAGGCACTAGAGGATATGTAATGAGTAGATCTATGGATCTAAGTTGAAATTAGGAGTACCCATTTACTAGATCTAAGGTTTGACACAATTCCCAAGGAGTGCGACTTGCTTAAGGAGGACTAGTGCCTTGTTGTATGGGTTAATGGAGTCAAAAGATATGTCAAAGTGTAGATCGGGACACCTAGAGGTCAAGTCAAATGGGTTAATTGAGATAAAGTGGTTGGATCTTGCTAGATCTAGGATTTCATGAAATGACCCAAGTGGACCACAATCCCATAAAACAAGAAATGCTACCCCCAAGGCAGATCGTCACAAAATGATATTCTAGTCCTAGGTTTCAAGGTATGCCCGTTCCAAATCCACAAAAATCTCCACTACCCACGTCCTCAAAGTGGGCAAACTCAGTCACCCAAGGAAGTGCGACCTTGCTCAAGGAGGGCTAAAAGGTGGATAAGGTGTGTCAAATCAAGTCCAATGGCCACCAAATTGTAGATCCAGGTAGCTTAGGCAATGATCTATGTGGATCTAGAAAATCAAGTCAATCCAAGGGCTAGATCTTACTAGATTTGAGTTTTCAGGTGCCAAGTAGTTCAAAAGGGGGTTTTAATCCCTTAAAATGTGGAATGATGCCCACAAGGTAGAAATCACCCAAGTAAAAGTCTAGGGGTAGGTTATCAAGTGTGTAGATTGCAAATCAAGTGGGATCTCACCTACCCATATGCTAGATCTAACCTAACAAGCCTCTCCAAGGAAGTGCGATTTGGTTCAAGAGGGCTTTGTTGCCTTGAAAAGTGTGTCAATTTTAACCCAATCACCACCAAACTATAGATCCAACTAGGGGTGGATGCTATAGAGGTGAGTTTTTAAAATCTCTTCAAAAGCAAGGCTAGATCTAAGTAGATCTAAGAAAAACCAAAATGAGGGTTTTGATTAATTAGGGTTTTTATGATCTAGAAATTATGGATGATTCAAAGAAGAAGAAGATCATACCTTTGGAGCATACCTGGATGAAGAGATGAATGCTAGTTGAGATGAGGATTACTTTTGCCAAAGATCAAATGGAGAATTTTTGAAGCCCTCTTGCAAAATCGATTTTTCCAAGCCACATATGTGTCTCTCTAACCTGTCAAAACCAAGGAGCAAAGCATCAATCAGTTTAACATGTTGAAGGTAGATACAAGCAAGAAAGAGATAAGCAAAGAATAGTTGGTGCAAAGACAAAACCACTCCCTGTTTAACCCAAAACGTCCTCCTCCAAACTTGAAGGGCAAGCCTCCCCACCAATTCGCACTTGTTGAAGAAGTCTTCTCCACCTGTAAAAAAGATATGGCAAATATGCAAGATAGCTACAATAGATCCTCCAGTGCAATGGACAAAAGCATTTACAATCAAAACAACCACATCCACTCCAACCCAAGCATGTACTCCAAAAGATAGAAATTTTATTCCAAGAGCCAAGAGCAAAAAATCTCTAGATGATTTTACAATGAGAGGCTCTCTCCTTAAATAGGATGGGGAGAGAGCATAACCCTAACCACTTTTTACATGAGTGGCTAAGATTAAGAGATCAAAAGATCTAATCAATGGTTGAGATGAGCTCAACAATAAAATACATGGATCAACCATAAAATATAACAATAAGTGGACAAAATCGCCCTAGGAGAGGGGATCCCACCAAATCATGATGACAAAATATAACAATAAGCTTATGGTGGGTCCAAGGGGTAATTTTAGCCACCCTTGGTCAATCCCCATAGCACAATAATAATAAAATAGTCATCAATATACCAAATCGTGCCTCTATGGACAAATCGTAGGCCTCAAAAGACCTCAGAAATCATCAGAAAGTGCCATAAGCGATGGATGTGGGCCCCGATGAAGTTGAAACTGCTGGAGAAGGTGCGGAAGACATCCCACTCATCATCACTGATCATCCCATGCCAAAACTTTGCCTCAGTAGCCCAAATCGAATTCCTCTGTAGCCATTTCTACCAATCCAAAACTACCTCGAGAAGCGTGTACCTGTCCCAAACTACCTCCTGGAGTGCCTGTGCTGTCAAGGTGAGGGCACCAGTGTGTCCGGAAGGGGGGTAATATGGTAAACACAAGTGGCTGGACCACCTGCTCCATCATCAGCGCCCTAGGTGAACCAAATAAAAATCATCTCTGCTCTGACAGGGTCTCCGACAGACCAAAACTGTACTAGGATAGCCTACTGAAGCTAAATCATCGCTGTAACTACCCGGAACTGAAAATAGACTGTCTCATTGGACTCAGAAGGTCCAAAACTATCCAAGATGTGTACTCATACACCATATAGCTCTCTGCATGATCATATAATATATCCAATATACCGAAACAGGTGAAATAATAATAATCTGTAAATGATCAAATAATGCTGAAAACCATAGATCATCATCATAAACTTGTATCTGATGCATAGAACCATCATGTACATGTACATAGACCATATATCATCTACCTGTGTCATCATAAGGCCCAATAATCTCATGTCCTGTGATTGACCTTGGTCAAACTAGGTTTGACCAGGTCAATATTGACCAAATATAACTCAGACTACCATCAGAAGCTGTTGCAAAGTGTCAAAGGTTAATGCATGCTCTACAACTCATTCAAATAGCAATTATAACACAGTAATTATTACTGGCAATCTAAATCCAAATATATATTGTCATTAATTATTTATATGACTCAGACTAGACTTTCAGGACCATACTCACTTCATAGTTGTGATCAATTTGCTAGTGAAGGGTGAAGGCTCAAATAAAATGGCTAGGATAAAGGGTGATTGACTGACTTAACATTGTGACACTTTGGATATGGGAAAGGGAATACACACCATAGTATATACTGAATGAGCAACAACACAGGGAATGGCGGTGTCTCACAAATGGATAAGTTGTTTAGAGAGTGCTTATTCAATTTAGGCATCATGTCTACTACATCAAGTTGATCTAGGGTCATTAGGATCATTCAATTTCATTTCATCGCCTTTTTGGCATACATAACCCTTCGGATCTCAGGTGTGCTGATAAGCACAACTAGTTGCAGCTTGCATCCAGGGGATGTTTTTTTATACATACATAAGGTCAACAATTGTTTAGATATAGCTTTTAAGAATCATTGCTTTTTGGACCTTTCTTTTATACTCTTCGAGGAGTATTTTTTAGCAGTTCATTGCTCTTGCCCTTTTTAGTTTCCATGGGCGAATTTATAAGTTTCCATAAGTAGTACATGAGCTTTCAGTTTTAGCCAACAACATCTCAAGTGACTAGGGGGAGTTCGAGCCAATGCCAAACATCGGGACAACCTACCAGAATGATTTAGGCCTACAATCCAACTCACCAGAGGTAAGTTTTGTCACCAACTCAGAGCTGAGACACAATAAACAGGGAAGCTCATCCAATACAGAGGCTACAGTGGGGAAAAGATCCTCCATGCCACTAGTCAAGTAGTAAGTCAGGGTATTACACTAAAAGGTAGGTAATGGATGGATGAAGACAATGAATAGTGGAGCCAACACTAGCAAGCCAAGGTATGGTGGAATGATCACCTCTATTCTCCCTAGGGAGGGTAAAACCAATGAGTATGAGTAGTGAACTTCTAAGTTTGAGTAAGGACAGTAGAATATATATAATAAGATCAACCAGGTCCACATATCTATATGATCGCCAGATCATGACACTAAGTGCTAAGACATGCCATAAGAATGAATATAAAAGCAATATAACCATAACACCATGATATACCTGCTGAGTCGTATACCTGAATGCTCATCCTCTGAACCATCATCTGTCCTCTGAAACTGCTACTGTAACTCTGGGCACTACTGATTGCTTTGCATAAATGGTATAATGGGTACATCGGTCATCTCTCTGAGTGTCCTGAGCCTTAGTCATGGCATGGGGAATACATACGCTGTCCAAAATCTGATAGTGATCCATAGATAGATGCTCATCTCATCATCTCAATGTGAAGGAACTGGCTAAAGAGTGCTCTGGAATCTGAAAAATAATGTGTGGTAGCCCGGCTACTATATATGTGATAACAGGGCCCCACTTAAAGTATGGAAAATGGTCCAAATGGGGCCCACAAGGTCAAAATCAAGATGAAATGGCATTAGGGGGTATGCTACACAATGGATTTATGACTTTGAGGAAGAAAAGGCAATACCCACGAATGGGATCTAGCAAAAGACTACTCACCCAACTAGTGCGACCTCCCTTGGAGAGGCCTAGTGCCTTACATCGGGGTGAAAATGGAGTCGGATGTCCACCAAAATTTAGATCGGGATAGTTATGACTACTGTAGAGGTGGGTTTTAATTATTAAGCCCCAATAATTGCTAGATCTCCATAGATCTGAAAAAAATAAAAAAAATACAAGGGTTTTGATTTTAAGGGTTTTAATGACCAATAGGATGAAAGACAAGAGAATGGATACGTACCTTGTAGATCTTACCTCAAATGCTTGCGGCTACCTTGCATATAGATGATCCTTGCATTTAGTTACAATTCCAAGTTAGATCCAAGTGATTCCAAGCAAAAACGTCCAAGCCCTAGGAGGAAAAATGTCCCACTCAACCTATAAAACAAACTACAATAAGTTAGATTTGATCCACAAATGAATGAGATCTAAGCATGGCATATCAAAAGAAGCAAATCAATGGACAACGCACAATTGAAAAACTCCCTTCAAGATGAAAACGTCTTGCCCAAGGGGGATGTGATAAACCCAACAATCTTCCCTTCAAGCAATTCGCACTCCTTGCACAAGTCAATTCGGCCTCCCTCTGTAGATCCAAGAGCAACCCATCAAAGCACAAGAAGAAGATCCACAGAAATAGTATTTTATTCCAAGTTTTCCAGAGCCCAAAAAGGTGCCTTTACAATAGTGGGGTCTCTTCCTTAACTAGGTGGAGGGAGACCAAAACTCTAAACCACTTTTGAAAACTAGTGGTGGAGATCAAAAGATACAACAATATAATCAACGGCTAAGATGAGTCAATACAACATAACATGATCACTCACATGAGGGGGGGTGCACACTCACTAAAAGAGGCTTCCAAGGGGTGCACACCATATAAACATGACAAAAGTACAAGAATGCCACAATAGATGACTAGGACAAGTGACTAGGAGCACATGGTGGGGCTAGGAGGTGTTACTTCCCTTCACTAGCATCACCCCATGGCACAATAATATAACATAAGACTCAATGACATGTCCAAGTGTACAAATGATCAAATCTTGGCCCCTCAATTGAGAGAAGAATGCATCAAATCACATCCTGATGACTGTGTGGACCCCACTAACTGCTGCAAACTGATCTGGAAGGAGTGTGATACATCATAGATGACCTCAGAGCAGACCTCATGCCAAAACCTTGCCCCAATTGCCCAATTCGAATTTCTCAATGACCTTTTTATTCCATTTTTAATCCACCTGAAAAACCACCAAATTGCCCACAACCCACTGTCTGGTGCCTGTGCACAAAAACTGACTGTACCATCATGTCCGGAGGGGGGGTAATATGGTAAAAACAAGTGGTTGGACCACCCCCTCTCTCTGTAGCACCCTAGGAAACGACTAGCCTCCAATGCTCTAGCTGGATAGGCCACATCAGCATGGCCAAATTGGCCAACAGGTGAAAAACTGCTCAAATCATGCCCGAGAGTGCCTGGATCTGAAAGTGTCTCAATGGATTCAGAAGACCCAAATCCACTAGAGATGAGTACTCATACACCTCATAGTAACCTGTAAGATCATCTGTAAAGTCCACCATACCCGGACAAGTAAAAATATGATGATTTGGAAATAATCATAATCAATAAAAACTGCATCAATCATCATCTGAAACCTGTGCCCATCATATGGAATCATCAAAAGGTATATAAAGGACCGTAGATCAACATCATACAACATAAGTGGTCCATCTCATCACGAATCCCAAGGTTGACCTTGGTCAAACTAGGTTTGACCAGTCAAACTGATCAAAATATGATCTTAGCCAAAGAAACCATGCTGCTGCAAGTGCAAATGGTTAAGACATGCTCTTTAGATCATTTTCATAGCAAGACTCTAAAGCATTAAGCATTATTTCACTAGCAGTTAATAAATAATAGTGGGTTAGTTAATAACTTACTTTTAAGAAGAATCGCAAGAATATACTCATTTGTAAACATGATCAAATTGCTAGCAAAGGGTGAAGGCTAAGGATACAAGGCTAGGCTGAGTGGGGATGACTTGACTGACTTGACACTGTGATACTTTGGATGAGGGAAATGGTGTTACACAAGGAATGGCGGTGTCTCACAAATGGGTAAGTTGTTCAGAGAAGTGTTTATTCAACCTTGGCAAAATGTCTACTACTAGAACCGCTGTAAACTAGGTGCCCGGCGAATTGTAACTTGAGGTTCTAGGGGACACTTAGAATTAGCTGTTCCTTGCTCCATCTCATATCATAACCCGCAGGCTCAATGAGGAAAATTTCACATAAGGTCAACATTCTTTAGATTTGGCATATATTTAACCACTGCTTTATTTGGACCTTTCATTTAATTTCATATAATTTCATGGCCAACAATCTTTAGATTTATCATACATTTATCCATTGCTTTTTAGGCCTATAGGACCCCTCTGAGATTTTGCATGTGTTTACAAGCACAACTAATCGCAGCTCTCATCCAGGGTGCTTTTGCATTTCATTGCATTACATTTCATGACCCTTTTCATTGGGTTTCACAAGAGATATACATCAATAATTTCTAAAGGTAGTACTATTTGCTTCAGGTTTTAGCCAACACAACTCAAGCAACTAGGGTGACTTCCACAATCAAGATCAAACATCGGGGCAACCGACTAGAGAGATCAAGGTATAAAATCCAACTCACCAAAGGTAAGCTTTGTTGCAAACTCAGAGTCGAGGCACAAGATAAACATGGATGCAATCCAACATAGAGGCAAAAGCGGGGAGGTCCTCCATATCACAAGTCAAGGTGTAAGTCAGGGTAAAGATCAATAAGTGATGAAGGATAAATGGATGGATGGAGACGAGTGAAAATGGTGCCTAAGCTAGCAAGTCAAAAAGAAAAAAATGATCATGTCCACATTCCAAGGAAGGTAAGGACCATCGAGTATAAAGCAAGAGTTTCCAAATGTCAGTAATACAACAATGCATATAATCCATAACAACCAATTTCATTTTAATACATATATACTGCCAGATTATAATTACTATATGCCAAGTCAGTGCTATCAAAATGACCTAAACAACAAGATAATAAAACCAATGCACATCATATATATACTGTGTCATATATCAATATCTGTAATTTGGACCAACTATGCCCACTGAGAACACTGCAATCTGAAACACTGAACACTGCCCTGTATCTGTATGGAATAAAAGGTCATATCGGTCATCAAATCTGAGGTCTCAAGGCTCAGCCTTGGCATAAGGTCTACTAAATGTCTGATATAAGGATGCTCTGATGTATGAGTGATCATAAATAATGCTGCTCATCATAGTTGATCTCACTGAATAAGTGCAAAGGCAAAGCTCAGAAAAGTGCAGATATCTGCTCTGCTAACATGGTAGGCCAGCTACTATGTATGTGATAATAGGTAGATCACAAGTATGTGATCCAGAGATAGAACAAGTCATTGACGTCGAAGCAAGTCATGAAATCACACCCTTCCCATCAGAATTTATTGCCTTGTGGTGTACTGAAAATAACGGATTTGTTCGTGCTGTGTGAGGTCATTCTATGCCAAGTTCTGTAGTAGTGGGGCTTTGGGTTTGAGTAAGGTGAATGAGGTTGTTAGACACAATGCTCATTGAGCGGGCGGGGGGGGGGGGGGGTGTGAATCAGTGGACCTACACTTAAACCAAATTTCAACTTCAATCACAATCTTATATCTTCATTCACATATTTACTTCCATATCATATTCATCAATAACCTACATCATTAATCATTTTTCAAGTATAGCATATAATGATCAATGCATTGCACAAGAGACAAAATATAGTTTGAAATCTTTTTGTAATTGGTTCAACGGCTACAACCGTGAGGCAATTCAGCGCCAACTGAAGCAAAGAGCACCAACTCTTTATCTAGGACCCTGCCTAGTTTTTTCTTAGATCCTACTAAGAAAAATATGTACAAGATCCAGCTTGTATTACATGCAACTTCTTGTCAAATCACATTTCATCAATTCAACCCAGTTATGTCAATCTATTTACTGTAGTTGTCACTGTCACAAGTCATTTGTCACTGTCTTGTCATCATCTCTGTCTTGTCATCTTCTGCTCATCAGCCTGTCACTCTGTTATGTCATTCTGATCATCATCTTCTGCTGTACTATCATGTCAACACCATGTCCACTATCATGTCATCAACTTGTCCATAGTCAAATCAATCTGATCACTTGTCACTCCACTGTAACATGTCTAGCATATTACTGTAAAGAGCTTCTTTGTCACTGTGATTTTTGCACTGTCATGTCCTGAGCATCATACTGTCAGCATCATCAGCATTCTCAGCATATTCATCAATTCATATATATAAATCAGCATATCATATTACTGTTTATGTCATCAAGTTGTCTCTATTGTTGCCCAGAAAAAGTACCACCTTATGCTGCTCCAACTGTTCCAAAACATCAAGCATATCCAGCTGCCCAGGAAACAATCATGTCCAGCATATATCATGCGCAGAGGCTGTTATGAACATGGTTCGTTATACGGAAAATGCTACCATTTCACAATCCAGGAAAATTGCAATCGTTTTAGTATAATAAGCAGTCAATGCCCAGCTTGGGTCAATACCACATTAAAAATAATGTATGGAAGGGTCGGTTATTTACTAAAAGTCACCCAGCTCCCATGGATAGCAATTTTAATCTCAAGACAAAATACCAATATACAGAGGTTACCATACTCTGTCTAAATAATCCAAATAAATTTCAGAGGTCAATATAAAGTAATAATTATGTCACTCTAGAGATCGAAATATGCAGAGGATAACTTTGTCAATGCAGAGATTTAGTATGCAGAGTCGAGTTATGCAGAGGATAACTCTGTCAATGCAGAGACTGAACTTTCGAGCTATCACATGACTTAATATGTGGAGATCGAGTTATTCACATGAAACTTAACATGCAGAGAGTCGAGCTATATATAAAAAAAAAACTCTGTCCAAAATAAATATATAGAGAATTGCTATATCAATAAGGATATATGCAGAGATCGCACCTCAAAACTCTGTCAAAGTAAAAAAAAGTAAAAAGACCTCTTCCTCCTACCCTATACACAAGGTGGAGAAGGAAAAAGACCTTAGATCATAGCAGCCTCTGCGCATGATATATAAATCCTTTTATTTATATGGATTTAAACCCCAATTTTATGAGGCCGACTTGTCATAAAATAATTTATTATTTTTATCTTTTAATTTTAATTTGATGTTTATTTATGGAGCCGACTTGTCCAAATATTTTTTTTATTTTATCATTTGATAAATTAAAATGATTATACATTCTTGTTTGTTTTTTCTTAAAATCTAGAGGTCGGTTTTGGCATGTTTGGTTTATCTTCATTCAATCAAACTTCCACGTTAGCATCAACAAGTATATATGCATTTATTTGGTCTTTAACCCATATCATGAGCTTGCTCCAAATGCCCGGAAGGGCTGTTGATTTATGCCCGTAGTGGGTTCGATGTTGATGCCCGGATGCTGCTAGAAATGCCTGGGCTTGATGCCCGCACCCGCCTTCAATTAACCTTCCCGCAGCTTGTTTTAGGTGCCCGTAATGGGGTCATTCAAATGGCCTCAATGGCTTGTACCCATCTTCAATGATGCCCGCAAGGGCTATGTTTCAAGCCAGCAAACCCTTCTTGTTTGCCTTCTTTGACATGCCCGCATGACCTCAAGAGACATGCCCGCAAGCTCACGCTTGCTTGGCATATGTCTTCTCTATTTTTTCCATTTGTCCATGACACTTGCCCTTCTTATGCCATCCAAATCATCTTTATCTAGGGTATTCGTACCAATTCCAAATGACCACAGTATGGGTCATTTGGCTCATTTGGTGTGCCATTGCCCATCATCTTGTCCACTTTGTCATCTCCAAGTCATCAATGCTTGCTTGTGTTCCATGTCATTAGCCTTGTCCACTTCATCTTTGCACCTTGTCCACTTCGTGCTGTGTGAGGTCGTTCTATGCCAAGTTTTGTAGTAGTGGGGCTTTGGGTTTGAGTAAGGTTAATGAGGTTTGGTTTCCTCTCTCCTCAATGGATAATGCAGTTATTCTAGATGGGGAATTTGTGGTGGGTTTGAACTTGGATCTAGAGACACTTATGGTTGAAGGGGGCATTAGGGTGATTAAGGTTACAAAAACTGTGGTGGAATAACATAGTATTGATGGGGATTCTCAACTGCCAGAGGACATAGTCTTTGCACCTCTTCATAAAGAGGTTTCGGTGTGTTCTTTTCCATTTAGAGGATAGAGCTCTATTCTAGTGCTGGAGCAGAGTGGGCAGTTGATATCAATGGAGCCTTCTCAATCCTATTGTTGCACGGGGATCAACCACATATTGACACAAACACAAACACATAATCTTAACATCGACAATTTACCTTGGAAACCCTTTACGAAGAAAAGTAGCCGTGAAAGATATATCTTCATTCACTTTGGCCAATTTGGCCAAGTTGGCCAAAGAACAGGGCACTATTGAGGCCTCGGGGGTGCAGGGTAGTTGCAAGGTGCTGGAATGGGTTCCAAGGCTCCCAACAGAGGGTGAAAACCCAAACTGAAAGGCTTCTAAAGACCCTTCGCAAGGGCAGTTCTATCCCTAGCCTGTTTGGTATGGAAATCTCCCACAGATATTCGGCCTCTGCTGGCACTCTATGAGTTGGTGTTTCGATCAATAGATCGGTTCACCACTTAAGGAAAACAAAAGTACGGAACTTAGTACGTTCTAACTTAACCTATTTAAGACAAAAGGATCTGCTCTAGGTTAGATCTATTCTAAGGAAAAACTTGTTGTTGTGCGGATCAATCTTGATGTGAGATGGATAAGTATGTTTGTCAACTTCAATAGAAATGTTAAAAGATGCATTTACATATTCACTTAGATCATAATCAATTAATGAAAATTAAGTGACAACAATTTAAGTATGTAAACCTGTTCAAGATTAACCTGTAATCACCTTGTTAATTGAAAAATTAACAATGATTGAAGTTACTGTGTTGATCATTTGCAGAAATCGATAAAGAAAATATCTCAATTGACAGAAATTCAATAAAATATTTTCATACATAGATCAGTCATAAAGAGAAATCAATATTACAGTTCTGTGCATTAATTCATGTATGCAAAAACAATACACAATGTAGATGATAAATCGAAGTAAGAAATCATATACTGTCAAAGAAATTTGAGCAATAAACAAGAGATGATTCAAAGAGGTTACTTTACTGTATTAATGAAGTCTGTAGACAAAATTACAAAGCTCTGCTAAGACAGAGTATCTCCAGTCATCTCCTGCTGATTTCTAACCCAAAAATTATCAACCCCTTACATCGAGAGGCATTCCTCCTTAAATAAGAATTACAACAGAGTACAAGTGGAAATTCCCAAAAGATAGGGATTACAAAGTTCGGATCAGGTTATCGATCCAGAAAATCCTGCCACTTATCCCATATTTCTAACAACTCATCTATGTTTGGATAATTGACAGATTCTAGGCCCAGCTGAGCGTTACATGTGTTGTTTTCCATTTCATGCTTGGCTAATTTATGCCAAGTACGAACGTAGATATGGATTTTGCCCTCCATAACGACCGGTTTCCTAATCAGCATGTCCACATCATCAATGCTGACTTCATCAAGGGCTCGGATCTTCTGTTCAGCTTCTTCACATTTGCGTTCAATCTCTTCAAGTCGGCATTTAGGCGGGCAGGCCTCCAAAATAGGATCCATAAGCAGGAGCTACAGAACCTACATGATGTTGTCTATTGCATACCAATGCCTAGTGCAGATATCCTTTGATTTCCTAATGATCTCCTCAGTTGTCTCATTTAAATCGAACCAAGTATTCAGTGAGGCTTTAATCTTCTTAAACTGGAAGCTGCTAAGAATTGGGATATCCCGTGGTCTATCCTTTATGTATCCCTGCCATTCTGAAACATTCTACTCTGCCTTGGATGCTTGGAGTCTCTTGTCTTTCTGTTCTTCAAGACATCTTAGAGAAACTGATATAAGTTTCCCTGATTTCATCTAGGGCAATGTACAACTTCTCAAGCAACTTGTGATGTTCCCGATTAACTTGGAGAGCCAAATTCTTGAACTCAAGGGATGTAAACTTAGAAAAATTGGAGGAGGCTGCACTTGTAGTTGCATCCTCAGCTTGCCTTTCCAGAATAGCTATTCTTTCAACATTGGAAGCATTCTGAGCTTGTGCTATGCAAAGCTCAGTGCTCAGTCTGGAGAGTAGAATTTTTCTGCTCCAAATCCTCTAACCTGTCTGCCCATGTCTTCCTGAGGTCAGCAATATCAATTGCATGTTGCTCTTTGGTCTGGGCTAGTTCCCCTGCAAGCCTCTTGATCTCTTCTTCCTTCAGGTCAACTTCCCTATCTAGAACATGGACTGAATCCAAATTTGCACTTGCAAAGGCCCCTAAGGCTGCAACTGTTTCAATTGCTTCAATTCGAGGGTTATTTGTTCGTTGAGCCCATATAACCTGGTCTGGAATAGGTGCAGCTAACCCATGTTGATCTTTACCTCTCTTTCTGGTTCTTTTCATTACTGCTTTGTCATCTTGGCTGTAAAAATAGCTTCCAAGAGGGACTATATCATCATCTGCATACTCAGCCACCAACGCTGTGGAGGTAGAAGTGACACTTACTGTTGAGATCAGTAAGGGTGTTTGAGTGACAACAGGACTAGGTATAGGCATAGTGACTTGAGGGGTAGTCAAAGGTGTAGAGATAGCTTGGGTGACTGATAAAACCTGAGTTGGAGAAGGAACTGAGACAAAGGCTTCAGAAAGTGAAACTTGATTTTCAACATGACCAGATGATGATACCAGATGATGATGAAGGGGAAAGTAAAGGTGCCTCACTAGTGGTGAAGGATAATGAAGTGGATGTGGGTGATTGTAGAGGGGTAGTCAAAGACTGAACCTTTGCAATGATAGATGATGGAATGGCGGAAAGAGACTGGGTTGGCTGGGAATGGAATAGTGGTAGTGGTGAGAGTATGAAATAACTGTGATAAAGAAAATGGAGGTGTCATTCCTGAAGACAGAGCAGCGAGTTCTTGAATAGCTGGCAACAAAAGTGCTCTGGTTGTGATATCAAGAGATGTTGTAACCTCTAACTCCTGTTGATTAGGAAAAGAGTGGTCCATCTCAATGGTGTTCAACAAATCAACAACTGTCTGTCAATCTTCAGTCACCTCTTCTGTTACTGATACTAGAGGGTGAGGTTTCACCTCAAGGTCACAATCAATAATGTCCTCAGGGGGGAATATGTGCTGCAGAGGCAAGGATCCTCTGTCTCTTAGCTGGGCTAGCCTTAAGTATCATTAGATCATCTTGTTCCTGTGCAGCTACAGTAGAACACTTGGATATCCACAATGAGCTTAGGAGGTTCAACTGCTTGAGTACCCAATACTGAGGTGATTTGTGCTAAACCTTGTTTGAATTGATGAGCTGTCTGCAGCAAAACCTTAACCTCTTCAGCTGTCTTCATCTGAGGAGGAGGCTCATGGGAGCTTTACCCTTTTCCCCTATCTGGATAAGTAAGCGTTAGAGGAGCTTTAGCTTTCTGAGCCTCCTTATCTTCTCTTTCTTTTCTTACCTGCTCCATTAGATTTAACTGTATAGCTCTGTAGCTTAGGGTCCTAGCTTTAAGGTCTTTTTGATATTGCAAAATTCTATGCTGCTCTTCTGCATTTTTGGCCTTAGCAAGTACTTCAGAAAAGGTGTCGGCTCCTTGGTAAATAGACTATAGAGTCATCTGGAATTACCTCATGGACATAGTCCATCTTAACATGAATCTGCTTGAAGTGTGCATCAAGAAATTTCTTGGGATCATGCTTCCTTTTGGGGGGCAAGACCCAACTTTAGAGCATCTATCTAATCACCAAGCATTGCAGCCCAATTTGAGGTTGGGATAACCGGTGGCCCAAGGTTCAAAGCAAACTTAGGCCATCCTTTCTTCCTAGGACCTGGTAAGCTTCCTATACATACCATCTGTTACAGTCTGAAAAGAAACTTCTTGTATAAATAGCCTGTCAGGAACTATCCTGGGTAGAAGGTGGACTGTGTCACTTCCCCAAATTCTGATATATGAGAAATATTCACAAACATACCAATCATCGATGGTATTGATGAAGGCTTTGGCATCAGCTGAAATGTAGGTTCTTCTTGCCTGAAAATTCTTGAAATAAATAGTGCCCATGAAATGATCACGGATATCATAAAATAAAGGGATAAAATTCCGATCCCATAATTACCGAATGATAAATATGAACAGGTGGGTCTGAGGGTGTCCAATCCCAACCTAAGTTTGGGTACTGGAACTCTGAGCAGAAAACGTCAATTACATATGTCGAGAGGTAGAAATGTGGTTTCTTCAGGGCAGGTGCTTTCTGATACTCTTGGATGGTGTTTTTCAATTCCGATGACAGGATAGAAGCCCATGGGAAAGACTCGCCGGGTAGTTAACACATGGTGTGCTATGGGAGCACATTCAGCTTTGAAGATAGAATAGTTAGGAAGGCCAAAGAGCCTACAAAGCATGGCTGCTAGCAAGGAATAGGGTTCCCTGAACCAGGCAATAGGATACAGGTTGTCGGCTTTAGGCACAAAGGCGTTAGGCTTGACCATCCATGATTTTAACATCTCATTGAAGTTATACCGAGTTTTTGAGGATTTTATGAACTCAAGACTAAGGGTCTGCGCATGCGGTTTGAGAGCAAAAGCTCGAATAAAGACCTCAGGGCGAAAATGAGTCAATTGAGCCCTCATGCTATCGTTGAATGATCTGTCTGTGGGGTTTGCGTTCTCAATTATCCATTTGACGACATCAATGTAAGGAAAATGGTAGGGCGAGCAGCGATAGCGTGTACTTGAGAAGCCCTAATCTTCTCATACGCAGGTCGATCATTTTCAATATGGGAAAAGTCGTCATTGTCAAATATGACATATCTTGGACCAATCCATCTGATAGGTCTCCGTGACCCTTTCACTAGTATCCGAGGAAAATACCAAAATTGGGGTCTTTGGTCAGGGAATCTCTATGAGCTGTCTTAGACTGGGTGTTTTTTGTCATGGTGGCGGAGCTTGGAAATTCTGATGAATAAAAGAAAGAAAAAACCAAAACTAAAACCAAAACAACGAAATTATCAATTGCAAATGCAACAATGATAGCAAACCAACCTGGGAATAACTGGAAAACTGGTAAAAACGACCCCTGGTACGAAATTCGCAATAAAAATTGGCGCAGCAGAGTAATTTCCAGCAGTGAAAATGATAAAAAGAAAATAGAAAAACCCTTATTTATCGGTTCGTCAGATTAAATCTTGACCGTGCGATTAAAAGGAATGAACGGCTGAGATTAGCCAATGCAGGATGTGGGTTCGGTCATAGGTACTTATTTTCAACCTTATTCATGATTCCCAAAAGCCACAACCGGAAACTTGCGGGTTTCGGGTTTCGGGATTGCAAACTGAACCAGAAACGCATAAAATGGGTTTCCGAAAGCAGCAGCCCGAAACTTGCGGTTTCACAAACGGAAACAATCATCAAAAAATGAAAAAGCTTTTCCGCATCCCCGCAACCTGACATTTCGGGTTGCGGGTTTCGGGAACACACAACGCGACTAAAGGTAATACACATTCCCGTAATCCGAAAGCCGAGATTGCGGGTTTCAGTTTTCGGGCTTTCGGATGAAAATTCCCAAAAAATATTTGTAAGGATTTCTGCAACCCGCACCTTTCGGGTTGCGGGTTTCGGGTTGACCAAAATCAAACGACCTAAAATGAATTCCTGCAACCTGCACCTGTCGGGTTGGCGGGTTTCGGGGTTGTCGGATTATCGGGTTTCGGGTTGGGCAGAAGTAAATGACAAAATGCTTAAAAATTAAGGCTTCTAGCAAACCAAAAACACTTAGAAATTTCCGAGAGAAAAATGACAATCAAGCCAAACAAAGGTACTGGTACAAGATCATAGAAACAAAGTTCAAAACCTCATGTTCACGAGAACACCTACCCAAAAACCTTTGTGTTTATTTTAAAATTGGGGGTCCCCGTGCTCAGTTGAAGCATGGGATCTGTTGTGGCCACAATAGGCACTTAAGTCATCTTACATTGTAAAGCACTAAGCCTTTAAATAGGCTTCATCACATTAAATACCATGGGCCTGTAAACTTCCTATGATAAAGCCATTAATGACTGAAACAAAATTAACCTAATTACTCTTTGATGGAGTCAAGGTTAACTTAACATCCCCTCCTTTAAACTTGACGTGGTGTAAACACTTTAAGCCGCCTAAAAGTTTTAAACAGGGTATCCAAAATACAACATGTTTCCCTTAATTATGTCACCTAGGTCTATGCCTAGACCTTACACTGGCGATCCAACAACCAAGGTGTACTCATACCTAAAAAAGGACTTACAGGTGAATGCTCATTTACATGCGATTAAATCTAAACCCACCAAATATATACCACTGTATACCCAAGCACATGATGCTATGAAAACATCTACCTACTTCATTATCTTAGTTGCATCATTCTAGCTCCAAATACAATGATGGGTGTATTGATGCTTGTATTACATACATTTCATATTTCTTGCCGTGAATATTTATGCACTTGCACAACCCAAGCTATGGCTCAACCAAATACAATACATATTTGTCATGTGGCCCCATGTTTACATGGACTACTGTTGCTCACTGCACACATGTTCTGCATCCTCATGAACCTTGCCATAGCTACCACTTGATCTTACTATTAATTCTATCTTTTCAATACTTGGGAATGTTGTTTTCTTTTCTAGTGTGTTATTTGTCTTTGCATTGATCCACATTGGTATAGAATTCACCATTTTAAAGAACTATTGGAATGTTGGTCACCACATATTTTGTGTACTTCTGAGTCGAACAACCAATGCCTTACAATGTCAAATCACTGAGGGCTCCCCTCCATCCAATGTCAATGCTTCATTCAAATTCAAATTGAGCTTAGCATGAAAAGCACCAACCAGTAGACTATCTACCATGCCTTTATTGCAAACAAATATGGAAGTCTTAAAGAATCAACAAATACGTGGTTGAACAGGTGGAATCATTCATAGTGTTCACAACCACTTCCTTATCTCTAGGCACCAATGAATCCATTATGATTTGTAGCTCCACACATTCCAAGACCTTACTTGAGCTCTGTTTCCAGCTGATACACACCTCAGGTAACATGGCAGAAATCTTCAAGCCACTAGGTGCATCCTTGGAGGGCAAGTCACGAGTCAAGTTTGCTGTCACTGGACACTTGACTCCTTCATATAGGCCAATTCCTAGCGAAGCCAAGGGGGGTGGTCCCTAAGGCTGATTATGCTAAAGCAAAAAGAAAGATCTAGGAGTTTGAAATACTGAACAAGAAAGCAACAACAACAAATGAATTAAATATAGCAGCATGCAAGATAATTAATAACAATTGAAATTTTTTGAAACCCCAACCCGGTATCAAGTTTAATTTTTCACAGAGTTTAATGCTCAAACCCCATGACTGCAAGTTAGCTTCAATGCATACAAAAATATTTTTTCTTGAAACACATGGAATTTTCTTTCAACTATAAAGACTCAGAAAATAAAAGACAGCCACACCATAAAATTTAAGCCTCAGGGAATTTTTGACCAAATTGGTCCCAGGATAAAACCCCGAAAGATTAACCTGTTCAGAGAGAGATTTTATTTTCAGAGACAATTTATAAATAAATTATAGCAGTACTTATCTCCCTTTTTCCTCCTCAAAAAACATGCCTGAAAAACACTGACGGACTGCTGTACGGATGCCTTGATTTCTGTGCTTGTATGAACTCGCACGTGTGGGATGTACGATTTGTACAGATTGTTTTCTCGATTTCAGTGTCAGATTTTTGCCTCAAAATCTGTGCCTGTACCTTTTGCATTAAATACAATACGACTGCCTTGAAACTTGTGCCTGTACGACCTACTTTAAAAGCTGTACGACTTGCCTCAACATTTGTGCCTTGTAGCAACGTACTCGATTTTTGTGCTGTACTTTGGCCTCGAAATCTGTGCCTCCTTGAAGTTTTTGCTCCTTCTCAACCTTGGAATTTATGCCAGGGTTTTTCTTCTTCTCTCTCTTGTTCTTCTCTTCTCCAAAAATCTCATTTGGTGAATGTGAACAATGATGCCTTAATCCCTAGCTTTCTCCCTTTTTGTTCATGATAACTTCTTCTTGAGTTCTAATGGTCAAGATTAAATCTTGAACCAACTAGATCTAGGGCTCTCATTAATTGCTCATTATTAACTCATTAAATAATATTTAGTGCACTTTTATCATCTAAATACGTAATGAACCTTTTAAATACTCACCCACTTGATTTCTCATAAAGTCAATTAAAAATTAGAACCATGAGCAAACTTTATAAAGTGACTTTAAAAATATAAAGTGCTTCTCACTTTTAACAAAGTGACTAGGGACCACATTTAATGTTTTCCACCCTTAGGCATCACAAAGATGAAAAAACACTTGCCCTGGTACATTTTCAACAATAACACATAATTGATTTAGGCAAAATGATTTGTAAAGGTAGACTAGTGCCGAAATAAGTTAAATAACTGCTGCTGAAGAGAAATGTTTTGTTGTACTTGTGCCTCTTGACAATTTTAAATTATTATGATGAGTGGATTAAGGGGGGGTTTTATTCTTGGTTTGGCCCACTTGACTTTTATCCTCACTAGTAAGTGCAATAAGGGGGGTTTATTCTTGGTTTTGGCCCACTTGACTTTTATCCTCACTAGTAAGTGCAAAGCAACAGTACCAGGTGTCGAACGGGGTGAGACATAATATGCTTAAAGTAACCCCTTGACTCCATAGTATGTTCAATGCGAACCGCTTACTATGACAATAAATTTTTAGGTGAATTTTCCTATTAAACTACTACCAAGTATCTTGTTTCTGATTGTTGGCCACTGACTCGGGCAAAGACTGCAGTGACTACAAGAGCATACTCAGGGACAAATGACAAAGGTTCAATTACTCTTTATTGCGAAATGAAATAATTGAAAGGAAACTAACTATTGTAATCTAAGAAAAGAAACTAAAAGTAACCTATAGGTTAGTCAATCCAAACAAAACAAAAGCAGAAAGATGAAAAAGTCACGCCATGAAAATGACGCAAATCCCCCAGAGGGATGGAGTGTGGGCGTTGGGTATCCCACTCGCTTTTATTATTATTTTTACAAATTTTTAAAGGAAAGGCCTTTGGTCCTTTAGAGATCAGGACCAAAAGGCTTACAAGTTTGTGGATCTGGATGTTAATGAAGGTAGAGTAGTCCAAGGGGTCCCAGATAGCCTGAATTTGGAAAATTTCGCCAGAGTGCTTCTCTACTTGTTCATCAAAAGCTAAAAATCAGGCACCTGAAAAGTACTAAAAATGCTAGATAAATCGTTTGAAGCCTAAAAAATATTTCTAATCTTAAGTACTGAAAGATGGGGAAATTTTATAAGCACAAGCACTGATTAAAATGCTAGATCTACTTGCAAAATTAAACCTTTAAGCTTGGATCTAGTTAAAAGAAAAAATGCGCACTTTTACCAACTAGGTTTAGATCTTCTGAAAAGAAACTAATTAGTTTAAGCATGTAAGAGTATCTGGAGAAAAATTTGAATGAAAGTGAAGGAAGGAGATAAGAGGCAGCTTGATGCTGGGAACGTCAGATCTATGGAGTTTGCTGGTGGGAAGTGGAGGGACTGTGTCCTTCTGAAAATGCTTGAAAGATGGAAGAGTTGAGCTAGATCAACCACTCTTTCAAGCTAGATAACTTGCATAGCTACAACTACTTGCAACAAGAGTGTCAAATCCGGTGCTTCTTATACCAGAGATTAGAATAGTATGCATATTAGCAAATAAAACATACAAATCTTCTATCTCTATGCATAAGTAAGAAATAAATGAACTTGAACCCAAATCATTTATCCTACTAACTGGTAATAGTCCTTCAAAGGCCATATTAACAACAAATGCAACAAGTATAAACAACTACACTATGGTTACCTCATATACCATTGGCGGTACATCCACACACATAGAGCCACACACCAACAAATGGACCTCCAAAGTCTTTCTTATTCCACACAAAAATATTACATTACAAAGCTTCAGAGCTTGGGTTGGACTTCCGTACTCCAACCATTCGAAAAAGAGAGGCAAAGCCTTGCTTAACTAGAAGATGGGAGCCCTGGTGGCCGCATTTCCCAAGGAGGGTGCATTGGACAAGTGGCAGAGCAAGTTAGAGTTGAGTGAAGAGTTAACTAGAGCATCTTGAAGTGATTCGAGGGGGATTGGTGCCACCTCTAAGAAGGTAGGCGCAGTTCCCTTTATCTTGTGACACATATACCTCAAGAGATGCGCATTCCTCATGAGAGATGCGCCCCCTCTCCTTGGTAGATGCGCCATCCTCAAGGAGATCTTCAATCATTAATTAATCACTAAGCTTGGCTTCCATCTAAACTCGCCCTTCCTTCACCAACTTATTGCAACCACTCCGGTTGACTGAAGCATGTTTGGGACAAGTTTCCATAGATCATGGGATGCTGATTTTTCCCAATTATTATGTCTTTTTTGACTTTTTTGATAGAAAACCATATTAAGTGATAAAAAATCACTAGTTTGACTATCAAAGTGGGTACATGGGTGAAGTGGGTGCTTTGAGTTAGAAAACAAGCACCCCCATGGCAAATTTCTCCCCCTAGTACCACTTTTATGCCTCTTTGAATTTTTACAATTAAAATATCCCGTTTTTTAACGAGAATTTTTTTTGTAGCGGAAAATTAAAAACACCTAGGGGGGACTTATTGCATGTTCATTTGACTAAAAAATAATGACTAGCATGGTAAAATACATTGACACTAAGCTTTAATAACCTCCTAAGGCTTGACCACCAAGACAATTATTCCAGCTTTGGAGGATTGAGTGAAAAAATCGAATATTATAAGTCGCTGAAGAGCAACATATAATTAACAAGGAAAAAATACTCTAGAGTATTGGATTGATTACTGAGTCCTAGGAAAGCCAAGCTTTTTACAAAAAGCCATCATGCTACGACATTCATTACAATTTCCCATGGGAGTATGAACATGAAAAAATGGCCAAAAATGGCCTACATGGACTTCTGAACAGTGATACTGAACATTTGACTTGTTTAATCTTCGGCGGTTCACTGAAAATCCAACTAAGTGCAACTTAGTGGGTAACAAGCTCCAACCACAGTGATCCACACTGACTGAGTCCTTAGGTTTGATGTCATGTATTTATCAGTGTATCACCATGTTTTTATCATAAAATATGACCTTTTTGGTCCCTTGGGGGGGGTAAACGTTGTAAAATTGTATTAAAATAATTAAAGGGGTTGTCAAACATCTTAGGTTGGCAAGGAGTGGGCAATCTAATGGTGGATACATTCCTCTTGTGAATGTGTACAGAATTAATGTTGTAATGCTAGGACCATTTTGGCAGGATTGGGGGTGGAGCTTTGGTTTCCCTTAAAAGCAGTATGATTCTCGGAGGCTATATTCCATTTTGCATTTGCATCATGCCCCAGCCCTTGTCCTCATTTTGCAGTTGCATCATGCCCTAGCCCTTGTCCTCATTTTGCATTTGCATCTGCATCATGCCTAGCCCTTGTCCTCATTTTGCATTAGGCTTCCACTAATTTAAAGGACAGGTGTATTCGTTGGCTTCATAGTTTATGCTTTGTGCAATTTTTCTATAAGTTGCAGGTTTTTGTGTGGTTGATTATTTATTAGGGTGCCCCTCCAAGGCCAGGTTGGTGAAGAGTAGGCTATATGATGGTCTTTGTCTTGTTTGCCAACTCCCTGAGATAGTGAGCCACATCTTCTGGTAGTGTCAATTCGCAAAGGGTGGTTGGAAGTATGTCCAGGATCATTGTTCAGTTCTTCTTCAGTTAAGAATACATTGGTGGGCGGCCCTGTTTGGTGATTGCAGCTATTTGGTTCATACCTCTTTCATTAAAATTTGGCATTACCTGGGGATCTCTACTCTATAATATGCCCTCTGGAATATTCTTTGTAGGTTGACATTTGATAATGAGGTCAGTTCTTTGACTGTTTTTTGTACCATTTGGTGGGATGAGGTATGTATTTAGTTATTGGCGAAAGGTTCTTTCCTGATTAAGGATGCAAATTCTCTAGATGCAGTAGCTTATTCAGATTTCATTTCTTTTGCTTATGTAAATATTTTTCTGTAATTACATAATGTTTGTAAAAAGACCTAAAGATGATCGATATAAGTTTATACCCAAAAATCTGTCCCATCAATTAGATGTCATCTCTGTAACTGGATCCCTCCACAGATCCCTGGATCAGATTTGGCATTACCTGGGGATCTCTACTCTATAATATGCCCTCTGGAATATTCGTTGTAGGTTGATATTTGATATTGAGGTCAGTTCTTTGACTGTTTTTTGTACCATGTGGTGGGATGAGGTATGTATTTAGTTATTGGCGAAAGCTTCTTTCCTAATTAAGGATGCAAATTCTCTAGATGCAGTAACTTATTCAGATTTCATTTCTGCTTTAGTAGAATTGAGAAAGAGGATATAAGCTCCATTATATATACCCTTCCATTTTTTCTTTTGCTTATGTAAATATTTTTCTGTAATTACATTATGTTTTAAAAAAAACCTAAAGATGATCAATATAAGTTTATACCCAAAAATCTGTCCCATCGATTAGATGTCATCTCTGTAACTGGATCCCTCCACAGATCCCTGGATCAGATTTGGATTCGGATCTGGATCCACCTGATATCCACCCAGGATCTGCTCCAAACTTTGAGAGGGTTCAAAAATTGCAAAAGCTATAACCCAGTGGTCCCTCATTCGATAGTGGAGTGCTTGGAAATTGAGGTTGCCTTAGAGCCTGGCCGCAATAACGAATATCGAAACAAAATTCATGTCAGCGTTAACAATCATAATAATAACAGGCGGGAGCCTATTCCTTTGGAAGCCATGGGAAAGGGTTCCTTGGAAAGGATGGACAGTCTCAGTGACGTGGTTGGATGCTGTAGAGATATTGAAAAGATAAATTTGTTTGATTTCGGCTATATATATTGTCCTAAATGTGCCACGATTTCATTAATTATACTTGTGCCACAATATATAGTTAATGTTATATTAGCACCTTATATCGTGCTGTTGATTAAACTTATAAAGTAAAAGTAAATTATTGCTTAAACAATTTAAGCTGAGTAACTTAAACTTTATGTAATATTTATTATTAATTATTAATCTATCAGTAGCAACAAGCAATTAATATGTGTGTGTGTGTGCGTGCGTGTGTATCTTGTATTATTTGTACCTGCCCTTTCCTTGCTGTATCCTGGCTTTTAAAAACTGTAATATGGATCCGTATCCAAATGCTTGTATCTTAGGATCCGAATCTTGGTAACTTAGCATGTCGTGTATGCTTAACAGCATAGGCTAGGCTATATTATATGTGTGCGTACAATTTTTCTATGCACATGTGTTTGCATCAAAGCTAGTTGTGCTCTTAACTAAAGTGGTTGGCTTTAGAGCGATTGCCAGTCCTTTGTTTGTCTTAACATATGTGGGATAATTCTGTTGCCTTATCTTTAATGCTAATTTCCAATTATTATTAATATTGATTTATTTAAGTGGCATAAATATGGTGTCTTTTATCGAAGAATTGAATGTTTGGTGACCTATGTAAGGGCCTAATGGTCCTTGTGGATTAAAGAAACTGGCCAAGTTGCAGTATCTAAACAGGAACACGCTATCCCATGTCCTTTGAATAGCTAGTAAGATATCCAAGTCAACTGAAAATTTTGTGGATGATTGATGATTGCATTAGATGGCTTAACCGCAAATATATTTTGTGATTTATTTCAATGATTTCAGGTGGTGAGAAGAACATCCACTGCTAAAATGGCTGCAGATGCTAAGCAGATAGAAGATTACATTATATCTTCCATCAATGCTGCATATGAAAGGGTTCGTTTTGATATAATCATGTTACTCCTCTTGATTCACTGTCACAGCAGGGTTTAGGCAATGCTTTACTCTTTCTCCTCAAAATTGTGTTAAAAGTAGCTAGAGATAGTCAGGGAACTGGATATCTTACAGTTGATGGTTTCACAGGCCCTGGGGGCTGCAAATGCAAAATATTTGGCAGAACATGAGCATCCTCTGAGGATACTCGCAGAAGATGTGAAGATTATTGCTGAAAGAGATTCAACCATTTTTAGACCTATTTTTTGTCGTTGGAACTCTCAATCTATTGCAATCTCTGCCTCACTCTTACATAGTCTTTATGGAAGGGAACTGGTAGGTGAATTACCTAAAGACATCAGAAGTTTCCTTTGTTATCCTGGGATGCTTTTCCTCAACTTGTTGATTATTTCTTTGTTTTAGCTCAGTTCTTTTATGTAAAAAAAATTAAATATTGACTCAAATATTTGCTTGAAACTTTTTTGAAATGTGCATTCTAGAAACCTTTCCTTGACGGAGTGTCCCATTTTTCGGAGGATGTTACATCTGTACTACCAGCAGCTGATATCCTGGAGCAGTGTTTGATTGAACTTGTCTATTCTGTAGACGAAGAGGATGAGTTGAATGGTTGTTACAAGCAAGGGATGTCTCCTTATCAGGTCTGTATACTTTTTTTACTGGAACTGTAAATCTGTTTGTTTGTCTAATGCGTATATAGTTTTTTCCCACTTTCTGTAGACAATTATTTTTGGTTATGGCGATGCTACCATAATTTGTTATGGTGAACTGACATCTAGTTTCCTTGTATTTTCTTTAGTTGCTTATTAATGTGGTTGTGTGTTTGTGTTTGGTTAGGACATTATCACTCTTACAAACAATTGTTTATTTTCATATGCTTGAGAATCTTTTTAAGGGGTACTGACAACTAGTTTCCTTGTATTTTCTTTAGTTGCTTATTAATGTGGTTGTGTGTTTGTGTTTGGTTAGGACATTATCACTCTTACAAACAATTGTTTATTTTCATATGCTTGAGAATCTTTTTAAGGGGTACTGACAACTAGTTTCCTTGTATTTTCTTTAGTTGCTTATTAATGTGGTTGTGTGTTTGTGTTTGGTTAGGACAGTATCACTCTCATAAACAATCATTTATTTTCATATGCTTGAGAGTTTTTTTAAGGGGAACTGGCAGCTAGTTTCCTTTTATTTTCTGTAGTTGCTTATTAATGTGGTTGTGTTTATGTTTGGTTAGGACATTATCACTCTCTCAAACAATCATTTATTTTCATATGCTTGAGATTTTTTTTTAACCATGATTAGACATGCATAATTTATTGATCATTTCTTATCATATTTTCTAGATAGAAGCAATCTCTGCTCCACTGATTATGCGGTGGATTAACAATCAAGTTGGGAAAATTATAGAATGGGTCGAGCGGGCTATTCAGCAAGAGGTGGTTTTCTCTTCATGTTCTTATTTAACACATAATTGTGAAATGGCTTTCATCTTTTCTACATAACATACAGGATGCCAGTAGTCATGTCAGGATTTGTATGATATATACCATTCAAGAATAATAGAGACAAGAGCTGGTCATTTAGATTTGAAGACTGAATTTCTGGCTGGCAGCATGCAATGTGTGGGATAAAACTTAACAGGAGTAGAAGATATGGAATCTAAATCATCTCATGCACTGTAAAAATAATAGAAGAATGGCTTTATGTTTTTGAAGAATTCAGAAAATTCAATGGATCTCAGAAAGTAACCCAATTTTGGATTTCGGAGACACATTTCCTGTCATTTGACTCCCTTTGTATGGCTCTTGAATATGAGTCTTGGACCTTGTTGGAACAAACAGTGATAATGCGGAGGGGGGGGGGTGAATCAGTATCACACTCTTTTATCAATTTTCACATCTTTAATCATGTACTATTATCAAGCATAAACATTTATCAATATAAAAACTCAGTACACAAAAACTTTATATGGAAACTCAATTTATTGAATTGATAAAACTATAGATTACAAAAAATTTTAGGAGACACCAATCTCCAATGATGGTGTGAACACCCACTCACAAATTTAGTAGACACCGATCTGATAGGGACACCAATCCCTTGTGCAAGCACCAACTTGCTATTTGCAGGCACCAACCTGTTCAAGGGATGACGATACCAATCCTCTTGAGCACCAACTCAAATCAGCAGGCTCCAACTTGTTTAATGGATGAGGACACCAATCCTCTTGAGCACCAACTCAATCTTTCCATGCACCACACTGCCACCCTTATATGCTTCAGTTTTGAATATTAATTACATATGAGCAGAATGACATTAATCAGTGTAACGGTAAACTAAATAGAGCAGAAAGTAAACACATTGCATCACAATAGATATGCACAGTAGACACCATTATTTACCCTTAGACAACCCTCTCTTCTTCTGAGGGAAAAATCTAGCAACCTTTCTTATGATAGATTCATTGATAGAAGAACAAGTATACATCATGACCATGAACATTAAACCCTTCTCAGATGAGGGTAAACAAACAGAGAGACCAAGTACTTATCTTTTCATGTGAGGCTGAAGAGGCAAGTACTGCTTCAATTGCTGTTATGAGATCACCCTGTTATTACCTTATTTGTACCATAGTTGGATTATCTGAAGAGCCGCCATTTGACAAACATGATGAATGTTTGTACACCAGTGTATCAAATGATCCAGCATTTGTGCCTAGCCAATTTTGGCAAGTCAATTTTGTTTTTCAGTCAACATGACCATGGCCCCATGGGGTTTGTAATAAAGTGTGCTAGTAGGGTTCTGAGTGTCTCGGTTCCCCATGACTTGATTAAGCAACTAAGGTATTCCAGGGAGTTTTTTCCCTTGTCAATTATACTTTGCCTATAGCCGAGCTATAATCGATGAGGTTTTCTCTCGCTTCCTCCAAAGCTGGAATGCCCAATTTTGAAAATTTTAGCCATGGGGGGTTATTAGAGTCCAACTAATGCATATAAGCCTACTAGACACTATTATAATAGGTTTTGGTCATGTCCTAAGTCTCTCGGATCCTCAGAAAAATTTTCGAAATTTTTTTACCGGGTCCTCAAGTTTTGGGTTTTTTAATTATTTTTTAAATTTTAAATAAATTTCTCTATAGTTTAAATGGAGAAATTTCAATTTGTAATATGTCAGTCATCCGGGATCCGAATTCAGTGATTGAAGGCTTGAACCTTAAGCCAAAAATCATTCATGATCCCCGGACCAACAAACCCTAAGTTTCAGATAATTATTTGGCCTCATAATTAATATTTTCTCAAAAAATAAAAAATGAGAAATATTAATTAAAATATTCAAAAAGTAATAAATTGGAGATAATTTAAATCTCTCCAAAAAAGGCCAAATTGAATAAAGTAAAAGTCAAAATGACATGGCAAAAAGCATTTATGATGATTGGAATCTTCACCCACCTGATTCAGATCAGTTTCGGAGCACTGTGAGTGATCTACAGTTGAGAAATTCGCCCTCTCCTTTAGCTTGACGTTTTTGTGATGTGGAGGATTGCTATTTGATGGATGGAGTTTACAAGAAGGGATGGGGGGCGCCTTGCCTAGGTGGAGGCCACCTCCCCACCCTAATTCATTGCAAACTCGAGTTAGTTGATATGTTATCACTCCAAGCCACATCTTGATTGGTTGGTGACTGGAATTTGGAGTTTTGTCAAGTATTATTGGCTCCCTTAGTGCCAAATTCGAATTAGGGTTTTAGCTTAGTTATTTTGCTATAAAGAGAGGCCATTTTGGCTCTCTTCTCATGGAGATTTTGAGCATGAACACTCTGCCAAAATATTATTGTAACATTTGTTTGATTCTTGAATAAAATAGTGACTTTGGAGGTCCATACAAGGCTCTTTGGGGTTGTCTTTCACATTGCTTGGTGATATCTTTCTCACCTTATTCCTTATTTCAAGCTTTTCATTATTTAGTATATGTTCTATAATTGTTAGAAATGTACTATTCGGTTTGGCTTGTTTAATGCAGGATTCATACAAGGTGGAGAACGACTTGGAGATCAAGTTACTCTTTGCATACCAATGGTTATTAGCACCTAATCAAACTTTCTTGCAGGTTCCCAAAAGACCTTTTTATCTCAAGAGAAGAAACGAATAGAAGAGTTTGGCCTCTTCCTCCATCAACAAGCATTTTCAAAACAAGTTACCTTGGTTACCCTAGCTTCCATCTTCTAGCTATGTAGTTTTCTCCATTGTCTCCCTTTTTGACATGTTTTGCTAAACCTTGCTCTTCATCCATTCGTCCAACCTTTTTCTCCCTAAGCCTAGCTTCGTCCTACCTTTTTTTGTGGCCTCTTTTCCACTCTTTTTTGCCTCCTACATCCTCACCTTGCTCCCAATCTTTTTCCCTCACCATACCATTCGTTTTTGCCTTCCTTAGCTCCTCTCGTCCATCCTCTTCTAGCTTCCATTCCTCCTCTTCTCGTCCACTTCCAAAAGTGCCCTAAAAACACATTATAAACACAATAAACGAATTGCTTAAGTTAGTGTTAGTTTCATTCTTAGTTTACTTTTGCATTGTTAGTCTTAGTTAATTTTTGCATTTTAAATCTCATATTAGAAGTTTAGATCTTGCATTTGAAAAGTTTATTGAGCATATAGGATAGTGAAATATTGCATGTAGCTTGCACTTGTTTGAATTTTTTTCCCTCATTCAAAAGATAGATATTTTTACACAAAAATATTTCAATTTTTTTATGTTTTAGATCTCATTCCTAGCATCTTTTAGGCATATGTTGTTTGCTGGTCCGTTTTATATTTGTGTACTTTTTTGAAATAAAATCTCATGCACATAGCTTTTAGAAGTCTTTTTATAAATCCTAGGTCTAAGTAGTTTCAAGTACTCTTTGACTTTCACTAACATCTAATGGGTGTTTGTTGAGATCTTTTTTGAGATTTGTGTAGGTTACTTTGAAGAAGAAGAGGTGCTTTTTGGAAAGCAAGATTCAAGATGATCTAACCCAAGAGAAGACTTAAACCAAGAAAGACAAATATTACAAGCATTATCCTTTGTAAAAAGCCCTCAAGGGTTTCCAGGTTTAAAAGTTCTCATTAGTTATTTCATTCTTCTCAAAAGACCTTGCAAGGATCTCATTCCCAAAGCAATTGTATCAACTTAATAAAAAGCTAAGTGGAGGAGTTCTCCACTTTTTTGGGTTTTTCTTCCCCATTTGGGGAAGAGTGTTGTGCTTTGCTTAGCTTAGATCTCCCTTTCTCTTTTAGTTCTTAGATTAATATTTCATTTTTGTACTCCATTTCCAAGTTTTGACTAGAGTAAACAAACTTTGGGATTGCATCCCAAAGGCCACATAGCTTTGTGGTAGCTTCTTGTTCCCCATTAGCCTCCTTGCCAAAGTTCCAGCTAGCTGGAAAGTCTCAAGGACTAGTGGTTTTAGTGATCAACCTTGTTCGGAAGTAGATCCCACTTTTAGATTAGTATTGTTTGGTAGAACACTAAGTTTGCTTTCAGTTTGTTTCAAGCATCTTGTTAATCTTGCTATCATCATTTCATTTTCTGTTATCTAAAGCTTCATTTTGGTTCTTCAAGTTACAATTGCTTCTATTTCATAAAAAGAACTAAAGTCTCTTGAACTTGGCCAAATCCAAGTCAAGAGCACTCTCTGTCGGAGAGCATTTAGTTGTTGCATTTCCCTTGCATTAGGCATTTAGATTAATTAAAGTCTCTTGAACTTTGGTCTTAAGACTAAGTCAAGAGCGCTCTCTATCGGAGAGTTGAACTGTGCTTTAAAAATAAAACATTCCAACTCACATCCCTTCATAATTAATTTATCTTGGTCGATTATCCAACACCTGTATGCTCTGCCAACCTGAAAGGGTTGGGCTAGTACTCAGAAAGGTGTTGGATTTGCTAATCTCACAAGTGATAACTTAATAAGACTTTACCCCAACCAACGAATCGGCGTTGCCTTTCGAGATTTACTGAGGAATTTTCCTGAAACAGGTGGTGCCGAAATCCCGCTGTCAGACTCAAGGGTGGTCAAGCCAATTGAACACTTACCCATTTGCAATCTGGGTGGCTTCGACCTATCATCTAAGAGGTTACCAGTATTATTTCCAGACTTTTGATATCCTTGTTCTTAGCCTAATAATCAAGACCATTAAAACTTGTAATTTATCAAGATAATTTGCACAACAATTTCACGAACAGTACCTTTCAAGACCCACACATTCAGCATCACATCTTTATTATTCTTTGACTCCATAAGGCATTGGTTATTTAAGTTTCATATCTTGATCAGGACCATTTGTCCTTGTGGTTTTACTTTATCTCATGGATGCATTTTTGAACTTCAAATCTTGAAACGTACCGTCATTTTGATATCTTATTTAGCAACGTGGATTGCATCTTATCTTGTTCATCACATTTTTAATTTGGTCTCATCACAAAAAATCCTAAACAATACCCATCCGCATCATACCATACACTTAAAACAGTAAAATACATTGAGCCATAGTCAACTCTTTGTAGGGACTACCTCCCTTGGCTTCGTTAGGAGTTAGCCTAAACGGAGGAGTTGGGATTTTGGTGACAATACCTAGCTCATTGCTTGCCCCCAAGCCCACACCTCTCCCCACTTTCAGTGAGGGAGACAGCCTTCGAAATATTTCTGCTGCCGGTGTGCATCTCGGTGGACAGCACACCCAAGGAAGCATAACTGTAGCAAGTCATCTTGGTACAACTCCTAGCTCATGTAGCTCATTTCCTAAGCAAGGCCATAACCGAATAGTGTAAACTCTCTGACTGTTGATATAAATCTTCGTCTCTGTCATGCTATGTTTGAAAAATCGAAATCGGACTCGGAATCGGTCGAGGGTCAACTCGGAATCGGAATCGGAATTGGTAATGAATCGGTCATAAATCGGCCGATTTGAATTTAATGAATCGGTTTACTCAAAAATACATAAAATATTTAAATTTTAAAGAAAACAACATTTTCAAGATTTTAGGACTGTTGTTATGACCCAGACATGTTGTTTGAAGGCCAAAGAGCACCTATACTTGTTGTTTAGGGCTGCTTTCATCCACAGTACTGCCCACAATTTATTTTTAGCCTTTAAGGTGATTTTCATGACTTTTTAGTTCTGCAAAGGTCATAACAGGCATATGTTTGCTTCAAAATTGTTGTACGAGGGTTTGAACAGATTCAACCTAAGCTGCATGAAACGGGGAAAGCGAGGACGAAACGGAGAAACTTCGAAACAGGGAAATCGTGAGCCCCCAAAATTGTGGAAATGAGGAAATGCAATATATATATATATATTAAATTAATAAATTAGCAAAGACATTTACAAAAATGAATGCGAAATATAAATCATCAATCATACATGTCAACAAATCATTTGCCTATATTGGGATCCTATTCATCAATAACACCCTATGCCTCCCTCCTCTAAGATCTAGCCCTTGCCTCTAACTCGAATTTCAAAGTTGATCCTCCAAGGACATTAGTCAACGACTCAACACACTACAATTTTGATGAAACTTCCTAATCCAATCGCTAAAATGACGTAGAAAAAGCTTTCGATGCTTGATAAGTGATTTTGCATGAGTGAAGAGTACATTTTTATTAAGTTCATGACAGAGGAATTCAACAATCAACACCACCAACATCAAGGTACATATAGGGGTTGATGTTCTTGATTAAATTCCAATTCCATACCCTCATACATGATAGAATCTGGTGGAAACCTTGCAATCCTAAAATCCCGAAAACTATTAAATCTGCTGAATTTTGAATGGGATCTAAAAATCTAGTTTTTGCATATGAAGTCCGATGAGGTTGGAACCACTCTCAAACATCCTGAAACAATTAATGGTAATGTTAAAAATTTAGGTAAAAGGATGGAAAATAAAAGATTACCATTAATATCACCAAGTACTATAGCACCATGAGGATATAGGTTAAAAATTAAAAAAAATTTAAAAAACCATTTTTTAATGGCCCACAGGCCCACACCAAAAAACCGGCCTATTTTTCTCAAAAATCGGTGGACCAGACCGGTTCGGTACCGAACCGGCCGATTTGATACTGAAACGGCCGGTTCGGTGCCAAACCGGTCCTCCGATCCGATTTGAAGGCCGGTTTGAACCGGTCTAGCCTTAAATCGGTGAATCAGCCGATTTTGATTCCGATTTCACTGATTTTTAAAACACTGCTGTCATGTTGATATAAATCTCAGAAGATGGTAGTCTCTCTACTGTTGTAAGCCCTAGGCTTACCAACTAAATACACCAAGCCATCTAGCAAGTAACGACAGCCTTGATCTTGTTGATAACACTCCTTCGTTCTGAGTCATGGCAGCCCTTTAGGGCCTGATCTATCTCACAACAGCCTTGTTAGTGCTTCAACATATTCTTTGCATCCCTGCTAGGGCTTGTACAGACCCACAGTAGCTCTTTTTGGGCTTGAACATGTCACGACAGCCTTGCTAGGGCTGAGAGCATACTCACGGCATCCCTGTTAGACCCTTGGCAGCTCTGTTTAGGAGGACGGAAGCCTTGTTGGGGCTTTAGACAAACCCTCAGCAGACCCTCGACAACTTGGAACAGCCCTCGGTATCCCTTCTAGGGCTAGATCAGACCCTCGGCTGGCTGGTTGAGACCCTCGGCTGGCTTGTTGAGACCCAAGCAGCCTTGATTGAGAAGACGACAGCCCTGTCGAGGCTTAATATCATCTATAGCAGCCTTGTGGAAGAGATGGCAGGCTTGTTGAGGAAAACTGTGAGCATGCTAGCTGATCCAAACCCTCATAAAAAATGATAGAGCTGAAAAGAAGAAGATATGCAGTAGCTGAGCGTACCCAAGCGAATTCTTGGATAGAGATGAATGATTGATTGAAAGATGATTTGGTGTGTTGAAAGTGCTCCTTATTTAAATTTCATCATTGAGAAATCTAAGGGTTAACTTGCATATGTCAAGGTGTCAACAAATAATATAAAAATACTTTAGTTCTGGTCCTTGTGATTTTATTGTGGGATTTTAACACCTCATTAGGGCTATATGACCACTTCTTCTTAAGTAAGTCATCTTATGGCAAATTCTTAGACCCTTCTCTTGGTCTCCATGGTCCACATGTGTCACCTCGTCTAATTTCTCATGAAGGCTTAGACAAATCATCTTGGGCTAAATTCTAACCCCTCTTGGTCTTCATGGTCCACACGTGTCACCTTTTCTGGCTTAAGTACTTTACATTGGGTCCTCTACACTATTCAATGGTCAACTTGACTTCTTGAATCTTCATAAGAAAGGTTTATTCATGTTGATGTAGTCTCCTTCAGGAGGAGAACAAGAACATCAATATCCTAGTCCTAGACTAGGATCTCAGCCCTAGGCTAATGCCAATCTTCTAGAGAATGGCTCTCGATGCTGCCCAAAAATCAACACTCTCTCTCTCAGCAAGAGAGGCATTCTCTGTCAAGCAAGCTCCAAGACAGATGAAATAAGTAGCTCGAGTCACCACACACACATTGATACCTGTCATCAATGTCCTGGTAACAGACTAGGTACCTCAGCTCTAGGCTGCATTCATTCTCCCAGAGAATGGTACTCGATGATGTAATCATCCCTGATTGTCTACACAATGTGATCACATCGTTCTTCCTACTAACACCAAGGTCATATTCTAGTTACTCCGACAAGGGGTGGCTAGTCCCTTTAGGAGGTCCCACAGCTCAACCATCTCGAATGACCAAGGAAAAAAATTCGTCACACATCATCTGCCTAGACCTACTCTAGGACTTGTCACGTTGATCTGCATCAACGCCTTGGTAATTGACCAGGTGCCTCAACCCCCAGGCTACATCAAGTTGACAAAAGTCAACAACTTGGTAACTGACCAAGTGCCTCAGTCCTCAGACTGCAAGATGACCTATGTCAACATCTTGGTAACTGTTATCACACAACTTGTAGTTGTCCCTAAAGGTATCCCATCCGGGATGGTAGAGGAGATAGACAACTAAAGAGGTGACCCAAGAGATGCCACGGTTCCCAGTGCAAGCTGGGAGTCACGTTAATCGAGGCACTCTTCACTTTAGATCAAGATGAATCAAGACCAAGGGGGAGACCCTATAGCCAATCAAAGGTGATTGGACAGAAGCAAAGGTTTCTAGGGAAGTGTGAAAGTCAAGTTACGGAAACCAATGCAAGGTTAGGTGGACCTTGAAGTTTAAGTATGGTTGAAAGAGGCTTAAGGGATGACTTATGTTTCAACCAATGAATGATTTAGGCCACATGATGAGATCAAATGACAAGATCTAGTACCATGAAATACATAAGTGGGGCCCACTGCCTTGGGATATGGAAATGGTTCAAATGGGACCCACAAGGTGAAGTTAAGGGTGCAAATGGTATCAAGGGGTATGCAAAGGGTAGATCTATGGATCTAAGATGAAATTAGAGATACCCACATATGGGATCTAGCACTTGACACTAATTCCAAGAAGTGCGATTTGCCTTAGGTGGACTAGTGCCTTGAGATGGATGGGTAAATGGAGTAAAAAGGATCCCAAAATGTAGATTGGGACACTTAAGATGCAAATCAAGGGTGTTACTCAAGATCAAGTGAATGTGATGGCTAGATCTTACTAGATCTAATATTTCACTAAGTGACCCAAGTGGACAACAATCCTCAAAATGAGGAATGACACCCCCGAGGCAAAAATCCACAAAGTGAGACACTGGATGTAGGTTTCAAGGTATGCTCTTTTCAAATCAAACGGGATCTCAACCACCCAAGTTCTTGAAATGGGACAACTCAAACCCCCAAGAAGTGCGACTTTACCCAAGGAGGGCTAAATGCATAGGAAAAGTGTGTCAAATGAAGCCCAATCCACACCAAACTATAGATCCGAATTGCCATGGATACTATAGAGGTGGGTTTTCAATATCTTTTCAAAAGCCAAGCTAGATCTAAGAAAAACAAAAAAATGAGGGTTTTAATCTAAGTAACATGACACTTCAAAAGAGGGCCCGTGTCGCGTATTCCACGGGTCGGACACGACACGTGCCCTAATACGTGTCCAACACAAAAATTTACGTGTCCAAAAATCGTGACACTATCTGGCACGTGTCGCACACGTGCCATGATAGTGTCACAATTTCTGGACACGTGTCTTGTCAAAAGTTCACTCCTGCGGGTTAAAACATGGACTTTCTTCTTTTCAGGCCCCTTCTTTGTTGACGATTTAAGAGAGTTGTCGTGCCCATGAAGAATAGAGCTCGTGGTTGCAGAGATCGTGACTGTTTCCGACTCGTGGTTGCTTGCTGAGAGCTTGTTGGTGGAGTGGAGAAGTGAGGTTGTGAGGTTGTGAGGGTGTACCATGTAACCGCCCATTTGTTGAAGCCATGCAGCAGCTACAACAGTTGTTGTAGAAACAAATAGCTCGTGAGTTGGGGCAAAGGCACATTAGGGTAGAGCCCCATGAATAGAGCAGTCTAGGGAAGAGGCGCGTGAATAGAGCACAGTGCACACGCAGCAGCTGCACCCGTGGCCCTATGTAGCAGCAATGAACAAACATTTGAGAACAATACATTTTGATTTTGATGGTTTAATATGAAATGTGCAGTTTATGGTTCAAACTCAAAGTTCATGATTCAATGTTATTGTTCATTGTTCATTCATAATTTTATTATTGATTCATCATTGTCAAATTTCAATTGAATGATATTATGATTCAGATTGATGTATAGAATTTTAGTTTTTTTAAAATGTGGATCTTTATGTATTTTTTTAATATATATATATATATATATATATATATATATATAAAACGTGTCCCCTGTGTCTTGTGTTCGGGGTCGTCGTGTCCCGTGTCGAATACTCGTATTTTCGTGTCCTCCGTGTCCTGTGTCCTCATGTCATGTGACTTAGGTTTTAATCAATTAGGGTTTTTATGATCTAGAACTTATGGATAAGCCAAGGAAGAAGAAGACCGTACCTTTGGAGCATACCTGGATGAAGAGATTAATGCTAGTTGAGATGAGGATTACTTTTACGAAAGATCAAATGAAGAATTTTGAAGCCCTCTTGCCAGATCGTCCTCCTCCAAGCCACACGTGTGTCCCTCTAACCTGTCAAAACCAAGGAGAAAAGCATCAATTAGTTTAACATGTTGAGGGTAGATACAAGCAAGAAATAGATATGCGAAGAATAGTTGGCACAAAGACAAAACCACTCCCTGTTAACCAGAACGTCCTCTTGAAGCTTGAAGGGTAGGCCTCCCCACCAATTCGCACTCCTCCATAACGTCTTCTCAACCTGTAAAAAAAGTATGGCAAAATATGCAAGATAGCTACAAGAGATCGTCCAGTGCAATGGACAAAAGCATTTGCATTCAAAGCAACCAACAATCCACTCCAAGATCCAAGCATGTACTCCAAAAGATAGAAATTTTATTCCAAGAGCCAAGAGCCAAATTCTCTAGATCCATTTTACAATGAGGGGGTCTCCTCTTTATATAGGATAATAAAGACCAAAACCCTAGATCTCAAAACCACTTTTTGAAATGAGTGGTTGAGATTAAAAGATCTCAGTACATAATCAATGGCTAAGATGAATCATAACAACATAACACATGGACCACTCAAAATAGTGATGATGTCATAGCTAGAAAGTACTCATGGAGGGTGACGTCATCCTCTAGAGGGGGCAAAAGTACATGGGCCCACCTCATATGACTAGGACATGACACATGAAGCACCTGGTGGGGCTAGGAAGCATCAATCCTTGCTAGCTTATCCCCATGGCATAGTAAAATAATATAATATGTCCAAAATAAATACAAATGATCAAATTTGTCCCCAAAATTTGTGAGAGACATGCAGTAAAAGGCCTCATGTGGCCTCTGTGGACCCCACTGACTGATGAAAACTGGCTGGAAGATGGGGGGTTCACCCCGGAAGACCTCTGTGAAGACCAAGTGCCAAAACCTTGCCTTAATTGCCCAAATCGAATTCCTCAGTGACCCTTTTATTCCATTTTTAACCTGCCTTGGTAACTGTGAAAGTGCTGAAACTGCCTCCTAGGGCATCTGCGCTGTCAAACTCAGCCCACCAGGCTCTCCAGAAGGGGGGGTAAATGGTAATATCAAGTGGCTGGACCACCTCCTCCTCATACAACGCCCTAGGTGAATTGGTCTCTCATGGTCCTTGTTGGTCAGGCTGGGAAATCAGCTCCAAATCTGGTCAACAAGTGGAAAACTGCATCTATCACTGTCAGAAGTGCTCGGAACTGAATGATAAGTGTCTCTCTAGATCCAGAAGACCCAAATCTACTAAGAATGTGTACTTATACACCATGGGTTGCCCTGATGGGCTAACTGTAGGGTCCACCATATATGGACAGTGCATAATCTGATGATTCGAAGTAATAATAAAAGTTGCTGAACTGCATCAATCACCATCCAAAGTATGTGGGTCCATCTATCATCATCAATAAGCATGCATGGCCCACATCATCATGGATCCCAAGAAATGACCATAGTCAAACTGAGTTTGACTAGGTTAAAATACAACCAAGAATAAATCATATCAATAGACTAAGACATGTTCCTCTAATCATACTCACAGCTTAACTTAAATTATAACATCATTTAGTGGCATTAATCATGCTAGTATATTCCATTGTTACTTATAATTACTTGCAAAATAGCTTAAATGACAAACTCACCCATTGGACATGGTCTAATTGCTAGCTAAGGATGAAGGCTAGGAACAAGATTGGGCAAAGGGGGTGACTTGTCTAAACTCAACTAAAAGACACTTTGGACTGGGAGAAGAGGGGAAGCTACAAACTCTGTGCTGGACAAATATCACGGGGAAGGGCTGTGCCTCACCAATGGGTAAGTTGTTTAGAGAGTGCTTATTCAACTTAGGCATCATGTCTACATCAAGTTGATCCAAGTTCATTAGGATCATTCAATTTCATTTCTTGGCCTTTTTGGCCTACATAACCCTTCAGATCTCAGGTGTGCTGATAAGCACAACTAATTGCAGCTTGCATCCAGGGCATGTTTATATATATATAAGGTCAGCAATTGTTTAGATATAGAATTTATGAACCAATGCTTTTTTGGACCTTTCTTGTACTCTTCAAGGAGTATTTTTAGCAGTTCATCGCTCTTGCCCCTTACTCACGTGTGTTGATAAACACATTCTAGAGTTTTTTAGTTTCCATGGGCGAATTTACATAAGTTTCCATAAGTAGTACATGAGCTTTCAGTTTTAGCCAACAACATCTCAAGTGACTAGGCGGAGTTCGTGCCAGTGCCAAACATCGGGACAACCGACCAGAATGATTTAGGCCTACAATCCAACTTACCAAAGGCAAGTTTTGTCACCAACTCAGAGCCGAGACATTAAACAAACAGGGATGTGATCCAAACACAAAGGTAGTAAAAAGGGAAGTCTTCAATATCAGAAAGTCAAGTAAGACAAGTCAAGGGTTAAAGCCAAATAAGGAAAGTCATGGATGGATGGAGTCAAGTGGAAGTGGAGCCTAAGCTAGCAGACAACTGGTGTCAAGAAAGACCATATCTACGCAAGGTAGTAAACTAGTGAGTTTTATCAAACAACCTAAATGTGCAAGTAAAATGTCCATTTTATAATTCATCATCAAGATAGTCCATTTTAAGTTTACAAAGTTTGCCACATCATGAATCATATACCAAGCTAATGCTGTGAACATGACTAAAGCAACAAGATAATAATCCACAGTCAATGATCAGAATATCCATAGGTCATACAACATCATCAGAAGAATAATCATCATATATCATATGAAACACTGCTGCAATACATCTCTAGGCACTGAACTGAAACTGTATGGAATAAAGGGTCACATCGGTCATCAAATCTGAACTCTCAAGGCTCAGCCTTGACACAAGGTCTAACATAAGTCTGAATAATACACTGCTCTGATCATGAGTGATCTCAAAATATAAAGTCATCATAGCCAAGCTCTGAATAATCTAAGCTCTGGAATGTGCAGATATTTGCTAAGTAAGAATAGTAGCCCTGCTACTATGGTGTGATAACAGTAACAGACCAAGTGCCTCAGTCCCAGACTGAATCAAGGATGATCAACTCCTTGGTAACTGACTAGGTGGCTCCATTCTTTCAGAGGATGAAAATCGTATGTGGTGCTCATCACTAATCTCAGCAAGTGATCCATAGGGCAATGATCCTCCATCTCATAACTAGAGATTGACTCCCTCTAGTTTTCTTCCAAAGAAAAACAAGTCATCACAAAGATCAACGAACTATCTCATCCGCATTACTTCTTAGTGAATTGACTAGGTATCTTTAAATACCATACTTTGGGATTCTGGAAAGTACACATAAGTCTATCTCCGAACTGGAGGAACCAACTGTCTCTGCTGCGTAGATCACAACTCAAGTGATCCTCAACCATCGGTGATATCTCATACGGATCAAACTGATAAGAAGAGCCTCGTGCTCTCATTCTGTCATTGAATGGATCTCTGGGCTCCCTCTGAGCCCAACAATAGATTCTTTAAGCAATTTGCAACCTATTGCCGCCTGGAAACACACCTAAGCGGGGAACGCGACAGAAATCTTCAAGCCGCTCGGTGTGGCCTTAGGGTCTAGTCCGAGTTAAGAGCTTTCACTCGAAACTTAACTCCTCCGTCTAGGCTTACTCTAGCGAAGCCAAGGGGGGTGGGCCCTAATAAAGAAAATATAAGGTTTTTAATCTATGAAAAGTGAAAAAGCACTTAATCTACGAGTTAGAGTGATGAAAAAATACTGAAAAAGAAACCTTTGCAATTAGTTTAAGTACAACAACTCATGAGATTAAAGATATTCACGACATTTTGCAGATTAATTTAAGCCATGATAACATATGATGACCAGTGCCGAGATTGTGAAATTGATGCTGCTGTGTTGTGTCGTGAAAGTATTGCAAAGTCTCGTTGTCAGTTTTAAAATTATTAGTGAGTATTAGAGGAGTGGGTTTATTGGGGGTTTGGCCCAAGTAAGCTTAACTTCTCGAACTGAGTGCTATAGTGGTTTTACCAAGTGTCCAACAAGGCGAGGTATAACCTTCTTATAGTAGCCTTTTGACTTTATGGTGTCCACCCATGCAACCTCACGAGTTCTTGAAGTTTAGCTTATTTGGATTTTCCTATTAAACTAGTGCTTATCTTCATTTTTGGTTGACCAACTGATCAGACTAAGCTGCAGCGGCCAAGAGCATATTTTGAATTTAAGCATTGGTTTATTTTATTAACAAAAATTAAAATTTTCTACTTGTTTAATCTATTTCCAAGAGTCTCTTTTCCGGTTGAATTCCAGTACTTGAGCAAGATCTTTCCCTGGCATCGTACTTTGGGAAAGCAAGGGCAAAATTACTCGGAAAATTGGAAATTGTTAAAAAAATGTAAAAATCTAAATCTTGAGTGCACTTGTGGCCCGCCGTTGAAATGGATCCAATAAGGTAAATTTTAATCCTATGTTGATTTTATTAGTTGCAAAAAGGGAAAATTAAACTAAATGTCAAAAAAGCTAAATGTGAGGTCCTGAGTACTCTTGTGGTCTGCCGTTGAAACGAAACCAACAAGTTTAGTTTGAGTTGGTTGATTTTATTAAAGCAGAAAGAAAACTTAAAGTAAAAGAACAATCACAAAAATTGAGATGACGCGAATCCCCCCAGGGGGATGGGGTGTGGGCGCTGGGTAGCCCACTTGCTCTCGTTTTTTACAATACTTTTCAGAAACACTTGTTGTCCTTTGAAGATTAGGAGTAACAAGTTTACAAAAAACGTAGAGAAAATGAATTGAATTAAGAAGAGGGTTCCCAAAATGCTCTAGATGGCTCAAATCATTGAAATTTTGCTAGCACGCCTCTCTACCTGTTAAAAAAAAAGCTAAAAACAGCAAAGAATAATTAGTAGAAAAGTGGCCCAAAGCACTCTAAGAGTGACTTTGGGTTGCCATCTAAAACTTGCAAAAAATCTCTAAGTTAAACTAGGAGAAAACTACTCAAAATGAACCAAGAAAACAAGCTAGGAAGCTTGCTTCTAGGAATCTTTGCTTGCCCTTTTAAGGCAGAAAATAAATGACTCTTAAATCAGCCTAATATAACTTTTAATCCACTAGCAAACTAGCCTAACAAGCCTTTAGATTTTATGATAAAATGAACTTGTAAAGGAAAATTGTTTTCACTAGATCTAGATGTAAAATTTATAAACTTTGAACTCTAAGATCTAACGAATAAAAATCAGACCTATTTTAAATGCTACAAATGAATATAGATCTGAAGTAAAACATCCACGTAATAGAGAAAAATTATGAGTTTTGAAGCAGAGAGATAAGAACCCAAAGATTGGAAAGAAAAGTTGGGCAAATGGAGTCCTTTTGGTAGTGGGATTGAGAGGGACTAAGCTCCTTTTTGAAAGTGCTTGAGGAGTAACAATGTTAGCACGCTTTCTACACCCTCCAGCTTAGATAACCTATGGACATTCACAACAACTTGCACAAGGGGATTAAAAGATCGATGCTTAACCAGATAAAAGACTTAAAATTTGTTCATTCAAACAAGAACTAACAAATCTCAAAGCAATTCTATATAGCTATCTATAAAAAGTAAATGTCAAATGTTACCTTTTACCCTACTAGAATGCACATTCCCTTCAAAGGTCGATTTTAAATCCCAACAATAAGCAAAAATTGCAAAAGACATAGTTTACCTCAATGGTTCAAGGAGCTTCCAACATCCACACAATGGACAATCACACAATGAGATAGCCTCCAAAGCCTTTCTTCTTATTCCAATACTCAAAAATATTACAATACACTCAAGAGCAGAGGTTCCACCTTTTGATCAAGAATGGTGTGAATACCTCGCTCATTATATAGAGTTTACAAGCAGGGGGGGCACAACTCCAAGAGAGGGCGCAATAGTGATGAGGGAGAGTTCACGTCTAGTTTTTTGGAGCCGATTGATCTTGATTAGATCTCAATTATGTGAGGATTGCGCCACCTCAAGAGAGGTGGGCGTATCCTACCTTGTAATCTCCTCCATTCGAATGGAGGGCTTTCACATAAGCTTAACGCCCACATAAAAGAGAATGCGCCCTTCATAATTTAGAGTTAACATGAAGTGGGGTGAGTTGATTGTGGGATTGATTGGATCTCAATCCCATGAGGTTGCGCCACCTCTTGATGAGGTAGGCGCCCTCTCCTTGAACCTATCACTTCGAAACACGAAATGCCATGTGGAGAAGACACCCACGTGAGAGAGGGGTGCATCTCTAACTTGAAATTCAAACGTTGACTTCCCAATTAACTCTAAGTCCAACGCTTTAAACAAGAAATGAAGTCGCCCTCCAAGTAGGATGAGATGCCAACTCATTTGGCACAGTCCGGGCACAAGTCCATTACTTTATTTATTTTTTGATTTTTCACATTTTGTGTCATTTTTAGCATTTTTTTGTCATTTTGTTGCCTCTTTAAGAAAAAATGCTTTAAGTGATGATTTAATCACTTAGAACATAGGAAAAGTTGGTTTTGGAGTAAAGGGTACGCTACGAGTGTGAAAACGAGCACTCCCACACCAAATTCCGCCTCCAGACCATACTTTTATTACAACTTGAAATTTCCCAATTAAACCATTAAAAAATGGCCTAATTTTACGAGTTTTTTTTTTTGAAACTTAAAAAAAAACACCTAGGGGACCTAGCACATGTCCATATGAATTTATTCTAGTGTCTAGCATGTTCATATACATTGACCCATGGACTTTAATAACCTCCTAAGGCCTAACCACAACACCAGGCACTCTAGCTTTGGAGGAGCAGGAGAAAAACTAAAAAATTATGCCTAGCTAAAATGCAAAACATAATTAATAAGTGAAAAAACTCTTTGGAATACCTGACTTGATTGATAAGTCCTAGGAAGCCAAGTCCTTTACATAAAAATACCATGCTAGCACACTTTATTACAAACCCTGCGGGGCATGAACATGTGAAAAAAAAGTAAAAAAAAAGGGCCCTGAAAAAGGCCCGATAGACTTCAGTGAGTGGATAAAGAACATGTAACATGTTCATCTTTGGCACGCTCGCTTGAAAGTCCAGCTAAGTGCAACTTAGCTGGTAACAGTAACACAACCAATGCATTTCAGTACTCTACATACTGAACCAAACCATTGAGGAAGTAGGTCCACACATTCAATCAGATGTAATCTTAACTCATCACTGTACATCTGAAGTGTACTGGGGACATATGACTCCTCATAGTCCACTCACTCTGTGAGAGAGTCCTTTCAATGCTACTCGCTGCTGCATGCTCAAGCTCACGAAGCTCAAAAACATCATACTCCTCAACAGACTGATCAAAAACATCTGTCGAAACAGACCAGCTTACTGAAAGGCTTGGAATCAGTGATTTGTCTCATACAACCTCAAGGATCTCCAAGATCTCTGACTGACAGCAGCATGCTTCTCTGCCCTTGGCAGAGTCTGAAAAGGCTATGCAAGACTTGCCCTGATCGTAGTAGCATCTCAAATCTTAATCAAATACCCAGAGAGTTCTACTGGCTCCTTCTGATTGTCGGAAGGGTGAACCTCTGAAGTACAGTAAACCACACCCTTCGGAGCCTCCTGGTCCTGACAGATGATCTCCAAGTGAGGTCCCATGTACCTCTGGAAGGCTACCACCATGTCAGGGTAACATCTCGACGATCTCAATCTAACTCTGTCTCGAAGAGTATAATTTGCAGGTATCACACAGGGGTAACTATCTCTCTGAAAGACGAGAGAGATAAATAACTGACCACTCCCTCTTTGTCCCATAGTCACAAAATTTAGGAGATGCTGTTATCTGATATGATCTGGGAGACTTGTCAGGTTCTCCCTCTGAGTCCCAGACTCATGTAGCTTAATGGGAGAAGAAACACTGACATATTGAACAAGGAGTTACTCTATCCTTGGTCCACATACAACTGACAGTCCTAGCTCAAGAATGACTCTCGTTGTCCAGAACAGATCTAAAGAATACTCTAACCAAGAATATGATCTCAATAAGTCAAGCTGTAACCATCCTCTACACAACAAGAGGAACTCTGCAAATGAGCACATCTCATAGCCCACAGGTCTAACACTGTCACATATCAAAGCCAAAGTCTGACCGTATTGTCAACTGTACAATACTCCTTCTCAAACACAAATGTTTGATCCCAGGTCATACAAGGACCTGTACATCCCATTTCAAGCATCCTTTGTTAAATACTAAATCAGTGCATTACTCACACATGGAATCTAAGGATTTTGATTGTAAGGGAAACTGACTCAAACCCTTACTTACTGATCTTGTGCAGTGATGGACTTCTGAAAGGGTCTTGGCACTTTCTTACCTTTTAGTTTCCATATAAAGGACTTAATACTAAGTCACATAAATTAGAACATCTCGGATGAATTTGGTCACCCACAAACTCTGGAAACTTTCCCATATGCATTTAAATCTGGGTGACTTGGTCCTTTAAATACATTACATGAGGTTAACATAGTTCCGTTTACTATCACTTTAAATATGCAGGGTGTCTAGTCTCCCATATAGATGGACCATGCGCTTTTCTAGATCCCTGACCTTTACCTGCAGAATTGAATGATGCATTCATGAAACCACCCAAGGTTTAATCAACATTTTCGACCAGATCTCATTGAGACAACTCATCCCTGGTTGGTGCCTAGAGTAAGTACCTGATCTGCAATTTCCTCCTTGGCTTATTAACCATTAATGCTAGATTATTGGGCTTCAGAGGTAGAGAACAAGATTTCCCATACCAAGCTCACTGATTTGACCTCTGCTCAGATCACCATAAAAGTCAGTCCTTCAATAATTCTGCCTTCCCACTGATTTGGTCCATATAATATAACCTTTCATTTCACATTTCTTAATTTGCATTTGAATCCTGTGAAAGGCCAATAATGTTGAGACTAGAATCTATTTACAAGTGATCTATCGACACATCAGCATGTCCTGCTGAAAGAAGATCTTAGTCATCAACTGTCTTTGCTAGGTAAACACTAGTGATCTTCTTCATGGGTGAATTAAGTACCAGATACCTTAATGGAGAAACCAGTGCAAGGTATCTAACCAAATCTGAGCTTTTCTGACCTTATCTTGACTGATACATTCCAAGATGCGAACTGAACTTATTCTTAGAAGATTTTACTTGCCCATATGAGAGTCCTGAGGTGTGTTCTTCGGAAAAGGATTTCTTTACTAGCCCCTCTTGGTCTGCATGGTCCACATGTGTCACCTCTTCTGGCTTAAGTACTTTACGCTGGGTCCTCTACACTATGCAATGGTCAACTTGTCTTCTTGAATCCTCATAAGAAAGGTTATTCATGTTGATGTATTCTCCTTCAGGAGGAGAAGAAGAACATCGATATCCTAGGACCTAGTCCTAGACTAGGATCTCAGCCCCAGGCTGATGCCAATCTTCTAGAGAATGGCTCTTGATGCTGCCCAAAAATCAACACTCTTTGTCCTAACTCCCAACTCATATTCAAGTTGGAATAGCTGTAGTAGAAGATCAAACAATGTTTGTTCATGATCATGAATCTATAAGACCCTTTATGAAAGTTGTGGTCTAGGAAGACACACCCATCATTAGCATAGGAGTCCCGAATGTCCATAAAGAGCTAAATTAGAGATAAACCAAGGCATGGCTGTTGAACACAAAGGGATGGATAAAGGATTGAAGCAGTGGAATGTTGATTATGACCAACTTTAATGCTATTATTTTGCATTTTATCTGCTCTTTTTCATGTCAAAATCCTAGATTTTATGTTAGTTGTTAGCTTGAGTTGGATTTCATACTTCAATTGTGTTCCATCTTTCCATTAGATTAGTTAGTCTGGGTTTTGGCTTGGTACGTGCAAGTGGCGAATGTTTTGTGCTATGGATTTAAATATATAAAATCTCCCAGATATGACATTCTCCACCATTGCTCCTAATCTTTTGAAAATGGGCATTAACCTCGTCATAAAAATTTCAGGGCTGATTTGATAGCCACTTAGACTCATCTACATGAACTGTTTTTGTCCAAGCTCATGAACTATTTCAACATCCATCTTTAGACGGCTACAATCTTATTTCCACTGTAGGTTATATTAGTCTAATAAATGGGTTGAAGTTTCCCTTTGTCTAGCCATGACTTTGTTCTTTTTAGCTCTGTGTAGATTCAAATTATGACATACTGAGATGTCATAAGATTTGTTGGCTTTGCATATGAAACCAAAGATGAAGGGATCATTTTATCTTTAAATGGTGAATTTATTCTGAGATAAGTGGTAGATACTCTTTGGCAATTTAGTCTTAGGGATTTCTTTTTAGCATTAATACATCATGAAGCTCACATATTTGTAGCTCTTTTTATTTGGGAGTTGGCTCATCATGGGTAGAGCCTCCTCAAAAAAGAAACTACACATGGATCTCATACATGTATATTTATATCCTTCTTTGAGTTATAGGAGATTCTCAGCGAATGTGATGCTTTCATGAGCACTATATTCGATTAGTTTGTAAGTAGACTTTATAGAATAAGCAATATAAAGCCCAAACAAATCCCATTGGTAGATTCTTTTTGGTCTTGCATGTCAAGTGTGGATTTTGATGGTCTAATAGGTTTTATAAGACTACTTGTTCCTTGTGGGCTTCCATTAATATTTGGTTCTAGACAATGCTCAAAGACCAAGTGTTTCTTTTCTTTATTGTGTTTCATTTTGTAGTAAAGATGTTTCATACGCTCCCTTGCATTTCGTTATATAGGAACTACTTTCAAAATCCCATTGTTAGTGGTTATAAGTGGACATTAATAATTTTTATATGATTACATTTCCTTTGTTAGCATTTGTTATCTGTATTCATAATCTTCTTTTGTCATTTACGTTGGTAATGTTACAGAGATGGGATCCATTGTCATCTCAACTACGACATGGGGCTTCTATTGTTGAAGTCTATAGGATTATAGAAGAGGTAAGTTGTTATTTATTTGTGTTCTCACTCAAAAATTAGTGGCTAGTTGTCTGCAATCATTGTTTTAAAATTGTTAGCTTTTCTCTGAGCTTAAACTCTGATTACTAGTTCCAATAAAATACCCCATATGTAGGCACAGAATTAAATTCTCAAATCTGATTTTATGAATAGTAACACATAAGCTCATTAACTGATTATACTATGCAACGAAACAGAAAAGCAATCACACCACAATTTAACACAGTAATTTGGCTTGAACATTCATGTTTGAGAACTGTAATTGATAATGCATTTATTTATATATCAATAGTTCATCTCTTACAGAGATTGCTTTTCATTTGTTTAGCCTTTAGGTCAATGTTTATATATTCCAGTGTTCCAAGATATCATCGCTAGAGTATGTAATTTTTGTTTAAAGATCATTTTCTAATTGTTAACCATGCAGTTTTTGAATAAGCCTTTATTGGATTTTACTAATTTTATTTCTGTGATGTGCAGACAATGGATCAGTTTTTCAATTTCAACTTGCCCATGAGGTTTCCACAGCTTAAGGGTCTTCTTACTGGGTTTGACAATGCGTTACAGCTTTATTCCCAAAATGTTGTTAGCCAGCTAGGTAGTTTTATCTTATTCTGAAATGGAACTATTTATAGCATTCAACTGGTTATATTTTAGCTAAATTGCTAATAATGGGTTTCAGTGTTTTAAAGTTTTGAACTTCTACTCTCTATTGCGATATAAGGGTTACTTTTTGTGCCTGTCAAATATTTGGGACTTGGTGATGCAGTTCTTAGACTAGCCTGAGTTATTTTCCATATACCTTCACATTCCATATTACAGAAGTAAACGATGCATAAACTAAACGAACGGAACCATTATTTTTTATTATTCCGTGGAAAAAAAACATAATTTCATTTATATCAAAACAAAATTACATTCTTCAGATGCTTCTCAGCATTTCATATATCTTTAAAAGGACTCCCTTACCCATCAACTGTTCGAAAAATCTGGCAATTAAAACCCTTCATAACCTCCTATATCTTCAATAAGCTTCAAGACACATTATATATGGCATTACATTTTTGCTTGAACTGACCCAATATTTCCAAAATTAAAAAGTGTTTCCCACATCCCAGATTACATATCAAAAAGAAAATTTCAAAATGACAGAACAAATTCTGATCCCATAATCCAAAACTAAACAGGTATCAAATCCCCATTAAGCTGGGTTATGCCAATAGCTTTCCAGCCAATAGGATCTCTAAAATCTCCCCCATGCTGTGAATCCTTCTCTTCTCCACATCTGGGTAACTAACCAATCAGCATTTGCTCAGAGAACTTGTGGCTCCTGAACAAGAAGATTCCCGTCATGTCAACTTCTTAAAAATTCAAGAACCTGAACCACAAAGGAAAAGAAAATTACATGGCTCTAGAATAACCCTCCGAATACATATGCCTTTGAAAAATGATGTGTTAGAAAAGGTGCATGACAATTTTATATATTTATTCTTTCATTTGAAGAATCAAACATTTTCTTGATCACTTATTCTTCTTTTTTATTACCTTTCGTTTTCCTCTTTTAAATCCTCGTATCATTGTTTTAATGTTACATGTTAAGATACCTACTTCATACATTATTTCTTTTCACCTGATCCTGTATTGTATTTTATTTTTTATTATTTTTCTGGGTTGCATGTTAAATCATAGTTATGATATGTTTTCTTAATTTGGTTGAATGCAGTTGATAAAGATGTTCTTATACCACCAACACCTATTCTGACACGGTACAAGAAGGACACTACAATGAATGCTTTTACGAAGAAGAAAATTGCTGACCCCAGATCAACTGATGAAAGCAGTTATAGTCATTTTAATGATTTGTCAACTTCCAAGCTCTGCGTCCGTTTAAATTCTTTGCATGTGAGTTTATTCTCTTTCATGCAAACTTTTGTTGGTGTAGCCAAGTCAGTAAATTTCTAAGCTTTGTGGCCTTATTTAATCTGGAGAGAATTTATAGTGTGCTTACTTTTTGTATTTGATTTAACTAACGTTAAAGCCACACTCCTGCAGAGTCAAAATTTAACGTATGAAATCATTAAAATTTCAAAACATTAAACTGTAAAACATTTAGGTTAATCCTCCAAGCGAACCTTAGAATTTATGTTTCCACAACTTGCATCATCTGTGCCAAATAGAGGGAAACACATTAAAGAGTAATCAAATTATTGTAATACCACTCTGGCTGATCTGAACTTAGATATGGAACTATATTTTTCTGAAAGTACTGTATGCCAATAAGGTAGCTGCTTCGTTGACACATCATATGTAAATGGCTGAAATTTGATATCAAAAGACTAAGATACACTGTTAAGTTTTCTTGGCACAGCTTAACAGAGTTTATTGGTATCTTCCAGTGTTTCAAGGACAAGATCAATCTTTTAGTTGGTTTGTGTTGGCTTTTCTAGCCCATAAAGATGATGTTGAACTGCAAATTATCATTGGCTGCTCCAGTGGCTCATCTTTTTAACCGACGGGGAATAATTTGGATAATCCGATAAAATTTTATGTTTAATTGTTCTTGCTTTATATGAAAAGTTAGTATCATGTTATCAAGTGGTTGGCATTTATCATATACCAAATTATTGACAATACTGTTTTAGCTCAGTGTAGTGATTATGAGATACTATATTTTAAATGACTTGACTGTCCTCACAGGACAAATATGAAGACCTCCTTGACAACACTGTGTAAACTTTTGTATTTCTGAAAGGTCAAACTATGTTATGGAAAACAGTCCTCTGCCTTGCCTTGCTGAGATGAAAACAGAAAAACTGATAGTCCTTCAAAGCCGATTGCAAACTAACCTAATCCATGTGCTACAATATAGCTACTGTGAAGCACACCATTTAACATTAAACTTATGGCAGAATATGGAGAAGATTTAGTGACTAACTTTTTCTTCTGCCTGCAAAAATTGTTATAGCGTTGCTGATGAAAAGTTTTAGTATTTCTTCTATGTGATTTTAGGACGGTCACTTGGGGGTCTCAATCCCAAGGTGTAGTAATTGCATAAGCAAGCAAGAAATAACAAAGCCCATAGAGAATATTGCATAATCTTGGTGCTACAATAAAGCTACCAGGCCGACATCAACCTAGGTCTGAAGCCTTTATGACTGTCCTATTATTATGCAATCATAAATATGACAATCCTAATTAGAAACTGTAGTTGTTTATAAAAGGTGTCATTTCCGTTTTTGGCACAAATCTTGTGTGATATATGCAAGAACTAATCTTAGACATTATAAGTGCAATAAAAAATGATTGAACTCAAATTACACTATATCTTCATGTTCCAACACAACCACCATGTACACATCAACATGGGGTTGTATTAATGTTAGTCTTCTATAGTTATATAAGCATAGATCTAAAGTGCTCATGAAAATAACATTGAAAAGGAAATAAAGAATTTGGAAAGAATTAATGATTGAACTCAAATTGCACTTGTATCCTCATGCTCCAACACATCTACCATGTACACATCAACACATGGTTCTATTAGTATTAGTCTTCTGTAGTTATATAAGCATAAATCTAATGCGCTCATGAAAATAACATTGAAAAGGATATGAGATTTCGGACATAATTTATTTTTCTTGTCTTTGTTCATGATACTATGACCTAGAGAGGAAGACAAAGTATGCTAGAAAATAGCTTTATACACATTCAGGAATTGGTACAAATCTCAATTTTGCCCACAAATATCTAGTGGACTTGGTGTTCTTTGTAGCAAGACCATACTTTTGGGCTTACCATGTAGCTTCTTAAGTTTAGCTTTCGAGCTAGTTTACATAGGGACGACTTTATATTGCAATGTGGTGTCCTTTGTAGCAAGACCCTGCTTTTGAGACTTACCATTTAGCTTCTTAAATTGGCATTTGAAACTAGTTTTCTTAGAAAGGACTCGATAATGCAATGTTTTCACTACAATGGCATGTACTTTAGATAATAGATGAGCAGAGAATTTCTGTCCAAGTGATTTTTAATGAAAGCAATCGATAAACATCTTTTCAGGTTTGCCTAGAGTAATGATAACTCAAATAAGAAAGAAGAAAACAACTTTATATTAAAGCACACCATTTTATATATGCACATAGGGTGATCAATCTAATTGATGCTTGATGTTCCAATTCTATGACAACATTATTATTTAAAACATTGAGGAGTTTCTTATTCTCATGATGGTCGTTCTTGTAGAATGGTTGCACACTACTTTCCCCAACTAATCACGACATCTTATAATTGTTAAGTTTTGGTTAGGTTTGGGGTTTGATGTAGAAAAATCAAAATTTATACTTTAATACAAAATTAAATACAACAAACTAGTACTGAAGCAAAATAGTACATCCGTAACTAAACAAGATAATTTAAAACATAATTTTCATCTCTTTCAACTTTAACACTACCAAGTAGGTTCCTGTGTTAAAGTAATCTTCAGTAACATTTAATCAGCAGTAGAAGAATAACTAACAATAGCATGTTTTATTAATAATAAAAAGACAAGTTAGGATACTTACCTGAAGTGTGGGACCCTTCCTATTTTGTACTCAGAAGAACTTACTTTCAGAATAGATTGTGCCTCTCAGAGGCCAGTCAATCACTAGGAAGCAGCTGACCCTAACTAGAGGGTAAGTACAAACCTAAGAGAGAGAGATGAGAGGGCTGTAGTACAGTCAAACAGGGATGGTCAATGACAGTCAAAACACAATGACAATACCAAACAAGACTCAACACAATAGGTGTTCAAAAGATATAAGCACAAGAGGTCTGAACCCTAGATGAAGCTTTAACCCTAAACAATAATAAGACCTCAAGCAAGTAGCACAAGGGATCAGACCATAGAACAGACCCTAAATAAATCTCAGCCTATAGATCAAGTCTCAATAATATAGATCTGGTTAAAGGCAAGTCTCAACAGTACAGATCTGATCACAGGCAGGTCTTAACATAAACAAGTAACCCAAGGCTTAGACCAAACTGTTCATATAACCTGCGGCCTCCACAAATGAACTGTCAACAGGCATATCTAGATCAAAGAAACTCACGACCTCCACAGGTGTGCACACAACAGGGTAGATGAAACCCTAGGGCCTCACGACCTCCACAATTTTGCCACCAACAGACTGGATCAGATCCTCAGGCCTCATGGCCTCCACCAATAAGCAACTAGCAGGCAGATCTAGGACCAAATAGGGCTCACGGCTGGGTTTCAGGGTCACGACCTCCCCAACAGGCAGATATATAGCAGATCGGGCCTCAGCAACAACTCATCAAGCAGATCAAAACCCAACACGACCTCAATCAGGCAGGCAAAAGGCATATCAGATCTCTCAATACCAAATCAGACTTGGGTCAGACCTCAGTCAAGCAGAACAGACTCCAAAGAGACCCTAACAGTCCTCACGGGTAGCATAAATGTCCTCCAAAAAATTCACGGGTAGCAGAAAAGGGCACAACAACCCCTCAACAGACCCACGGTACAAGTAGCAGCATCATATAGACCTTGATGTAAGCCCCAACAATCAACAACTTCAGATCTGAGGTGTGTGGTGAACTTCAGCAGGTGGGTGGCCTCAACATAGGTGAGCAAGTAGAAGTACAATCCCTTAAACCCTTGACGTCAAGCAACGGAAAAGACAGAGCTGAGATATGATGTTATAATGATATCAAATGAGGAACACTAGATCTCAATATATAGGATTCTAAAGACTTCTAGAAGGATCATAAAATAAATTCTTTATTGAGATAGGGTTCCAATAAATAAGGAGGGTACCAACAAATAGAGGTTAAGACATCAAACCACTTAGAATAATAAAATATAATTAAGATGTCGTAGGTGGGTACTAGCACATAAGGGTTAAGACACAATAAAGTCAAAATATAAAATATATTTAGGGTATCTTTAGGTGAGGGTGCCAGGGTCATAGTAAAGGGTACAAGGACCAACCAAATGGTACTAGTCAAATCATAAAACAAGGATGGGTACATGACCCATAACCCCTAGGACCAATGGGTGCATCACAAAGGTCTGCAATTAACCATATTACCCATAAGACCAAAACATCAAGGTGGTAAGTGTCAAGGCAAACCAAGGTGGGTAGAAAACCCTTCTAACCACAAGACCAAGAAACAACAAGGTGTAAGGACCAAGGGTGAACAACCAAGGTGGGGGGTACAACCAATCATCTCTCTCAAATGTACAAGTGTTCCATACACTAACTGAAAGTTCATCATCGCTGTATAAGGAAGGTTCACACTGGATGATGTGATCCTGTGGTCCTCCAGATTGCTCTTGAGGTCAAATGCTAGTGACTCCATCAAGGGCTGGCCAGTCTTTTGAGGAGACCATCTAGCTCAACCATCTCAAAGACCTAGGAGAGGAGGGCATTACAAATCATCATCTTGGTTAATTGACCAAGATCCACCCGGTTAACTGACTAGGTATGTACCTACAGGAACTACTTGGTCCTCTTGACCAAGAATCTGCCTGGTCCCAGACCAGGAGGTCTCTGTCTCAACTTGTAGTACCTGCTTGGTCCTCGTGACCAAGAAACTGTCTGGTCCCAGACCAGAATACCCGAGAGACAAATAGGGTCCCTAGCCACATGCTAGGGACTTTGCCATGGCATCAACCTGCGTGGTCCCCGACCAAGAACCCCAGGAGACAACTGGGGGCCCTAGGGTACCTTCTAGGGACTTACTCTTTACTCTGCCTGGTTAACTAAACAAGAACCCTAGTTAACTGACTAGGGTACCATCCTCTCTAAGAATGGATCTCGCAGCTCCACGAACTTTAACAATAATCTCCTATTAAAACTTTATAACCTAATCATAACCTCATAATAAAAATTTGTGACACCCTTATACAACTTATGTTACAACTTGTATATTTTGAGCACATTACAACTCTTTAATAATATGCATTTAATTATAATGCCTAGAAGAATAGGTCAATAATTAGAAAAATAGCTAGAAGGTGAAATTGGACATCAAACTAATGCTTTGGTTAACATCTATCTCCTCCTTTAGTCTTGAGTCCTATTGCTCAATTTTGAATTACGTTACTTCTGTTGGAGTATTTGCCTGCACTCAATGTATATTTGGATTGATTGCCACTACTAGTGTTGATGATGACATTTTAAATGAGGACACCATTATCTTTGAAGTCCCTTTTGACTTGGATCTAGATGATCTCATCCTTTTTTTGGTCGTCACCAATAATCATTTTATTGCCTTTGCATTGTCATTATATAGAGAGAAGGTGTTGGTGTTTTATCATATCCTTGGTAACTTTAGAGTCACCAATCCATTCCTTTGAAGTGGAGGAGGACTGATCATATGTAGAGTGCATAGCCACATGTGCACTGTAAGATGGATCCTTTAGGTGCTGCATGACCCAATGTTTTAAAACTCGGAACCGGGAATCGAACCGGTCGGGGGTCAACTCGGACCGGAACTGGAATCGGTAATGAACCAGAGCGGTTTGATTTCAATGAACCGAACTATTAAAAAATACAAAAAAATTTACAATTTCAGTCATAACAATTATATTTAATATTCTAAGCTATGATTTCAAACCATTAGACACATAATATGTAAAGTCTACTCATATATATATACCATAAACGATGTATGGGTCACAAGATGGCACTAAGTGCAGTACATAGTAAAGTCTCATAGCATTTATCTCAGATTCTGAAACAAAATACAATATCAATGAGGCTCTATATCACAGTCCAGAAAACATGATCAATGATGAGTCATGACTCATATTTAGGATGTGGGGCACATATTTATTTGTTTAGAGGCGAATTAGGGTTAGGTATTTTGATTTTTTTTTAAACAATTTAAAATTGTGTTTATCCTGTCTGGGGCCTGCGAATGTGAAAGAGGACCAGGCCGGTTGGTTTTTCACGGACTCGGCCAGTTTGGTCCGATTTGGTAACGAACCGACCGGTTCAAACTCCAGGCATCGGTCCGGTCGGTTCATTACCAAACCGGACCCCGGTCCGAGTTGTTTGTTGGTGTGAACATCCACACCCCTTGGCCGGTCAAACTCGACCGGTTTTAAAAACGTTGACATGACCTTTATAAGATCCAAGAAATAAATTAGGGTTTATCCTTCTAGAAATCCTTGAAAAAACCAATGTTCCCCCAAGGTTCCGGGACAGCGGGACGTGGGAGCGAGGAGACGCACATTCGGGACGCATGGAGACCACCCCCAAATTTTAGGAAAATTCGGGGGGGGGGGTGATGCCGGGTCATAAAAATTCTAAAAATATAAATCCCAACAATAACAATTCATCCCATGCAAATTAGTAAATTAGTAAATACTACATTCATCATTGTGCAATCATGCAATGTAATTTAGAATTTGATAAATTAATAATGTAAACACATTACAGGATTTATCGTGATTATATATGATTATCCAGACTCCTAGAAGGTTCATTGGAGGTTCGGAGTTTCGTGCAAGACGCCCAGAAGGTTCGCCGGAGTTTCTGATTTTCGTGGGGGATGCTAGGAAGTCCCCCCCAAGTTTCATCATGGAGAAACAAGTTTCGCCACAGACCGAAATATTTCGCGTGGAGTTTCGCCCAAAGAGAAATGTCGCGAAACGTTTCGCCCAAAGAGAAATGTCGCGAAACGTTTCGCATGGAGTTTCGTCGTCCCCGGGACGCGGGGAAACGCAGAAATGTGTCCCCGACCCTTCGGGACGCGTCCCCGTGGAACACTGGAAAAAACCTAGAAAATAGTGATAAACAACCCTAGTTCCACACCTTAACATATGATGCCACTAGCCAATAGTTTTTGGATCAGCCAAGAGAATTGAGAGAGTAAGTTTCACCCCTGCTTTGATACCATGTTGAAATTCACAAATTAAAGTAGGGAATTGAATGGAACTAAAACAAACCCAAATTCTGTAATAACTCAATCATAAGTGTGCTAGAGGGATATAATGCTAGTGCACTAGAGAGAGAGAGAAGTGCCCTTAGTGCCTCTTCAAGAAGGCAATGTTCCACCAAGTTTCCGAGATGCAAGACTGCAGGAGTGGGGAAACACACATTGGGGACGTGTGGAGACCACCCCAAATTTGAGGAAAATTTAGGGGACAGGGGGATGTCGAGGTCTTTAAAATTATTAAAAATATATAATTTATATAAATCCCAACATATTAACATATAAATTCCACATCCCATCACCATTTACATACTAAAACTTAAAAGTAAATAGTAAATACAATATAGTAAATTCATTATAGTACACACGTTTCTCAATTCATTATTGATTCATGAATCATTTATCATTTGAGTATTTGACTTTCACATTGATAAATTCTAAATTTATGATACTTGCACATCTTCCATTATAAATTTGAAGTATAAACATAAATAGTAGATGAAAATTTAAAATATTAAAATCATAAAATTGAATCATAGACACGTCACATAAAGTCTTCAACACCTTCAAATTTAAAGTGTCAAAAGAGTGATGAGTCGAAGACTTAGTCTGAAGTCATCAATGACAATATCTACTTCTAGAGTCGAAAGTTAAACTGAAAACTAACAGTGGAAAATAACACTGAAAATAAAAGTAGCGAACAGAAAGTTGAAAGCATCAAAATAGCATCAAGGAGATAGTTCAATGGACTAGTCCTCCCCATGCATCCACTGCGTGAAGCCATCAGGATCATCAATGGGAGTGCCACTATCCGAAGCAAAGTCACTCTCATGAGTGACCAATAGCACATCGACCAAACCATACTTTTATTTTTATTTTTTAAGTTATGAAAAAAAAAATTGGTGGGGGCATCCTGGCGTCCCCCTTTTTGTAAGGGGGATTCCTGGATGTGCCCTACCTCTCCGGGACGTTCCTTGTGCGTTTCCTTGAGTTTCCGGGAAAAGGGGACCTGGGGAAACATTTCCCAAGGAGTCCCTGTTGCCGCCTTTCACACACCTGGGGGTTAACGCAACATAAATCTTCAAGCTGCTCGGTGTGTCCTTGGGGGCAAGCTTCGAGTCAAGTACTGTCACTTGATTCTTGACTCCTCCATTTAGGCAAACTCCTAAGGAAGCCAAGGGGGTTAGTCCTTAGAAGTTACTAAGGCTGATTAAGCTGTTTAGTAGATTGTAGATGAATGAGTTTTTTAGGAGCTTTATTAGAGTGAAAAAACCGAAGCAAGAGATTGCAATATAGAAATTAACACAGCAACGTAAATATCATATAAATCACGTAACCATTCAACACATGATAGATTTAAGCAAAGATTATATGATAAAAGCAAAAGACCAGTGCTGAAAAATGTAGTCAAATTGGAGTACTGTTGTAGTGCTGAATTGTATTGCGAATTGCTCTTGGTCAATTTTAAATTATTGAGAGATGAGTTGATTAACAGGGAGGGGGTTTCCTGATATATCATGAAGGTATAGGGAATATGTCTAGACTCACTATGTGTGGCTCCACATGAGAAAATGTGGGCTAGATGGTGTCACGGGGGTGTGTCCAACATTACACCAAACGAGGGTGTAGTCCGACGGGGCCCCGTGGTCACTCTCTAGTTGTTCCTGCTTTCTCTTTGAAATTTTCCCACACGAAGTAAAACGAGACGTCGGATTTTCGTCTTGGGAGGTTAATTGAATGATGTGAAAACTAGTTACTAGTCACTTTGTCCTTTTCTGGTTTGATCAACTAGTCAGTCAAAGTTGCAGAGATCTAGAGCATACAGGGACAAAGTCGTGTAAATTTTAAGGATTTTAAAATGTTTTCTTGCTTAGATTAGTACCCTAAGAGTCTCTTTTCGGATCAGTACTCGGGCAAGCCCATATTCGTGAACCGTACTTCGGGAAAGCAAGGGGGTTCATTTTAACCAAAAAAGAAAGACTGAAAAAGGGAAAAGATTGTCTAATTACTACACTACCGAAGTAGTGGGTTAGTATCTGTTTTACGTTGCAAGAAATAAAAGAAATTGCTCAAATGTAAAGTAACTGCCTGCAAAGTTAACAAATTGTTCCTACGTCCTGAGTGAGTCAGTGACCCAACAATTGGATTGGACCACGATGGTATATTTTTATTAAGCTAAGTTAACTTTAACCCAAGAAAAACTAAAACAAAGATAAGAAACTAAAGAAGCAAAAAAGCATGAAAAAGGACACCGATGCAAATCCCCCCAGGGGGGGGATGGGGAGTGGGTTCTTATGAGCCCACTCAAAACATTTTATTATGAGTTTACCATGAAATTTAAACTAATAAGAATTCCTCTTTCTCCTTATAGATCTTGGAGAAAAGAGGTTACAAAAGCTTTTGTAAAAAGCTAGGCCGAAAGAAAAGGGTTCAAGGAGGTCTTGGTTTGCTTGATCTTGCCAAAATTGGTGCCCCAAAGCCTCTTTTTGTGCTGCAACAATACAAAAACCAGCAAAGCATTTTAGTAGAAAAAGTGCCCAAAATCACTTTAAAAGTGATTTGGGCAAGTTAGAAAAATTCCTAAAAATGATAAGTTAAAAACTAGCTTTAATAAAACAAATAACTAAGATGAATTGGCTAGAAACCAACCCTCTTAGGGTCTTGGACAGCCCTTAAAAGGAAGCCAATAAAGCACTTAGATGTTAAATTTAAACCCTTCAACTCAAGAGAAACTACATAATTAGCAAGCAAAATATTTACTTTGAAAGATCTTGCAAAACAAGATAGTTTCTGAACTAGATCTAGCTTTTTAAATGATAAAACTTATAAACTTTAGATCTAAGCAAACTAATCTTATAAATAAGATCTAGAATGATATTAGCTTCCTAGCAAAGTAGATTTAAAACATAAGAGGAAGTAACCAAGTAACAAGAAAGATTGTTTGAAAATTGAAGAGAAGAAGGTGAAAGAAGTGCCCCCTTTGAGAAATGGGGGCAATGGAATCACTTTGGTAGCTTCGAGAAGGACTATGTTTCTCAAAAAGAGTTGGAGAACAAGAGAAGCAAGCAAGATTTCTTGTAAAATCCAATGAAGCACCTGTCGACACTTTCACACTTGCACAAAACTCATCAAATCTTTTAGTAAAACTCTAAATTAAAAACAAGGAGAGCATACCCATAAACAATCAAGCATGCAAAATCCTAAATCTTTAACATAGATATTTTAAATGAGCAATGAAACAACACTACTCATTCCTATTGATTAATCCTAATCATTTATTAGACAAAATATTGACAAGAAAGAAACAAATGCACAAATAAATCCTACAATTACCTCAATTAACACATGAAACAATGCTCATCCAACTTGAAAGAAGAGACCTCCAATGCCTTATTTCATTAAACAATATTCAACAAAAGAATTGCAATGGGAGCAGAGGTTCCACACCTCGTGAAGAAGAGTGAGGAAAGTCCTTGCTTTTATTACATTTTTTGATTTTCCCAGTTAAACTATTACAAAATAGCTTGATTTTATGGGAAAATTTATTTTTTCCAAAACTTAAAAAAATTCCTAGGGGGACCTAGAACATGTTCATATGACTTGATATTAGTGTCTAGCATGTTAATATACATTGACACATGAACTTTAATAACCTCCTAAGGCCTAACCACCTAGACGGGCATTCCAGCTTTGGAGGAGCGGGTGAAAAACTCGAAAATTATTCACAACTTGTTTAGCAGTGCATAATTAACAAGGGAAAAACACCTTGGAATACCCAGATTGATGTCTAAGTCCTAGGAAGGTCAAGTTCTTTACAAAAGGTCCATGCTAGCACAATTTATTACAATTCCCCCAAGGGGGTATGAACATGTGGGGAAAAAAAAAGGGCCTAGAAGGCCTAAGGGACTTCTGAACTCTGATGATGAACAAGTATCCTTGTTCAAAATTTGTCGGCTTACTTGAAATCCAACTAAGTACAACTTAGTAGGCAACAGTCCCCAAGCCCTCATGGCATCGGAAACGAGGTGAGTGCGTCCCCGACCTTGGGGGACACGTCCCCATTGAACACTACAAGAAGGGAGGCACGGCCCAAAAGGGGGTTATGGACCCACAAAACAAGGGCACACACCCAAAGAGGGTTATTTAGCCTACATATCAAGTTTGGCTAGGTCGGTCTTAACCTTACCTAGTATTACAATAAAAGAATAAGGAATATGGCCTTTAGACATAATTACAGGTAGTATTGATACATGAGCCGTGGCCATATATACCAGTGTTACACGGGTACGCGTCCCCAAGGGTAGGAAACGCGCTTCCACGCCCCCGCATGTTTCGGAAACTTGTTAACTCCATTGGAAACGTTCCCATTCCCATTTGAAGGAAACTCAAGGAAACACAAAAGGGAAACGTTTCCCTCCTAAAAATGATGTCCCCACGTTTCCTTTGACAATTTTTTACCAAAAAATAAAAAATTAAATCATAAAGGGCCACACCGTCCATTATTTTCCTTCTCAGTAGCCTTGATTTCCTTTTGTTGTTCAATATGGTTGTATTTTCGAATTTGCTTTATCAGTTATAGTTTATGTACGGTTGTAGTTCATTTTATTTCATTTGATGTATGTTGTAAACTTGTATTAATCTTTAGATTATAAAATTAAAGACTTTAATGATTTATGCTCCAACTTTCAATTTTTATGTATTATAATAAAAAAATTGTAGTATTCCTGGTGGGTCCCCCTATGTTGAAGACCTCGACGTACCCGTCGACGTTTCCTAAAATTTGGGGGGGTACTTCTGCATATGTCATTTCTGCGTTTCCCTGCCCCCGTGTCCCCGCGTCCCAGAAACTTGGGGGAACATTGATATATACAGATTACACGAATACTTCCAAAAATGCAAGTCCGAGGTGACTTTGATGGTATAGATACACCCCAAGAGGGTTATTGAGGCTACACATCAAAACAAAACAAGGGCACAGACCCCAAGAGGGATATTGAGACTACATATCAGTTTGACTAGATCAGCTTGTAAGTTGCCTATATAATTTTATGGAAATATGTGGGCAGCATGCTATGCACACAATGAATTCATGTGATAGCCACTTACCACTTTGTTGATTGAGTAGGCATGCACTGCCTTTTGACCTCTTGTTCCTTCATGATGGCATGTTTTGGATGGAGGGAAACTGGTCTTTGAAGCATGAACTCTTGTGACAATGTTATCTATGTTGGATTGGATATAACTCTCACAATATCATATAAGATATTAAAAAACTGATCAGTAACTGATAAAGGAATGCGAAATAAAAATGCTATATAAGTTTTCTTATAAACCATGTGGATATTAAATTCTTTAAAACCATTCAGATCATTAGTAGTATTGTTCTTCTGACTACTATTATCTCTCTGTATGTGAATCCGTTAGATAGATCCTATGGTTGTACTTCTTGAGCCGTTGGGCTTAGTTATCTCTGGCCTGTTAAATGCACCAGAAATTCACACCTTTGCCTCTAGAAAACCATCCTGGTAAAGCATCATATTTACATTCCTTTATACCAGCTGCATTCCTCTGTTGGTTGCATATGTTCATTACCATTTTAGTTTCTTGATGTAAACATTGCCATTATTTTCTTGGATACTATTAATGCGAGAGCAATATCATGAACATATTGTTTATTAGTTGTCATGTTAAACTCACCAGAGAAATATGTTGTATAGAGGTTTTCATTGTCTCATCCTTCATGGTCTGATTAATTCTGCTATGGCACTTAGTGCTGAAGCAGTTTTAAAAGAGTAAAGCTCAGTTTGACATCCTTTCCGTTTTAGATTGTCTTACCTTCAAATCTATGGACCTTGTCCCTGCTGTGTATACAGTTTGGAAGACACTGTTAAGATTTTATTGCTTGACAATTCTTTTATTAGAAAACTCACTGTGCAGCCTTTTCAATTTACAAATTTGATATGTTAAGATTCTCCATTTTTTAAAGTAACATCGTTAGTTTGCCACCTGCAGTATTTGCTGATTCAATTAAACATACTTGAAGACAACAGTCGAGCACGTTGGGTTCAAACAAGACCAAGTAAGATTTTCTATCCAAATGGTCATTCTTTGGTTTCCTGTTTAAGAATTATTTTGTTTGAAAGACAGTACAGTGGTATCTTTGAAAGATTTTAGTATAGTCTGAGAGGTTACTCATGATTCATGACATTAACAGTGCTTCACATGGGCATGATTTTTAGATTCATTTGACTTCATTTTCTGGTAGAACATGCACGTACACCCTCACACACACAAAATATTGTTTTCAACGAATGAGCACTTTTTGATACCCATTCTTATAATTTTTTTTTTCCTCTAGGAAAATTGTATATTTACTATTTCAAGCAGAAATGCAAAATGTGCATTGTATGTGCATGGAGGTGTAAATTTCCTTAAAATCCACTCTAGGGCTAGAGTAGTTGGATTAATTAATGCACCCAAATTATTACTGTTAACCACACATGGATTTCTTCACCAAAATAAAATGCAGCGGAAATAAAACACAGAGAGAAATAACAATCACACAATAGACACAAATCTTGTTGGGTATAAACCCCTGGACAAAACCCAAGATGGGAAAACCGATGCAGCAGTCTGAGAAGATATTTTATTAAGAAAATATGGAACAATACAATCCAGAAATCGATTTATGCCCAACCTGGAAAAATCGTACCACAACTCGTTGAGAAAATACCTCAGACCTGTATGGCCTTCCTGCACAACTGTACGGACCTGCTACAGTTCGTATGGATTCCGTACATCCTCCACGTCAGCTGTACGGACTGATTCCGTACGGCCTCTGCTGACACGTGCTAATCCCTCTGCGATCTGCTGTATGGCCCTGCTGCTGTACGACCTGCTCACGGTCTGTACGACCTCTCTCTTGTGCAAATCGTACGGCCCTCTCTGGATCACTGCTCCTCCGTCTTCTCTACAAAACTCTCTCTCAAACTTCCTTCTCACTCTCCAATTGACAGCTATGAGCAAGAATCTCTCTGTCGGAATGTGTGTGTATGTCCTTTCCACCAATTGATCCTCCTTTTAACTCATTGGCTAAGCGAAAAACCTAATCTCACTATGGATCAATGGATAAGATCCTCCGGTGAGATCAATGGCCAAGATTCGATTAGCGATCACTTAAATATTTTTCACTTTCACTTTATAAAAAAGTGTTCCATTAAGTCAATTAATAATTAGATCACTTTAATATATTTTCCAAAGTAAAACTTAGGAAAAATACATTAAATACAATTTGGCTTCTTCATTTAAGTCTTCTGCATGCAAGAACAAATGCAATGCAGGAAGACCTTCCTTGTTGTCACTTTCTAACTCCCTCTCAATGAGGAAGGGATTCAGTAACAACCCCAACTTGTCTCTGAACTTTACAAACTTGAGTTTGCAAAGTGCCTTGGTGAATATGTCTTCCACCTGCTCATCTGTCTGAATGTACTCCAACCGAATGGTTCCTCTTTAAACACAATCTCTGAGGAAGTGATACCGGATGTCAATGTGTTTACTCCTGTCATGGAACATTGGATTCTCAGAAAGGTTGATACCGCTCTGATTATCACAGTGAACTATAGTAGTCTCCAACTCACTCTCGAACAATCCCAAGAGCAACTTCCTCAGCCACATCCCCTCACACGTAGCCATGCTGGCTGCCATGTACTCAGCCTATGCCTAGCTCAATGCAATTGACTTCTACTTCCTGCTGAACCAAGAGACAACCCTTGATCCAATGCTGAAGCAACAAGTTGAAGTGCTCTTCCGATCCTCTACACATCTTGCCCAGTCAACATCTGTGAAACTTGCCAACTGTATACTCCCATTGCACTCATAAACCAAACCACTCCACTGTGCCTTTGATGTAGCGAAGTATGTGCTTCGCAGCTGTCCAATGCACTCTTCGAGGGTTCACCATGAACTGACTCAAAGAGTTAACTGCAAAGCTGATGTCTGGTCGAGTGTTGACTAGATAAATAAGCGACCCGATAAGCTGCCTATACAGTGTAGGATCAAACTCCTTTGATCTCGATACATCAATCTTCCTCCAGTTGGTAACTAGAGGTGTGGCCATAGATCTACAGTCCTCCATCCTGAATCTCCTCAAGATATCTACTGCATACTTCCCCTGTCCAATGAAGAAGCACCCATCTCTCTGTCAGACCTCCAGACCTAAGAAGTAATGCATCAATCCAAGGTCTTTCATTTCAAACTCCATTGCAAGATTAGACTTGCAGTCCCTGATCAACCTCTCATCTCCTGTAAGAAAGAGATCATCCACATATAGTACCAGTATGAGAGGTACCTCACCTGACAAGAAGTATAGGTTATGGTCTGCTCACTCCGCTGGAAACCCATCTCTCGTAGATAGCTGTCAATCCTTGAGTACCGTGCTCGAGGTGCCTGCTTGAGCCCATAAAGAGCTCTCTGTAGCCTGAATACATGCGATTCCCTACTCTCCGCCTCAAACCCCTCTGGCTGTTCAATAAACACCTATTCCTCAATAACCCCATTGAGGAAGGCAGCCTTCATGTCCATCTGATGAACGCGCCAACCCATCTCTGCTGCCAATGATAGGATAGTCCGAATAGAAGAATACTTGGCGACATGGGCAAAGGTTTCCTCGTAATCAATATCTTCCTTCTGCGAATACCCTTCGCCACGAAGCGTTGCTTGTAGTTCTCCACACTTCCGTCTGCTGCATGCTTTACCTTGTAGATCCATCTGGATCCCACCACCTTTTTACCTTCTAGCCTCAGCACAACCTCCCATACCTGATTCTTCATGATTGAGTCATACTCCTCAACCATGGCCTCTTGCCACACATCGTGTTGTGCATCCTCCTCGAAACTAGAAGGTTCAGAGTCAATCAACTCTATCATCAGTGCCATATAGCTCAGTCTATCTGGTGGTTTGCTCTGCCTCATGGAGCTCTGTGGAAGACTCACTTGCCTGGAATCCTGAACAGTGGACCTATACCACCTAGGCTGTGGCCTAGTGTCTACCTGCTGCGGCTGCTGGATATCCCCCTCCTGATGCTGCTCATCCTCCACATCAGTGATAGGAGGATCCTGTCCACCTGACTCCCTCTGACTACTAGAACCTGTGTTCTATGTCTGTTCCTGTAACTCCTCCAGCTTGACTCCTGAGTCCTCAGCTGGATTCTCCTGTGTTGGTAAGTCCATAGATCTTCTCAAGGTTCTGTCCTCATCAAACTGGACATCCCTGCTCACAATGATCTTCTTGCGAGCTGGGACATATACTCTATAAGCCTTGGAAGTCTCACTGTAACCAACTAGAAGCCCCTTCTCTTTAGAAGGATCCAACTTCTTCCTAGTGTCAGCATGAATGTGACAATAGCAGATACTCCCAAATATGCGTAAATGACTAACATCTGGTCTAGTACCTGTGAATACCTCCTCAGGTGTCTTCCTCCCCAATGCTGTGTGGGGACACTTGTTCTGGACATATACTGGAGTCCGAAATGCCCCGGTCCAAAGGAATAGTGGTAATCCCTGATCAAATAGCATGGCCTTGGATGCACTCACCAGTTTCCTGTTCTTCGTCTTCGCCACTCCATTCTGTTGCGGGGTGTGAGGAATAATGTGTTCCTTCTTGATCCCCTCTGATGCATAGTACTCCATGAACTCTCTGCCGGTGTACTCCCCACCGTTGTCTGTCCTCAATATCCAAACCTCTCTCCCTGTCCGGTTCTCCATGAGAGTCTTAAACTCTCGGAAATGCTCAAAGACCTCTGACTTGGCCTTCAGGAAATAGATCCAGGTTTTCCTGGAATAGTCATTAATGAATGTGATGCAATAACTGTAACCACTGAAAGCATGGATGCTCATTCGTTCGCATACATTTGAATGCACCGAGTCTAAGGCCCCCTCAGACTTGTGCTCACTATGTGGGAAAGGTTTCCTAATGTTATTTTTCAATGCACAACCCTTGCAGTGGTTGTGCTTCTCTTCTTGCACTAAAGGAACTCCAATAACTGCCTGTCTTAGATGCCTCAGTGCACCATGATGTAAGTGTGCCATCCTCCTATGCCATAACTCACCATCACTACTGCTGCTACAAACCAGAGCCTTTGCAGGCCCAAACTGTAGTTTGTAAACCTTCCCACTCCGAACCCCAATCATCCTGTCCAATCTCTAATTTGACCCATGTGGCCTGATATATACTTTCCTGTCACGGAAAGTCACTAGAAAACCCTTGTCTTCTAGTGTGGAAATTGATATGAGATTCTTTGTCATCCACTCCATTTGAAACAAAACAGTACCAACACCCTGTGCCTGATACCACGCACCATGTCCTAACTCAATATGGAGATTCACTCCACCCTCCTTTAAGCTCTTGAAGAACGACCTATGTCCTGTCATGTGACAAGATGCACCGCTGTCCACATACTAGATACTGCTGTCAACAGAACTTGCCATGCAAGCTATCAAGCAAAAGTTTTCATCAAAACTTTTGCTGAAGTCATCTACCTCGGTAGAACCTTCCATTTATGTGTTGTTCTTCTTCTTCCTCTCTGGGCACTGGGAAGCAAAGTGTCCATGCTTGTGGCATATGAAGCACTTGACTTTTGACATGTCCAAGTTCTTCTTACCGCCCTTCCTCTTCTTTGCCTTCCCCTTACCTTTGCTTGTTAGGGCTAGAGCCTCTTCATCCACGATCTGTGTGGTACCGCTGGATGAAGCTGAACCTTGACCCATCTCGGTCTCTTCCTGTGTGAAGTCATCCCACAATCTTTTGCCAGTCAGGGAGCTTCTCCCTAGCCACCACGCCTTTGACAAAGACGTCCCATGGTTTAGAGAAACCATTGAGGACTATGCGAACTAGCTCCTCATCCTCAGTCTTGGAGCCCACTGCTCCAAGCTCATCCCTGATCTGTGTGAGCTTTGTAAAAGGGAAAAGAGATTCTTAGCTGTCAATAAATTACTTGTTACAATTTTTTAACAAATAAATTAAGGCTGTGTATTCCCGAAGTAAACTGAAAGGGTTTATCCTCGGTAGGTGAAAAGAGATTTTTCTGCCGCATAATAAAACTTTAATTTAATTGTTAAAATTAACCAAGGCTTAGCCTCCCCGTATGCTCTGGATCTTTGCAGTTCGTTCGACTAGTTGATCACATCAAAAAGGGAGTTAAGTTATTGGCTTAATAGAGCAATCCAACAAAAACTTGATAACTAGAACTCGGGAGGTTGCGTGAAACTAACTACAGAGTCAGTGGGCTACTTTAAGCAGGTTATGCCTCGCCCAGTTGGACCCTTGGTATAGTTGTCACTACGCTCAGTTCGAAGGAGTAAGTTGGAGTTGGGCCAAACCAAGAACTAACCCACTCCTTAATCCACGCATCATAATAAATCGATTAAAACTGACCAACGAGACTCTTGCAACACTTTCATGACACAACAACACTTCAATAATCTCATGTGACTCGATTTGGCACTGGTACAATCTGCAACAATCAAACATTAAGTGAATCAGTGTGTTAGATGGATCTATCTTTACTCATGCTGTTGTTTTAATTCATAAGTTGCATTTCCTGGTTCAGTATTAATTCGTATTCAAACTCCTAGATTCATTTTCTTTCTCTAACTTAGCTTAAAGGCCATAGTTTATTTTTATAGGGACCACCCCCCTTAGCTTCGCTAGGAGTTGGCCTAGATGGAGGAGTTGAGTGTTGAGTGACAGTGGCTCAACACTTTGCTTGCCCCCAAGGACGCACCCAGTGGCTTGAATATATCTGCCACGCTAACCCTTTTTCCCCGAGGTGCGTATCCGGCGGCAACAGACGCCAAAAGCTTCCAAGGAGAGATGAGGGAACTTGCTTTCAATTTGGTTTCTCTCATCCGATTTTGCCTTCCTTGGAGCCTATCCATTGAGGCCAATTTGCCATAATTGTTGTCATCCTCTGTGGGTTACCCGCTCCTTACGTTGCAGCACTGTGTCTTCTTTCAAGTTTGCCAGTGCGTGCTGCGCAGGGTATTTGATAGTGGGGAGACTCTGCTGATCATCATCTCCATCCAACATGGATGGATTGAACAACTTCAAGTACTCCACGTCCACCACCGAACTGATCTGTATATATGGAGGGAGCCTTAATCTCTACATTCCTATATTTATATATGTTATTTTATATTCATAACAATGATTAAGGAGTACTTTTTTGAATATTTTTCTTCTATTAGCAAGAGTCGTTGTCATCCATCTGTCCCTTTTATGAAGATTGGTAAGACATATCCCTATCATATGTATCACATTCCAAAGATTAGATTTATATGCCGAATCCTGGTTGTAAATAATCATTTGTTGAAGGTGATGTTTTATGCTGAGAATTGCTATAATAAAATTAGAAAGTTACAAGACACAATTTTCAGGAGCCTTTCTCAATTATCTTTTGTAAAACCCAATTGAGTATTTCACCTGTTTGTTTTTTCGTTTTACATGTGCATTAATACTGCTCTAAGTTAATTGACATGAAATTGCTTTAATAACTATTGGCATATGCATAAGATGAGTTGTTTATTGCACTAGCAAGGAACATAGATTTGATTATCAGTTTATGCTTTCAAAATGTATTTTCTCTATATTTAATTCTTTCTTGATCTATTAATTAGGGCGAAGCTCAATTGGAGAGGATTTACAGTCGAGCTCTTCTTCTAACAAACCGGTAGATGGGTTTTCAACTGTGTTTGATGTCACAAGAGATGCTGTTAATGCAGCTATCAATAAAATATGCGATTTTACAGGTAACTGAGTTAATTATCTCTATCTGTTTGCATTTATGTATGGTATAGTAGGTTTCATACAAAAAAGATGAAATTTCATGTGGAAATAATGGAATTATATTTCATGTTAAAACAATACCAGAATTACTATGTTCACTGTGCTTAGTCTGTCTACTTATCACTTAACTAAGCATTCTGCATCAAGCAGTCCTTCATATTTTTGTGAACAAATCCTCATGGACATGCATCATAGAGCATCTATAGCCTGGTTGCTGAACTAAAGCTCTCATGTCAAGTACTTGTAGGCATATCTGTTACCTGTGATTGACATCCCTAGAGATTCTTTGCATGGGTCCAACCCAAGACAACTTAAATTGAACCTGAAGATTATCATAAATAATAATATGACTTCATGTGGAACCTCAGATTCAAGTGCAATCCAATCTTTATCGATGGGACCCATAGGTACATTAGGTTAATTTTTATCCAATTGGATATTTGTAGTTGCAGTATGTTACCAATCTATTGTAATGAAAATAGCTCAATTAGTAAATAATATACTTCATAAAATAAATTGCTGATGGTTTTGTTATGCTAATTTGTATTGATGTTCATTTTTTGAAAAATACTTCCTATGTTTAAAAAAGTATTTACTTCAAGAGAGAACAAAAATGGAAGGGTATATTTACTTCCTCGTTCTTAAAGAAACAAGCACAGCGATAAAAACTGAATAGGCACCAAAGTCTAACGTCTTGGCATCCTTGATGAACAAAAACCCTTTTGCCAGCAGCTGCATCTGTATCTCTTCTCTCTACAAAAGGGAAAAGGCAGACAAAGTGCTAATATCGTTCTTAAAAACATATTTGCATTAAAGATTCCAGAGAATAAAGCCGAGCAGAAATTCTCTAAGTAGTGCCAAATACCACCAACAGAAGAAGAGATCACAGATCGAGTCACCCAAAAGCACTGCATGCCAGTGAAGATGCCACTGAAGAAAGCAAATGGATCAGTCTGAACATGCTCCCAACATGACTTGACCAAAGGGCAGTCTTCAAATAAAACCTTCGCTCTTTCTGCTGTAGGACAGGAAGGGCAAAGCTCATTTGAGAAGACATGCTTAGCTAAGCGAGCTTCGGAAGGAAGGCCTTGATATACCACCAACCAGGGAAATACTTGGAGCTTTATAGGAAACCCTCATTGAGCACACACTCCAATCCCCGAATTGTTGGATTTTGTGCAACTTTGGAAGATATTCTTGTTATTTTTTATTGTAATTATTTGTACCTCCTATGGGAGTTGATCTTGATGTAATTAATTATGTAAACCCCTGAAAGAACAATGTAAACGCTGGGGAGAAAATTAAGTAAAGAAAATAATTATTAAATGTATTTTTATATTCACCCAAGACAAGTCGACCCTGTTAGGGAAAAAGCCAGTTTGGCAAGCGTATAAATAAAGGGGATGTGTTCCTTATTTGACACTCATTCATCACAACAAGTTCGCATCACTTGGAGAGGAGCTCGCACCTGCAGCTAGGAGAAGATATTTTGGGGTTTCTACTTGGAAAGTTCTTCCAGCTTTTCTCTCTCATCATTGTACTTTGTTCTCAGAATTGTTCATCTCTATATGAAGGTTGCTGGGCTTTCTCCCTATTGGGTTTCCCAGGATAAATTCTCGTGTTCTTTGTTTCTATGCTTTGTCTTTCTTCTAGTGGTCCTATTTATCTTATGCAATTGAATTATAATGCTATAATTGTATGAAAAACTAACATGGTATCAGAGTAGTACTAGAAGAAGCCATTGTCGGAACTAGGGTAAGGCCTTCACTCATCATTTTGACAGAAAAAGTGCCTTGGGAATTTTGCTCTAAGAAGGGCGCATCTTTTGGTGAAGGCATAATCCAATTATGAGAAGTTTCATTTTTGACCTAATTCTGCCGCTGTAGTTACTGCAGAAATCAGGGTTTCAAGTTTTGACCTACTCCCTCCACAGTTTTGGCTTGACCCTACCTTTTCTCAACTCGCCTTGCTAGGGCACATCTCCTTGTGGAATCAGTTCTCCAAGAATCCAACTTTCATTTTTGACCTAGCTCCTGCTAGGGTTTTTGGTCCAGATCTCCAGTCAAGATGATTGGAATGAAGGTTGAAGATCGTCTGGAAGGGGCTTCCAACTTCCATCTCTTGGAAGTCTAGGGTTTTTCTCTTACGAGAAGAAAATGATCTCCTTGCAATTTGTCAATGAGAAGGTCCCAAAACCAAAAGCTGAAGAAGACAAATCTAGCTGGAGGAAGAATGATGCCGGAGCAAGAAGGATTTTGGTGGACTTAGTCAGAGATCATTTGGTGCCTCAAATCTCGGGAAAGAAGACTGCTAGAAAGATGTTCAAAACTCTAAAGAAGCTATTTGAACACAGTAGTATCAATGTGACCCTCACATTGAGGAACCATCTATCAAACATGAAGATGTCCAAGTCAGAATCCATTGCCTCATATTTCATGAGGATCACAGAACTAAGGGAAAAGCTTAGTACTGGTGGAGATCCCATTGATGATAAGGAGCTTGTCATTATTACTCTAAATGGTCTCCCACCATCTTGGGAATCATTCATTCAAAGTATAAGCGGTCGAACCAAACTACCCAAATTTGACAAGTTATGGGCAGATTGCGCTCAGGAAGAGACAAGGATAGCAGCAAGGCAGAGACTTCATGGCACTCAACCTGAGGAGAATCAAGCATTCATGTCCCATGCCAATAAATGCAAGGGAAGGAAAAGAAAGTTTTACAATCACAAGCACCAAGGTAGGAGATCAAGTCCTCCTCCAGTTCAGAAGAAGAAGAAGAAGGATTTATCTCAGATACAATGCTACAGGTGCAAGGCATATGGCCATTATGCCAGTAATTGTCGAAGTTCAATCAAAAGGAAGCATGAAGCCTCAACTGCTTATGTAGAAGAAGACAATCATCACAAGAAGCAAAGTAATGACGATCGTACATAATTCTTCTTCATATCAACATTATTAGGTATTGTTCCCACCACTAGTGATACTTGGCTCATAGATAGTGGTGCGTCTAGACATATGACAGGTTATAAAGAAAATCTTTCAAAATTAGTTGAGAAAGATTCTCATCTCCGTGTTGTTCTTGGAGATGATGCTAACTACACTGTGAAGGGATCTGGGGCCACCTCTCTTCAACTAGAGTCTAGTGACACTTTACACTTGAGTGATGTGCTTTATGTATGTGGTATGTAAAGAAATTTTATCTCCATCTCAGCCTTAGAGAACAAGGGATGTAAAGTTGCATTTTCATATGGTAAAGTGCTTGCTTGGCGCAAGAACTCAAGCATGGATACAGCCGAGGTAATTGGCGTGAAAGAGGAGATCCTGTACCGGTTGAGCACTTCATCAGTGCAAGCCCTAGTTCACGACTCTACAAGCATGGGTGAACTATGGCACAGAAGACTAGCTCATCTGAATTATAGAGCTCTCCCAGCATTGAAGAATATAGTGACAGGTTTACCAGTGCTTCGGGTAGACCATGATGGAACATGTAGAGCATGTGCACTTGGCAAGAATGCCAAGAGATCTTTTCTAGATAGTGAGTGCAGATCTAAAGGAATTTTGGATTTAGTGCACTCTGACTTCGGCGGACCCATGACTATTGCTTCATTGGGCGGATATAGTTATTATGTAACATTCATTGATGACTACTCACAGAAGACTTGTATATACTTTCTGAAGACCAAGGAATCCGAGGAAGTACTCAGTAAATTCAAAGAATTCAAAGCACAAGTTGAGAATTTGTCAGTAAAGAGGATCAAGATCCTGAGATCAGATAATGGTGGAGAATACACCTCTACATAATTCAATGATTTCTGCAAGGAAGCAGGAATTAAGAGGGAGTTCACGGTTACAACCCTCAACAAAATGGGGTTACAGAAAGAAAGAATTGAACAATTGTGGAGGAAGCTAAAGCCATGCTACATGACCAGAGTCTACTAATGTTCTTATGGGCAGAAGCATCCAAAATAGCTGTATATGTACAAAATAGATGCCCACATAAGATTGTGAAGAACATGACTCCGGAAGAAGCTTTCACAGGAGTGAAACTAGAAGTGGGCCACCTCCAGATCTTTGGTTGTCCAGTCTACATACATGTGCCCAAGGAGAAGAGGACGAAGTTAGAACCTTCAGGCAAGAAGGGAAATTTCGTGGGATACAATGAATCTTCAAAGGCTTATAGGATTTATATTCCAGGATCCAGACATATCGAAGTCAGCAAGGATGTGTCCTTTGAAGAAGAGATGGCTGTCAGGAAAGGCAAAGGATCAGACATGGAGATTGATGATGAGGAGATGCTAGACCCAAAGGAGATGAGATCATATCCCCCTCCAGTTCAGAGGGAGTTAGTAGAGAAGGATGAACCCATCGATCCCATTGATCCAATTGAGCCAGTTGATGTTCCCAGGGATATTGCAGTAGGCTGGAAGAGGCCTGGATGGGAACAACAAACCTTGCAGGATGGAGAGGGGCATCAAGCTCCACATGGTACTTTCCGAGAAAGTAAAAGACCTTAGAGGTTCTCCAGTTATGTAGCATTGATGAGTCACATCGTTGACTCGGGACCTACCACTTATGAAGAAGCATCCAGACACCAAGTGTGGAAGGATGCCATGGTGGAAGACTACCAATCCATCATGAAGAATGATGTGTGGGAGGTTGTGTCAAGACTTGAGGGGAAGTCAGTAGTGACTTCCAAGTGGTTATACAAAATCAAGCATGGAGCAGATGGTAGTGTTGAAAAACACAAGGCTATATTTGTTGCCAGAGGATTCTCTCAAAAAGAGGGAGTCGATTATGATGAGACATTTGCTCCTGTGGCTCGATATACTTCCATCAGATTGTTCATTGCTATTGCTTTAGCTATGGGATGGAAGTTGCATCAGATGGATGTCAAGACAACCTTTCTCAATGGTGTTATTGAGGAAGAAGTATATATTGAACAACTAGAAGGGTTTGTTGTCCATGGAAATGAGTCTCACGTATGCAGGTTGAAAAAGGAACTGTATGGACTCAAGCAAGCACACCATGCTTGGTATGGACGGATAGACAGATTCCTTGTGAGTCTGGGATTCACCAAGAGTGATGCAGATCCCAACCTTTACTACAAGGTTGTGGATGATGAGCCACTGATTTTGGTCCTTTATGTTGATGACTTGTTTCTCACTGGAAATGAGAAACGTATCGTATGGTGTAAGAAGAAATTTGGCTCTGAGTTCAAAATGAAGGATCTTGGATTGATGCATATCTTCTCGGGATTAGAAGTATCACAGAGGCAGAAGGAGATTTTCCTAGGTCAAGGAAAATACACCATAGATATTTTGAAGAGATTTGGGATGTTGGACTGCAAGTCCATGGCCACCCCGATGGATGCAAATTTGAAGAAGCTGAGGGATTCTGCTTCAAATTCAAATTTGATTGATCCCACATGTATCGCCAGTTGATTGGATACTTGATGTATTTGACGAACACCAGACATGATATATGTTTTGTTGTGAATGCTCTTAGCCAGTTCATGTGCGAGCTGAGGCGGATTCACTGGATTGCTGCAAAACATGTGCTTAGATGCTTGCGTGGCACTGTGGGATATGGCCTGAGATATGCTTCAGAGTGTGACATGATATTGCAAGGGTTTTTAGACTCAGATTGGGTCGGATGTGTTGTAGATAGGAAGAGTACTTCCGGATGTTGCTTTACTTTGGTTTCTGCAGTGATTTCCTAGTGTAGCAGGAAGAACTCAATAGCACTCGGTACTGCAAAGGCCGAGTATATGGATGCTAGTATAGCAACCTGAGAAGCAGTGTGGCTTCTACAGTGATTTCCTGGTGCAGCAGGAAGAACTCAGTAGCACTCATTATTGCAAAGGCCGAGTATATGGCTGCTAGTACAACAGGCCGAGAAGCAGTGTGGCTTCGGAAACTCCTTGTAGGATTGTTTGGCCAGATTCTAGAGCCAACCATGATTCACTGTGATAACCAAAGCTGTGTGCAGATGTTAGTGAATCCTGTATTGCATGACAAGTCGAAGCATATAGAGATTCGTTATCACTTCATTTGCAATATAGTGCAGAAAGGTGTGGTCGAGTTACAGTATGTTTCAATAGATGACCAGACTGCAGATGTTCTCACCAAGCCTCTTCCCAGGATAAAGTTTGAATACTTTCGTGGAAAACTTGGAGTAGAAGAGAACGTGTCCCTCCTTGAGAGGGAAATATGATATAGAGATGTTTAACATGCTTTCACCCAGGTACCTCTACTCGTCCAGGTTCTCATCTAGGTATGGGAGTGATCACATTGACAAATGAGACGGACAGGTAGTAGATGGTCGGGTTCCACCCAGGTACCTCTAGTCACCCAGGTTCTCAGCCAAGTATGGAAGTAATTCCATCGGCAAATGAGACGGACATGTAGTAGATGTTCGGGTTACACACAGGTGCCTCTACTCGTCCAGGTTCTCAGCAATGTATGGGAATAATCCCATTGGTAGATGAGACAGACAGGTAGTAGATGGTTGTGTGATGCTTGCACAAGTACCTCTACTTGTTCAGGTTCTCAGCTAGGTATGGGAATATCCCATCGGCATATGCGATGAACAGGTAGTAGATGGTCGTACACCTCTGCTCGTCTAGGTTCTCAGCCAGGTATGGGAGGATCCCATCGGCAGATGGTGTTGAGGTTGGTGGCTGGGTTGGTTCGGTGGCAGTGGGAGGGAAACAAAGCTGGGTGGGACATCACCTCTTGATCGATTTGGAGTTGGTGTGACCCCCTTACGTTGCAGAGTTGTCGTGGTTCTATGTGAAACGACTTGGTCAGAAGGGTATCTTAAATTGGTGCAATTTATAAGATTCTGAGGCTCGCTCATGGAAGCTGTGGAGACCGCTTGCTCAGGAATATGGGTTGTTGGCCTCAGATCGCTCTACGATCATGGAGCTACAAGCTTGTATCCTAGTGTCAGATTTGCTCAAAATGCGCATTGGTATGTGTTGACCACCACAACCGACTTGGTGGACAACGTTGTGCCATGCACATGTTGAATGTACCTTGAAGATGAGAAAGAAGTACTTAGTGATTATATCAAGAGAGGTAGCTCTTCTTCTTTTCTTCTTCCCATGAAATTTTCGCACCCCTGCGAGGGATTTTGTAAGGATATGTCAGCATGAGGGTCTAGTTTTGTGTAACTTAGTCACCTAGGACTTTATCATTATGGAAGTTCTTTCATCGAGTGTTTTCTCACTTGGATAATTAAAATTTCTTTTTAGAGATTTTAATTATTTGAGTTTTTCACTCAAAAATACCTCCAAAGTGGTGAAAGTGTTCTAGTGATCGAGTCCATGGGGTGATTGAGGCCTAGGAATGTTCTATATTACCATGCTAGACATTATCTAGAGTCTTGCGGAATTTCATTACATTTTACATAGGATTTTTTAATTTTTGGTCATTAAAAATTGTCCCTCAGGACAATTTGTTGTAATGTAAAAGAGGGTTACTGGGTCCTTTTTGATGTTGTATAGGGGTATGTCTACTCAAGACAAATGGCATGAGACCCCTTACACCCTTGGGCCCAGTTTGAAGTCATTCAGACAAGTATTACTATGGCTTTGGTCACTTTTTCTCAGGTCAGTCATGGAAATCAGGAAATTGGGCATTTAATTAGATAGCCAAATTTTGTAAAAGTGATTATAGTCACTTGGGGGTGGCAAGTAAAGGTTCTAATGTTTATATTATGTTCCTAAGACAAATTTAAGACCCAAAGGCCCCCCCCCAAGCAAGCAAAACTCAAGTTGTGATGTTCCCACTCAAGGGAATGCGCCCCCCTCTCTTTGACTGGGGAAATAGTGGAAGGTCAATGGTGGGGTCCCCACAATTGGGGTTTCCCCCCATTTGGCATAGGAAGAAGGTTTAAAACCTTAGAGGGGAGTTCCCCCCCCCTCATTATTTGTTTTCATCTTTGGAAACTTACCTTCCTTGAGCAAATGCGCCCCCCTCTCTCCCTTATGACAAATGGCAAGCATGCAAAGGGCTTCTCTCCCTCATTTTTCCTACTTAAGAATACTCTTCCTCCTCATTTGGGTTACATTCACTCATGCTCTTGCTTCATTTTTATTTTTCTCATTCTCTTGCTCTCTTCTTGCCCATTCTTGGACCATTTGTAATTTTCAGCCATTTGGTTTTGTAATACAAATTCTTTGGAAGAGATTTGGTGTTGTGGATGCTCTTGGTGGTGCTTTGCTTCAGATTTTCAGGCTATTCAACCGTTGGGAGGCCTAACAAGCAAACTGTTTTGCTTGGGTAAGATCTCTAGTAGTTTTGCTAGTGATGTTTATGAGTTTTCCTATTTAATTAGTTAAGAGCTTCATATTCTTATTGGTTGAAGTTTATGATCTCTTAGCTCTTTTATAGGTACTCACCTTTCCTTTCAGTTGTGTAGCAATATCTTACAAGTTGCAGGTCACTTGGCTTTGAGGGTGGAATTCTTTGAAGATACCCCACTTCTCCAAGCATTGGATGAACAAACGAGCACTATCTCTTCCTTTTCTCACACTTTAAATTTTCTGCATTTTGTGTTACATCTTTCCCATATAAAATCATAATTAAATCATTGTTTCCATGCTATTATTTCATCAACAAACTACTCAAAAAATTTCAGTCATTTATGTATATTTTTGTATGATAAACTAACATAGTGCCAAAGTGATTTTGGGTATTTTTCTTTGATTTTTGCTTGCTGGTTTTTAGCAGGTTTGCACACATTCAAGAAGGATATGCTACCCAAAATCAGCCATCTCCAAACATAAAGGGCCTCCACAAGTCACCAATTTGGCCATTTGGGTAGAAAAGACAAAAATCACTCTTTTCTTACTCTTTTTCTACTAATTATCAAGTGTTGAAATAATTATCATTGTAACAAGCCCAAGAGAGTCTCTTGGGCTTGATCTTGTTGCACTTCATTTTAAGTTTTGAGTTCTTAGTTTATTGGTTTTTAGTTGCATGCAAGTGAAGAGGCTTTGCCCATCATTGCATGGTTTTGTTAGTTTACTCCTGGTTGCATGCAAGAGAAGAGGCTTTTCCCATCCTTGCATGGTTTTGTTAAGTAGTTTTGCTTACACGTTGCATTTACTTCAAGTTATTTGTTTCTGCCACTTCAGTGATATTGCGCTTGGCTTGCATTTTTATTTCCAGTAATTTGCTTTAAGTTATTTATTTTGCCCGCATCTCACTAGTGAAGTGGCTCTGCCACTCTTGTGATATCGCGCTTGGCTTGCACTTTACTTCTGTAACTTTATTTCAACTAGTTTCATTTCACCCGCACCTCATACATGAGAGGCTCTGCCTCTCTTGTGATATCACGCTTGGCTCACATTGTTTTAGTTTAGCTTTGCTTAAGGAACAAAATTTAACTTAAGCCCCGTTTTTGCCCCGTATCCTCTCCCTTCGCTTGTTCGACCGATCTTGGGTGACGAGGAAGGGCAAAGATTTGTGTTGGCTAGTTTAATAGGCACCCAGATACATATCTTCACTAGAATGGAGAAAAAAAGGCTTGACATGTGGAGCTAGTGGGCTAGAGGTTGTGGGGGGTCTCGTGGCACTTTGTGTCCTCCAGTTGAGCACCCAACAAGTTTCGAGATTGACTCGTGGAGCTAGGTGGGAACCTTGTGTTCTCAGGTTGAGCACTCGGCATTCTCTCTCTAATCGAAGGATATAGTCTCTTGGGGTAGACATCTAGATTAATTCATTTCTTTGCAACAAATGCCTTAATCCCCTAAGTCAAAGAGAGACATAAAATTTACTAAAATTTACAGGACCACTTGCACAACATTGTTACAATCTCTTTTCTACTTCGAAAGCATTTCACATTGTTATCTTGTAATCTCCACTTCTTGCAAAACATCTAAAATTAGTGAACATATTCTTGTTACCATGGCCTTTCTAACTAGGTTTGTAACACCCCTTACATTCCAAGATGTAACTTTCATTGAGAACCTTCTATAATGTCCTGGTAGGAGTTATGGGAGACAATGCTTTTCTTCTCAAGTGTTCTAGGGTATTGGTCTTTGGTATCTTTTGTTTTAATTTTGATTTCATTGTGGCTTGCCCATCCAACATCCAAGGTAGTGATCGAGCTCTTAAGCGTCACCCACCAACAAAAAAGGGTAACTTGAGAAGAGCATGTAGGTGCCTTGCTCGTAGTTGAGATGTAGGCTTAGAGGTTGCAAGCCTAGAACTACTCATACACTTAATTTGGCCATGATGCCTGTTATCACACAACTTGTAGTTGTCCCTAAATGTATCCCATCCGGGATGGTAGAGGAGATGGACAACTAAAGAGGTGACCCAAGAGATGCCACGGTTCCCAGTGCAAGTTGGGAGTCACGTCAACTAGGGCACTCTTCGCTTTAGATCGAGATGAATCAAGACCTAGGGGGAGACCCTATAACCAATCAAAGATGATTGGACCCAAACAAAGGTTCCTAGGGATAGGTAAAAGACAAGTTACGGAAACCAATGCAAGGTTAGGTGGACCTAGAAGTTTAAGTATGGTTGAAGGAGGCTTAAGAAATGACTAGTGTTTCAACCAATGAATGATTTTAGGCCACCTGATAAGATAAGATGACAAGATCTAGTACCATGAAATACACATGTGGGACCCACTTCCTTGGGATATGGAGATGGCTCAAATGGGACCCACAAGGTGAAGTTATGGGTGCAAATGGTACCAAGGGGTATGCAAGAGATAGATCTAAGGATCTAAGGTGAAATTAGAGATACCCACATATGGGATCTAAGACTTGACACAACTCCCAAAGAGTGCGAATTGCCCTAGGTGGACTAGTGCCTTGATGGATGGGTTAATGGAGTCAAAAGAGATGTCAAATTGTACATCGAGATACCTAGGATTTAAATCAAGTGGGCGACTAAAGATGTGATGGTTGGATCTTACTAGATCTAATGTTTCATGATGTGACCCAAGTGGACAACAATCCCCTAAAACAAGGAATGCTACCCCCAAGGCAGATCTTCACAAAATGAGACAATAGATATAGGTTTCAAGGTATGCTTGTTCCAAATCCAATGGGATCTCAACCACCCATGTCCTACAAGTGGACAAACTCAAACACCAAAGAAGTGCGACTTTTCCCAAGGAGGGCTAAAAGTATTGTAAAGTGTGTCAAATTAAGTCCAATGGCCACTAAATTATAGATCCAAGTAGTTTAAGCAAGTATCAATGTGGATCTAGAAAATCAAAGTGATCCAATGGCTAGATCTCCATAGATTTGAGATGAAAAGTGCATCACCAATTTGACCCAAGTGGGGCACAACCCTCAAAATGAGGAATGGGGCCCACAAGGCAGAAATCAAAGAAGTGACACACTAGGGGTAGGTTATCAAGTATGAGGATCATGAATCAAGTGGGATCTCACCTACCCATGTCTTGAAACCAACCAAACTAGCTTCTTCCAAGTGGTGCGATTTTGCTCAAGGAGGGCTAAGTACCTTGGAAAGTGTGTCAAATGGAACCCAATCACCACCAAACTATAGATCCGAATTGCCGTGAATACTATAGAGGTGGGTTTTCAATATCTTTCCAAAAGCTAGGCTAGATCCAAGTAGATCTAAGAAAAACAAAAATGAGGGTTTTGATTTTAATGTAATTTTGACCAATGGGATGGATAGCAAGCGAAATCAATACGTACCTTGTAGATCTTACCTCAAGAGCTTGCGGCCTCTTAGCATATGGAGAATTCTTGCCCTAGTTACAATTCCAAGCTTGATCCAAGTGTCTTCAACCAATAGCATTCAAACCCTAGGAGGAAATATGTCTCATGAAAACCTGCAAATGAAACTACATCAAGTTAGATTTGATCTACAAATCCATAAAATCTAAGCATGTCATATCAAGAAAGCAATCAATGGACAAAGCACAATTGAAAAACTCCCTCTCTATGAAGTCGATTTTCCCATGGGGGATGTGAGCAACCCCTACAATCTTCCCACAAAGCAATTCGATCAGCTAGCTTGAACAATTCGGCCTCCCTCTCTTGAAGTTGATTTCACTTGAAAAGCAAACAATGTCTAGAAGCAAGATATCCAAGAACACATGCAAGAGCAACTCAATCAAAGCCAAGAAGTAGATCTCCAAAATATTCTTTTCATTCCAAGTTTTCCAGAGCCCAAAGGTGAGCTATACAATAGGGGGTCTCCTCCTTATATAGGATAATAAAGACCAAAACCCTAGATCTCAAAACCACTTTACAACAAAATGAGTGGTTGAGATTAAAAGATCTCAATACATGATCAATGGTTAAGATGAAAACATAACAAGATAACACATGGATCACTCAAATAATGATGACGTCATAGCTAAAAGGTACTCATGGAGGGTGACGTCATCCACTAGAGGGTGTAAAAGTACAAAAGCCCACCTCATATGACTAGGACATGACACATGGAGCTCATGGAGCTCATGGTGGGGCTAGGAGGCATCAATCCTTACTAGCTCATCCCCATGGCACAATAAAATAATATAATATGCCCAAAATAAATATAATTGATCAAATCTGTCCTCAAAATCTGTGACAGACAAGCAGTAAAAGGCCTCTTGTGGCCTCTCTAGACCCACCCAAGTGATGAAAACTGGCTAGAAGGTAGGGGGTTCACCCTGGAAGACCTCTGTGAAAACCAAGTGCCAAAACCTTGCCTCAATTGCCCAAATCGAATTCCTCAGTGACCTTTTTATCCCATTTCTGGACTGCCTCGAGAATTGTGAAAGTGCTGAAATTGCCTCCTAGGGCACCAACGCTGTCAAACTGAGCCTACCAGGCTCTCCAGAATGGGGGATAAATGGTAATAACAAGTGGTTGGACCACTCCCTCATACAACGCCCTAGGTGAACTGGCCTCTCATGGCCCCTGCTGCTCAAGCTGGGAAATCAGCCCCAAATCTGGTCAACAAGTGTAAAACTGCATCTATCGTTGTCAGAAGTGCCCGAAATTGAAAGATAAGTGTTTCATTGGATCCAGAAGACCCAAATATACTAAGAATGTGTACTCATACACCATGGGTTGCCTTGATGGGCTAGCTGTAGGGTCCACCATATATGGTCAGTGCATAATCTGATGATCTGGAGTAATAATAAAACCTGTTGAACTGCATCAATCATCATCTGAATCATATTTCCATCATATAGCATCATCATCAAGAGTATGTGGGACCATCAATCATCATCAATAAGTATACATGGCCCACATCATCACGGATCCCAAGAAATGACCCTAGTCAAACTGGGTTTGACTAGGTCAATATATAACCAAGGATAAATCATATCAATAGACTAAGACATGTTCCTCTAATCATACTCACAGCTTAACTCAAAGTATAACATCATTTAGTGGCATTTAAACATATTTGTTTATTTCGTTGTTATTTGTATTCACTTGCACAATAGCTTAAATGACAAACTCACCCATTGGACATGGTCTAACTGCTAGTTAAGGATGAAGGCTAGGAACAAGGTTGGGCAAAAAGGGGGTGACTTGTCTAAACTCAACTAAAAGATACTTTGGACTGGGAGAAAGGGGAAACTACAAACTCTGTGCTGGACAAAATAACACGGGGGATAACTGTGCCTCACAAATGGGTAAGTTGTTTAGAGAGTGCATATTCAACTTAGGCATCATGTCTACATCAAGTTGATCCAAGTTCCTTAGGATCATTCAATTTCATTTCATGGCCTTTTTGGCCTACATCACCCTTCGGATCTCAGGTGTGCTGATAAGCACAACTAATTGCAGTTGCATCCAAGGCATGTTTACATATACATATAAGGTCAGCAATTGTTTAGATGTAGCATTTAAGAACCATTGCTTTTTGGACCTTTCTTGTACTCTTCGAGGAGTATTTTTAGCAGTTCATCGCTCTTGCCCTTTTTAGTTTCCATGGGCGAATCTATATAAGTTTTCATAAGTAGTACATGAGCTTTCAGTTTTAGCCAACAACATCTCAAGTGACAGGGGGGAGTTCAAGCCAGTGCCAAACATCGGGACAATCGACCAAAATGATTTAGGCCTACAATCCAACTTACCAAAGGCAAGTTTTGTCACCAACTCAGAGCCGAGACACTAAACATATAGGGATGCGGTCCAAACATAGAGGTAGAAAAAGGGGAAGTCCTCAATACTAGAAAGTCAAGTAATACAAGTCAAGGGTTAAAGACAAATAAGGAAAGTCATGAATGGATGGAGTCAAGTGAAGGTGGAGCCTAAGCTAGCAAACAGGAAATGTCAAGGAAGACCATATCTATGTAAGGTGAGAAACCAATGAGTTTTGTCAAACAACCTAAATGTGCAAGTAAATGTCCATTTTATAGTTCATCATCAAGATAGTCCATTGTAAGTTTTACACATTTTGCCACATCATGAATTATATACCAAGCTAATGCTATGAATATGACTAAATCAACAAGATAATAATCCACAGTCAATGATAAAACATCCATAGGTCATACAACATCATCACAAGAATAATCATCATACATCATTTGAAACACTGCTGCAATACATCTCTAGGCACTGAGCTGAAACTGTGTGGAATAAAGGGTCACATTGGTCATCAAATCTGAACTCTCAAGGCTCAGCCTTGACACAAGGTCTCACATAAGTTTGAATAATACACTGCTCTGATCATGAGTGATCTCAAAATATAAAGTCATCATAGCCAAGCTCTGGAATGTGCAGATATCTGCTAAGCTAAAATAGTATCCCTGCTACTATGGTGTGATAACAATGCCGAATGTTTTAAAACTCAGACTTAGCCTTGGAATTGGTTGAGGGTTAACTTGGACCCAACTCTAATTTGAGCCGGTTTAAATTCTATGACCGGTTTATTAAAGAGAACATAAATTTAAAATTTGAATGAGAAAAATATTTTAAGGATTCCCAACCATGATTCCAAACCATTAAAGACAAACTATGCAAACTTTGCTGATGTATAAACCATGTAAGGGTGAATATATCAAAATGGCAGTGTGTGGAATACATATCTAAAAAAAAGTACATAATGATCAAGTAGTCCAAAAAACAACATGCTACAAGCTATTGGCTTATTACATATTAGTGGTCAAAGATCAAGATTATCAAACACATCACCACTGTTGGAAGTGGAATCCTTGGCCATTAGCTACAAGACCATCTTTTGGCTCAGATTCCTGGAACTCATCAAACTACTCAAGGACATCTACTGTGGCATGACTAGTGCTTTCCATGCTTGGTGCTACGCCTACTCCTACTTGTGGTTTTGAATCCAAATCAATCCACCCCAAGTCATCATTTGCATCAGTATTATAATTAGGATCAAACTTTGATAGGTGAGTCTCCTCTACCCATTTTGAGGTTGGATTAATATCATCCAACACAATGGTATCTGTATCAGGTCTTTTGTGCCTTAACCCGAGGTTGTATTGCACGAAGATGAGATTGTTTAGTTGTTTTTGTTCCAAACAATTCCTCTTCTTTGTGTGAATTGCACAAAGATAAACCGATTACGCTCGCACTTGGAAGCATTTCAAGTTTGACATAGGACTTGAGTTGCAAGATTTTGCATTTCAAGTTTGACATAGGACTCGAGTTGCAAGATTATGCAAGTTTTGACATAGGATTCTAATTGACTCCCACCAATGTGTTGCAAAGACAAAGCTGGTTTATCAAATTAGATTGTGACTTTGGCTAAAAATTCAAGTTTTCAGTGTTTAAAGTTTTAAACAATTGAACTTAAAGAAATTTGGAACTATTTACTTGGTTGGTCCACATCTCTTGCAATCTTTACTAGTTTTTTTCCAAAGGTACTTGTGGCTCTAGTGAAATCATTGATCTTTCAATTTATTTCCAGTTGCTCACTCTCATCAAGGACCATGTGCTCAAGGTACTTGTACAATCCATCTTTGACCCCCCTACTTTGATATGCTCCTAATTGAGGTCTGTAATGATACCTTGGGTTCAAAAAATATGTAACTACATGTATAGGAGTTGATTGTTCTATATGTTATCAATGATCTCCTGGATAGGCCCATGCTTAGCTGCTCTATCATTGTATGTTGTCTTCATTTGGTCCTTTGCCTAATCTGTAGCCTCATGAATGTAACCCATGGACAATTTTTCCCCATTCACCAACCACAACACCTTAACATGGGGTTTGACAATTTTCACAACCTCTATTGCTTTTTTCTAAAATGAGTACTCAAAAACTTCATTTTTGTTGTCTTTTCCATCTTGTTTTCGGGCCAATTGAGATCCATGATTCCATTCCATTCATCACTCGAAAATGTCTTTTTCAAGTTTTGTGCTTGGGAAAGGAGAGATTGAAACACAAGGAAGTAGGTAGCAAATCTTGTGATGGTAGGGCTAACGAGTTTCTTTCTCTTGGTGTTTTTTGCCGTTAGTTTCAATACCCATGAGTGGTTATAAACAAATTTTGTAATGCTCTTGGTATGTCCTACAATGTTCTTGATCCAATCTCGTTTGACTATATCCTCAAGTATGGGATCTATGCAATGTGCAATACATGGGGTCCAGGATATGGTTTTGTAATATCTCTCTAACATCTTACTAGCAAGATCATAGTTAGAAACATTATTTGTGATGATCAACATTTGCCACTTCCACTGCCATAACAATATCACCCAAAAGATGAAATAACAAGTTTGCATCTTTCACCTTGTCAAATGCATGAACTAATTTCAAAAACATGGTTCCATATGGGAAAGAGAGAAGGAAATTTATTATAGTACAATTCCTTCCATCAATCCAACTATTTGACTTGATGGTACATCCCATTTGACCCATGAGTCTTTAAAACCCTTCAAGTATTCATCTATGGGCATCTTCTTTGTGCAAAAGAGTTCCCTTTAGGCAAAGTCACATGGTTCGGGTTTGAGTTTGAATTCGACAATGATGAAATGCGATTCGAATTTGAATTTACAGATGAAGTTTGTATAAGATTTGACATTAGGTTCGCCATATACATATTTCTAATTTTCCCAAATATTTAAACTATATATTTAATTGTGTGTGTGTCTATATATATGTGTGTGTGTATGTATGTGTAATGAAATTGATATAATCTTATGGCTAATGTTTTTAATGTATACATATATACAATAATATATATATTGACCCAATTTATTTAACATGTATAAATATATAATATGTTCAACTTTATAATTAATTATTTTAGATATAAATTATACAAACAACCCATGCAAAATTTTTAACCCGTGAATAGTGAAAAACATGTAAACATATAAACATGTATCTGATGAATAACCTTAGTGCTGTCTTTGATTAACCTTAGGGCTATGTTTGATGAAAATATGCTTGGGCGGGTATTCTGACAAGTTAATGCAAATGTGCTTTTTCCACCAAGGTTTAAAGAACCATTAGGGGTTGTGGCAAATAAATTGCCCAAGAGTAGCAGATATGTACTAAAGGAAATCCCTATATTGCATGCAGAGTCCTATAGATTACCCAGATGAGGCAATGTAGCTATTCTGACTTCTTGGCAGAAAAGTTCTCATACCATTTTGACTACACTACTAAGGTACTGTGGTAGAACCAAGGACCACATATGACTACCTTAGTGGCATTCTTACTCTATTTAAAAGAAAACTAGAAAAAGCCTTATATCAGACTCCTGGTATGCATATTCAAGCCAGATGAGGCAATGTAACTATGCTGACTTCTTGGTAGAAAAGTTCTCATACCATTTTGACTATACACTACTAAGGTACCGTGGTAGAACCAAGGACCACATATGACTACCTTAGTGGCATTGTTACTCTATTTAAAAGAAAACTAGAAAAATCCTTTTATCAGACTCCTAGTGTGCATACAGATCCAACAAAATGGCTCCCAGGCTTCATAGGCCCCAATGATCAAATCATTTGAAACATTGCCTACAAAATGCCCTAAAGTGTTTGAATCTTCAAGTTGTTACAAACGACGTATTTGTCAATAGGAATCTCAACAAAAGAATTCATTATCAATAGTGTCTGAACCTTGTGGTGAACACTCAGAACAAGTTTTCATTGGACTTTCCAAGGTGCAATGGTTGACATAGGTTTGTCCTTCTTCGAAAATTTCCCACGATCCTTTCTGGAGTAGCTTTTTTTCACTCCCAAAATTTTTTAGAATGGTTTGTACTTTGTAGTCTTAGTTGACCTAATCTTTTGTTTACTTGTGGACATTAATAAAATTGAATGGTTTGTACTTTGTAGTCTCATTGACCTACTTTGTTGTTCACTTGTGGACATTAGTAAAATCATCGTCTATTATCTTATCTTCGAGAGCTTCTCCACCTACTATAGTCTATAATACCCATTGATGGAATGAAGGGTACGATGGGTCCAATTGAACCCAAACCTTAAACTTTGTAAAGTTCTCACTTTGGTTTATAACACATCGGTTAGAACAAAATGTAGCTGTAGGAACTTAATGGCTATATAATCACTTTGACATCACAAGAACCAGATTGCACAACTAAAGAGAGGATGTAATATTTATTCTCGTTAATAGTAATTTAATGACTTGTCAATCATTATATATTTGCACCTCAGTGCTCTACTTTGGTTGTATAACTTGAATTCTACACATACGAATTCGCTAAGGATTGGCCAACCAACTATCTTTGCATAAGTGTTGGCTAACTCGATTCTCTTGATTGCCATCCTATTTATTCTAACTCGACATGAACTTCTATCTTCTACATCCCGACTCCTAATCTTCTGTAGTAGATATAATTGTTGACATTGTCACTTCATATTCCCTGAGTTCTTTAGATCTGCATTTGACATTTTGACTTCTTCTATGTCTGTTTATCTTCCCTAAATGCACTCATTCATGCACACTTGTTGTGCTACGCTTTCTTGTGCACTTCATATTGTTAGACGTGTTGTTGTACTCGTTATGTCCGTGATTTTCTCTCATGTGCTTGAACTATGCAATGTGCTTTCTACCTAATGCAGTTGTGCCTTTTCTGCTATCACACTTAATATCTTTAGCATACTCTCCTCCTTTGCACTTTCCTTCTACATAGACTTTGGAAGGATGATTCTTCACCATGAATTTCCAAGGGTTGGGATGCCAACATTACTTATGTGCAATATAGTTATATTCCTCCCTTGCAGACCATACTTGGCACTTCACCTTTTGAGGCTTGTCTCGGTTTCCTGCTTAAAAAGTCGTAGCCATATTGGGTTCAATATATGAGGCAACAACAATGAAGATGAGATAATATATTCCTCCCTTGCAGACCATACTTGGCACTTCATCTTTTGAGGCTTGTCTTGGTTTCCTGCTTAAACGAGTTCCCCTAGTGACTCCTAGCCTAAGTCACTAATTTGCAGGTTCTCACAGGTTGAGGGAGTCGACTATGATGAGACTTTTGCTCCAGTGGCTCGGTATTCCTCTATCAGGGCAGTGATATCGATTGCAGCAGAGATGGGTTGGAGGATCCACCAGATGGATGTGAAGACCGCATTTCTCAATGGTCTTCTGCAGGAGGAGGTGTATTTGGAGCAGCCACAGGGATTTGAGACACATGGGAGAGATTCACATGTTTGCAGGCTTAGGAAAGCCTTGTATGGTCTGAAACAAGCTCCCAGAGCTTGGTACTCCAGGATAGATGCGTATCTGATGTCGATGGGATTCCAGAAGAGTGAGGCTGATCCCAACCTATACTACATTGTGGTTGGTGGAGATCCGCTCATTCTTCTGCTATACGTTGATGATTTATTTATCACTGGAGATGAGCATCTTATTGCTCTGTGCAAGAGAGATCTTGTAGCTGAGTATGAGATGACAGATATTGGGCTGATGCATTACTATTTGGGGATGGAGGTATGGCAGGAGCCAGGACATATTTTCCTAGGACAGGGGAAGTATGCTGCAGAGATTCTGAAGACTTTTCGGATGGACGACTGCACGCCCATGTCTACATTCATGATCACCAACTTGAAGCAACTTCATGCTTCAGATGGTAAGTTGGTGGATCCCACATTATATCGTCGGCTCATCGGATCGTTGATGTATCTGGTCAACACCAGGCCAGACTTGTGCTTTGCAGTCAACACTCTTAGCCAGTTCATGGTGCAGCCTAGGAGTGTACACTAGAGTGCTGCAAAGCACATCTTGAGATACCTTGCAGGGACGGTGGATTATGGTCTGGACTACAGGGGTTCAGGTGGAGTTAGTTTGATTGGGTTCACAGATTCAGACTGGGCAGGTTGTGTGAGGGACCGGAAGAGCACTTCCGGTTGCTGTTTCAGCTTGGGCTCGGCAGCAGTGTCGTGGTTCAACAGGAAACAGAAGTCCGTTGCATTGAGTTCTGCTGAGGCTGAGTATATAGCAGCCAGTCAGGCGACTTGCGAAGCACTATGGCTTCGGAAGTTATTGGTAGATTTATTTGATCAGCAGCTGAGGCCTACCGTGATTTACTGCGACAATTAGAGTTGCATTCAGCTCTCTGAGAATCCAGTTTTTCATGACAGGTCAAAGCACATTGAGATCAGATACCACTTCATCCGGGACTATGTTCAGAGAGGAGCAGTTGAGCTACAGTACATATCCATTGATTAGCAGGTTGCAGATGTCCTAACGAAATCTTTGGGGAGGGGGAAGTTTGTTTTCTTTAGAGATAAGTTGGGAGTGGTGCGGAACTCCTTCCTCGGTGTTGTCCGCCAATATGCACACCAGCAGCGGAAATCTTTCGAAAGCTGTCTCTTCACTACAAGTGAGAGAGGTGTGGCCTTGGGGGCAAGCAATGAGCCAGGTACTGTCACCTGAATCCCAGCTCCTCCGTTTAGGCAAACTCCTAACGAAGCCAAGGGGTTAGTCCCTAAAAGAGAGTTTCACTAAGGCTCTAGTATTTATAGTGTTTTTAGGTGTTGTGATGCGGATGGGTGTTGTTTAGGAGTTTTTTGAATGAGAGACAATTATAAAACTTTAAATAGTAAGACAAGATAACGCAATCCACGTTGCAAACACAAGATGAAAGATACACTTGGGCAATAAGTCAATCACTTTTCACGAAATATAACCGATAACTCCAATGTAGATATTTAAACAAGCAAAATATGAGATAAAGGACCAGTGCCTTATGGAGTCAAGAATTAAATGTGAATTGTGAAAACTTGATGCAAGTGCTTGAATTGAAAGTTTGTGAGAACGTTATGCAACTTATCTTGGTAAATTCAAAGTTTTAATTGTCTTGATTATTAGGGCTAAAACCAAGGGTATTCAAAGAGTGTCCGGAAAGTAGTTTTAAGCAGCCCCTTTAAGAGACTTGTCGGGGCCTGTCTGGAATCACGGCGAGGCGCGCAATGCTAACCAGCCACCATGTCGCATATTGGGCGGTCCGGCGCCTCCCCTGAGAGCTGATTAAAATACTTTATGTCAACGCCGGTTCGTTGGTTATGGGGTGAAAGTTTTAATTAAGTTATCGATCATAAATTATCAAGTCTTCCACCTTTCTGAGTACTAGCCCAACCTTTTCAGGTTGGCAGAGCATACGAGTGTAGGACAGAAACCAAGATAAATTAATTAAAGGGTGTGTGAGTGGAAATTTTTTATTATTAGAAAGCCTTGTTCAACTCTCCAATAGAGAGCGCTCTTGACTCGGTCTTATGACCACAGTTCAAGAGACTTGCTAGATTAACAATGCTTAATGCAGGGAAATGCAAGAACTAAAATGCCCTCCGATAGAGGGTGCTCTTGACTTGGATTTGGCCAAGTTCAAGAGACTTTGGTTTATTTTATGAAGCAGAAAGAAAGTAGTAGCAGTATATCTTAACTTGAAGCAGATTTTAAGCAATAATATTGACCACAAGATATGAATTACTGCTAACAATAATGCTTGCAAGATAAACAAATCTAGTGTTCTACCACAGAAAATTTAATCTACTAGGTGGGATTGATCCCCGAGACAGGATCAACCGCTAGAACCGCCTGCACTTGAGAACCTCCAGCTAGTTGAAAGCTCTACCAAGGAAACCGACGGGGATGGAAGAGTAACCACAAATTATGTGGTCCTGCCCTTGAGACGAAGTCTCAAGGATACAACTTTCGGCTGAGGGCTTTGGAAGAGAAACAAGATAAAAATAAACGAGAAATAAAGCTAACTACCCAAGAATCTCTTTCAGGTTCAAGACCCTACTCGGGAAAGCATGGGGGTAAGTGAATATGGAAGATAAAAAACCAAATGAATTGATGAAATAGAGACTAATCTAAGAGCATGGAAACATAAACTAAGTTAAACCAAACCACAAAACCCAACACTCTTCCCCAAATGGAGAAGAAGACCCAAAAAGTGGAGACACCCTCCACTTGAAACTTTTTATTAAGCAGTTACAAATGCCTTGGGTTTCTAACCCTTTGAAGGACTTTGAAAAATAAAATAGAGGAAAGCTAAGAAGCTCTTAAAAGCTTTTACAAAGGATAATGGTTTTGATTTGTTTGGTTTAAGATCCTCCTCTTGCTTTCATTGTTCTTTTTGGCTTTTGCAATTTGACCTTCTCTTCACTTTGGTTAACCTCTCCTCCTTTTAAATTTCAAAATTTCTTCTTGAGCTTGCTCATATCACACCTACAACACAAGTGAAAGTGAAACTACAAGCACCCTTTAGTGTTAGTCAAATCCAACGAAAAATGAAACTAAACTAAGTCTAGATTTGAAAAATAGGTTCTGAAATGTAAAAGCATGAGATTTTGTATTTAACTTTTTCAATTTTGACAAAACGGACCAGCAAGCTAAAGTGCTTCGAAAAATGATGGGAATGAAGTTAAAACCACAAAATTTTAAGCTATTCTATATGCAAACTTTTATATCTTTGAAATGAAACCATAAAACTAGGAAAGATGACTCAAAATGCAAGCCTAAACTCAATGAGATGGGACTACAATGTAATTGAAACTATAAAATGAGATGCAAGTAAGACTAACTATGCAAATGCAAGTATGAGGATCTAAAAAACTAGAAATGCGTAGAGACTAACACTAAAATTTAACAAGCTTATGCAAAAAGGGAAATGCTAACGTTTTAACAATTTTGTGTGTTTATGGTGGGTTTTAGGGACACTCAAGGATGGACGAAAGGAGGGATCCTAAAGCAACAAGTGAGGAGAGACGAGAGGTAGGAAGGCTATCAAAATAAAGTGGACGAGAGCAAGGGAAGGAAAGTAAGACAAGAGGGAATAAGGGCTTAAAGGAGGAGGACGAAACTAGGGCAAGAGGAGAGTGAAAAGAGTAGGACAAAAAGGGATAGGGTAGAAACCAAAAAGGAAGAGGAGGGGGGCACTAAATGGCTAAGACGAGAAGAATAAGGTGGCTAAAGGGGTTGGACGAATGGAGAGAGACTAAGGTGGAGACTTCAAAGTGAAGGTGAGGGGAGAGCTAGAGGAAGGAAGCTCGAATCTAAGGTAACCAAGTTTTTTAAAAGTAGATTTTTTGAAACTTTGATGGGTAAGGAAGAGAGCTCCTTATAGCTTGGTTTTGGAGAAGAGACAAAGGAACTTGAGGATCCTGCAAAACAAAGGATATTAGTGGGAAAATTTCTTGCTTGTGAAGTCAAGCTAGATGCAACCTAGCTCACACTTGTCTTCACCTTTGACAATACCTGAAAAACCCCAACACACTCAAACATACAAGTGAAATCAAATGCTAGTATGTTAGATAACCAAGACTAAATCAACATTGGTATAACCGAATACTTCTTGCTCATTTAAATCTTTGGAAAACATCACACACATAATCAACTTGAATATAACAAATGACTATTCTCATGGACTAAAAATAGCCTTCTAGAGCTAGCAATATTGAAAGAACACTTGCATAAATAAGAGGAAGGTTATATGAAGATATCACCTCAACGCATTGGACACATTCACCACAAAATTTGAAAACACATGGACCTCCAAAGTCTTGATCTTTATTCCAATATGAGCATAAAAGTATTACAATTCTCGGCAGAGTTTTCTTGCATCCAAAAATCCATGAGATAAAAGCCCAAATGGGCCTCTCTTTATAGTAAAACATACCAGCTAACCCTAGGTCGAATTGGCAATGGGTATTCCAATCAATCAAAGGCTTGGAGAGGTAGACAAAGGCCAAAGTCAAGCTCTTGGTTGGTAGGATTCGGCAATGTGGCAAGGCTCGACTTTGAGGTAGGTGGAGATGAAAGCCTCAACGAATCAACACACTCCAACAAGGATGTATGCGAGCTAAGGTAGGAAAGGCGTGAGGATGTGGAGGGGTTGACGTGAGCTAAAGTAGATTGACGTGAAGGTTGAGGATAGTGCGAGTTACTTGGTAAGGCAACAAATGGCATGTGGTAGGTAATAACTCGAATTGGAATGGCATGGGATGTATCACAACCAATTAACACACTCCAACAAGGCTAGATGCAAGCTTGGTGAGGATTAACGTGAGGATCATGGAGATATGCGTGAGTCTTGATATTAATGCCAACTCTAGCTCGTAGGTGCTAATTCATGTGATGTGGCCTTGAAATTAGGAGTGCGCCCACCATATTACAAATGCAATCTCAACCAACCATTAATTAAATGACAAATCCTCAACTCGTGAGAGCTAGCCGTACGGCCAAACCATGCTCACGTCACTCATTCCATGTCATTCGTATATCCTAACTTTGATATGATATAACATGTGATTTGTCTTTAATATGGTCGTACACCATATTAGAATTCACTTTAACCTTTAAAAAATCATTTTTTAATGCTTTTGGACTTATTTGATTTTTTGTCACTTAGTGAATTTTGTCATTTTTTAGCCAAAATGATGCATTTTTAGCCAAAACTGCTCCTGGGGTGATGTAACTGCCCGGAAACTAAAGAATGAAGGTGCCAAGGTGAAGAGGATGCTCTGAGCGTCAAAACGAGCCTCCCCACGCCTAATTCCGCCTCCGGATGAGGTTTTTATCACTTCTTGAAAGTTTTTAATTAAACCATTAAAAAAAATGGTCTAATTTATGAAAAAATTATTTTTTGCTGGAATCAAACGAAACTCCTAGGGGACCTAGTGCATGTTCATACGACTCAATCGATGTGACTAACACGTAAAAAATCCTAGACACAATACTCTAATAACCACCTTAGGTTTTGACCACCATGGAAAATACTCCAGCTTTGGAGGTTTGAGTGAAAAACTCGGGGATTATACGCCACTGATGAGTAGCGCATAATTCCTAAGGAAAAAACACTCTAGAGTATCCCCCAAATGGCTAAACCTACGGATAGCCGAGTCTTTTATAAAAGGACCCCGTTTAGACCAACATTTTACAAATTCCCCATGGGGGTATGAACATGCAGTTATTACAAAAGGGACAAAATTGCCCTGAAATTGACTTCTGAACTTCTGAATGCTGATGATGAACATGAATCATGTTCGATAAACTGGCGGCTCATCGGAAGTTCAACTATTTGTACAAAATAGGTGATAACACTCGGTAAGAGGGAGTGTTAGTTTTGTACCTTGGACGAGTTCCCCTAGTGACTCCTAGCCTAAGTCACTAAAGAGGGGGAAGTGGGACCCTCACATTAATTAATCAATTAATGAGACTTTAAAGTCACTTTTGTCCTAAGTCATAAAGTGAGTGAGTAATTATTAATTAAGTGATTTAATTAATGAGATTTTACTCACATCTAATCTCAGCCATTGATTAGATTTAATCTACACCATTGGTTTAAGATTCCTTTTAGGGATGGATAAAAGGGAGGGAGGCAGAATACCTAATTTTTTTATTGAGGTGAATGAATGAAGAGGAGAGTGAGCACGAGAAGGAGGAGGTCGAGACAGAGAAAGGACACCTGCGTGACTGAAATTCCAGGGCACGAGTTTCTAGGTGGGCGCTCCAGTATTCAGCTCTGAGTTCAAGGCCTGCCTTTAAGGCATTTATTATCAGCACTGTAAATGATAGTAGCTGTTATCTTCAGTGATAAACCCGTGATCTATTCGTACAGTACTCTTTCCATAGCACGCAGTCAGAGGGAGATATTGGCTCTGAATTCGAGGGAGCTTCACACAGTGATGCTCAGACCTTGAGAATGCATTCCCAGCCACAAACTCTGAGGTATGCTGTATGCATTTGGAGGATGTATTTGCTGCACGCATTTCTGGAAATGACTGGCACCTCACAGCAGTCATTTCTGATAGGTGTTTGAAGATTGATACAGCACAGATTTAGAGCAACAGTCAGCACATTGTTTTGAGTGTGTTCAGCACAAAATTCGAGGAGGATACAGCATCATCAATTGCACAGAAACCTAGAAGGATCTGCACTCATTTCCAGGCAGCAGTTGGGCACTGAAATCGAGGCAGACTGGGGTGCAGTTAATGGAGATAAGTTGTATTTGTTTTTTGTACTGCTGTAGCATTACCTTGCTGATGGAATAATAAATCTCTCTCTCTCACTCAACTGGTTTTCCCCGTGGGGGTTTTTCCAGGGCTCGATTTGGCCAAAAATCTTTGTGTCAAATTTATGTGTGAATGATTGTGAATTAATTTGCAGCCTGTAAATTTCCTTTAAATTGTGTGTTTTCTGTTTAAGCATTTGTGCATTAAGTAACCTACAGCCAATGCAAAACCGGCTGTAGGTGAAAACCACCAAAACTTGGCATTAAACCAGCTGGCAGTTGAAGGCAGAAAATCTACAGTCCGTGATTTTCTCTCATGTTCTTGAACTATGCAATGTGCTTTCTACCTAATGCAGTTGTGCCTTTTCTGCTATCACACTTAATATCTTTAGCATACTCTCCTCCTTTGCACTTTCCTTCTACATAGACTTTGGAAGGATGCTTCTTCACCATGAATTTCCAAGGGTTGGGATGCCAACATTACTTATGTGCAATATAGTTATATTCCTCCCTTGCAGACCCTACTTGGCACTTCACCTTTTGAGGCTTGTCTCAGTTTCCTGCTTAAAAAGTCGTAGCCATATTGGGTTCAATATATGAGGCAACAACAATGAAGATGAGATAATATATTCCTCCCTTGCAGACCATACTTGGCACTTCATCTTTTGAGGCTTGTCTTGGTTTCCTGCTTAAAAAGTCGTAGCCATATTGGGTTCAATATATGAGGCAACAACAATGAAGATGAGATAATATATGATAATTTAATTAATGTCTGACAAATGACCATAAAATTAGGTCAATGGGACTAAAAGATACATCTAGTGTGAATACAATGTGGGAGTGCAAAAGTAACTTCTAGGTAATGTTGAAAGTACATTTTTACTTCCTAACTAAAACCAAATTTCTTTTACTGCTGCCAAACTTGTGAGTGTTTTTATCCATGTCATTTGAGTTCTACAATTAAGCTTGCTGGGTGCGGTTCAGCTGCACCAGTTTTTGACAGCCGCAATAGGGATCAACTTCCCTCCTTGAAGCACTTTCCATTAATTCTCTAGAGAAAAAACATTGGAGCTTAGCTTTCCTTGAAGCACTTTCATATCACTTGTCATGTGATATGACCTCTCTATATGTTGTGTTGGAGCTTCTGGAAAAACATTGGGTAGTAGTTTTGAATGCCAACGTTTCCGGTGAACACTTCCCCTGATGATGTGTGAAGTGTTCACCTGACACGTTGGCGTTCAAAACTTGTACACTTTTTTTCCAGAAGCTCCAACACAATGTCATCTCACTGTGAAAACCTCCAGGCTGAAACTCTCTATTTGTTCCGAGGGAATCAAGTCCACTTGTCTTTTTATTTATATTTCATCACCACTTTGGGTTTATACTGAATGACTATAGAATGGTCACTATAGGGAATATTCCTACATGCATTCTAATACATCCTTTCCTAATAGAACCTTCCCCTTGAGTTCCTGTTTTACAAAATTGGGTGGCTATCTGTAAAGTCATCTAGTACAACATAATGGCAACAGTACATACATCATAACATCCAGACTTGGTAATTACATTATGGTAACTTTGGTTGCAGTTAAGTTCTAGTGCATGGAATTATGGGCAATGTGCCTATATACTGGTCTCAGCCTTATCCAGTTTGGGAGATTTGACAGTGAAATCATGACTCATTTCTCTTTTTGTTTGTTTTTGCTACTACACACCATGTTACATCTTGTTGTCATGAACACTGTGACTTGTAACCAGAATAGTACATGGAAGGATTTGATGTATGCAAGTGCACTCACGATTCAACTATTGATTAAGCAAACTACATTGTCTGGACTCTGTAGGTGTTAAGATAATCTTCTGGGATATGCGGCAACACTTTCTTCATGGTTTGTATAAAGGCAGCGTCTCTCAAGCTCGAGTGGAAACTGTCATTCGTGATCTTGATTCAGTAAGGCAATAGTGTAGTTCTCTCTGTTGTTTGAAAGTTGCTCATACACGTGCACACACTTTGTTGTTGATATTGGTAAAAATTAATTGCTGCTCAGAGATATTTTATTGATGGCTTTTACATGACCTTTGATATGGGCTCCACTGCAGGTACTTGGACTAATCTGCGATGTTATTGTGCATCCTCTTAGAGACCGAGTTGTGATAGCACTTCTTCAAGCCTCAATGGTTTGTAAATACATTTTATTTCAGGCTGTGTTAAGTTTCCCAGACAGAATTCCATGCATGCACATGATTGTGCTGCAAGCCATGCTAATAACTGCTTGTCAAAAGTTAACTCAATACAGTTGTCATGGCAGGATGGTTTTGTCCGGGTATTACTGGATGGGGGTCCTTCTCGTGTCTTTTCTCAAGAGGATTCAAGAATGCTAGATGAAGATTTACTGTTGCTAAAGGTATGCTAGATTTTGACTTTGTGATACATAAACAGAAGAATATAATAGATATTAGGGATGGCAAATGGGGTCAGAAATATTGAAGGGGAAGTTATTGTGGGATTTTAGGTGTATTAACCAAGGTCATACACAGAAGGAATTGGTCAGTCTTCTATAGTCTGTATTCATTCACACGGTTTTCAGTGTCTTTTTACTATATTTTCTGTCCATACAAATAGAAGGGAAGGAGGCCTCAATGTTGAATGACACTAAGAATGAACACATACACAAATGGGTGCACAGAAGTGCATGGAGGTTATGCATTGTTCAAGTGCTGTGTAGATGCGCTCCCTTTGGCTATCAATATCATCCATGCATACCTGCTTTATGCAGGAAACCTGGTTTTGAGATGATCTTGATTTCTTCTATGAATTTTTCTTCATTCTCCTTGCTGACAATGATGGACTTTTGAGCTGCTGTTTTTCTAGTGCACCTTTCAACGAGTTAGGTTCTATTAGCAATAGGCCATTGTTTAACGACAATTTTTCATTACACTTGTGGATTGATAGGTTTTAAATCTTTTCTAAACCGTCACTTAAGATCATGGGATTGTCTACTAGATTGTTGCGATGAGATGTGGGTGTGGGTATGGGTACACCATTTTTTAGATATAGGTATGGGGAGACGCTGGGGTATGGGTCATTGCGCCAAATATTATGGGTCATTGGATAATTGTATCAACTTTACCGTATCATATCCATACTATGTTGAATATTCACCGAATTTCGAGTTACATGCGAATTCTCGTATAAAGACTCCCAATATGACCGAATATTTCTACTATGGTATGGGTAGATCTAGGTAGGTAGTGTAGCTTGGAAGGATCCTCTGCAATAGATCCATCTGTTCCATGAAAACCAATAGCCGTTTCAGCAGCCTTCTTCTTCTTCAGGAAGTTGAAGAAGAGTTTGGAGCCTTCATCCCAACCTGAATCCACTAAAAACAAAACAGATTCAGGCACCCCTAACATTGTATCACTCCCCATTCAAATAACCATCTTTGACTTCAAAAGGTTTCTAGTGGTGATTGGGACAAGTTGGATATACAATTCTCAAAGGATGAGTTTTTTGCTGCTCTTACTTCCATGTAGAATGGCAAGTCATTGGGTATGGAGTTGCTTCATTGTGAATTTTACAAGGCCATGGGGGACACTATTGGAGATGACCTTTGTTGTTTAGCATTTGAAGTATTTTGTTTGGATAGACTTTTAGAATTTCTCAATAAGGCTTGATGAAACTTATTTCCATGATTGTAGCCAGAGATACCATTGGGTGTTGGTGGTGTCTCACCTAAGAGACTGACCAGTAGTTCCTTTTTTTGAAAATCGACTTTGACAAAGCTTATGATCAAGCAGATTGGTCCATCATTTCAAAGATTATGACCTGTCTAGGTTTCCTCGTGACATTTCTGCATCGGTGCATTTGCCAAGGGTGCCCCTTGGCTCCATATTTGTATGTTTTGACAGTGTATGCTTTGGGTTATTTGTTAGAGTTTGTTCGTATCCAGGGGTAGGCATGGGGTGTTCTTCTCTTGAATGGTTTAGAGATGGTTAATAATTGTTTTGCATATGAATATTTTGTAACTTTTAATGATAGAAATGTAAATACTCTCTTTGACACTTTCTATCAAACACTTGACAAACTGAGATTTAAATTTTAATGTAATGACAAACTGTGATTAAAAGATAAATACTGAGCCAAGTAAGTCACTGAAAATGCACTCCAGAAAGATTGTAAAAGAACAAGTAGGTCTGTTCCAGAACTGAAAAGACGATAAAATTTTGAGAGATCTTCTCTTTATTAAACTGGAGCAAAGCTGAACTTTCTTGCTCAATACAGAAAATTATTACTTCAAATCAGCAAACCCAGAAAGTAAAAAATAAATTTATCTCTGCTCTTTCTCAGAAACTGTGCCAGCAGAATTAAATTTTCAGACTATCCACATGTGTGACATCATTCTGCAGTTTAGAAATTCGTGCCAATCTACAGTAATCAGACAGAAATTACCAGCAAACAAACTGAACAGAATACCTCGGGATTTGTGCCTGAAAAGTACAATACGGTCAGAAGATAACTGTATCGATTGTACAGTACGGACAACAGATAACTGTATGGATTTGCAGCAGGTGAAACCCTCGAAATTCGTGTCCTATCTCCACTGTATGCTTCTGTAATTTAATGCACTGTACAGATGACAGAATCAGACTTGTACGGAACTTGAAAATGTCTTGGGAACTGTGCACTTTTAGTTTGATGAAGTAAATGCTCTTCCTCTTCAGAAAACTCGACCTCTCACTTTCTCTCTTTGTCTCTTGTGTGTTATGGCTCTCTTCCCTAGGTTCATTAAATAGGTGACTTTCTTTTTTTGAAACCCTAACTGATTCAAACTACTTTTTGAATGGATGAGATCACTTATGATCTAAAGGTTTACATTAAAAGCACATCATTTAATGCACAAATACCTTTTAATAAAGTTACTTTACTTTTAAAACATAAAGTCACTTTTTATATTTTAAAAGTACATCTCCTAAGGAAAAATAACTTATGTCCCCACCATGTAAAATACAAAAACATGAAGGGACCTAACTCATTACAATATTTCAACACTCCCTCTTAATGAGGTCGGTCCCAACACAATCTTCTTTACCACTGTCAAGAGCTTCAACTAACTATGGAAGCTGATGTCGGAACACAACTTGAAATTCTGGACCATGCTCATCTTCTCCACGTTGGTTGAGTCTTCCACCAGTGCATCTCTCCTCATTTTAAGGTACCACTGATGCATCTTCTTCATTCTCAGACTCTGACTCGGATAGCCACCCGCCTGAACTTGGAAGCATCACCTCTCCATGCAGAAAGTAAAATTTGTCTTTTCTATTCCCAAGTATAATAGTATTGTAAGAGTTTTTTGTCCGGTAGAAGAACACATTTCCTCTCTTAATGAAGACTACATATCTATCATCCTCCAAGGATGATATGGAAAGTCTACTGACTTTCATGCTTAGAACGAACAACACTCCGTCTACTTCAAAAATGTTGATGTATATGTAACTTCGGAATGTATTTCATATATGTATATTGTACTCCTATAGAGATGATATTATTCCTCTATATGGAAGTGTTTGTATTCCTATAGAGATGTTATTATTTCTCTATACGGAAGTGTCATCATTTATATTGTAAGTGTCATAGCTTATACTTGATGGGTTATTAGACCACCTTGTTGGGGTCGGCCCTGTATAAGTCACGTGGGTCGAAAGATTATTAGACCATCCTATTGGGGGTCGGCCATGTGGGTCAAAGGGTTATTAGACCACCCTATTGGGTGTCGGCCCAGTCAGCATTATGTTATGTGGTTAAGTTAAGGTCGACCTAGTAAAGGTTATTAGGCAAGTCAAGTCAAGTATAAATAGAGTGCGGGAGGCACTCTATTTCATCATTCTATTCTCACGCACACACTCTTTGGAGAGTGGCGCACTTGTGGAGGACGAGAAGCTGCTGCTAGGAGATGTCTATCTCTTATGCTTGGGCTCTATCTATCTCTGAGGAAGTTATTGGGGTTTTTCACCTTTATGGTTTTCCCCAAGTAAACTCTGTGTCTCTTGTGTGCTTGCATTATTGTGTCCATGATTGATATGCTGTAGATATGCTGTACATGTTGTTCTCTCAGTTAAGATCCTACATCAGATTGAAGTAAATTCTGAAAAATTAACATGGTATCAGAGCTAGCCTGAAAGAAGGCATGGTATGGCATGTATGACACTTGTTGCACTTGCGAAGCTAGGGCTTGATATAGCAAAAACCAGTCATCGTAGCACTTTCGCTATAAATAAATTTCGGCGAGGTTTCAGGGTTTGAAAATCGTACAGGTCGAAGCTAAGATCCTCATGTACCTTGTGTCCAAAGGACAACTTCTAATTCGTTGTACTTTGTGTTTTATGATCTGTACAATCTAGGGTTTTTGCCTCTTCCAGATTTGAGTCATAAATAGGTGACCTAGGCAAAAAGGTCATAACTTGGGCTAGGAAGCTCCAAATGAAATTTCGTAAAAAGTGACAGGTAGTGCACAGACTATACTTTCGCAGGTAACTTTTTCAGAGGCCAAAATTGAACCAGTGACATGTGGAACGCCGTACAAGTTCGCTCTCTTGTTTTATCCCATAAACAGGTCAAGTTGCGACACTTGGCATAACTCTCTCTCAGAGAATCCATTTGAGGTCAGAACTGTGGGGTTGGAAAGATGATAGGTCAGGCTATCACAGGAAAATTTTTCAGACCTTGTGGATCAAAAAGTTTGGAGTTACACCAGAAACAATCAGGTACATATTTCTGTCAAAACATAATTATTTTTGAGCACCTTCATTCATGGCTTCCGGAATTTAGGGTTTCGGAGAAAGTTGGAATTTTTGTAATCGGAGACTACAGCTAGATGCTACTCATCAAAATAGAAATTTAGAGACCAAGATCAGAATTTTTGGTTGGGCAGAAGGCCGGGCTTGATCAGACCCTAGTTCGGGACTTTGATCGGAAAAGTGGAAAATTAGGGCTTCTGCAAAAATGGGAATTTTTGAAATCTGCGACCACGGCTGGAAGCTCCTCAGAAAACTAGAAGCTTAGAGCTTTGGATCGAACCTTTTGATTGAGCAGAAGGGTGGGCTTTATCAAACCCTAGTTCGAGGTCATGTCTAGTGAATCCAGAAGTTTCAAAGGCAAATTTGAGGGGTGAAACTTTGCAGTTTTCAAATTCTGAGTATACCAGCTTGATCAACTCATCAAGGCGCATATTTCTATCCTTTCGGAAGTTTAAAATTCAAAGTTTGAATTTTTAGGGTTTCTCTGACAAACCCTAATCTAGCTCCAGATCCAGTTCCTGCAAATCAAGTGGATTGGGTTAATCCTAGAAGAGAATGGATTGGTCACCTGCATAAGTGAAGAAGTTCCTGTTTCAGAGGGAGATGAGGCTAAGGCCTTACATAAGAAGATTACAAGCAATCTCGACAGGTATGACTCATCTAGGTATGTTTTGAGATTTGTTCATGATTAAGTTTATGGTATGTTTGTCTTCATGTTATTACGGTTAGTACAATCTTGATTAAATTTAGACTTGTCGTATCACCTTAATAAAATTATGAATGCATGATAGAAGATATTAATTAGGGTGTTGACACTTATGATTGTACTAATGCATTATGGTGTTGTATGAGGTTTATGTTGTTCGCTAACATGAAAGGTACACCAAGAAAGACATATCATGTTCTAGTTCAAGAACATATGATCATGATGACATGAGGACAAAGATTCATCCATTGTCATGGATCACGTAGAAGATCTATTTGCGAGGTATGTATAACTTGGTTTTATAATGGTTAACCTATGAGATATGTAGGTTACTAGCACAAGTCATTGAAGAGAATAAGAAGACATCATGTGGGTATGTTAGACATAACTAGCTAACATACCAATCTAGGTATGCTTTTCCTATATCAAGTTAGAATCCTACCTTGTGTTACGATCTCTTATATAAGTATACTTGGTATGATTGGTTATGTTTATTCATAAAGTTAGAAATGTAAGTAATCAAGGGTTTACGCATTTTATGTCTCTTATCTTGATTGATGATTTAACTAACCAGAAGAGTCCTATGATCAAATAAGAATATGCATGAGTAAAAGAAGACTTCCTTGAAACCTTGAATACTAATGTTTATTATCTGTGTTTGAAATGATCATGACTATACATGTTTAAGATTATTGTGTTTTGATAGTATTAAGATTATACTAATGAATGTGTGATTATGTATGAGACCTCGAGGATAACACAATGATGATACTAATAAGCATGCATAGTGATGGATATAAGTTCAAGGACAGGTAATCCAGGAAGCAAAGATCAAGAGGGAGCACACTCCAGTTGTTTCCTGCAAGGAAGCAAAGATCAAGAAGGAGCACATTTCAGTAGTTTCTGCAAGGATGCAGATATTCAGAGGGAGTTGACCACTTCTCACAATCCACATTAGAATGGAGTTGCAGAAAAGAAGCAAAGACTGAGAGGGAGTCAACCCAACAAATAAACAAAGATAAGTATTTGAATTATCATTCATTGCATATTTTATTGTTTAAATAATACTGTTCAATAATGTATATACTCATGTTCCTAGAATTAGGTTGTGTATTATGCATAGTTGCATTGATGAACAATATACTACTAATATACATGGGTAAGTGGCCTATGGCACTATACAACATTCCATTGCTACTTATCTAGAATGAAACCTCTTTGCTGACATGTTGGGAGTTGTGCACACTCTTAACAATGTTCTGGTAGAGATTGGAAGGCATCTAGAACGTTACGAGATATGGATAAATGTTGTATTGAAACATTGGCTAAGATAATTGCATGACTGTATGACATATTTCTTTATGTGTAAGAATTTGTTCTGAAAAACTATGAGATGTTTTCTAATCATGCAATTTAACTTGTTGTGTAGGAAAGATCATATACCATCACCTACAAAAGAAGGACTACAACATTTGTTCAGCAACAAAGTTATCTATTGAAAATATTGAAGATATTGAAGTTCCCAGGATCTGGGAAGAATGCCATGATCGAGAAGTACCAGTCGATCATGAAGATGTTTGGGATGCAGTCCCAAGACCTGAAGGGGACTCTGTAGTGACTTCCAAGAGGATCTACAAGATCAAACATGCTGCAGGTGGTAGCATAGAGACTTTTGCTCCTGTAGCCAGATACACTTCCATTAGATCCGTACTTGCTCTGGCTGCAGTGATGAAATGGAAGATACACCAGATGGATTTCAAGACAGCTTTCTTGAATGGTGTAGTTGAAGAAGAAGTGTGTGTGGAGCAGCCACTTGGTTCTGAGACACATGACAGGGAGTCATATACGTGCAGAACTTGGTATGGTAGGATTGACAGCTTTCTATCCAGTTTGGGCTTTACCAAGAGTAAAGCGGATTCCAACCTTTACTACAAGGTTGGGGAAGGCAATCCAGTGATACTACTTTTGTATATGGATGACCTGTTTATTATAGGTGAAGATAGATTGATTGTCGACACGCAGTAGAAGCTTGCTACCGAGTTTGAGATGAAGAACTTGTGGATGATACACTATTTTCTAGGTATGGAGGTGTGGCAGAGTGCAGATGAAATCTTCCTTGGACAAGGGAAGTATGCAATAGAGATCCTGAAGAGGTTCGGGATGATGGACTGCAAGGCCATGGCCACACCTGTGGCATCAAACCTGAAGCTTCTGTGTGATGCTTCATCTGAGCCGGTTGATATCACTATGTATCGTCAAATGATTGGGTCCTTGATGTACCTGACGAACACGAGACCAGATATTTGCTTTGCGGTGAACACATTGAGCCAGTTCCTGACAGATCCGAGGAGTGTTCACCTGGTTGCTGTAAAGCATATTCTGAGGTACCTGAAGGGTACAGTTGATTATGGGCTCAAGTATGATGCGAATCAAAAGTTTAACCTACAGAGTTATGTTGATTCAAATTGGGTAGGCAGTGCTGCAGATAGGAAGAGCACTTTTGGGTGCTGCTTCAGTATGGGATCAGGTGTGATCTCTTGGTTTAGCAGGAAGCAGTCCTATGTAGCACTGAGTATAGGCGAAGCAGAGTATGTTGCAGCCTGTTTGGTTAGTTGTGAGGCAGTATGGCTTTAGAATCTACTGTCTGAGTTATTTGATCTACTGCTGAAGGCTACTGGTATTTTTTGTGACAACCAGAGTTGTGTGAAGCTGTCTGAGAACCCGGTGTTCCACGACAGGTCGAAACACATAGAGATCAAATATCACTATATCAGGGATATGGTGCATAGAGGAGCAGTGAAGCTCCTGTATGTTGCGATGGATGAGCAGATTGCAGATGTATTGACGAAGCCATTAGCCAGAGTGAAGTTTGAGTACTTCAGAGAGAGGCTTGGTGTTCTTCAGATCGACGACACTTCGAGGAAGAAGTGATGGAGACATTTGTTGTAGCCATTCCTAGCATGGTGGAAGGGGGATCCTTCACATGGCTGTGGATGTAAGCGCTAGATGATGAACATCAGGACGATACTCCAGTTACTGCTCTATATATGCATCAGGATGATGTTGGATATGATTAGTTGGATCATTTATATGTATATGTATGTACGCATCATGTTGGATGCTGGATATGATCAGTTGGATCATTTATATGTATTTGTATATGCATCATGTTGGATGCTTGGACCATGTATCTGTATATGTATCAGGTGGATACTGTGTATGATCAGGTAGATCATGTATGTTGATATATATCGGGTGGATACATTGTGTGGATCATGTATCTATGTATGTATCAGGTGGATTCATTGTATGATGAGGTGGATCATGTATGGTGATATGTATCAGGTAGATGCATTGTATGATCAGGATGATCATGGATGACGAGCTTCAGGATGTTGCTCCAGATGACTTGCATCAGGACGATGCAGTGATGATGATCATGTGTACATTAGGATGATGTATGGTGAGTATCAGGTTGATACTCTATGGCCATGGATAGGTTGTGCAAAGGAAATCCTAGATTTGTTCTAGGTCACATCCAGTATGAAAAAGGACTAGCACTGTGTATCACATGTAAGACCTAGCAGATTTGATAGGTTGGGCTGTGTGCCCATAATAAGTCCTGGGATGCTCTTTCGAGGGTTTGTAGTAGAGGTCACATGTAATCAGTCCTGGAGATCTTGTCGGTTGTGCATAGGCACATAAATGTTCCTGGGATGCTCTTTAGAGTTCTTGCCGATCGTGCTATGCACATAAACGTTCCTGGGACACTCTTTTAAGGTTTTGTGACAGTCACATGTAATAAGTCCTGGAGATCTGGACAAGATGAAAAAGGCCTCAGATGCTCTTTAGGGTTCTTTTGTGACACACGTAATAAGTCTTGAGGATTCCATAGTATGGCCAGTGATGATGAAGACCTGTAGGTGGTGGGCCTACATCCAGTATGAAAAAGGACTGGCTTTGTAGAACTTCCTATGACGAGTAGATTTAGAGATTGATTGAGATAGCAGCAGCAGTGACGATGACGATGACTCGATGACGATTATCCAGTGACGATGATCTAGAGAAGAAGACTTGTGCTAGAAGACCTGTGTCGAGAAATACCTTCCTAGTTAAGAGGGAGTGTTGATGTATATGTAACTTTGGAATGTATTTCATATATGTATATTGTACTCCTATAGAGATGGTATTATTCCTCTATACATAAGTGTTTGTATTCCTATAGAGATGTTATTATTCCTCTATACGGAAGTGTCGTCATTTATATTGTAAGTGTCATAACTTATACTTGATGGGTTATTAGACCACCTTGTTGGGGTTGGCCCTGTATAAGTCATGTGGGTCGAAGGGTTATTAGACCACCCTATTGGGGGTTGGCCATGTGGGTCAAAGGGTTATTAGACCACCCTATTAGGTGTCGGCCTAGTCAGCATTATGTTATGTGGTTAAATTAAGGCCGACCTAGTAAAAGTTATTAGGCAAGACAAGTCAAGTATAAATAGAGTGCGGGAGGCAATCTATTTCATCATTCTATTTTCACACACACACTCTTTGGAGAGTGGCGCACTTGTGGAGGAGGAGAAGCTGCTGCTAGGAGATGTCTATCTCTTATGCTTGGTTTGTATCATTGCTCTATCTATCTATGAGGAAGTTATTAGGGTTTTTTACCTTTATGGTTTTCCCCAAGTAAACTCTGTGTCTCTTGTGTGCTTGCATTATTGTGTCCATGATTCATATGCTGTAGATATGCTGTACATGTTGTTCTCTCAGTTAAGATCCTAGATCAGATTGAAGTAAATTCTGAAAAATTAACAAAGAACTTCACCAAACCTGAGTTGGAATTTTACAGTTCCAACTCCTCTGATTTCCGCTCGAGTGCTCCCAATACCTGTTCCAATAAAACGTCCTTTGGCTATTTCTTCAATCTTCTGAAAATATCCATACTTCCCTGTCATGTGGCTTGTTGATCCACTATTACAAACCCACATGTCATGAAAATCTAAAGTGCTTCCTATACTAGTTTGAACAGAAACTAAAGAGAACTCACTTTCAAATTGAGAAGCAAAATCTCCCATCTCTGCTGATGGTGCTCCTTCTTTATCTTCATTCCCTTTCCTTTTTGGACACTGGCTAGCATAATGACCAAATTTATTGCAACAGAAGCAACGTACCTTGCTGAGATCTTTTTCCTTCTTCTTCCATTTTCCCTTACCTTTAGCTGCAAGAGCAACACTGTATTCACTGTTCTGAGCTTCATTCTGGAATGTCCCCTCCCGTGACTCTTCTTGAACAAAGTCATCCCATAACCTTGTCCAATCTGGAATCTTTTCTCTGGCACCCACTCCTCGTACAAAGGTGTGCCAATCTGCAGTGAATCCATTGAGAGCATATCTCACTAATTCTTCATCTTCCACTTTCCCACCTGCAGCACCCAGTTCATCTCTAACTTGGGTGATCTTTGTGAGATAAGTAGAAACAGTATCAGTTTCTGTCATCTTGGTATTTCTCAGCTTTTCTCTAAGAACCATTTTTCTATTTTGGTTCTTACTCTAATATAAGGTACATAAAGAAGACCACATTTCAAAAGAATATTTCTTACCAGAGACATTAGGGATCACATGATCCTTGATAGAGTCTAAGAATATCCTTTGAGCTTTGATATCCTTCTTGTTAAAGGCAGATTTCTGTGTAGCATCTGTAGGAACTGTTATTGTAGCGGAAGCTCCAACAATATCCCACAAACTTTGCTCCTTGAACAATATTGTGATCCGTTCCTTCCATGGATTGAAGTTGCCAGCTCCATCCAGCCAATCCTCGTACCTTAATACTACTGATGCCATGACTCTAACTGATAATCTTTATCTAACTTGTCTTGACCACCTGTCTTTCTCAACACCAACTTCACAATCTAACAGAGCCAAGCTCTGATACCATGTAAACTTTTAATTATAGAAAGGTAAATACTCTCTTTGACATTTTCTATCAAACACTTGACAAACTGAGATTTAAATTTTAATGTAATGACAAACTATGATTCAAAGATAAATACTGAGCCAAGTAAGGCACTGAAAATGCACTCCAGAAAGATTGTAAAACAACAAGTAGGTCTGTTCCAGAATTGAAAACATGATAAAATTTTGAGAGATCTTCTCTTTATTAAACTGGAGCAAAACTGAACTTTCTTTCTCAAGACAGAAAATTATTACTTCAAATCAACAAACCTAGAAAGTACAAAATAAATTTATCTCTGCTCTTTCTCAGAAACTGTGCCAGCAGAATTAAATTTTTAGACTACCCACATGTGTGACATCATTCTGCAGTTTAGAAATTCGTGCCAATCTACAGTAATCAGACATAAATTACCAGCAAACAAACTGAATAGAATACCTCGGGATTTGTGCCTGAAAAGCACAGTACAGTCAGCGGATAACTGTACGGATTGTACAGTATGGACAACAGATAACTGTACGGATTTGCAACAGGTGAAACCCTCGAAATTCGTGCCCTAACTCCACTATATGCTTCTGTAATTTAATGCACTATATGGATGACAGAATCAGACTTGTACGGCACTTGAAAATGTCTTGGGAACTGTGCACTTTTAGTTTGATGAAGTAAATGCTCTTCCTCTTCAGAAAACTCGACCTCTCACTTTCTCTCTTTGTCTCTTGTGTGTTATGGCTCTCTTCCCTAGGTTCATTAAATAGGTGACTTTCTCTTTTTGAAACCCTAACTGATTCAAACTACTTTTTGAATGGATGAGATCACTTATGATCTAAAGGTTTACATTAAAAGCACATCATTTAATGCACAAATACCTTTTAATAAAGTTACTTTACTTTTAAAACATAAAGTCACTTTTTATATTTTAAAAGTACATCTCCTAGGAAAAATAACTTATGTCTCCACCATGTAAAATACAAAAACATGAAGGGACCTAACTCATTACAATATTTCAACATCTTTCCTATTTGTGAGCATTGAACATGACTTGGTATTGGGCCTTTGCATGTGTGGAGACATTTTGCTTTGCTTCGAGTGCTATGGCCAATGACCACAAGACAGATTCTTGGTTGGTTGGGGTAGGTTCATTGTCATATTGGATTTCTTGATCGTGGTCCTATATTTGACTCGAGTTGATTGTAAGGTATTTGGGTATTCCTTTTTGTTTGGGGATGTTGCCAGTTTTTGTGGGATTTTCAGAGGCAATAAACTTTATGTTTGGGATCATAAGTACCTCCCATTTGTTGGGAAGTCGATAGTTGTTGGGTGCATTATTTAGGCTTCATATGTACATCATGTTTCATATATACATTGTTGTTTCTTGCAGGGCTCAATTTTGAAGACTTGAATAGATTGTGCGGCATATTTGGGGCCTAAGTATGGTGGAGAGAGGGGCCTTCTATTGGTTGCGTGGGATGTGTGTACTATTCCCAAGGATGAGGGAGGTCTTGGTTTGATTGATGTTGCCACTCAGGGTAGTGCTTTTATGACCAAGTGGGTGGTGAGATGTCTTTAAGGCTTCAGCAACTAGCAGGTCTTGTTTCGACATCATATGATGATTGCATAGGATAAAGGTAGAGTGTGAGGGGATTTTGGTTTATGTTAAATTATTTCCTCACCCCACTTGTTTTAGCTTTCCATCTCATTCATTTTAAGGAGCATATGAAATGTTGTTGTGGGTTTGGTTCGATAGAATTCAGAGTGCAACAAAGTAGGTTGGTATTTAGCATGATACTCAATTTGGGAATAGAGGATGTAGGGTATGTGTGTTGTATAAATTCCTTGCTTTGAGGCACACAAGTTGAGCGGGGAGGGAATTTTCATTTGGGGTGATTTGTGGGATGCAACCATATGTTCTTGAAAGGATTGGCACTGTCTGGATCAGGAGTATGGACTAATTGCTCCTAGCCATCGTTCATGGAGTTCAGAGGGCTCATCATAAGGACATATATTCAAAATGAATATATGGATGCTCGTGCTTTTTTGGAGGGATTGTCGATGGAGTTTTTGTCACCCTTTTTAGCAGTATGACTCTCAAAGACTATATTGGTATTGCATCAATCATCCTATTATCCTTGTTTCTCAATGCAAGATGGGTGTCGATTGAACCAGTGGACATATGGGTACACAAACTCAACAATGTTTGGTTTGTTTGGATTTCTTATTAGTCCGGAGTATTTTCTGGAAAGTGATGTATAAGGGGATCCAAGGTTCAATTGGCCATGATTGGGCTCCTTGATGAACTTTGCCTTGCCTCTCATCAGTTGGAGATAGTGAAGCATGAGTTTTGGGATTGTAAATTTGCTAAGAGATACTAGAGGTATTTGCAACATTAGTATTCATTTCTGTTGGAGGACAAGATCCATTAGAGTGTTGCCTTGTTTAGAGATTGTTGTTCTGTAGTTCGTTCAACCTTCATTGGGATGTGGGAGTGCTTGAAGCTTTTAGATTTGTTCATTCTTTGGAAGATTAGGTCTAAGTTTGTTTTCAACATGAGGTTAGCTCGCTAATTGCTTTTTGTACCATGTGTGATGAAATATGCCATAGCCTTTGACTAAGGGTGCCTTATTGATCAAAGACGCCCAATCTCTAGAGCCCAAAGAAAATTTTGATTTAATTTCAATACTAGTTGCATTATAAAAGTGTTGACAATTTCCATTGTATATACCCTTCCTCTTTTTGCTTTACTCTTTTTTGTTGAAATAATATGCAGCTGCGGAAGGTATTCTTGTATTGCATAAACCCTGATGTAAAACCCTAAAAGAGTAATGCTATAGACATACTCTCAAATCAAGTGAGGATAAACAAGCCCTCCCCACAGAAATCAATGGGTAAAACTACCCCAACATTGGGCAAAATTGCCCCAGAGAAGTTGACCCAGTCACCTAGTGAAGCTGGCCCATTCACCCAGTGAAGTCGGCCCTATAGTGAAAAAGTAAGCCAGAAAAGAGTATAAATAAGGGGGTCGAATTCCTCATTTGGAGACACCACTCAAGCAAGCAAGTTCGCTCAAGACAAAGAGACTAGTGCACAAGGGAGGAAGAGAAGTTGGAAGAAGATTTATAATCTCGGGTTTATCTTATCTTATCTTTGTATCTGTGTTTGTGGTATTTTCCTGTGAAAGAGCTTTAGCTCTTCGTTTTATTGACATTGTACTTTGTTGACGAATCTATACTGAGAAGTTTTGTTGGTTTTCCTTGTGAAAGGGTTTTCCCAGGATAAATATTTGTGTTTATTGTTGAATGTATTCCTTTCAGTGATCCTTATGCATGCAATTATTATGATGTGAATGATAAATTGAATGCAAGTCTAACATAACTGTTCTTAAGTAAAATTCTAACTTTTAAAACTATTTTTCTATATTTCAGTCTCCATCTCAATATCTACTTGATTTGGTTTAGTTTCACTGTCTACGTTGCCAAATCGTTTCTCAATATACTCTCCAAGAGGTCACTGCTCTTTGGTAGTGGGAGTAGATCAATGAGCCTATCTAATTGCTACATAAATCTTCGTTGTTATTAATAATTATTCAAGGGTTTTAGATGATGGCTTAGGACCTCTTTCAACATATGACAAACAACTTTCGCACCTTTGTGAGTCCCATGAGATGTGTTGTCCGCCAATATGCACACCAGTAGCGGAAATCTTTCGAAAGCTGTCTCTTCACTACAAGTGAGAGAGGTGTGGCCTTGGGGGCAAGCAATGAGCCAGGTACTGTCACCTGAATCCCAGCTCCTCCGTTTAGGCAAACTCCTAACGAAGCCAAGGGGGGTAATCCCTAAAAGAGAGTTTCACTAAGGCTCTTTGTGTATTTAAGTGTTTTTTGGGTGTAGTGATGCGGATGGGTGTTGTTTAGGAGTTTTTTGAGATGAGAGACAATATAAAATTAAAATATAAAGCAAGATAGCGCAATCCACGTTGCAAATACAAGATGAAAGATACACTTGGGCAATAAACAGATTACTTCACGTAAATATAAGCAAATACTCCAATGTTTGATATTTAGGCAAACAAAATATAAGATAAAGGACCAGTGCCTTATGGAGTCAGAAAATAAAAGCGATTGTAAACTTGACACAAGTGCTTGAAATGGAAAATTTGTGAGAACGTTATGCAGCTTATCTTGGTAAATTTAAAAGTTTTAATTGTCTTGTTTATTAAGGCTAAAACCAAAGGTATCAAGAGATGGTGGAACCTTGCCCAAGAAAAATACTGGCAACCCTAAGTGACCTGTCGGAAGCACCCAGATTCAAAAGGATAGGTGTCCAATGTTTGAACCGCCCCTGAGTCTGACAGTGGATTCCCGACGCCACCTCTCGTGGGAAGAACAGTATTTTGCCTTGGTTGAGGTTTTGGGTAAAGATTTTAATTAAGTTATCGATCGTAAATTATCAAGTCTTCCACCTTTCTGAGTACTAGCCCAACCGTTTCCGGTTGGCAGAGCATACGGGTGTAGGACAAACCAAGATAAATTAATTAGGGGGTGTATGAGTGGAAAATTTTATTATTAGAAAGCCTTGTTCAACTCTCCGACAGAGAGCGCTCTTGACTTGGTCTTATGACCACAGTTCAAGAGACTTGCTAAATTAACAATGCCTAATGCAGGGAAATGCAAGAAACTAAAATGCCCTCCGATAGAGGGTGCTCTTGACTTGGATTTGGCCAAGTTCAAGAGACTTTGGTTTATTTTAAGAAGCAGAAAGGAAGTAGTAGTAGTATATCTCAGATTTTAAACAGATTTTAAGCAATAATATTGACCACAAGATATGAATTACCACTAACGATAATGCTTGCAAGATAAACAAGTCTAGTGTTCTACCACACAAAATTTAATCTACTAGGTGGGATTGATCCCCGAAACAGGATCAACCACTAGAACCCGCCTGCACTTGAGAACCTCCAGCTAGCTGAAAGCTCTACCAAGGAAACCGACGGGGATGGAAGAGTAACCACAAATTATGTGGTCCTGCCCTTGAAACGAAGTCTCAAGGATACAACTTCCGGCTGAGGGCTTTGGAAGAGAAACAAGATAAAAATAAACGAGAAATAAAGCTAACTACCCAAGAATATCTTTCAGGTTCAAGACCCTACTCGGGAGAGCATGGGGGTAAGTAAATATGGAAGATAAATGACCAAATGATTTTAATGAAAATAGAAACTAATCTAAGATCATGGAAACATAAACTAAGTTAAACCAAACCACAAGACCCAACACTCTTCCCCAAATGGGGAAGAAGACCCAAAAGTGGAGGCCCCCTCCACTTGAAACTTCTTATTAAACTGTTACAGATGCCTTGGGTTTGAAACCTTGCAAGGTCTTTTGAGAACGGTAATACTTGGAAAATTATTGAAGAAGATACAAATTTTACTTGCTATTACAAAGGATAAGTATATCAAGATTGAGTCATTTTCATGGCTCCTTCACTTTATTTTGCGTTTGATCCTTTGTTTCAAGATCTTTATCAAGTATCTCTCTTTCTCAAATGACCTACACAAGTCCAAAACGTCTAAACAAGGCACCCATTAACCGTTAGCAAAAAATCAAAACTTGCAACTAGTTAAGTCTAGATTTGAAATATTTTTGTGCAATATTTTCTATCTTTTGGAAGATGTAAAAGTTTGTAAACAAAACACTAGCTACATGCAATCTATGATATTATGGATATGAAAAATGACCAAGTACTTAAAAGACGATGCAAGTTTAAACAAAAATGACAAACCTCTTAGGACCTTGAGCCTTTAAAATACTTGCAAATTGAATAAACAAAAATTGAAGGGGCAGCCGATAAACCTTTACTTCATGACAGTCAACACACCGTTTTATATAGCAGCCAATGGATGTTTAGGACGTGACAGTCAACACATTAATTTGAATGGCAGCCAACAGTATTTTAGACCAAACAGTGTGATAACAGTCCTCTAGTATTTCAGATGGCAGCCAATCATAAGTTTAAACCAAAACAATGTTATCACAGTCCTCTAGTATTTCATATGGCAGTCAAGCAATTTGTAGGACAATCAACAATGTCGAAGAGGCAGCCCAACAAGGATTTTACAGTCAACCAAAGTATATAAAGGCAACCAATCAACACTACAAGATATGGAGCTCAATGCATGTTGATTAAGATTTGAGACTAGACAATAACTTGGGAAAAGATCTATGATAACACCCCTAACTAACTATCAAAACTCAACAAATCTAATCTAGCATGATATGAGTGTTTAAGTCTTGAAGTGCAAATTAGCTAGTTTAACAAATTAACTAGATTCTAAATGATACAAACAAGATCTGCAAATGCAAAAGACTAACACCTAGCTAACATATAATAACTTGATTGTTTCTTGTTGTTTGCTTTGATGTGTTTTAGGGCTGATATGAAAATGGACAAGGAGGAAAGGTAAGCAAAAACGGAAAGGTATGGGAAATAGGGCAGAATGGAGGTGGGACGAGAGCAAGAGAGGAGGCCCTAAAAGAGCTAGGACGAAAGGAGAAGAGGGCTAAACAAAAGTGAAAGGGGGAGAAAGAAGCTTGGATGAGATGGATGAATGGAGAAGATGAGTGGGAGGAAAGCCAAAGGGTGAAGGATCTAAGGCCTAACTCTAGTAACCGAGTTTGAAAAGTGAAGTTTTTTGTAACTTTGATGGGTAAGGAAAAGAACTCTTTATAGCTTGGTTTTGGGGACAAGATGAAGGAACTTGAGGATCCTGCAAAACAAAAATATTAGTGGGAAAAATCCTTGCTTGTGAAGCCAAGATAGATGCAACCTAGCTCACACTTGTCTTCACCTTTGACAATACCTGTAAAATCCCCAACACACTCAAACATACAAGTGAAATCAAATGCTAGTATGTTAGATAACCAAGACTAAATCAGCATTGGTATAACCGAATACTTCTTGCTCATTCAAATCCTTGGAAAACATCACACATATAATCAACTTGAATATAGAAAATGACTATTCTCATGGACTAAAAATAGCCTTCTAGAGCTAGCAATATTGAAAGAAACACTTGCATAAATAAGAGGAAGGTTATATGAAGATATCACCTCAATGCATTGGACACATTCACCACGAAATTTGCAAACACATAGACCTCCAAAGTCTTGATCTTTATTCCAATATGAGCATAAAAATATTACAATTCTCGGCAGAGTTTTCTTGCATCCAAAATTCCATGAGATAACAACCCAAATGGGCCTCTCTTTATAGCAAAAGACTCAATCTAAAACCCTAGGTCGAATTTGGCAATGACAAGTGGGTCAAATCCAATCAACAAGGGCTTGGAGAGATAGACATGGCCAAAGTCGAGTTCATGGTAGGTGGAATGGTACTAGGTGGCGAAACTCGACTTGGAGGAAGGTATGAGATGGGAACTACAACCAATTAGCATGCTCCAACTAGGATCCACGTGAGGCATGGTAGGTGCGAGTTTAGAGATATGTGGAAGGGCGAATCAACAATGTGATGGCATGTGGCAAAGGGTAGGCACCAACTCGAAAGTTTGATGGGAGCCAAGTCAATCAATGACATGTGACCAATAAACACACCCTAACTAAGCTCCACGTGATTGCACAAGGGGATTGACGTGAGCATCTAGTAGATATGCGAGTGGGTTGTGTGGAGACAAGTGGAGGGTAGTGGGTGCTAACTCGAACCTAAAGGAAGCCAAGACCACTCGTGATTGCATGGGAATCACACTAACCAACCAACAAACTCCAATAATGCTAGAACTCGACCTTGATGGAGAATGACGTGAGGAATTAAGGGAAATGCGAGCTAGTTTAGGTGGAGACACGTGGTAATGGTAGGTGCAACTCGAATCACAAAGGGAGCCAAGCTATGGTGGATGAGATGAGTCAATAAGGCGCCTACCTCATGTTTTAAATGCAAGTCACCAACCCAACCACGAATTGACACATCAATAAATCGATTTTCTCATGAAGGAGGGCGAATTGCCTTGAAAGGATAATGATTTGGTGACTGGATGGATGACTGGATGGGCTCGGAGTTGATTGGAATCTTCCTAAATGCTCATTGCCATGTCATTTAGCCTTTTATTTTAATCAAATTGATTAATTTTGGAGAGATTTGGATTTTCTCCAAAATATTCAATTTTATTATTTTGATTAATAATTTCTCTGTAAATGACTTTTCAGAGAAAATATTAATTATGAGGCTGAATTGACATCCGAAAGTTGGGTTTAGCTGCTCCATGGGTCATGTGTGATTTTTGGCTTATGAAATGAGCCATCAAACACTAAATTCGGACCCCGGATGACTGACATAATTACAGACCCAAATTTCTCTATTTAAACTATAGAGAAATTTAATTAAAATTTAAAAATAATTAAAAAATTAAAAACCCCATTTTCGACGCGTCCAGTAAAATTTTTTCAAAATTTTTTCTGGGGGTCCTAGAGACCTAGGACATGACTAGAACCTATTCTAATAGTGTCTAGTAGGTTTATACATTATAGTTGGACCCTAATAACCCCCCATGGCCAAATTTCCAAAATCGGGCATTCCAACTTTGGAGGAAGCGGGAGAAAAACCAAGAGATTATATCTCGCCTGAAGCAAAGCATAATCTGACGGTGAAAAAACTCCCTGGAATACCTTAGTTGTTTAATCCAGTCATGGGGAACCGAGCCACTCAGACCCTACTAGCACACTTTGATACAAACCCCCATGGGGCCATGGTCATGTCGACTCAAAAACAAAACTGGCTAGCCAAAACTGGCTAGACCCAAAATACAATGAAACCCAGATACTCTGGAAGTGAACACTGATGTGTTCCAACACTGGCGGCTCAATAAGGTTTCAACTATTTGTACAAATCAGTTGATAACATCTGGCTCCAACTGCGGGACAGACACTTGCTTGATCTAGGAGTCAAAGAAGGTGTTCGAGAATCCCAGAATATCAATTTCCTGCACAGAAAGAGAAGTGTCTTAGTTCCCATGTACATGATAAATAATGCCAAAATGAAATATCAACTATGAAACTATTTTTTGCTTTTTCTTTTCAAATTCACGATACAAAAAATGGAAATCTTTTTCTTTTTCAGCATGTATAAGAACTATAGTAGAAAAATACACTATGATACAGAAATAATGATACATAAAGTACAAAGATAAGAGTTTAGGGAAGTCCTGAGATGGCCTCTTGGTCATCTTGTATGTTGTTCCGATAAAAGGGCTTCAAATGTTGCCCATTTATAGGAAGAGGCAGTATTTCTCCTTCCATAGCGTTGAGGCCGAAAGAATTATTTCCAACTGTGCAGCGTATAATAAAGGGGCCTTTCCAAAGGCTGTCGAATTTTCCATGTTTCCCAGGTTTCTCCCTTCTTTTGTCCCATAATAGAACAGTGTCCCCTTCTTGAAAGGCTCTTGGCTTGGCTGACTTATCAAATGTGGCTTTCATACTCTCCTTTTGTCTTAACATTTTGTCCAAGGAATTTCTTCTGTTTTCATCAAGCTCGATGACTTGGTTAGCCCTATCTTCCAACTCTAACTTCTCAGAGTCATAATCAGTTAGCATTCTGAAGATGGGAATCTGCATGCTAAGAGGTAATGTTGCTGTGATGCCATAAACAAGTTCAAAGGGGGACTTTCCGGTGGAGTTTTTCTTTGTAATTCTGTCCGCCCAAAGGGCATATTTGATCTTGCTATCCCAGGATCTTTTGTTGTCACCAACAGTTTTCTTAAGGATAGTCATCAGGTTTTTATTTGAGGATTCAGCAAGGCCATTACCTTGTGGATAATAGTCGGAAGAGTGAGATAAAATAATGCCATATTTGAAACAGAAATCATTCATTTCTGTTGAACTGAAAGCCTTGGCATTATCGGTGGTTATCTTCAAAGGGGTACCAAATCTAGTGATGATTTTATCTTCAATAAAATTCATAACAACCTTCTCAGTAGCTGTCTTGGTAGGAATAGCCTCCACCCACTTGGTGAAGTAATCAGTTGCTGTTAGAATCCAGCAAAATCCATTGCTAGAATTATCTTTAAATTTGCCAATAAAGTCAAGGCCCCATTGCTGGAAAGGGGCAATGACAACAACCGGATTGAGGGGTAAGGCGGCCAATTTAGGCTTTCCTGTGAATAGCTGACATTCCTGGCAAAACTTGACATGTTTGTACACATCGGCAAATATGGTTGGCCAATAATAACCGGCTCTAAGAATTTTGTGGGCAGTTGTATTTGCTACATAGTGTCCCCCACAAAATCCTGAGTGAAGGTCAATCAAGATCTTTTTAGAATCTTGTTCATGGACACATCTAAGGATAACCCCATCAGGGCTTCTCCAACCCAAGCCTTCTTGAGTAAGGCAATATCTAGCGGCTTTCAATCTTAGTGCCCTTCGCTTGTGTCCTTTAAGGTGGTCAGGGCAAGTCATATGTAAGAGGAAATATATAACATCAGAATACCAATGGATATCTAACTCCCGCAAGGCAGGTGTCATACGCGGACAATCAGGTTGATCTGTGCAGTTTATGTCGATGGCTTCCTCATTTTTCTGGGTTAACATTTTGGCTAGGCCTTGTCCTTTGATAAGTTTGGTAGGTTTTATTTCCAAGTCATATTCCTGGATCTTGGAGACCCATGTGCCTCTTGTTCCTAAGCAATCCTGTTGGGATAGGATGTCTTTTACTGCAGCATGGGGGACATAACCTATAACTTTATTGTAGCCAATGTATGTTCTGAAATGTTTCAAAGATTTGACCAAAGCATAAGCCTGTTTTTCCATTATTGTGTACTTTAATTCTGAATTTTGTAAAGCCCTGCTCATGAATGCAATTGGTTGCTCAAACCCTTCGAAGTTCTTTTGGAGTAAAACTCCAGCTATAGTATCCTCAGAAGCAAAAGAGAAGATCATGAAATCTTTGGTATAATCCGGACTAACCAACACAGGTGACCTAGTGATAGCATCTTTAATGATATTGAAGGCTTCCCTCCCCTCATCAGTCCACACAAATTTAGCATCTTTTTTAAGTAACCGCTGCATGGGTTTCATCAACTCAGCAAGGTTTGGAATAAATCTTCTGATAAAGTTTATGTGACCATTGAAAGATTGAAGGCCTTTCACATTCTTGGGGAGAGGTATCTTCTTGATGGCTTCTACTCTTTCAGGGTCAATCTTGACCCCATCCTTGTTTATAATATGCCCTAAGAGTTTTCCCTCTTCGATGCCTAACACAGATTTTGCCGGATTTAGGGAAATACCATATTCTCTGCACCGTTCAAAGACTTTTCTCAAGTGATCAACATGGCTGGATCTTTCCTTTGAAAAGACAGTTAAATCATCTTGATATATCTCGATGATTTTTCCTATTAATTCCTTGAAAGCATAATCCATGGCCCTTTGGAAAGTGGCTCCTGCATTTGTAAGACCAAAGGGCATTCTCAGATACTCAAAGGTTCCCCAAGGGGTTGTAAAAGCAGTTTTATGTTTATCCTCTGGGTTGATGACAACCTGGTTGTATCCTGAAAATCCATCAAGCATGGACATCATATTAGATCCAGTGACCCGTTGGAGGAGGGTCTCCATGTTGGGAAGTGGATAATTGTCTTTCTGGCATGCCATGTTAAGGTTCCTGAAATCAATGCATATTCTGATGCTTCCATTCTTCTTTCTTACGACAACTAAGTTGGAGCACCATGAAGTGTGTCGGGTGGGTGCTATAATGCCTGCTGCTAACATCTTTTCTAGCTCTCTTTTGATAATAGGGGCCAACTTAGGATTTATTTGCCTTAGTTTTTGACGGAAAGGCTTGGCATTTTGCATTTCTGGTTTAAGGGGAATGGTATGTTGGAACACATCTTCCCTATAGGCCTTCAACTCATCATAAGTAAAGGCAAATATATCTCTAAACTCTCTGACAAGGTTTATTAGTGCATTTCTTTCTTTTTCTGATGTTCCTTTTCCAATTTTTATGATTTTTGGATTTGTTTCTGTTCCGATGTTAACCTCAATGTAATCCCCTGGCTTCATCTGGCCAATGCTGTTCTTCTTCCCATCATGCCTATCAAAAATGTTCTCTAACTTAGTGAAACCACGTGAAATTGGGTTCATGGGTTGGCTTTCATCTTTATACTGTTTGCCTTCTTCCTGTTCATTAACGTTGAAATTGGCAAACTCATCTAAGTTATTTATGAATCTTAGAATTTGTTCATCATCTTTGAAAACCTGCCAATGGTTCATGTTATCTGGGACAAATGGCCTATAGTTGATCTCAAGGGTACAATCTCCTTTCAACATTTCCTTTGATGGCTGGAGTGTGATGCTGCAATAGCTAACCTATCTGCCATACTGTTTTCTTCCCTATGGACTGCTTGTATATTTAGAGCATCAAAGTATTCCATGGTGTCCCATACTGCATTTCTATATCTTTTAAGCCTTTTGCAATGGCATGCAAATTTACCCTTGATCTGTTGTACCACTAAATCAGAATCTCCCTTAATACTAAGCATTTTGATCTTCATATCTTTAGCAATTTCTATGCCTAGTAAGAGTGCTTCATACTCCGCAACATTGTTGGTGGCTTCAAACTCAAGTCTAAATGCAAAATTGAATATTTTACCCTCAGGTGACATTAGGACTATACCAGCACCCTTGCCAGCTTTAGAAAAAGCTCCATCAAATTCCATTTTCCATAGCCCATCAATTTTCTTGTCTTTCATTTCCCTATGAACTGGATCTAAGAAAGTGGAATTGATCTGGTGGGTTCCCATGTCATCTGAATTGTAAATGTACTCATTTGAAGGTTTGTGGGGATTTTCAACATGGTACCTCCTTTCCTTTTCTGAATGTAGTTTAACCTGAGTGTCTTCTGAAGCAGGAACAGTTGCATAGGATAGATCTAACTGTAACGAACCACCCAAGGAAGCACCCCACTTTCTAGATAAAAGCATACCCCACTTATCAGGCACATCTATGACTAGGATGTCCATGGTGACATGGATGTCTGGGTACTTGGCTAATCTGACAGTTTGATTCTGAATCATCCCCTCAACTTCAACAGGTCTAGAGTCCATGGCACAAACATTCCCATACGGTCTGGTGGTCTTTAAATTCAGTTGCTGCATGACTTTCTTGGTCATAAGGCTGGCACCAGATCCTGAGTCCAACATACAGTTATGTAGAAGAAGGTCACCTATCATCAATGATATGTAGAAAGGTGGGTGAGCTTCTTTTCTTGTTTCCCTGGTATGTAGGACTATAGGGGGATCTCCATAATCATTCATACAACTTGTTGAAGGTTGCTCTTTTGTTTCTATGAAAGTTACCTTTTTAGGGGTAGGGTACTTTGCAGGTGGAGGTTGCTTCTCAGAGGCAATGGGATGCGGAACAACAAGGGGCTTTTCAGAATTTATAGGTTTAGGAGTATGAGGGGGAGTATTATTAGCATGAGGCTCTAACAGTTTTAACAGTTTCTCTCTCTGACCAGGAAGTTTGCATAGTTCAAGCACTGGGACTGGAACTTTGGTGTTGGACAACCAATTACTTAAATCAAAATTTAAATCAATAGGTGGTCCCTTTTCAATGTTTATTCTTGGAGCAATGTGAGGAACTGTTACCTTAGGAGTGTTTTGATTAGAAGGTCCCTCCTTCGGTTTCTTTTGATAAGTGTTTCCTTTGAATCTCTGGCTGTTGTTGATACTAGGTGGCATCTCTCCATATAGTTGAGTCATATAGTCGATCTGCTGATAACCCTGGTTGGCTTGAGTCATATCAAGGTTCTCATATTCATTTCCCACATGGTTGATAAAAACAGGCTCGTCTGATGAAGTACTAGGCTCACATCCCTCAGGATATCCATGCTCTTGAACAAAGCAAGCATAATGGCAACCAGATTCCTCATGGAAATCCTTGCATGCTCTACAAAATGGCTTGACATGCTCAACCATGTTGGCAGCCTCTAGTTGATGAGGAGGCCTCTGTTCATGGTTAGGAGGTCTTCTTTGCCAAGTAGGTTTGGCAGGAAAATTTCTAGGAGCTGGTTGTGTATGTTGAACCTGTTCAACCTGTGCTCTTTCCATGTTGATGATCTTGTTTTGCAATTCTTTAATCTGACTTACATGTTTTTGTTCTACTTTCTCCATTCTCTCACATATCTCTATCATTCTTTTTTCGTAAGAGTCCTTCATAGGTTCTTTGTCTTTATGCTCGATTGGTTTTGAAAGCAGTTGAGATCTAGAGTACCCCTGGATATTTGATTCTCCGGAAGACTTCATGTTTTTATCAATTTTGATGGCCAAAGCTTGAGCTTCAAGCAAGGTAGCTGGTTCTTTATCCCTGATCTGATATTGGACTTTGCCACTTAATGCTTCTATGTAGTAGTCTAACAAAGAGGCCGCAGGAGGCGCATAGGTGTCAGGGATGGAATTGGACAACTCCATGAATTTAGTGTTAAATTCATCCATAGTTTCGTTCTCAGTCTTCTTCATACTAGTTAGAGATGCAACTAAATGTCTAGGTTCTTTTCTGCAACGAAACTTGTTGAGGAAGGCCGTCTTGAAGGCTGCTATGGTGGCAAAAGAGTTGTCTGGTAGATTGTCGTACCAATTCCCTGCCTTACCCTCCAAGGATAGGGCAAAAAGAGTCATGTTAAACGTCTTCATGTTTATCAGCTCCCCTGACATGAGCGCTACACAATTTGGTGAAGTTTCTAATATGTTGATCAGCAGATAATGAGGCGTAATGAGGCCTCCTTGTTTCTTGGCTTCTAGTAGTTTCACTTTTTTTCATCACAGTAGGGGTGCTAGTGTTGTTGATTATGTCTTGGCCAACGAGGATTTGATCTCAATAAAATTCTTGGCTGTCTCAATCCCTCTTGTAGATAATGCTCTCCTTTCCTTTCACCTTAGAGCCGACCCTCCCCTCATACACCACCCCCTGTATGCCCCCTTGAACCACCATCTTGTTCGATGACAAGGATCTAGAGCCCTACTCTTGTTGTCTTCCTTAGCTCCTCTCTCTCCTCTCCCATTTTTCATCTCTTGAGTCCCGTCTCTTCCAAATATGAAATACTCTCCATGGCTATTTGGGGCGTAGCCCTTAGATGCTACCCTATGTTATTGAATCTCTTCCCTTGTTTCTCCATCCTAAATCACGCCTCTCTCTCCTCTCCCATTTTTCATCTCTTGAGTCCCGTCTCTTCCAAATATGAGATACTCTCCATAGCTATTTGTGGCGTAGCTCTTAGATGCTACTCCATGTTACTGAATCTCTTCCCTTGTTTCTGAATCCTAAATCATGCCTTATGAACTGTTAGTGTGCTGAGGAGTGCGAAAGCCCCGAGGATTGAAAACTCCACCATAGGAAACTTTGCCAACCCCATGTTGCATGATCCGACCTCTTAACTCCACTCATGAAGATCCCATTGCTTTATCTTTCATAATAAGAAACATATCTTCATTGTATAGAGGAGACGTGAACTGCATGATGCCCTTATTCATTCTCCCAAAACATTTTGTCATACTATATTTTCCCACCATTCATGCTTCCCTATAAATCTTGGCCCCAAATCCCTTTTCACCCAGAAGACCACACTATATGATGTCCCCATGCAATATCAAGTTACCTTCCCTCGTTGTCATGCTTCTTGTTCTTCTATATAGATATCTAGTTGGCAATGTGGGAGTTGAACACTAGTAGAGTGGTTGATGAGGAGGGATTCTAGGTGGAATTCTTCAAACATGGTATTTATCCTCTTTTATATTACATTGTAGATCTATTTAACCATGTTGTTTGCCGGGGGTTTCCATAGCTTGGTCCACCATACAATTCACCTGATACTCAAATTGGAGTCTTACACTGATTTGAGCAATTGTAGGATGATCATTGTGGGGCACACATTCTCTAAGCTCTTTGCTACCACCCTTCATCTGTAGCGATCAGAGTAGCTTGTGCGACATCACCTTACGGCCAAAGGAAGGGCAAGATTTTGTCTTGGGTATCAGACTATAGGCCATATATTTACCCTTGGAATCATCATTGAAAAGTTGAGACACCACTTTTGAAAGTCTTCTATTGCTTCATAGGATTTTAGAAAGCTTTTGACTTGGCTTCGGCGAAGGCCCTCTTTCAAAAACTCTGAGACATTGGCATATCATAGACCTTTATTGCTACCATCATGTGTTTCTATGAGTTCATTCTTAGCCATCTCAGGGCAACACATGGGATATCTGGTTTCATTCGAAACACTATTGGAGTGAAGTGAGGGTGCCTTCTCTCCTTGACCCTGCTTGGGATCTATATTGACTAGTTGTAGACTTGTAGTCCTTCCTATATTAACTAGTTGTAGACTTGTTTCCATAGCTTGGTCCACCATACAATTCACTTGATACTCAAATTGCAGTCTAACACTGATTTGAGCAATTGTAGGATGGTCATTGTGGGGCACACATTCTCTAAGCTCTTTGCTACCACCCTTCATCTACAGCGATCCGAGTAGCTTGTGCGACATCACCTTAAGGCCAAAGGATGGGCAAGATTTTGTCTTGGGTATCAGACTATGGACCATATATTTACCCTTGGAATCATCATTGAGGAGTTGAGACACCACTTTTGAAAGTCTTCTATTGCTTCGTAGGATTTTAGAAAGCTTTTGACCTAGCTTCGACGAAGGCCCTCTTTTAAAAACTCTGAGACATTGGCATATCATAGACCTTTATTGCTACCATCATGTGTTTCTATGAGTTCATTCTGAGCCATCTCAGGGCAACGCATGGGATATCTGGTTTCATTCGAAACACTATTGGGGTGAAGCGAGGGTGCCTTCTCTCCTTGACCTTGCTTGGGATCTATATTGACTAGTTGTAGACTTGTAGTCCTTCCTATAAGAGCATTTTTAGCTTAGGGATGATTATCTTCTTCATTAGGTCTTCATCTTCATCATCCTTTTTGTAGATGATATGATTCGCTTGACCTCTACTTGGAGGGCTTGTAGAGATAGTTGGATGTCTTATCCAAATTATGTGATCTATCTTTGAGAGATTATGGTTAACTTGGGTAAAAGCAAGGTGATGATCTTCAATGGTTCAAAGAATGTCCTTATGGACTTGCATTTCTTTTTTTGGTGAGGGGAGGTTGTGGTTACCATAGCCTACACCTACTTTGGATCCAATTTTTAGGGCCTAGATTTGGGTTGAGGAAGGCACTCCAACCTTGTATCAATAAGGGGTATGGGTTTTGTTACCCCTCTTTCAGCAAGGAGTGACCTTGATCTGTTGTTCTTTTGATGAGTTTCGTGGCTTCCCCATAGATCATTGGTCAAAGGTCCTTCAACATATATTAGATGGCCCATGTGCCTTGGATGTGTTCCTTAGCCAGAGACATTGTCTGATCCTCTAATTGGTGTGATATCTCTAACCCTTGTTGACTTCTAGCATGTTCTCTTATATGACTATGTTTGTATGGGATGCTACTTTTATGCTTGTATAATGAATTGTATGCTTAAAACAATTATTGAAGTCTTAGTCTTTCCTTGGTGTGCTTTGCCTTAAAAGTGTGTTAGTTCAAAGGTTAATTTGTGCCTTGGTGAACTAAATTAAGGGGATTTGATCCATTTTGTAACATTTTAGCTAGACATTTTCATTTTGGTTAGCTAGTTCATCCAACCCCTTCATTTTCCCGTGTGTGAATGATTTATTGTTAGTAATATTCTAAAGGTCTCATTACTTTTTCAAGGTTCCACAAGGATGTCATGTTGAATTGTGATGTGAAAATATAGTTTGCCAATTCTCAATTATAAGTCATTTATCGCATATTGTTTCTTGTCCCGAAAGTCTATCTTTTCGAGTATATTTGACTCAGGAATCAATAATTGGTTAGCGGATTTAGTGCTAATATGATTATTATGTTAAGCAGGAGCAATAGAAATAGTAATATCTTTTTGTTTAATAGTCCTTTTTATTGTAAATAGCATTGAAACATACTTGTTTGAGGTTCTACAATTTTTTTTCTCATCACTATACTTTGTTTTGTTCTAGTCGAAATACTCCTTCAATAAATACCTTTAATGCTAAGCTTATATCTTCCTTATTAAATTAGTGGGTGCACAAAATATGAAGAACTCGCTTCTTCAATGTGATGTTGGAAATCCAAACTTTAAAATACATCTTCTTTTTTCCTCACATAACGTATCTCCTTTATGGCTTATTTCCTTTTGGTGGTCCTTTTAACTTTTTATCTTGTGTAACTTTTAGTTGACCCCCTTTTTATTCTTTTTTTTTGTAAGGCTATTTACATTATATTATATTCAAAAAGAGATTGGTTCATACATATATCATCCCCACGAAGAGTCCCAACCCTAAGATCCTAGACTGGCCAACCTGTGGGGAAACTCGACTTGTCTTGCCATTTAAACAACCTAGAGTTCAAAGCAAACCATTCGATCCATCACAACAGTTACCATATATCACCACAAACACCAAAATAGACTACTATCGTTAAACTACAACAAGACCCAAACTAGCTAAGATAAACTATACAGACCTTGTCCAAGATAGTCCCGACATGCACCTGAGAGTCCATCGACTGAGCAGTAGGTCCCTCGCTCAAAGCTCGAGGTGTGAAGACTCGACCAGGGGAAACCCTAACCAACAAATTAATCCGATGAGCCAATTCCTAGGAATTGACAATTCAATATTTGAATGAATTAGGGCAAGGCAAAGAAACCCTAGGTTACGTTAGCACTTGACCTTATTGTGAAAAGCAAGATGCCAAGGCCCAAAACAAGAGAGATCCTTCAAGAGGAATGTCTCACTAACAAGACTAAACTATCATGCATAAAACCCTAAAATGCTCTTACCTTGGATGCCTTCAACAGTGCAAAACAAGAGATTTGAGATCTTATCACAAATGAGAGAGAAAAGGAGAAGAGATAGAAGTTAGGAATCCTTTTCACCATAAAATAGCCTTGAAGTTTTTTAAAGAGACCTCACACCTCAATTTGATCCTTAGAAGCCCTAGATGAGCTAAGAAGAGAGGTGCACACCACTTAATTGCTCATATACAGAAATAAAAATAAGATTTCAGTGATATTTGATCCCATGATCTTGCTTACAAATGAGAGGAGGGTGCCCTATTTATAAAAAATAAACTCACTTTATCCCTCCTTTAGGATGACCTACCTAATTTGAGTTTAAAATGACTTTTTAGTTCTTATGACTCATAATCTGGGGACTAAACCTCTTAAAACATAAAATAATGATAAAAATTAATGATATGCTTCAACTAGAAGAAACATTGAGCTTGGAAGAAGGATGTCATGTCTCATCTAACCCCAACATGTGTCTTTTTGCATCAGTGACCTCCTTTTGATGGTACACCCTTCAAAAGCTTGCTTTCAAGGTGGATGATTTGCATTTCTTCATCAAGATGACCAAGAGGGAGGGATAGTACAAGAAAATACGTTCCAAGTAGGTATAAATGAGGTGTGCTAGAGCAGGTATAACAACCCTTACACACGCAATCATCTTTACAAAGCATAAAACCATAATTGTATCTAGGGGCTCCTAAGCCATGTGTCCCAATGGAGTCACTCCAAGATGCACCAACACCTACCTGGGGCATAAATGCCTAACATGATGAGGAGTTACCACCCATCAAGGGGTAGTCAATTGGGCCACAAGACCAACACATATTGAAATGAGGTCCAAGAGGACCTGCCATGACCAACCAAGGGCTTGGAACCCAATAGATCAACACTTTGACATAAAGAAAGCCCCAACTTGGCCTTTTATAATGGCAAAAAGAGCTCGCTCTTTGGCACATCTGGTAGGGTGCACTGTGTTTCCGCAGGATATGCACCTTAGGGGAAAGGGGTTAGCGTGGCAGAAATCTTCAAGCCACTGGGTGCGTCCTTGGGGGCTAGCAAAGAGTCGAGATACTGCCACTCAACACTCAACTCATTCGTCTAGGCCAACACCTAGCGAAAGGAACCAAAGATAAAATCTATGGTGTTGCTCGGTGCACCCTTGGGGGCAAGTCTCGAGTCAAGGCTGTCACCTGATCTTGACTCCTCCATTTAGGAAAAACTCCCAACGAAGCCAAGGGGGGGTAGTCCCTAAGGAAAGTTTCGAAGGTCTTTAGAGTTTCCGGTAAAAGTTAAAGGTGTTTGTGTTTTAGGAGTTTATTACAGTGTTGATGTTTAAAAGCATTCCAATGTAACTTTGCAAAAATGAATTAAAGATTTGCTTTCACCGGCATAAATTAAAAAAGACTACCAACATATGCACAATATTTGATATGGTACTAAGCAATTGAAGTATGTAGTGAACCAGTGCCTTATGGAGTCAATATAACATATAAACAGTGCTGAATGAAAGAGAAAGTGTTTTGCAAATGCCTCTTGGTTCCTTTTAAATTATTAAGATTTGAAATTTATTAAGGGAGAAAAGGGGGACTCTCGAGATACCGTGAGGTACAGGGATGAATGTTCGGAAATGAACAATCGATGGCTCCTCATGAGAACATGTGGGCTGGAATGGAGTCTCTAAGGCGGTGTTCAACACTATACCAAACTAGGGTATAGCCTAACTGTGCCTTGAGGTCGCCTCCCAGTTGGTCCTGCTTCCTCTAAAGAATTTCCCCACACAAAGTTTAATTCGAAGTGCTGGATTTTCACTTATGTTAAAGGGTAGTTGATTTTATTAAGTGAATATTAATTAGATGTGAAAAAATTAAAGAGTGGCTAGAACCGTTTCTGATTTCCCACAGGCCCAGGCAAAGTGCCCGCAAGGGGAAAGAGCATAATCCGGTTAAAGACCAAATGTAAATTCAGATTTGTTTGAACAATTGTACTGTGGAATAAAATGGAATGCTTGACAAAGTAGCTTGCAAAAAATGAAAGATATAGTTCACCAAGTTTATGCATCACTTTCTGATCAACCACCACTAATCGACGATGCCTTTAGGTGGTGGTGAGAGCATACTTTGTGGCGAAATGATGGGAGAGAAGAAAAAAAGGGTTTGCTTGTAAATTTTTTAAGAAGAAATGATGGGAGAGAAACCAAAGCTTGTTAGCTTTTAAAGATTGGAGAATGAGCTTGGTGCCTACAAGAGAATGAGATATGTTTTTTTGAAAAGAAGTGATCCACCACCGATTTTGGGAGAAGAAACAAGACAAGATCAACTCTCAAAGTTGGGCACCGAATCTTGTAGCAAAACCAACAAGCTAATACACACAAGAGATTAAATCTAGTAAATCAAATGATAAGAAACAAGAAGGGAAAAAGTACAACTGAATACTATTTGCTGCTCCTAAATCTCTAAGCATCCAATAAACATAAGCAAATCAATAACCACAAATGCTTACCCTATTAGGATCCAAGATCCTTGTCAAGCTAAATTAATCAACTAGTATATAAAAGCAAAAATGGAAATCTACAGTGTTAGCTCAATCAAAAAATTGCATGCATGAAGAACAAGAGCCACCAATGACCTCCAAAGTCTCCAACAATATATTAATCAAAAGAGTATTACAAATCACAGGAGTAGAGGTTCAATGCTATCCACCATATGCAAATGAGGAGCATTGAGCTTGCTCTTATAGCCTCAAAGGAGAGGAGGGCGAATTCATGAGAGGGGGGCGAGTTTGCTTGAAGAGAGGGATTGAATCCCATGAAAGGAGGTGATTGGAGCATGGTTTGGGAGATAGGGAGGTGAGGTGGATGCAACCTAAGGAAGGCACCTCCCTCATGAGCTTTGGAAGCTCCTCCCACCTCCCACGAAATGCCACCTAATGAAAGTCGCCCAACTCAAGGAGAGGGCGCATTCTTCAAGAGAGAACATTCAATGGGAGCCAAATCTTTGATTGAATCAATCACAAATTGATTGATAATCTCCTTAAATGAGAGTGCCAACTCAACCAGGCTATCTCACCTGACAAGAATCCACTAAAATAGGAGTTTGGATTTTCTCCTATTTTATTAATTTTTAATTAAATAATTTCTCAAAAATAATTTTGAGAGAATTTTTATTTAAGTGAATAATATTCACTTAACACTTAGGAAAAGTGGGTTTAGGGGTTTTATGGGTGCTCTGGGTTAGAAAACGAGCACCCCCATGCCAAAATTCACCTCTTAACCACACTTTTATCACTTTTTGATTTTTTTAATTAAAATATTAAAAAAACTCATAAAATGAGAAAAAATATTTTTCTCAAAATGACTCAAAAATCCTAGGGGACCTAATGATGTCCATATGACTTATTACTGATGGCTAGCATGTTTAAAAAACATACATACATAAGCTTTAATAATCTCCCTAGGTTTGACCACAAGGGAAAATACTCCAGCTTTGGAGGTATGAGTGAAAAATTCAGGAATTATACACCACTAGAGCGCAATGCATAATTCCTAAGGAAAAAACACTCTAGAGTATCCCCTTGATGGAAAACCTAAGGTAGACCAAGCCTATTACAAAATACTCATGCTTAGACCAATTTTTTTTTTTTCCTGATGAACTTTTGAACTCTAGCAATGAACAATGCAAGTTGTTCAAGTCTTCGTCGGTTCACAAGTAGTCCACCTAAGTGCAACTTAGTGGACAACATGACACATCACAAGACAAGTATAGTAAACTTGATTTATAATTTGATATGAATTATATTGAAGACTTCAATCTTCGCGATTACATCAGCACCAACTTACCAAAGAACACCAATTCCTATTCCAAGGCCCAGCCTGGTTTTCTTGGCTCCAACTAAGAAGATGTGAGGTCTCCAAACCTCAAGTTGCAAGACTCAGCTTGCCTTCACATACTGATCACTATCATGTCACATGTTATCATTGTCCTGTTATCAACTCAATCAACTTGCTTTCTGTATTAAGGCTGTCACTGTCAAAGTAGGACCTTCAACTCACACTCAGTTGGAGGTCACTGTCAAATCAATGCTTGTCAAGTCAACGTCAACTTCAATCTGCTATCCACATGTCCGGGCTCCATTTACTTATCTGTTGTTATGCCCAGTCTTCAATGAAGTATGCCAAATCATCTGCATATACTCATGCCAAGTTCTGCCAGAGCACAGGACTCCTTTTTCCTGAACCTTGGGATGATTTCACTTAGAGTTTCGGATGCCTTGACTGGACTTGTGCTAGGCCTGTGGAAAGTTGACCGAGATCAGATTAACAAAATGACTGTGGATGCAAGAGTATCAAGTATCTTCAGATGGCTGTGCTTGTGCTAGATCAGATATCACATGCCTGAAATCAGTGCTAAAATAGAGCACCTTCAAATGTCTTTCCTTCAGACGTCAAGCTTTTATATCGTGGAGAATTGCAGTTTAATGTAGTATATATATGTGTGTCTTTTGCTGCCCCAGATCAGTTCTTCAATCCTCAGAAAATTCCATTTTTACTACCTCAGAAATTCGCTTGACTTTTACTGAGATATCAGGGCTCACACAAATTCACAGTGCACTCACAAATGCCTTTGAAGTTGATCTTCTTTTATAGTGAGGCAAGCCAAAAATCAGAACAAGGATAATATACTAATACTGCTGCATAAACCCGAAAATTCCTCAAGCTGTGGCTTGTGTAACCCGAAATTCAGAGCACAAAAGAACACTTCCAAAAAACAAACATTAACTTCAAGGACTTTGACTGCAGCTGGCTCAGACACTGTGTACCCGAAATTCAGAGCTCAGCTTACCCGAAAATCAGAGAGGGATACATAAAATTGTTTATAAAATGATTGGAATAGAAGTGTATAAATATAGGTCAACGTGGAGGGTTTTTAGCTAGCTGGCCTGCTATATAAATATATCTATTTTATATATATTTTACACACCATTTTTAAGGAAGCCGACCTCCTTATTTATAATAATAAGTTTTTATTTTTATTTTTACACCTTCATTCTGACTGGGCCGACCTTCTTAATATGTTTCTTCAAACTTTTTATACAATGCTGGGCACGACTTCATGAATTATACATCATGTGGATCATTGAGTGCTTGTGAGGGTTTCATTATATTATCCAAGGTCCAAGCCAATGGTTTCAAGTCTTGAGGAGATGCCACATCAACCTTTTTATTGCTTGTAGGTTACTTCAATCATAAAGCTGGCTGATTACCTCATTTTCTTATGTCTCCAACGTGGCAACAACAAATGATCACAGTATGGGTCATTTGGGTAACCATGAGCCCAATTACATTTTTGAACTTGCTTTTCATGTGAATGGAATACGTGTAATGTATTTATATGCATCAACGTGGAGTATAGTGTCATCCATGAGTGCTCCATTCAACATGTAGACATAAGCATGGGATTCTTCTCTTTCACAATAATTCAAGAGCTCCATATGCCATGTTCAAGAGGTTCATGCACATTTGGATCTCCATGATCTCTTCATCAAGAGCAAGTGGACTCCATCATCAAGTACAAAGGTACATGCAAGGTCCATCGTGATCATATAATGTCCAAGGGTCATCGCATGTGTGGGTTCCAAGACCCAATCAAGTCATAGCCCACCTAGTGCTCCAAAGCACACCCCATCTATGAATGGGCTACCACATCACAACCTTTGTCATTAATGCCTTCAACCTTGACATCAATGACAACCATGCTCAACACCCTTGACCTCGTTTGGTCATTCGTGGACATTAATATAATTTCTTTCTTTCTTTTGGCCCTTTGTTGATGATACATTTTGAATTTGTCCATTTTTCTCGCTACTCATATGCCTATTACATCCTTGGTTTGAAGACCTTCTCTTTGTTGGGCTCCAGCTGATGGCTCACTATGTTCATCCAGGGCTTAGATGTCTTGAGCTACGCAATAATATCTGTCTCTCTGTTCTTTGTCTTCAACATTAGCTCTTTCATCTCCTCTTTTGTTTTGCATTATTGCTCAAGTTCCTCATCTGTGTTTATGCTGTACCGTTTTCAGTTTCCCCTAATCTCTGTTTCTTGTTACCTCACATATGTGTTTTTGATTCAACCTTCCCCAATTTGGCCTTTTCTCATTTGAAATCTGTAGTGACTCATTTGTCATTTTCTCTAAGTTATTATCCAGTTAGCATAAGAGCTATAACCTGTGTAGCAGAGGGAGACAGCTCCTCTGAGTGGTGGTTGGTGGGGAGAGTATTAATGGGGTAGTGTTGTGGTTATAGGTGCTCTTTTGCTTTAGAGCTTCCTCACTCAGGTTGAAGTTGCATTGTACCCACTTGGGGCATGCGATTCCGTGGTGGTTCTTGTTCCACAAACTGGGTTGATTTGTTGATAGTAGGACTGCTTATTCTTATTTTGTAGCTAGGGACAACTATTTATATGTGCTTGGCACTGTTTTATTGTGTTGAGGTGCTAGGTAGGAGTTTTGGTGTGGGAGTGGTGGACGCAAGGCCTGGTTGAGGTTGTGACACAACAGGCACTAGTAGTGGCACAATAAGGGTATACAGTTCATGCATATGTTTTAATCTTGGTCTGGTGCAGGGGCAGCAGGCAGGGGTATGCCCAAGGTCCACACCTAGGCACAAGCAAGAATGTGGGCAGGGAACTAGGTGCGAATAGGGATGTTAATGAAGTGTAAGAGATGATGCAGGCTTGCAGGTGTAGGCTTGATGCAGGGCAAAGCTGACTTGGTTTGACGTGATAATGGATATATAGCGAAGTGTGGGACAAAGTCAATGGGGTTTGGCATGAACATGGACGTGGGCCATAGGGTGCCTTAGGGCTGTTCAAAGATCAAGGTACAAATAGAAGATTGAGAAGAATGAGTGGGAACATTCTATATGTTCCAAAGGATATGGCATAGTCTTCATATATTATTTGAGAGATACAAACAGCTGCAGGGAGAGATGTATATGGGATAAGGGAAGATTGAGCTCTCTATACTGAGTCCAAATGTTGGGTTTTTTACTCCATATTTGTGGCAGGTTCTAAAATTGATATTCAACATACATCTATAGTATGACAATGTTTGTGTTATACTCTTTGAGGGATTTGAGAGAGTGAGAGTGAGTCGTTTCATGGTTTTATTAAGTACTGTTAGTTTCTCATTAATGTCAGCCTTGTTTTACTGTTACAGGATTTTTTTATGGCCGGTGGAGATGGGCTTCCACATGGCGTGGTTGAAGATTTATTAGCTCCAGTACAGCAAATCACTAAACTATACAGCCTTGGGGTGAGTTTTGTTTCTAGGAAAATAGTTTATTTGGGTCATATGCTAAACTGGCTTAAGTATGCTATTTTTGTGCAGTGGAGGGACACATAAATATATTCTTTTACTAGTTAAGTAAGAAGAGAACTCACTTTGCCTCGGTGGTAAATTCTGCAGACACACACTGTGATTGAGAACTTGATGCATGCAAGTGAGCAAGCTGTGGTAGGATCTGATTCCAAGAGATATGGAAGGAAATCGGCAAAAGATGCAGATACTCTTCTCCGTGTATTATGCCATAGAAGTGACAGAGAGGCTTCTAAGTTTCTTAAGAAGCAGTACAAACTACCTAAATCTGCAGGTTAGTTGTTGGTGTTATCTGATGCTATATGTTCAAAGAATCATCTTATATCTAAGTTGTTTTATGATTTATGATTATCGTTTTAAAAAATATATTGATGCATCCATAATACATATCCAAGAATGTACATTGTAATTACATAACTGCTTGCTTGTTTTTCCATTTTTATTGTGTTCCTTATTAGTGTCACTGGCATTTGAAATTAGCTCTATTTTGAATAGTAACAGAGACTCTACATGTTATTGATATAGTGGCTGCACAGTATATAAGCGTTCGCAGTTGTATTCAGTATTTCTCTGTAGAACTATGGAAGTTTAAATCGAATTGATTTAAAAGTCAAAGTTCCTGTGGCTTTGCTAATAAATTTGGAAATTTTATCGGATGTTTCTGTTTGCTGCTGAGGGAAATTTATTTGGTCATCTTCAATTACGGATTAGTTTCTGGCTTGGGGCAGAGAGTGGGTTGGGCGACTTGGAGGGTTGCTGAAAGTTATGTCAGATGGTCAATAGGTAAATGAATTTTGAGGAAGATAGTAAATTTAGTTTTGGAACCATCCAGCCTGGTTGATGGGGAACAAACTAGTAGATGGTCCAATAAAATACGCACAAAAGTAAAAGGTTATCCCTTCTGCTTGTTTGATTTTTATCTCTATGAGCTATATAGTATACCTAATGAGATTTAGCTGACAGAAGTAGCTTATACATGAAACAGATCTTGTTGGTTCTTCAGCAGTAGGATACTGTACATTTCATGAGATTCCCAATAAATACTAGCTTTCTTGGACAAGAAGTAAGAGGAGTCTGTGAGTGTATAATGTTGCTTGATATGAATTTTCCCTTGTCCACGGCCAATCATATTTACTTTAAGTACAGAATCCCTAGAAGATGAGCATACGAATGTTTTTGACAAACTAAGTAACCGGGATTTGTGGTGCAGATGCATGTACTGGCCCCTGGGATGACCTTTTTGAAATTAAGGTGCATAGGGTTGCTGGGAAGAGGTGTTTTTTTCATACATTTATTGATACATACATACATATTTATACATATATGTTATTTGTGCATATATTATTTTATAAGTTATCATATGATATTATATACTATTTGCAAACATAATAAGAACAACATTGTGAGTACCAACACATAATGATAAGATACATATCCTATAATATATACATGTACTATATATATTGCAACTTCAAAATCTATGGTAAAAGGTTTTCAAAATTGAAACATATATTTATAGAAAATAGAAAATAAATGCAAAAATGAGAACGGCCATGGGAGTCCTGGGATCTAGCCTCAAGACCTATTTGGATGTTTCATTCTCCAAGATGTCAATTTGGTCTCATGACTGTGTTTGCTAGTAAAAGCTTTTGCAGGATAAGGTTTTTTTCTATTTGAGGGATTTGTCAAACCATGAGCACCAACAATGGCATACTTGATGTCATGTTAATCGAGCTCAAAATTAAATAGAGTAGCCAAGCCTACTTATGAGGATCTTTGTAGATTGCTTCGTAAAAAGCATCTTTTTAAAATGGGCGTAGGAGGTATCAAGAGAGATTGTAGTTGGAGTAGTGGGAAGTTCTTCTACAACTATGTGGCAAAGGGTTCTAAGACACACCACCCAACTTTTTCCACACTTGAACAAAAGGTGGGGTGTGAATGATCTTGAAGAATAGTGGCAAGGAGGTGCTATTGTATTTAGAAATCTAAATCATCCTTCAAGCACAAAGTATTGGGGTGGTGTATGCTCCACTAAGGTTTGGCTATCAAGGCCAACTCTTTAAAGTTGGTGTTACAATTGCCCATGCAATCTTTGTAGTAGATATGTTACGGCTGAGCATGTCTTTTGGAGATGTGCATTTGCCAAGACTTTTTGAGCATGGTTTTAGGCTGAATTTGACTATATTTTCACTGCCCCACTTTCTTGGAGGCCTTACTCTTTGGGGTTATTTGGATGATTAGGGACAATGACGAATCTTTATGGGGTGTGTTGTCGCTGGATTGCGCACCTGGTTAACACAGCAGAAATCTCACTATTGCTTGGTGTGCCCTTGGGGGCAAGTCTCGAGTTAGGGCTGTCACCTGATCCCGACTCCTCCATTTAGGCTAACTCCTAACGAATCAAAGGGGGGTAGTTCCTACGGAATGTTCCTAAGGATGTTAAGTTTTTAGAAAAGGTTAATTAGATGGGATGTTTTTAGGAGTTTGAATGTAAATTACTGTCCAAGTTATGCAAAAGTGATTTATGAACAACAACATAAAGTTAAATCATTGACATGATGAAGGCTTAAAAGAGATATAACAATGAAAGTACTAGTGCCTTAGAGTCAAATACTGAATAAAGTGTTGCTGCTTGTTGCCGCCTGGTTCCACACCTGGGAAAACGCAGCAGAAGTCTTCAAGCTGCTAGTGTGGCCTTGGGGGCAAGTCAGAGTCAAGTGCTGTCACTTGGGACTCGACTCCTCCGTCTAGGCTTTCCTAGCGAAGCCAAGGGGGGTGGACCCTAAAGAAATAAAAGAAACTAAAGCCTCTAATCTAGGAGTTAGAAAAATAATTTTGGCAACCAAGAATAAACACTACATACATTTGTCAAATAAAAACATCATTTATCATTTACTCCCATTTAGAATAATCATCATTTAACTGCATACTAGTCAACAATATAAAATGAAATTTGCAACAAGACCAGTGCCTTATTATGGAGTCAAATAACAAATGCATAAACAGAAAAGGTAAATGTTGTGGAATGTTCTTGGTTTATTTAAAAAAAAAAATGTGATGGTGATCTTTTTATTAAGGCAGGTGGGTTCCCGATATACGCAAGGTACGGGGGAACATGTCCGGAAATTTGAAGCGTGGCTTCCCTCTCAGGCTTTGGGCTGAATCGGAGTCTCGAGGAGGTGTTCAGATGCTATACCAACGAGGGCAAGCCTAACGGTTTCCAAGAGGTCGCTATCCAGTTTTATCCCAAGCCTTCTGGGAAATTTGCCCACGACAACAAATTGCGTGTTGTGCCGGATTTTCACAAAAAGGATTTTCTATTGGGGTGGTGTTAAGTCCTATTACTAGTCATCCACTCCTTTCTGGTGTGTACCAACTGGATCAGACTAAGCTGCAAGTTGGCCACAGAGCATACGGGAGAAGACCTTGGTATATTTTTATAAAATTTTATGAACCCAAATTTTATCTTTTTATAACCCCAGGAATCTCTTTTCAGGCATGTATTTCGGGCAAGCCCTCATAGAAAACCCTACTTCGGGAAAGCAAGGGGGGGCGTTATGAGTTTGTAAAAAAAATGTGAAAAAACTAGGTTGTGAGTGAACTTGTGGCCCGCCAGTGGAACGGACCAACAAGGTTTATTTTAACCCTAATTTATTTTATTAAATGCCGGAAAACAAGGAAATAAACTACTCTAACATTCACGCCATGAAAATGAGACGACACAGGCCACCCCTGGGGGGATGGGGTATGGGCGCTGGCTAGCCCACTTGCTCTCGTTTAAAAATGTTTACAATGATATAGAGAAGTGCCCCAGTCTACTTAATGTGACTTGGTGGCTTACAAAATTATAGGAAAAAATGACCGGTTTTGAAAAATATGGAAATTTGTCTTCCGGATCGCCTGGATGCTCGAAATTTTGGCAACACTTCCTCCTACCTGTTCGTCTTTTGCTGCAAACCAGCAAGCAATGATTAGTATAAGATGCCCAAAAACACTTTAAGAGTGTCTTTGGAACACCTCCTAAAAAAACCCAAAAAATTCTAAGTTAAAAACTAAGTAAAAATGACTAAAAATAACCAAGTAAAACAAGCTATGGGGCTTGTCTACCTGGGATCTTTGCTAGCCCTTTAATGGCTGCAAATTTCAAGCTCTATGGCAGCCAAATATATCTTTTATATCAGCACTACAACTACCCAACAAGACTTAAAAAGATATGACAATTTCACTTGCAAGCCTTTTGAAAAGTAGATGCTAAATGAAGGAAAATCTAACAGTTAAAGATATAAGCTTTGTAACTGTCTAAACCAATCCTTTATGAAAATATTTCTGATCTATTTGAAATACAATATGAGCATATAAATCAGAAATATTTCAAATGCAAGTAACCAGTTAACCAAAAAAAAATTTATTTGGAGAGAGAGAGAGAGGAAATGAGCCCAGTTTTGTTTGAAATCCAAAGCCTTGGGGAAATATTTGTGGTGTTCCAAGGGACTGCATCTGCAAACAAGAATTAGAGAAGAGGAAACAAACAAGATCCGCTTACTCCAGTTGAGATAACCTGCACATTACACACTTTGCAAACAAGGATCAAGTGTAGAGATATATATGAAAGAGAAATCTATGCTGAAACTCATAAACAAATGAAGCATACAGACATGATCCTCTCTTGCAAACATATAACAATAGACTAGACAATAAACAAATTAGAACTAGTCTATCTCATAAATTAACACTAATCTTTTGAATGAGTACAATTGATACTAGTGAATAATCAAAGCTTATGCACATGTTACCTCATCATATAAGTCCAAGATGTTCCATCCACTCACAATGAACAACACAGATCTGACCTCCAAAGTCTTTTTATTCATACAAGAAAAGTATTACAATCATAAGTTTTGTGCTCCAATTCTCCCTAAGTAACAATGAGAGAGGGCACTTCAATTTATAGAGAAAAAGACCAAGTGAAGGAGGGCGCACTTGCCTAAAGAGAGAGAGAGAGCGTGGCATAGATGGTGGAGTGGATGGGGCTGCCATCCCCATGTCTTTAGCTGCCCATAGCAGCCCAAAACATGCTAACAGCCAGCACTAATAGTGCTGCTCCCACCTAAAAACGTGGCTACCCACAATAGCAAGTGCGCCCCTCCCTTTAGTGAGATGCGCCCCTCTTATTTAGCATGAGTTCTCTCCCCAAATGGGGCTGCCAACTCCTTACAAATCAGCTCAATACCCTCCTATAACCATGCTGGTCCAAAACTGAGTTGCAATTACTCCAAAAATTTAATAATTTTTTAAGTCATTTTTTCACTTTTTTCAATTTTTTCATGACTTTTTGACTTTTTTGGGTTTTTTGGCCATAGGAAAATATTGAAGCACCCAGACCTTAGGAAAAGTGGGTTTAGGGGTTTAGGGGGTACTCTGAGTTAGAAAATGAGTACCCCTAAGGCAAAAAATACCTCCAGACGCCCCAGATAGGCCAATTACAAATTTTTTAATTGAACCATTAAAAAATGGCCCAATTTACGGAAAAAATAAAACTTGCCGAAAATAAAAAAAAACAACCTAGGGGGACTTAGCACATGTCCATATGACTCAAAATTAACGCCTAGCATGTTCATATACATTGACCCATAGACTTTAACAATCCCCTAAGGCCCGTCAGCCTCCCCACGCATTCCAGCTTTGGAGGAGCAGGAGAAAAACCTATTAATTATGTTATGCACTAATGCAAGACATAATAGATAGGTGAAAAAACTCCTTGGAATACCTGACTTAGCCAAAAAGTCCTAGGGAACCAAGTCTTTTACAAAACACCATGCTAGTACGTTTTATTACAAACCCCGCAGGGCCATGGACATGTGGAAAATTTTAAAAACGGGGGCCTTTAAAAGGCCAGCTGGATATCAAATCACCAAAAATGAACATGTATCATGTTCCACTCTGCCCGCTCGCTTGATAATCCAACCAAGTACAACTTAGTTGGCAACACTGCTGAGTATGAAATGTTTTGCAATGCTCTTGGCTAGTTTTAGAATTATTGGTGATGAATTTAATTAAGGGGAAAAGGGGAGCTCCAAATATATCGTGAGGTACAAGGAGTAATGTTTGGAAATCAAGCAAGGGTGGCTCCTCACGAAGATGTGTGGGCTGGATGGAGTCTCGAGGGGATGTTCAACACTGCACCAACAAGGGTATAGCCTAATGGGGCCCCGAGGTCATGTTCCAGTGGTTCCTGCTTCTTTTGAGAAATTTTCCCACAATGTTTCATTATCGATTGTTGGATTTTCACTATGTTGAGGGTCGTTAATTTTATTAATATGAGTTTTTTAATTATATGCGAAAATTAAGAAGATGTTGCAATTCTTTTCTGATTTCCCAAGGACCAGGCCAATGCTCGCAAAGGGAAAGGGCATACTTTGAGTAAACAACAAAATATTTATTCCAATTTGTAAGTGACTAAAATGAAATACTAAACAAATAAACTTGCAAAAGGGAAAGATATTAGTCACCAAGATTATGTGTCACCTTCTAATCAACCACCACTAATCGGCGATGCCTTTAGGTGGTGGTGAGAGCATACTTTGTGGCAACAAATTTGGGTTTATTTGCTACTTGCAAAATATGAAAGAAATCAAAATTTAAACTACTTAATGAAATATACAACCTGCATGAAATGTGATTGTGTGCTTGTGTTATGAAATAAGAAAAATTGTTAGAAAAAATTACTCCCACAAAACCAAGACTGCGAATCCCCTGAGGGGGATGGGGTGCGGGCGCTGAATAGCTCACTTGTCCTTATTAAAATAAAATTACAAATAAGAAGGTGGATGCTTTTGGTCCTTATAGATCTGGATCCAAAGGCCTTACAAGTTTCAGAAAATGATACAAGATGGAAGTATATTGATCCGGGAAACCTTAGAGGGCTTTAGATCTTCGATTTTCCGACAACACTTCCTCTTGTTATGACGATAAAACTGTGAAACCAACCACCTAAAATGCACCAATGTGCCCAAATAAACGTTAAAGGCAAAAAAAATTAAGTACTAAAAAGATGAACAATAATTCTAAGTACATAACCAAATTAGATCTACTCAAATTTAGGCTTTAAAATCTTAGATCTAATAGCATACTCAAATAAATCATCCTTTAAATTTTCTTTAAAAAAGCAAACTTATTTACTTCGGCATGTTAGTAACCGTAACCAAAGGAAAATTTAATTTAGAGTGAAGGAGAGAGGGATAGAAAGAGTGCTAGAATCTTGGGAACTTCTGGCCATGGAGTCTGCTTTGGTGGAAAACCGAGGGACTATGCCCTTCATAAGACCTTGAAGATAAGGAGGATGCAACCTAGCTCAACCCCTTCTCCAAGTGAGATTACCTGCAACGTAGAAATCCTTGCACAAATAGATGATTAAAACAACGATGTCGCCGAAAAGAGACATTTAGAAAGCATGCATTTAAACAATATACATGTGAGCTAAGAGATCTAAAACAAGTAAACAGTAAGGGCATGAATCAAACTAGAACAATCTCTTCCCTATTGAGAGATACCTCCCCTTCAGGCCTACAACTAATCAACATAAAGCAAAGAAAAACAAGACAAATTATACCTCATAAGCGCATGACAATCAACATCCACACATGAAAAGCATTACACCATAGATCTGCCGCCAAAGCCTTCTTTATTCCAACTGATGATACAATACAATACAACTAGAAGTAGCCCTTCGGTCCTCTGACCATACTCAAATGAGAGCCCAATGCCTCGCTTAAATAGCAAATGATAGAAGAGGAGGGCGCATTTGAGAAGAGGGAGTGACGGGGGTGCATTCCTTGAAGGGATGAGTGATTTACTCCATAACATATGCCTTGATTGATTCTCAGAAGAGTGAGGTGGCTTCCCCCTCACAAGAGGGGCGCCACCCACACATTGGAAACTCCATCACTCAAATCACCAAGTGCCACAAATGAAGAAGTCACCCACATAAGGAGAGGGTGCAATTCCCAAGAGATATACACTTACAGTTGTTAAATCCCTCACTGAAATCACCAAATCCTGATCGAGATATTCATGGGATGTAATTGCCAACTCAACTGGGCCTTCAGTTGGACAAATTTCCTCCAATTTAGGAAATTTGATTTTCTCCAAATCTTTATTTTTTGAATTAAATAATTCTCTTTAATTAATTTCGAGAGAATTTTTATTTAAGTGAATAATATTTACGTAGAACTTAGGAAATGTGAGTTTAGGGGTTTAACGGGTGCTCTAGGTTAGAAAACGGGCACCCCGATGGAAAATTTCACCTCCTAACCACACTTTTATCATGTTTTTGGATTTTTAGTTAAAATATTAAAATGCCAGTTTTAATGGGTCAAATCACCTTAATCAATTTTTTGCAAAACTGTGTGGCAATGACTTCTGTGATTTGGAAAATGAAAAGATTAAACACTTGAACTTCTCTTCAATATAGTAGGATCTTCGCTTGTCTTTGGTTAGTTCACCGATGACCTGTATAATTAGGATGATAATAAGGCGTCCTTGTTTCTTGTGTCATGCTTTTGGAACCTTCGTCTTTTGATACTTTTGGTGATTTATTGGTTGAAAATCTTTCTATTGAACTTGTATCAATTCCCTTCTCTAATGTCTCTACTTTTACATCTGATAACTTTATTTCAATGAAAGCAGTAAAACTTTCTTTATCAATCAATGATTCCTTGCTATTAAGTTGCTTCGACGTTTCATGTTGCAACTTCTTTCCACTTTTTAACTTTTTAAACTGTGCGATCAAGCTCTGACTATGATTCTTAAGACATGAAATTACTTCATCTTTATTAGCGATAACCTTTTCATCTTCCTTCCAAATCTTTTGTACTAACTTTTTATTATCTTGAGGGATCATCTTTGAGATATCTTTAATGTCTTTTGATGAGGGTGCTTCTGAGCGTGACTAATATCCTGCAATGTTATCCAAAGTTAAATATATTGTGTCGGCGAATATATCGCCAAAGGTCCAGAATGTAAACTATTGGCAATATCGGCAAATATGTCAGGAAAAATCGGCAAATGTCAGGAAACCTCAAAAAAATACAAAAATAACCATTTTTTGCATTTTTTTTAACATCTAAAGGAACAACATCAAATAAACACGTTGCTACATAAATATGAAAATACAAGTAAGATATAAGATACATAAGATGTCAAATGGTGGATCATGATCACTTATTGACAATAAACTGAAAATACTGAAATATGTTCTTGATAGAATGATAGAAAATCACATCAATGATCAAAATAAATGTATCTCATGAGATGAATCATCATGACTCATGAGGCATCTAGATACTACATAGTACAATGATAAATAATAGGAATCATTGATCCCCTCTACCCCTTACAGGCAAGGGGTACTACTCTTCCAGTAGAAGTAGTAGGTGGTCTCGTAGGTGCTTTGGATTAGGGTGGAATTGGAAGCTCCAACTACTCGGGCTATGGTGGAAGGTAATGGGCTTGAGGTGGAAGCCAATATGAGTTGTCTCCTCCCATAACTACATATGAAAATTATTGCCTATATTGGGATGCTATTGATCAATAGCACCCTATGCCCCCCTCCTCTAGACACTCACCCTTGCCTCTACCTTGAGTCTCGAAGTTGATCCTCCATGGACATTAGTCAACAGACTCAACACCCTATAATTTTGATGGAACTTCCTAATCTGATCGTTAAAATAAGGTAGAAAAAGCTTCTCATGCTAAATAAGTGATTTTGTTTCAGTGAAGGGTACATTTTTATTAAGGTCATGACAGAGGAGTTCAACAATCTGTACCACCAAAATCAAGGTACATAAAGGGGTTGATCTGCTTGATTAAATGCCAATCCCATACCCTCATACATGATATAATCCAGTGGAAACGTTGCAATCCTGAAATCCTGAAAACTATTATGTTTGTTGAATACTAAATGGGATCTAAAATTCTACTTTTTGCATATGAAGCCCGATGAGGTTGGAACCACTCTCAAACATCTTGATAAGGAGAATGTTTTTCTTACTTTAACAATTTAATATTACCATTTGTTATTGAACCCTTCCAAAAACCTAACCCATGGCTTTATTTCCCAAATTCCATGCATTTTTTATTCTGGTCTGGTTCAATTAACACTGCCAAAAACCTAACCCGTGGCTTTATTTCCCAAATTCCATGCATTTTTTATGAGCAGGGTGATTAATTCCAAAATCTCGCAATAGATTCCCAATATATCATGACACATTCAATATATAGCAATATGTTCACAATGTCATATATGTCGTGATTTTTTAGGGGCGATATATCGTTGGAGGAAATGACTCGCGATATATCACAATATGGGCGATATATTGCCAATATATGTAACTATGATGTTATCTTCTTCTTCTTATAGGTGAACATTGAAAACTTTTCTCCATGTTTAAAATGAAAGTAACTAGTGTTTCTAACCAAGTTAAACCAAGAATTATGTCAACCTCTTTATTATATAGGGTTGTAAGTTGTAACATTGAATTGGGATATGTATTTATAAGTTATAACCATCAATTGTTACTTGTAAGTCCTTAATTTTATATTCATCTCCAAAAGTGTCTTTTTTTTTATTATACTTGGCTCTGGAATTAAATAACTGATTCGCCAAGTCAACTTTAATGTAATTTTCCTTATGGTTCATACATATAATGATGTTAATCTCTTTTTCTTGAATATTTCCTTTGATTGTGTTAATAATCCTATGTATAGTGTTAAAAGACCTTTACAAAAAAATTATTTTGAAGTCCATTTTTAAAACCCTTTTATATCTCTTTGAGATTTTTTGATATTAAATAGATGTAGGAAATTAGGAATTACTAGGGACCCACTTATTTCTAGTGAAGGTAGATACTTGAACCCTATATCTTTTAAATAATATCCTTTTATAAAAATCCGTTATATATTTTGAAATTTGATTTATAACCTTGATATTTTTTCTTGCACTTTTCTTAATACTTATTTGGTAGCTTTATTTATTTTTATGAATACTTTATAAAAAAATACCCTTTATTGTTGTTTTCTAGATGAAAAATGTCTGCTCATTTTAATTATATAGATGAGCACTTATATACAATGTATGGATGTGATAAGATTTTGTCTTTGAATTTTCGAGTGCTCTAAGGAGCTCAACAAAAAGGTCTATATGATGCCATGCTGGTTGATTATGGTATCAACAGAGATTCCAAAATAAGCAGTCAATTCCCATGGGGGTGTGAAAAAGTTTCAGGAGAAACCACATACTAAGACAAATCTATGGAAAAATTTGAGCACTTTGGAGGGAGATCCCAACCAAATCATGCTCCACTGTAAGCTTACCTTCAAGTTCAAGGACCTCCCTTTTTGGCAATCGATCCACAAACCTGCTAAGTTCCCTGTAGATGTGAGCCAGAGTATTTTGCTGCATCCAAGCAAGGATTTCTCTGGTGGATCTGACTTTGGCTTGATGTGTGATGTTCACCTGTTCTTCACTGGCTATGAGCCACTGTATGCAAACCTGTGAATCACCAAAAAATGACAGTTTTCTGATATACTAAGATCACAAGAGATTTGTAGAAGTGTGCCTGCAAATGCCAGCTCTGCCTTGTTATTAGTGGCCAGTTCCAATCCAAGGATTAATGAGAGCTTCTTCCCATCTAGCGTCTTTATCCATCTCCCCGCTCCACTTGTCCTTGAATTTCTTTTTGATGCTCTATCACAATATCCATAGGGGGTTGATGTATTGAATGTAGGGTGGATCAGAGTTCTGGGAACAATAATTTTCTTCTTGGCTGCCTATGTTGACGTGCTAGCTTTTAAGTGATAAAATAGAGTGTAGATGCATGTTTATATATTTATTTTGGAAGATGCCTTTATTTTGAGTGATCCATATCAACCACAATATTTTGAGTGCGAGTCTGTAGCCTTTTTCCTTTGCTGCACTGAACCAAGATTTCATTGCTTCTCTGATGTTGTTCCCAGTCCATGTGTTATGTGATTTTACTAATCTCATCAAGATGTCTCCTAATTCTCCACACAGAGTATGCATTTACTAGGTCCCATTCATCCTCTGCACTGTAAAACTTCCAAGTGGGAATGAAATTTCTCAGAATTAGTCAGTTATGAAGAATTGTTTTTGGGGGTGTTGAGATCTTCTAGATGTATTGCAACCACCAAGGACAGTTAAGGGACAGATAGGGGTGCAGTAGTCAGTATCCCAATGCACGCTGTAGTGACCCACTTCTTTTTTCCCTCCTAGATTAATTCATCTTTTTCAGCCCTAAGGATGGTGTACTGACTTGAATCAGTGTGTTTGTGTAGGTATTCCAGTAATTCCTTCCAATGCTGAAGTGTCCAATGCCTTGTCCAGTTTCTCAATGTTGAGTACCATTCGATCATCTGGTTAAGAAAAATTAGGCTTCTATTCCTCAAGGAATCAATCAGTTGTAGCAGCATTTGATATCTTGTGGGCTGTCTTGCCCACTTATCAGTGCCCAATCTGACTTCTGTGCCGTTTCCAACCTTCCAACATAATTTGTCCACTATAATCTGAGATGAGATGATGGTGGCCTTCCAAAAGTTCGATCCTCCCTTATATTTTTTGATGGATTTCTCAACCAATCCTCAATAGTGTCTGGGGCAATGCACTTGTGAGTCAGGATTTCTTGCCAGATCCCTTTTCTGCTTATCAGCTTCCAGGTGCCTTTTGCTCTTTTTCAGACGAATCTAAGGAGTATTGGTCGGATTCGGGAGAGGGTATAAATGGGTATAGCTTCCAAGGCCATCCAATAGATTGGTATGGCCTGGAGAACATTCTTGATCAATGTTACTGTTATCACACAACTTGTAGTTGCCCGTAAAGGTGATCCTATCCAGGACGGTAGAGGTGCTAAGCAACTAAAGAGGTGACCCAAGAGGGCCTCGATTCCCAAGAAGGATTCGTTGTCACATCAATCGAGGCACTCTTTGCTTCTTGCTATCCAAGCCCCGGATAACAAAGGGGGAGACCCTGATCTACTCTTAGAGAGAGAGATCCAAACCAATCACTAGATCAAGATATTCAATGATGAAAAGTGATGAATCCTAGATTTAAGGAAAAGAGTCACTGTAGAGGCTTAGGGGATATGAGATATAAGTGTTAATTAGATCAATTATAGTAATTTGAGATTAAGGATGAATCTAAGAAGAAGATGCTAGGGTAAATGATCAAAACTAGTTGCCTTGGGAAATGTGTACTTAAAAGATGGAAAGTGGTCCCAAGGAGTAGATCTGAAAGAATAGGGGCTTCCTAGCAAGGCTTGATGATAGATCTGACAGAGTTTAAGCCTATGTTGCACTGGCCACGGGGACGGGGGGACGTGGGGGATGCGGGGACGAGTTTCCGAGACGGCTAGAGCGCACCCCCAATTTTTCAGGGGACGATAGGTTGGGGACGACAATTATATATATATATTAAAATAAAAAATATTGAAATAAAAAGTAGAACTAATTATGAAATCCAAATTAGAAAAGGAAATATAAAGTATTGTCCAATCATCATTGTCCATTCTCAAAACTAAATAGTGAAGACTCAATATACATGCCTAAGATCTAACACTGAAAACTTCAAATAGTTCTAACTTCTAAGTTAACTATTAAACATTAACTTAAAACTTGAAAGTTGAAACAGTAACAAAAATTTAAAATTTTACAACATTGTGTACATGAATGATGAATCATTTCGAAATTTAAATAACAAATAAATTTATATTTGTAATTTGACATTTGTAAATACTAAATTATAATTTTATAAAACTATAATAGCATGTGCTGAGATTTTTACCCCGAAAAAATAAAAAATAAAATGTAAGATATAAAATATGAAATACCTTTGTTGTGCAGTGTGTTATGGCTGAGAGGGGGAAAACTCACTGTGAGTGCGAGCCTGTGTTGAGCCATAAAATCAAACTTTGAGCATGTCCTGAGAACCTGAGCATTGTGTACATGAATGATGAATCATTTCGAAATTTAAATAACAAATAAATTTATATTCGTAATTTGACATTTGTAAATTATAATTTTATAATTTACCCCAAAAAAATAAAAAATAAAATGTAAGATATAAAATATGAAATACCTTTGTTGTGCAGTGTGTTATGGCTGAGAGGGGGAAAACTCACTGTGAGTGCGAGCCTGTGTTGAGCCATAAAATCAAACTTTGAGCATGTGCTGAGAGCCTAAGACTCACTGTGAGTGTGGGCCTATGTTGAGCCATAAAATCAAACTTTGAGCATGTGCTGAGAGCCTAAGAGTCGAAAGGGGGCCGCGTGCTATGGTCTTCAAGCTGAGAGGGGCACACGTGGGATTGCAGGTAGGGGAGCCGCTAATAGGGGAGTTGCGCATGGGACTACATACGGGAGCCGACTTAGCAAGTAGCAACGTGAGGAGTGATGGGTAGAACCATAGAGCAAATGGTTATGTAGGTGTTGGAGTGATGGATAGAGTAGAGGGTTATGTGGGTGCAGTGAGTAAGAGTATAGGTTAGGATTCAGGAACGTAGGATAGAGTAGAAGGAATAGGAGGGGGCTGTGGGTTAAAGGAATAGGTGAAGGGTTAGGTTAGGGGGGTGTTAGGTAAGGTTTCTAATTAAAAATTTTAATTTTTTAGTTTTTTTATTTTATTTTTATTTTAATTGTGCGGGTCAAGGGACATCCAAGAGTCCCTGATTGGTTGGAGATGTTCCTAAGAAGTTCCCAATTTTGATGGGTACGTTTAGGGTACGACTCAAAAGTCCCCAACAGAGTCCCCGATGAATTGGGGAAGTTTCCGAGGAGTTCCAAAGTCCCCGGAACGCGGGAACGCAGGAAACGTACGAAATTTTGGGGGGGACGGGTCACCGTGCAACATAGGTTTAAGCTAACAAGCCAAGAATGAGACTCAAACAACTAGAGAAAGGGGCAAAATCAAGGAGGGCGCAAAAGCTAGAGATCAGTGCCTAGGGAGTTAGGGTAGATGGAATCTCCCAAGTGTGACGCCCTTGCGGACCCACTTGGGGCTAGGCTTTAAGTGGAAAACCCATAAATCATTCGCCCAAATTCCAAGTTATAAGAGCTAGGGAATTTTTATAAGATTTTGTAGGTTAGGTTTGAATGAAATTGATAGATGGGTAAGCTAAGGAGCCAAATACGTACCTTATGAGCGTACTTGGATGATGAAGATGGATGCTGGTGTGACGAGGATTACTCTCGCAAAGATCAAATGAAGTCTTGGTCACTTCTCTTACTCCAACAAATTGCCCAGATCCACAAGTGCTCCTCCTCTCTCTACAAAACCAAGGAACCAAAATTCAATTAGCAAAGAAAGATGGAGGTAGATGAAAGCTAGAAGTAGAAGATAGAGAATAATTGGTACAAAGACAAAATTACTCCCTGTGTAAACCAAGATTTGACAGAAGGTAGCAGGGTGAGGCTCCCCAACCAATGCGCCCCTCTCCAAATCACCTCCTTCACCTGCAAATCGAATTAGTGGAACAAAATATGCAAGATAGCTACCAAGATCCTTCAATGCAATGGAAAAGTAGTTTCAATCACCAAAGCCAAGCATTCAACCCAAGATCACAAGAATTCTCCAAGATGTTTCTTTGTATTCCAAAAGCCAAGAGCCAAAAAACCCTTTACAATGAGCGGGGTCTCTTCCTTAAATAGGAATGAGAGAGACCAAAACCCTAACCACTTTTTAAATGAGTGGTGGAGATCAAAAAATATAACAATAATAATCAACGACTAAGATGAGCCGTAAATACAATACATATGGATCAACTCACAAATAGAAAGGGGGCACATTCACTAAAACGTCCAAAGGGAGACGCACCACATGATAAATGACTAAGACACATGATATAAACACATGGTGGGGCCAGGAGGTAATCATATCCTTCACTAGCATGGCCCCATGGCACAATAACAAATAATATGACAATATGACATCATAAAGTAACCATATGACCAAATCATGGCCCCCTCAAAGACACAATAAAATATCCAAAATGACATATACTGGGACGTGTGGACCCCATTGATGTCGAAACAAGTGCTAGAAGGTGTGGACATCATCATCAAAGTATCTCGGACCAATCACATGCCATTTCCTTGCCCCACTAAGTCAAATCGATTTCCTCAATGAGCCATTCCTCTGCTGGAAAACCACCTCTGAAAGTACAAAAATGCCTGTAACTCACTACCAGGTGCCCCAGACACAAATCTTACTGTACCAAAATGTCTGGGGATGGGGTATAATGGTAATAACGACTGGCTGGACCCCTATCTCCCTCTGTAACGCCCTAGGAGATCGTGCTAGCTCAATGCAAGTGCTGGACATGCCATTTCTGTAACTGATAACTGAGTGCACCAATGAGCTCAGAATGCTCAAATCTGAAGAAATTTGACTTAAAAAATGAAATGACTCATCTACACATTCTGTCAAACACTTTCAGAATCTAGGGTTTTAACTTGTTTTTAAAAAGCAAAACCACACTTCTAAAAATGACTTAAAAAATTTCGCCAAATATTGAAACAATCTTTAAGCACATGAACACAATGATTTTTGGTCAAAGACCGGGCAAAACCCCACTGCTTGGGGAAAACCCTAAGAAGAAAAATTTTCTTTAAGAAGAGCAAAACTCAAAAAATTCTTACAATGAATTTTTCTTTCTTTTAAACCCTCATTGACAAAATTTCACAAAACAGAACAACAGCAAAATCTACCTCGAAATTTGTGCCAAAAAAGTATTGTATGTTCTGCTGTACGACTGCCCACATGTGTTGTATGGTACTGTACGACTTGCACACTTTTTTGCCTCGGTTTTAGTGCCAACACGTGCCTGTATTAATGTTGTATGGTCTGCAATAAATGCACAGTCATTTCTTGGAATTCGAACCAGTTTTCTTGGCATCCGAGCCCACACGTGTCTGTCATAAATGCACTGTACGGACTACTACGGGTTGCCTAGGGAATTGTGCTACTCCTTTCTCTTGGAAATTGTGCCCTTTCTCTGCTAGGGAACTCTTCTTGATCTTCAATCTTCCTCTCTTCCTCTTTGATGGTGAGTGTATCAAATGACCCTCTCACTTTGTTTTTATACTTTGTCTTTGGCAACTAACTTCTTCAACCACCTAATCTAGGGTTGAGAATTAATTACAAAATCAATGGTTCACATCTAAGTTTTTAACTCACTTTTAATAATTAAAACATTTAATTATTAAGTACATCACTTAAGTGTGACCCACTTTTCTAAAGTATAAAATCACTTTGACGTTATTTATATAAATGCCACTTTGTTACATAAATACATAAAGGAAAAAAAACTTTTCTGGTCCTCCACAGCACAACCACACCAAAAATATGGGAGGACCTCCAGAGTTAACTTTTCAACAAAATCCACTAGGAATGAGTACTCATACATCATGTGACCATTAAAAGATATCTCTGTAAGCTCATTCATGCCCAGAATAAAAAATAATGGTCCCTAAATAATGATAACCATAAAAAAAATCCATCAAACCATCATCTGAAATTGTTGTCTGGGTCATGGAACCATCTAATGGACACATGTGGGCCATGAATAATGCATCTCGAACACTATCTGCCCAAACTCATCTCGGACTCTGCGGTTGACTTAGTCAAACTGGGTTGACCAGGTCAAGAATGATCAAAATAATGAACCAGACCATGAAGAACTACTACTGCAAGTACAAATGGTTATGATATGCTCCTTCAATTATATCAGTAGCTATACCAAAGCATAGAATGATGTTTAATTGGCGTAAGCATGTAAATACTATAAATAAGATAAGTTTAGATCAAAGTAACTAGCTACAAAAAACAAGGGCTAACCATGGGTGAAGGTGGAAAACAAGGGCTAGGCTAGGGGAAGGACTCAACAAGCTCAACACTGCAATCTCTCGGATGAAGGAACTAGGGAGACCACCTACACATATACTACATAGAGAATAACACGAGGAATGGCAGTGTCTCACAAATGGGTAGAGTGATGAGAATGCTTCCAATAGACTCTAGACAAGCAACCTTTTAGCAATTTATTATTTGTTATCTTTCTTATTTAAGACTTATCATTTATTTCACTTTATAGATTTTCACTAGCCAGCCTCCAAGAGTAGGTGCCTTGAATAGCCCGGTGGGCCTTAGATAATGAATCGGTATGACCTCCATTGCTCGCCACTATCCATAGGTGTGATGGAGTGACCACCCTGTTGCCCTGTAGGGGCAAACGACCTTACATCATACAAAGGATGAGTGCGTGTCCCTTGGCCACTGACTAGCTAATATAGATATGTATAGTTAGTGTTTAGCAACACTGTTTTTTTTTTTCGCTGACTAAGCATCCCTTATGTATAACATTTAAGAATCGATGCTTTAGTGTTTAGCAACACTGTTTGTAGGAATACTTGGTTTCGAGGACTAGAGGAGAACAACCACTGTGACTAAAATCACACACTCCAAAGCTGAGACACAATGCAAACTGGGAATCTATCCAACACAGAGGTCTAGGTGGGGGAAGTCCTCGAGATCACTAGCTAAGGTGTGAGTCGAGATAAAACCACAACTGGAAGGTAACGGATGGACGGAGAAAATGACTAATGGTGCTATGGATAGCAAAGGCCCTAAAATAAGGGAATGGACAAGTCAATGCTTCATGGAATAAGGGTATGACCAACGAGTATATTCAAGAACGTCCTGCTAATAGTAACCAACCACTTCTATTCTAAACAGCGAGTAAGCATCAAATAAGATAGAGCCAACAACCATCATAATATACCTAGTCATAAACTACCTAGATAAGAGGAAGAGCACATCAACAACCCATCTGTATCGAAATATACCTATTGGATCATATACTCGAGTCTCTGAATTGAAATATCTGAATAACACTGAAGCACTGCATTCGAATATGGATATGGGCATTGTCATCAATCTGCTTTGGATGATAGAGAAATGGCTATCTCAGTCATCGACCTGGGGTCATGGGGCTCAGTCTTGGCATGAGACTGTAATTGTGCAAACTCTAGATCCACTCAATATATGCAAGTGATCATTGAAATGCTACTCATCATAGGCTGATCTCATAAAAAATGTGTAACGGACTGGCTCAAAAATATACAGGAAACTAATCTGCAATCATGGTAGCCCGACTACTATGGATGTGATAACAGTTACTATGAATGCTCTTGAGATTCATTTGTAAGTCTAGTTGTTAATGTGTGCCTTGATCCAATCAACCATCCATGTTTAATCTCTAATCACATATTTGTTTGGTTTCAAGTGAAACCCCAGATAAATCGAAATAGATTTGAACTCTTGAACAACGAAAGGGAGGTGTTGCTGCCTAATACACACTTAGGGGAACGCGGCATGAAACCTTCAAGCCGCTCGGTGTGTCCTTGGGGGTAAGTCAAAGTCAAGTGTTGTCACATGATTACTCGACTCCTCCGTCTAGGCTACCCTTAGCGAAGCCAAGGGGGGTGGTCCCTATGAAAATAATTTAAGGCTTTTAACTATGAAAACAAGTAAAAAGCTATTCTAGGAGTTAATATGATGAAATGGAAAAATATTACAACTAAGCAAGATTTGCAATTAAAATTTAATTAGACAACACATGATATAGATGCATTCACAACATTTTATAATTGAAATTAAACATTGAGGGTGGTCCCTATGAAAATAATTTAAGGCTTTTAATTATGAAAACAAGTTAAAAGCTATTCTAGGAGTTAATATGATGAAATGGAAAAATATTACAACTAAGCAAGATTTGCAATTGGAATTTAATTAGATAACACATGATATAGATGCATACACGACATTTTAGATCCAAACATCATCTACAAAGTTTGGCTTTATAACATAAGCCTTATGCTTTTAACTAAGTCGCCCACCACTTAGGATGAAATGCCACCTCATTTTGCACATGCCAATTGCTTTATTTATTATATATATTTTTTAGATATTTCAGTGCATTTTGTCACATCATTAGCATTAAAATGCCATTTTGTCGGCCCAATAAGGAAAAATGCTGCGAATGATAATTTAATCATCCGAAACATAGGAATATTGGGTCCTAAAGTAAAGAAGGCACTTTGAGCATGAAAACAAGCATTCCCACGCCAAATTCCGCCTCCAGACCATCCTTTTATTACAATTTGAAATTTTCCAATTAAATCATTAAACAATGGCCTAAGTTTACGGAAACAAATGTTTTTGCCGGAATTGACTCAAACTCCTAGAGGACCTAGTGCATGTCCATACGACTTATTATTGATGACTAGCATGTAAAAATACATAGACACTTAGGCATTAATAACCTCCTAAGGTTTGTCCGCCAAGGAAAATACCCCAGCTTTGGAGGTGTGAGTGAAAAACTCAAAAATTATGTCATTGAAGCGTGACGCATAATTCCTAAGGAAAAAACACTCTAGAGTATCCCCTTGACAGATAAACCTAAGTTAAGCTAAGCCTGTTACAAAAAAACCATGCTTAGACCAACTTATTACCATTCCCCATTGGGGTATGGACATGCACTTTTTTTGAAAAATGGGCCAAAAATTGGCCTGATGGATCAAGGAACACTGATGATGAACAATTTGATTGTTCAAGTCTTTGACGGTTCACTCGGAATCCACTAAGTGCAATTTAGTGGATAACATACTTCATGGCCCATAAGTTCCCAAGCTTATAGCACTCTTTCTATTCCTCTCTCCTTCACCTCTAAATAAAAAAATTCTTTCTTTCGGTTACAGTTACTTTCATATATGCTTAATTAAATTAGTTTCTTTGAATATCTAAAGGCTGATTTATTTAAGTATGCTGCTAGATCCAAGTCTTAAAGCTTTATATTTATCAGATCTAGTTCATTTTTGAGTACTGGTTTTTATGTCCTATCTTTCAATACTCAAATATTTTATGCTTTAAACGTCTTTTTGGGCACATTTGGTGTATAATAGGTGGCTTTTTTTCACTTTTGATGCACAAGTAAGAGGAAGTGTTGCCGAAAATTCAGAGATTCAAGCCATCTAGGGCCTCCCAGAGCAATTTACCTTGATCCTATTTCATTTGTGAAACTTGTAAGCCTTTGGTTCCTCATTTAAAAGGATCAAAGGAATCCACCTCTTAAATTGTAAAAGTAAATAATAAAGGCAAGTGGGCTACTCAGTGCCCACACCCCTTCCCCCCTGGGGGTCTTGTGTCATTTTCATGGCAGGAACTTTTTTTTTCGCTTTCTGCTTTTATTTCATGTGCTAACTAGTAGAGTAGATTTGCTTTTAAATAGTTTAATTAATCTTTCAATCTTTCATTTATCATTTGCAAAGTAATGAACTTAGATGTGTATTCCCGAAGTATGCTCTCTCCATCTTTGAAAGGGCTTGCCCGAGTAATCTGTGGATGATCAAAAAAGATATTCTCATCTCGTAGTAATTAGTAAAACATTTTATTACTTTTTCAAATCGATACTAATCTTCGCAAATAATTAGAACTAATATTCAACTCAATTTTTCGCATATGCTCTTGCTTATCGCAGGCTTGCCTGAGCTTGGAGCAATCTGAAACAAAATCGTAGCCCTTGCTAATATTCCACATTTAATTAAACAACTCACCTTGAATTAAAATTAATCCCCTTAAAGGACGAAAATCCGGTGTCTTGCTTTTGTCTCATGTGGGCAAATTTCATGAAGAAAAGGGAACAACTAGATAGTGACCACAGGGCCTCGTCAGGCTACAACCTCGTTTGGTGTCTGTGTTGGGCATCCCCTTGTGACTCTGGGTCTAGCCCTTCTTCTTGTGTGAAACCACACTCGACAAATATAGACCTTGTTCCTCGTACCTCACGGTATATCGGAATCCCCTTCCCATAATCAACTCATCATCAATAATTAAAACTGTCAAGAAGCATTTGCACAATATTTCCGTTTCAGCAGCAATCACTTAACTATTTTGGTGTTGGTCTACTTCACAATCATTTTTGCTTAAACCAATTATGTGTCACGAATTGAGCTGTCTCATATGCTGCTACCTTAATTCAAGTGTTCTTGCTTTCTTGTACATGTTATCTTCAAACCCCTAGATTAATTTCACTTTCATAACTTAGCGTAAAAGCCATAGTTTCTTTTCTTAGGGACAACCCCCCCCCCCGGCTTCGCTAGGAGTTGGCCTAGACGAAGGAGTCAAGTATCAGGTGACAACATTTGACTCGAGACTTGCCCCCAAGGATGCACCAAGTGGCTTGAAGATTTCTTCTGCGTTAACCCCCAAGTGTGTATTCAGGCGTCAACATATATAAAATATGCCAGTGAAACATAAGTTGCAAAATAATATACAAAGCTATTTTACAATGAGTAATGTACAAAGCTAATATACAAAGACTATTTACAAATTTATATACAAACTAATCTACAAAACAAACTGAAAAGTAAAGAAGAAAGGAAAGGGTTAGAAAGTGTTATGATATAGAAGATGCCCCCATGGGCATCAAATAATGTTGCTAAAGAATAACTTGATAAGTTCACCATTCACTGGGAGGGTCAACCTCTCTCCATCCATCTGGCTGAGGTAGAAAGAATTGGCGCCGACCAACTCATGGATGATGTACGGTCCTACCCAAAGACTGTCAAATTTGCCATGCTTCCTTGGGTTTTCTATGCACTTATCCCATAACAGAACTGTATCCTCTTTCTGAAAGGCCCTTGGCTTGGAAGACTTGTCAAAGGTCCTCTTTACTTTATCCTGATTTTTTATGTTAAATTTCATATATTCATAGCATAATAATTCAATTGCATAAACAGGATCACTAGAAGAAAGACGAAGCATAAAACAATAACAATAGAGTTTATCTTGGGAAACCCAAATGGGAGAAAACCCAACAACCTTTGTATAGAGATGATAATCCCGAGAACAGAGTACAATCATAAAAGAGAAAAGATGGAAATGCTTTCCAAAAAGTAGAAACCCCAAAACAATCTTCTTCTCCAACAAATGCGAACTTCTCTCTCTCAAGTGATGCGAACTTGAGTGAATGAGTGAGTGTGATAATGAGGTGACTTTACCTTTTATTTATACAAGTGTAAAGCTGACTTTTACCCTAGGTGAACTGACTTCTCTATTTGACTAGGCCGACTACACTTGGGGGGCAATTTATAATTTAAATTTAATCTTTTCTTTTGCTTCTTTTCACCCCAAGGTTTACATTGATTCTTTCAAGGGTTTACATAGTTAATTACATCAAGTTCATCTCCCTTAGGAGGTACAATCAAGTACAATAGAAATACAATAAATAATATCTTCCACAGTTGCACAAAATCCAACATTTGATACTTTGGTCTATTGCCCTTCTTTTGTTCTCATCCAACTCAATCAACTGACTTATTCTATTCCGAATCACATCCTATATCCTGTTCCGAGCTAAAGGCTTGAAGCATCTGATATATAGGAAGCTTAAGGTGAACTAGCAAGGTGGCATCTATGCCATAAACTAGCTCAAAGGGGCTCTTTCCCATTGCACTCTTCTTAGTTATTCTATCTACGCAAAGTGCAAACTTGATTTTGCTATCCCAAGACTTATTATCCCCTATCGTTTTCTTAATAATGATTATTAAATTTTTGTTACTCGACTCAGCTAGACCATTTTCTTGGGGATAATAATTCGATGAATGGGATAGGATAATGCCATACTTGAAGCAGAATGAGGAATGTTCTGTTGAGCTAAAGGCTTGGGCATTATCAGTAGTTATCTTACCTAGCACGCCAAATCTGGTTATGATATGATTTTCAAAGAAGTTCATGACTACCTTGTCGGTTGTTGCTTTAGTGGGAATGTCTTCTACCCACTTGGGAAATTAATCAGTTGCTGTAAGAATCCAAGTATGACCATTACATGAATTTTCTTTAAACTGGTTGATAAATTCAAGAGCCTGTTAACCCTCATTTTGGCAGGGGTATCCATAGAATTTCTTCACAAGGAATTGCAGAGTGCAGAGGGCTAGAAAAGAAGGCATAGCAATTCTGATATACCCAAGCAATGAAAAGAGAAAGGTGAGATTTCTTGAACAGGAAGCGGAGGCAGCTAAAGATTTGATTGAGGAACAATAACCTGATTTGGATTTGTGCAGGTGAAGATAAGATATATGCAAAAAGGCTTATATAAAATACATGACAAATTCTTACTGCAGCATGTCTAAAATAAAAGCAATTCTTCCAGAAGCAATGTCTTCAGTGAAGGATTCAGAGCATATAGAGACCAGGTATAATGCATTGCAAGCTGCTTTCTCTCCTTCAAAGTTTTCTCAGCTATGATGTTGCAGTCGATTGGGCACCTGAAGTTAAATGGACTTCACCTGAAGCATACAAGAAACTAAAGGTTGTAGTTGAAGTTGAAGGCGATGCTGCCATAGAAAGAGCTGTTGAAGCTGAACTGAAGGCTCGTTATAAGAATTTGGGATCTTTAAAAATTGTTCAAAGCAGAGGTCTTAAGATTGGAGATGTTGTGGTTCTTGATGTCTCGGCTGCACAAATAAATGAAGATGGAACAGATAATGATAAACTCCCATCCACTGAGCACTCAGCTTGTTCCAGGATTTGTCAATGCAATTTTAGGACTAGAAACAGGACAAACACGGTCTTTTCAGCTTGCATTTCCAGATGCATGGAAGCAAAAGGAGCTTCAAGGAGTTCTTGCTTGTTGTACTGTTGAGTGCAAGGAATTATTTTACAGAGATCTACCGGTTTTGGATGCCACAGCAGCTATTAGAAATCGTAACCTCCAGATAAAATCGAAATTTTTGCTAGCTATGCCAAAATTGCGATTTTGCTAGCCCAATTAGCTGAGACATTTGCATAATCAGTATGTCAAACAAAGGTTTGCGCATCCTACTGAGAGTTTGCATCAATCTTATGATGCCTTTATTGAATGTATGGCTTCTCGCAGTAGAAGAAAACTGAAATCTCTGCAAGCGAGGTCAGAATTGCCCTCCGAAAACATTCGTTATGAACCTAGGCATTTTGTAAACCATGCAGACATGGGTATTAAAGAAGTTGGAAATGAGAAGGAGGTTTATCCAAAAGGTGAATATCAATTTGATGCTAATTCATCCTTAAATCATCAAGCTGAAATCTGCAATAACCTAGAGAAGAGTTTTCCAACTTGGAATTTAATAGCAGAATCTGCTAGCAACCCAGAATCAAGTACCGAGTGCAGAAGCGATCAGGTCGAATGTTCAAGGCCTTGGAGTCCAGAAACATCAGAACACAGATCTATTGTAGTATCTTCCGACAAATCCACTGGTCAGGGTCAAATTTGTGATGAAGTTTCAATAAAATCTGGAAGTTTATTTGATGGGACAAATTTACTGACCGTGTCAGATGGAGAAAGGAGCAGCCTTTGTCAATACGCAGGCCGAGAAAAAAAAGCCCTAACAATTTCCAGACTGTGGGTAGAGGAAGAGGCAATGCGAACTCAGGCTCGGATTTCAGTTAGATAACCCGCGAACAACAGAGCTTAAATGGATGGTCACTTTCTTATCAGTCGAGTTCACCTTGGATAAAATCTAACTCGAACTATTCCGAGACATCTGATTACATCGGCAGTCAGTTCCATTGAGTTCTAGAGCTGCTGGCGAGTGGTTGGTGGTGTCTTCGCTGTAGCTTGGAGTTTTGGGAGCAACAAGAGTAGCCACCTGTTGCTTCTCCCATGTCACAATTGCCAACCATTTGTTTGATGCAGATTCAGAGCTAGAGCTCGGTGTTCAGCAAATTAAGCAACAGAAGTCACGTCATGGTAAGATCCGCGATTTTCACAAATGGAGGAATCCCTTGCACTCAACGGCGTTTTGACAAAAAATTTGCACTTCACGTGGGCTTGAACCTATCTCGTGGGCAGCTGCTCGGCGGTAGTTTTATGGTCAGTCTGAAATTTTGGAGCAGCTGTTAACCCTTTCTGTTGTTGGGTAGTTGCATCGAGGGCCTTTTCAAAACGCCAATGACAAGAGCGTGAACTCTCCTATCTCGACGGAACCACACAAGTGGACAAGAAGATCTGTGCGGCTTTTTTGTTTCACATTGATGAACTAGAAACATCCCCCTATGGTGGCCGTGTTCCCTTGAGTTTCCAAGCCGGCCACGACTCAGATATTGGAAATTTATTTTATGTGGGAGTCGCACCGTTATATTAGATATGGAGGGACCCTTGTTGTGTGTAGAATCTATGAGCACGCCCTTACCTACAGTGCCAAGTCCCAGTTCTAATTTAGTGTGTGACTCGTGTATCGGCAGCTGTAAAACTTGGTGATCACTTTTCGGAGCCTGTGTTTGACAGATGTTGGGAGTATTGGCAGTGTTAGCTTGGAGCAGGCAGGCTTTGATGAGGTGGCGGCCCAGAACCTTTTTGATATTCGATGGAGCTAAAACAGTGGATATAGGATCTACTTTTTTATTATTTTATTATTTTTTCTTTTTGCAAAAGTTAAGAGCCTTTGGCCTATAAAAGGAGCCAGCCTCCTTCGCTGTAATGATGGAAAATTTTTGGGAGTTCTTCTGCAGACCTTAATAGAAAAATATCATGATGGGATTCTTTGGATAAATTGGGAATTCTTTCGCTCTTTGTTTGCCATTTTTATTTGTATGCCATCTTTCATTTTGTCTGAGGCAATACCTCTCTTAGCTCTTTGCTTTCGATTCTTAAGCTGGGATCATCTGAATAGAAGGCTAACAATCTAGCACAACTTTATTTGACCCATGTTTTTCTCTTAAGTTTTGCGGCTGTCAGGTATGCTCTAGTGCAAGAGCTCTTAGTTGGTCACTACATTCACCTGGCAGCAAGGTCCTTCTAGAGCTCTCCTTTGACTCCATTCGCCCCTCTCTGATACTGGCACTGGTCTTTCCCTGAGGATTGATCTTCCTTTCTTTTTCATCACCGATCTAAAACTATCTTTTGTTACATCCGTTTCTCTAAGGCAGCCTCTTCCATTCACCTTGCCTGTTACTGTACCTGCTTAGCGATCCTATTTTAGGGATACCCCTCTAGTGTTGGAGAAGAGCCAACCTGAAGCGAAGAGGAGAGGAGTGTGGTGACATTGGCCTCTCTCCTGAGAGAGTTGTCATTCCAGCTAGTGTGTTGCATTTTGGGCTTTCAAACGACACGCATGCCATTTCGGAGGACAACAGAGCCCATTGCTAAAAAGGGGCTTGAACTACTACTGGTTTTAAAGGCTTGAACATTCTTTATTCTTTACATGTGTGTTGCTTGATTGAAGAATGCAAAAAGTAATTTGTTTAGTTTTATGTTAGACCTACCTCCCTTTGCTTAATTTCTATTTCTAGTTGCATTGTTTTTGTTATTTCCGTTTTGAAACTCTGCTGAGGTTGCACAACCCCTTAGCAAGTGCCAGTCGGCACGGGTGTGTGCCAAATCCTTTGTTGTAGGAAACGCCATCATGAGTGCTGTACCGGTACCAGAAACACCCCGAAATGCGGGTACTGGTACGAAACGCCGCCTTCCGTACCGTACAATGTTTCACGATTTGGAAATGCCATACGGTACGGCCGGTGGCGTTTCAAAGGCGTTTCATGCAGTACGACGCGTTTCCGTTTGGTTTTTTGGACTCATGGGGCCCAGTGTACAACTATTTTTTTTAATTAAACTTTAATTAACCTAAATTCTATCTAGAAGGATCTCAAACCCTAAACTAAACTCTATATAAGAGCATGCATCTATTAAACTATTCACCATGTTTTGAGAAGAGCGTCGTACGGTACATAAGAGACTAGATTCCATTTTGTTTTTTTATTATTTGTGCTTTGGATTTTTATGCAGCCGTACAACAAAGGCTAAGGTGAGTCACGAGTGAGATTCCATTTGTTTTTTAATGCTTGTGTGTTGGAGTTTCCATGCAACCGAAAAACACGGGTTTATTTTTAGGTTGTTTTTGGATGTAAAGCCTCATTTATAAAGGTTTTTTTTGGATGTTAAGCCTCAACTAACAAAGGCTCACTTAATAAAGATGTGTTTTTCCTTCTAAATTATTGTTTATTTGTCTCATTCTTATTTTTTTACAAAACAATGAGGTATTTTAAAATAATATATAAATAAATATATTTTTTTGTATTTTATATATATGACGTTTCCCCCGGCATACCCATTTTGGGGGGGTCACGTTTCTAGGCGTCCCGGTTTCGGAAACTTGGAAACTTTTCCACGTTTCGTGCAATTTAGGCCAAATCACACACTACATTGATCTATCCAGAATTGTCAAGTTATACAAACAGACTCAGCCCGTGGCATATATATATTATCTAAGTTGCATGAAATGTGGAAAAATTTCCAAGTTTCTGAAACAAGGATGCCTAGAAACGTGTCCCTCCCAAAATGGGTATGTCAGGGGAAGTGCCGTATATATAATTTTAAACTACCTCATTATTTTGTAAAAAATAGGAATGAGACACATAAACTATAATTTAGAAGGAAAAGCACATCTTTATTAACTCAGCGTTTATAGATAAGGCTTTACATCCAAAATTAGCCTTTATGCATGAGGCTATATGTTCTGGAAATGAAATAAAACATAAGGTAAAGTCATAATTACATATAAATTTATAATCCTCATCATCATCCTCAAAAATAGAACAAGATGATTGTTCTATAGCACTAAAGCATGGATTTGAGGAAGAGCCAATCTCTCTTTTTGTTTTGGGATGACGCTCTTCTCAAAACGATGTGGACAGTGGTGAATAGTTTATTAGCAACAAATTGCTTATAAAGTGGGATGACGCTCTTCTAGATACTATTTAGGTGATTAAAAAATTAATTTAAAAAAAAGTTGTTTTTTTGGGCCCATGTAACCAATTTTTTTTTGGAAACGTGCCGTATAGGTACGAAAAGCAGCCGAAACACCGCCAGCCATACAGTACAATGTTTCCAAATCATGAAACGCCGTACGGTACGGCTGGCGGCATTTCGTACCAGTACCTACATTTTAGTGAGTTTCCGTACCGGTACGGCCTTCCGGATGGATTTTCCTGCAACATATATATCTATATTTAGGAGCAATCTATTTATTCTACGTTTTGAACTTTCCAATGGGTTTTGGTTGGAATCCGGTAAATTTCTTTTTGTAAAATCCAAATTTGGAAATGTTGAAATTGTGTTTTCGAATCCATAAATAGATTCAGCACCCTCAAATACCCCCATGACATGCATATTATGCAATTTCCATTTCTAATATATGTGATTCCAATATTTTTTTAGAGATTTCCAACCGCACTCCAATCAAAACAAGATGGAAAATATACTCGGAAAATGTTGAAAACGTAGAATATTAAGACTACACCTATATATATATATATATATATATATATATATGTAAGTTGACTAAAAGTCAATCAGTAATATAATTCTGATTTTTTCTATAGGCAAAAGAACTTAAGAAAAATATGTGCACGTTGCAGCCAGATTTTGACTACTCTCTAGGATTTTGTCTATATGAAAGGGCAAAATGCTGGGCAGCCGATCTATGGCATTAGATGGACAGTGAAATATTTACAAGTTACAACGAATGAAAGATCTATTTTCTAATTGTTTGCTTTAGTATTTTTATTTCAGTTATTTTCCGAGTTCGCTTGCTGAGTTGTTCCCAAATCTGAGAGGATATAGGTTATGATTCATCTATGTAAAATTTGGCTTGGGTAGTATTATTAGTGCAGGGTTACTGACCTGAGCAAGTGTATTTTTCGTCTTGAAACTGTGCACCAAGACTGTTACATGAGTTGCAGCGAGGTGCATATCAACACAATAACACTTAAGAGAGTTGTTCAAAAGATGGTAATATTTGATTTGTGGTCTACTCGCCAGATTCATACACTTTAGTTTGTTAAAATGATAATAATCAACCTTGTGACAATGGAGTTCACTTACATGTGGATGTTCGCCAAAATTCATTGTAATGTTAATGGTTTTTATGACAATGGAGTTCACTGACATCTGGGATGTTCGACAATTCATTGTAATGGTAAAGGTTGTTATTCTTACTTACCTATCATTAAAATTATAATGGATGGTAAAACAGATAATGTTCAGAAATTTGATGGCATTCCAGTTATTTATTAATATACTTGAGTAATAGGCAGATTATTCTCAAGCGCCTGGGTAGCTGCTGAGAAGTGGCCAATATTTCGAATGCAACTGGTAGGCCAATATGATTGGCATACATTAATTGGTTGATACAGCAACAATGCTAATATGTAACAGGCAATTTCTAAATTTTCTTTGATGGCACTAGAATGGTAGTTAATTATTTATGCATATACAATAAAAATGCAACGCTGGACTAAAGGATATTTTGAATTTTCCACTTTGTATATATTTCATTAAAATCGTCTCTTTAGTTGTTTGCTCTTCTTCTCAAGGTACCCTAAAGTAATGTAGATTGACATGTCACATATCTTATTATTAATTTTTTTCAGATTAAGTCATATCCTTTAGCTTTAATAGCGTTAAACAGTCAAGACAATGGAACAACATATATAAAGAAAAACTTCAAAACATTTGTTATGATGGAATCTAACACGTAGTGCCTAAGACCACCAATTTTAGAAATTTCCACATATCTCTGTGCCAAGGGTCCTGGCCATACTCGTGGTAGTTGGTTCAAAATGAAAATATTTATAAAAAATCAAAATCTACTTTTAAGAATAGATGTAAAAGATGAGGTGCACAATTTTGGATAAGATTACCATTTTAGGGGCACTCAAGGCAAAGGTCACGGGTATTGCTTGAACAGGATTCCTACTAGTCCGTGTGTGTGTGGTGGTGCTAGTTATAATCTTGTAAGGATTGGAAGTCCTAGTGTCGTCCCAAGGAGAACAGTCAGTCTATAATTGTTCGTGCGTTTCAAATTTGCACTTATCCTAACTATTGAACTTATGACACTTTGATTGTTGATCAATTTTAACTACCGTTTGAAACAAATTTAGGGAACAAAGTGAAGTTATTGCACGCATAGAAGCCAGGTGCATTTGCAGGACACGATGGGAGTATATCGTGTTTGTATGCATCTTTCCTATACGGGTAAAGCTATAAAATAAATTGCAAAACAACAACAACAAAAAATAGTATAGATGCATCTTTAACTCCTAACCCTTGGTTAAAATGGATATTTGTGGGTTTGCAAACAGCGTTATATTTATGTTTCACCCCAAATACAAGTAAATGAGCATTCGTTCCACTTTTAAGTCAAATTTCACTAGTAGCAGGATTGAAAACTACACATGTTAAGTTTATACAAAGGGTGTGATTGTTCCAATACCCATGGAGATTCATGCGTTTGTTGGATGTATCAAATATTTAATAGGGCCTACTTGGAATCTCATAAGGTAAAATACGAGAATCAAGTTGGTTTACAAATACATGTTCTTTTCATATACATGCTAGCATTGCTGATACCCCCTTTGCCTGGTTGGATTTTCATATTTTCCTTTCACTGTATTTTTACTTGTCTATAAGCTGTTTTGTGGGCTTACCAACAACGCTTCCTGCTGGCAGGATACGAGGATGCACCTAGCAAGGAGTCTCCATTTTCGGCATTTGCAGGCACTTCTTCTGTGAGCGATCTTCTAAAGAGGACTACTTCATTCCAGTTTCCCGCAGATGGACAGAGGAGCTTCAGATTATTGAAGCAGAAGATACAAGAGGCTACCTTAGAATTTAAACAAGGAGGTTGGTAAGGAACACAAACAGGGATCTTCATAACCTGGAGAAGCCAATTTCAATTTCTTTTTCTGACAATAGACATACTGTAAAGTATCTGGAACAACAATGTCATTACGAGCTAACATTCAGAGCAAATTTTGGAGTATTCGAGGCTTCGAGCATTACTCAACTGCAGGGAAAGGAAAAATAGAAAAAGCTGGAACAAGAAGCGGTGCACGCAACTTAATCCATTGAAAAGTACCACGCAACTTAATCCATTGAAAAGTACTATTGCTTTCACATTTATGTAAGCTATTCCATACGGAAGTGTATTTATGTCCTGAGCTTACTACTGAATATTCATCTTTGTAAGGTACGAAAATTCATTTCATTCATCAATTTTTTTTCAGAATGAATGTCATTCTAATTTAGCTTGGTCGGAGTGCTTTCTAGATCATGATGTTTGGAATGGTCTGTTAATGATGGGAACAATGGTACTCCAAAATAATTAAGCTGGGCCGGGGTCTTTTGCATCTGCTGATCTATGTGCAATCTATGATAATATTTCACCTCTAAGTTGGACCAGGGATTAATGACTTTCCTTCTTTGACATTCTACCTAAACACGTGGCCAAATTCTTGAACATTCAAAATACACGTGTTTCATGTTCTCAAAGTTAAATCTGCAAAATCTAGTCAACAAACAAACAACAAAATCAGCTATAAATGACTTCCGAAGAATATCAATAATTGATTATGTAGCTTTAAGCGAACCACAATAACTATTGGTCTATGTCTCCTCTATTCGAAAGAGGAGACATGAAACATTTATTTTCAAAATGAAAGGTGGCTAAAACCTATTGAGGTTGGATTTCAACAAAATTCTCAATGATCCTTGTTGTTTCCCTTTGTTGAAAGGGGTGGGTAGTGCTAGGGGATAAGTAGACCACTGGGAGTACTTTCGAGCACCATTTGATTGGCATGCCTCTATTGTGGAAAAGTTGTATTACCCCATTCAACAAGGACTCTTCTAGGTTTCATTTGGGGGAATCTTAGCTTTCGTGTTTGAGCTAGTCATGAGATCACAACTAAATATATGTAGGAAAGAGATGTTGGATATTAGTAGTTTGGGGTTAAATTTGATGTGTTTTTTCATTGTGTCTGAAAAGGGGACTGTAATATTATTCTATTGTAATATAAGGTGTATCTAAGAGAGTTTGGGGTTGAATTTGATATGTTTTGCTTTATTTAAGTGGGGACAAAATTAATAATTCTTGATGATGTACTTTGACAAAAACTTATTAACCTTCTTAGATATTCTTTATAATATAAGGTGTATCTAAGAGCGAAGAAAGATGGCTATAAAATCTGTACAAAATTGATCTTCAAATCAAATGGAGGATTAGTAGATCCAATTATTTACACTGGAAAATTTGATTGTTATATGCTACAAATTTAGTTACATTCCAGTAAATCCTGCCACAATATTAATAGCTCCATGTGTAAAGTGTGGTCCATTTTTCAATGTAAAATTCCAAATTATGAAAATAAGTATTATATATTTTGCAAATTAGTTGCTCTAAATTAACTAAAAAACTCGTGGTCTTTAAAATTCTCACAATAATGGTTTTCACCACTTCTATTTAATTGATTCCAATAATGGAAAAGAGATACCATTAGTTTTCAAGGAAATAAAACTTAATGTATAGAACATAATCAAATCCTCTCACTAAATACATGCTAGATAATGTTTAAATTAAACTATCTTGATACCATGTGTCGTGGTTGTTAAACCTTTCACATTAGCAAAGCATGTGGAACATTTACAATAATGGTAATTAATTTTTTTGATAAAATTTATAATGTTAAATAATTATTTAGTTACTATTTTCATTTTTTTTTTCAATTTGAAGGTATGCATTTGTGCCTGCGTATTCACACCTTTACCCCCTACCACACCCTCTTGATGAGCAATCTCCAAGTTTTAGATTTGAAAAGTTTCTTTTCCAAAGTTTGGCTGATCGCATAGGTTTTGAAAAAGTTATTTCTTTTAATTTATGTATTCCTCTCCACTCATTCCTTGTTGACCTAGAGATGTGTCCTTGTAACTCGTTGATCTAGGAATTTTGTTGTCTAGGTCTAGTAAAATATGGTTCTGTTTTTATAATTAATATAGTTGCAACACTATGGTCACTTGGTATTTGCTCTTCAACAAAAGTGTGGGGAAAAGTGGACTTTCCATGTCCGATTATGACTGGAATGATGGTTCTAATGTATGGCAAAGTTGTCTAATGGTACATGGTAGAAAATTGGACTTTCCATGTCCGATCATGACGTGAACAACACTTGGTTCCAATGTATGGCAAAATTGTCTAATGGTACATTTAGGATGTAATTGAATTGTGGCCTCCACCTTAAAGGGATCCCATGAATATAAAGCTTCAATAATGTAATAAAGTCACATTGTATAAATGTAGTAAAATAATAATTGGATGTTATAAAATATAATTAAATTGTATTGATAACACAAATATCTTCATTGACATAAAAAATGATTTAACTCCTTTGTATCAAATGACTTCATTATAATTAAAAAGCATATATTTTACACAAGTCCATTGAATCAAATTTCTAATAAGGTTTGCAAACTATGTTGTGTATTTAGAAGTTTAACATGGTATTAAAGTGGGATTTTCTTAAGCAATAAATGTCAAATTTAAAGGTTTCAAAGAAGAGTTCAAGATTTGTTAGTATTTTAGCTTTGGAGGCACTCTGCATGTTTGTCTTGTATGCGGAAGTGACCATACTTTTACATTACCTGGCCACTTGACTTTTATAAAGTTGTAATAAAGTGGCTCTTTACTAAAGTGACTTTTTATGTAATTATTTATATAAAGTGATTTTATGAGATAAAAGTGCACTTTTTCATAAAGTGATATTACGTTATTAAAAATTGTAATTGATTCATTTTGGAGGGAATGAATCTTGTCCCTTGATGACAAGATCAGATCTTGTCCATCGGATTTAGGGATGGGGAAGGTGAAAAGTCATTTTACTGTTATAACAGCAAGCCTAGGGTAGTGTGCAAAACACAGTTTTCCAAGAGTGTGAGCATTTGGCATTGTTGAGTTTGAGAGAGGGAGCAAGACTCTCAAGAGGGTGGCTTGAATCCCTAGGTGAGGGACTCATATCCCAAGAAGAGGTGGCTTGAATCGCAAGGAAGTCGGTTGCTACTGCTTGCTGGGTTGTACAACTTTGTTGGCACGTTGTTCTAGAAGTTTGTTGTTGCACAAAAATCAAAATTTTGCATTGAAATTGAGGTGGGCATGGAAATTGAGGTAGTGGGGGCCGTACAATACTGTTGGGTCGTACTACTATTTTGGGCACAAAAATCGAGGGAGTGAAGGTCGCACTGTCTGTTGGGCCGTACAATTGTTCTAGGCATGAATTTTGATGTGGGCAGGTTTTCTGAGGTGCCGGTATTGTCCATTAAATGTTGATTTTCTTCTTGTTGTAACTGTTTTCTGCCTAAGAATGCTTAATAAAATTTTGCTCTTAGATTGGTTTTTCCCTTGTGGTTATTTTTAGGGTTTGTTTTGACCAAAAATTGTTGTGCATGCAATTTTCAGACGGTTGTGATGTTATTTATTCCGATGCTAACAGTCTCAGCATTAGTGTTTCGGCTTGTTGTTCATTATTTAAGTGCCTGTGATTTTCCATTTATTTTAATGACTACCTAAGTTTGAAATCTGAGTTTTGTTGGTTGTTTATGTGGCTATCCTAAGCCTGTTTTTCATCAGGATTAACACAAAGTGATTGAATTTTAATGTGGCTGTGATCTAGACAAAAAGGTTCACAGAGAAAGACGAGTTTATAAGGCAAGTGATTTTAATTTGGAATTTGATTTTTTCTTTTGAAAAATGGTTATTGTAAATCTCAAAAAGGCATAGAGTTTATTGTGAGAAAAGACAACCATTGTATTCATGTTTGTAATGAGGGCGATTTTGTTGTCTAGGTCTAGTAAATTCCGTTTCTTTTTTATACTTAACTTGTTGCAACACTATGGTCATTTGGTATTTGTTCTTCAACAAAAGTGTGGGGAAATTTAGACTTTCCATGTTCGTTCCAATCTATGGCAAAGTTGTCTAATGGTACATGGTGGAGGCAATTGAATTGTTGCATCCACCTTAAAGGGATCAACCATGAATACAATGCTTCAATAATGTAATAATGTCACATTGTATAAAATGTAGCAAAATAATAATTGGATATTATAAAATAAGATAATTAAATTGACATAAAAAGAGGATTAGCCTCGTTGTATCAAATGAATTCATTATAATAAAAACATATATTTTACATGAGTTGATTGGATTAAATTTCTAATCAAGTTTGCAAACTATGTTGTGTATTTAGAAGTTTAACATGGTATCAAAGCGAGAAGTTCTTGAGCAATAACGATAGATGTCAAATTGAAAAGAGTTTCAAAAAAGAGTCCAAGTTTAATACAAAGTGATTGAATTTTAATGTGGTTGTGATTTAGACACAGAGGCTCACAGAGAATACAAGTTTATAAGGCAAGTGATTTTAATTTGGAATTTGTTTATGTTTTAAAAAATGGTTATTTATAAATCGTATAAAGGCAAAGGGATTTTGTGAGAAAAGGCAACCATCGTGTTCGTATTGGGGATGATTTTGTTGTCTAGGCTTATTTAAATTTGGTTATTTTTTTAATACATAATCTTGTTGTAACGCTATAGTCATTTGGTATTTGTTCTTCAACATGAGTGGGGAAATTTGGACTTTCCATGTCCGACCATGACGGGAACCACCCTTGGTTCCAATGTATGGCAAAGTTGTCTATTGGTACATGGTGGATTCAACTAAACTGTTGCCTCCACCTTAAAGGGATCAACCATGAATATAATGCTTCAATAATGTAATAAAGTCACATTGTAAAAAGTAGGAGAATAATATTTGGATCATATAAAGTAAGATAATTAAATTGTATTGGCAACACGACTATCTTCATAGACATAAAAAAGGGATTAACCCCATTGTATCAGACGACTTCATTATAATAAAAGCATATATTTTACATGAGTCCATTGAATCAAATTTCTAATTAGGTTTGCAAACTATGTTGTTTATTTATAAGTTTAACATTATATCAAAGTGGGAAGTTCTTGAGCAATAATGATAGATGTAGAATTGAAGAGTTTCAAAGAAGGGTCCAAGATTATTACAAAGTGATTGAATTTTAATGTGGTTGTCATCTAGACACAAAGGTTCAGAGAAAAAGACGAGTTTATAGGCAAGTGCTTTTAATTTGGAATTTGTTTATTTTTTGAATAATGGTTATTTATAAATCTTACAAAGGCATAGAGTTTATTGTGAGAAAAGACAAAGACATCGTGTTTGTGATCGTATTAAGGACGATTTTGTTTTCTATGTCTAGTAAAATTTGTTTTTTTAATACTTAATCGTTTTACAACACTATGGTCATTTGGTGTTTTCTCTTCCTCACATATGTGAGGAAATTTGGACTTTCCATGTCCTATCATGACGAGAACCACACTTGGTTCCAATGTATGACAAAGTTGTGTAATGGTACATGGTGGGGGCAATTGAACTGCCACCTCCACCTTAAAGGGATCGATCATGAATATAATGCTTCAATAATGTAATAAAGTCGCACTGTATAAATGTAGTAAAATAATAATTTGATATATAAAATATGATAATTAAATTGTACTAATAATAGAACTATCTTCATTGACATAAAAAGGGGATTAACCCCATTGTATCAAATGATTTCATTATAATAAAATCATATCTTTTAAATGAGTCCACTGAATCAAATTTCTAATCAGGTTTGCAAACTATGTTGTGTATTTAGAAGTTTAATATGGTATAAATGCAGGAGGTACTTGAGCAATAATGACATATGTTGAATTGAAAAGAGTTTCAAAGAAGAGTCCAAGATTAATACAAAATGATTGAATTTTAATGTGGTTGTTATGTAGACATAAAGGTTCAGAGAGAAAGACGAGTTTATAAGTCAAGTGATTTTAATTTGGAATTTGATTTTTTTTTAAATGGTTATTTATAAATCGTATAAAGGCTCGAGTTTATTGTGAGAAAAGGCAAAGCCATCGTGCTCATGTTCGTATTGAGGGTTATTTTGTTGTCTAGGTCTAGTAAATTCTGTTTTTTTTTCATACTTAATCTTGTTGCAACACTATGGTCATTTGGTATTTGCTCTTCAACACAAGTGTGGGGATATTTGAACTTTCCATATCCAATCATGATGAGAACCACACTTAGTTCCAATTTATGACAAAGTTGTCTAATGGTATTTGCTCTTCAACACAAGTGTGGGGATATTTGGACTTTCCATATCCAATCATGATGAGAACCACACTTAGTACCAATTTATGACAGTTGTCTAATGGTACATGGTGGAGGCAATTGAACTGTCATCTCCACCTTAAAAGGATTAACCATGGATATAATGCTTTAATAATGTAATACAGTCACATTGTATAAAGGTAGTAAAATAATAATTGGATATTATAAAATAAGATAATTAAATGGTATTGATAACACAACTATCTTGATTGGCATAAAAAGGGGATTAACCCCATTGTATCAAATGACTTCATTATTATAAAATCATATCTTTTACATGGGTCCATTGAATCAAATTTCTAAAATATGTTGTGTATTTAGAAGTTTAACATGGTATCAAAGTGAGAAGTTCTTGAGCAATAATATGATGTCGAATTGAAAAGGGTTTAAGAAAAGAGTCCAAGATTAACACAAAGTGATTGAATTTTAATGTGGTTGTGATCTAGACACAAAGATTCACAAAGAAATATGAGTTTATATAAGGCAAGTGATTTTAATTTGGATTTTGTTTATTTTTTGAAAAATGGTTATTTATAAATCTTACAAAAGCATAGGGTTTATTGTGAGAAAATGCAAAGCCACTGTGTTCGTGTTCGTATTGCTATGAGAAGTTGCCATATCTTATGCTAGCTTACTATGAAAAGTTGGACATGAGCAAGCTAGAATGTAATTTTCAAATATTAAAGATATATAGTAAGCATTTGTTAAGATTCAATGATGCTTTATGTTGAGATTCACAATTTGAGAACAAATCCAAATTTAAAAAGATAGAAGATTCATATGTATTTGCAATTGTGGAATTTTTCCAGCATAATGTAAAACTTTAAACAACACTGGTGTTCCATTTTTATTTTAGAAACAAACGGACACATGTATTTTTATTCTCAAAAGCATAACTTGGCATACGTAGAATTCTTATTTACCAAATCAAAATTGAAGCACATAGGCATATATAAAGACCAATAACAAATGAAGATGGAAACACATTATCACTCCATCCTTCTTATGGCAAATTGCATAAGGGTAGCGATGAGAAGAAATCGGAGACTTAAGTGTGCATGAACACTTAGAAGTAGCAATAAAACTAATTGGAGCAAGAAAAAAATGAATAAGAGGTATGGATCAATGAATACATATCTTTGTTATTATTGTTGCAAGAAGAAATTCCACAGAGCTACTAGCGGATGGTATTTGAGGCATGCTCCTTCAATGGGAAGAAATGCCATCTTGAGGCATCTTGCTAGGAGAAGCAAACCACATACCACAATCCTGATTGCTTTCAGGGAAAGAATGCCAAAAATATTTCTCCAATACAACCACAAATGTAAGGGGATATGGAGAAAAGAAGAATATCAAACATCCATGTAATAGTAGGAATTTTTTCCATTAGTACAAGTTGAGTGGACATTGGGAAGTGAAGTAACAGAGGCTTCATATAAAGCTTCATCCCAAGAATTGCATAGTCAAGAGAAGATTATGGAGAGTGTAGACTAAAGGGGATGAACATATCTTTGCATTTCCAATCCAAGTAGAAATTGTTCGAGGAGTTACAACATCACAAGAGGTGAACATCACCAACGAAGTGGACAACAGGTTGGTGTTGACATAAAAAATAGCCCTGATCTGATTGCTTCCTTCAATATTCCAATAGAAGATTCCCCTCTTAGAGATGTGTTGAAGATTGGTGCATGGAGGTTAATGTCATGGGTTCCTTGATACTCCATGATAGTTGACGAAGTAAACAATTGTTTTGTGTGCTTGTTTGCTTTTGTGGATTTGTTGAATGTATTCCTGAGAGCTATGTGGAGCAATAGTTACAAAACCATGGGAGCTCACTATGTTTGGCATTCATTATTTTTCTTTGAATGTTTTATAAATGCTTAACCATAGCCTATTGATGATTGTCACCTACAACCAAATATGTGTAGGAATCATTAATTGTTTTGGACAGAAGTAGGTGTTGTGATTGGACACAAAGCAGGGCATTCAATTGATATTGCTACAAAGGCAGTGTTATGCAAGCACAAGCACATGCAAAAATCAAATTGTTCCATGTTTGAAGTAATTGATCTCAAAAACCAGAAGGTAGACCCCACACTTCCTTTCGATGATTTCTTGTACGATGGCATATAACTTGTAGGGGTTCCATTGAACAAGCGAAGACCATAATTTGACTTGGCTTCCATTGATTTCCAAGATAGACCATCTCCAGGTTTGAGAATGGGAGAGACTTGCACACTAAAGATGGGAATGGATTCTTTTGAAGAACTCAACCTATCATTGGGATTGTTGAGTATGGTGCACAATAGAGAATCAATGAGTAGACTTATGCATTGTAGGAACAAGTGAAGCCAAAAAACAAAGATGAAGTTGTAGCTAGAACCAAAGTTAGAAGCCAGAGTCGAGGCCCGAGATAGACTTAGAACTATGGCTATTGCTAAGCACTAGAGTTGAGATCCATATTCCAGAAAAGCAGACATGAGACACATTGATCTAGAGTATGGTTTATGTAGAAGCTTTTGGAGAACAAAATCCTCTCAATGGGGAAGTGTGACTTGAAATGCGTTAAAAAAACATAAATGGCTTATAAAATCTCAATACACACAAGCAACCGAAAAATTGAAGGTTGAGAAAAAAAGGAAACACAACACAAGAATTATGAAATCAAATGAAAGAGAAGAATGCAAAAAGAATTGAATGAGAAAAATGATGAAATAGGAGAAAGGACAAGGATGATTGGCCTTCCCATTACTCTAGTGCTACATATATCTTCTTGTAATTTGAATCACAAAGGTTCTTTTGGCCAAGAGGCGAGTATTTAGAGTAAAGGATGGATATGTGAAATGTTGGATGGCCTAGAGAGCAAGGGCATTGTAGGCCTACATTTTTTGAAAATAAAGACTAAGCAACCATTTGAAGTTGGTTTTCTTGTTTAAGTTTCCACAGTGAAATTTGTGTCAATTATACATTTGATTTTATTGTCATGTGAGGGAATTTTGCTTATCACCAGGTTTAATTGATTGTTACGAGAAATCTAGATTGTGTTGTTATTGATTTTCGCTGAGAATAATTTCTTATCAATCACATTGCTAATCAAACAGTCAAAAGACGCATACTGTGCATTTAATTGGGTTCATGAGATCAATAGACATGATGATATAGTTGTTGCACTTATTCAACTAAATTCCTTATCCTGACTCTTTGCAATTAGCCATATTTCTTCCTTCTTAGGTCATTGAGCAATTGGTAAGAGACCGTACACCCTTTACAACCATTAAATTTCTCGGTGCTTGATCCTTGAGTCAAATGCACAGGTCGTTCACTATGGAAATCATATTATATATAGTCCATTATCTATTAGAAATCTCCCCACAATTAATTAAATATAAATGCCACATTTTCAATGCGGAAATGATTCACTACAACATTAAAATTCTTCTGTGGATTTTCCAATTAATTGTCTAATTGAATTGATAGCTTCCTTTTTGGAGGTTTAATTATGGGAATCTTTGGTTTGCCTTCTACGTATAGTTATTCCCTTTAATTGTATTTTGTTTAGGTGTTATGTGAAAGCCACATTGATATCCACACAATTAGAACACCAAAATTGATGCCGTGCAATGTTAGACCACCATGTGTTGTAATATTGTTGCAGTAAAATATATGTGCCTTGGTTGGTGGAGTACTAAATGTTTGCATGAGCTTGTTGGTAAAACAAAATCTAGAGGCAGCAAATGGTATCATATTCAATATTGTTGGGGTGTTGTGAGAATGTCAAGAGAACACTGAAGACGCTTTGTAATATTGTTGCAGTAAAATATATGTGCCTTGGTTGGTGGAGTACTAAATGTTTGCATGAGCTTGTTGGTAAAACAAAATCTAGAGGCAGCAAATGGTATCATATTCAATATTGTTGGGGTGTTGTGAGAATGTCAAGAGAACACTGAAGACGCTTTGGTAACCCTCGGTTAGTATATTAATATTAATATATATGATTGCACATTGTCTAACACATGTTTGCATAATGGTGGATTTATTATTTATTTTGATGTATATTTACACTTCAAAGTTCAAGGAAGATATTTATATTATTTGGAATTGGGATTAGCATAATACTTTTGATCTTTAGTGTTTTCTTCACCAGTGTGTTAGAGTATTGAGAATATGTATAATATACAACAATATGTTTATTAACATGCAAATCAATAATATACTAGTATAGTCTTTTATATATACAAGCAATAATAATCAAAGAAACTAGAGACGAGAAAATAAATGATACATTAGATATACGTGGTAAAACCACAAATGAAGAAATATCCATGGGAATGAATTGTCTTCTTATTCTTAAAAAATCTCTAATCTTATACTTGAGCTCCACTCCACATATGCTTCACAACTTTATGATATCCACATAAGATAATTCTCAACATATGCTCAAATGCTCTCCTTTACCTCTATTATATAGCTAGAGATATGGAAGAATTACATCCCATACTACATGTGGGATAAATGATTTTCCACCTCCTTATATAATGAAAGGCACTAGGAGAATATTACTCCATGTGGGGTAACTCCTTTTAAGTAATATTAGAGTTATTTATGCATTCCTTTGCTAGATAAGACATCTTATGACATCACACTAGACATCATTACACATGTAATATTAAAATGACGCATTCCAACATTCCCTCTTAATAAAGAAAAGGAAGAACATACACATATATGAAGGAAGATGTAATTACATTAGCATTCCCCCTTAATGACAACTTCCCGCATTCCTAATAAAATTCAAAGATACACAAACTTTGATTTTATAATGGATTTGTTGAAGATATCAGATTCTTGTTCCGTGGGACGGGACTCCAAACAAATAACACCATCCGCAACAAGATCTTGAATGTAATGAGTATCAAGGTTAATGTGTTTAGTCTTGGAGTGATACACTGAATTGTACACAAGTTGAATTGCACTCTGATTGTCACATCTTAATTTGGTAGGAGACTTTTGAACATGTATCCTCTTTATAAGATGTATTCAATTATTCCTATCATGAAATCAGACATGAACCCAGCTAAAAGATGTATTTGGAAATAAAGATTCCATCTAAAGCATCTCCTTCCCTTTTAGAATCTGTATAACTAAGAAGTGAAATTGTATCTCTGCTAGAATAGAAAACACCATAATGCATTGTCCCCTGTAAATATACGAGAATCCTCTGTTGCTTTCCAATGACTTTCATGATGCTTTTGCATAAAAATCAAAACCATGTTGACTACAAAAGAGAGATCATGTTTGTTGTGTATCAAATATATCAAAATCCCCACAAGTTTACGATACAAAGTGGCATCAACAAGGACTTTCACAATCAATAGTTAACTTTACATCGAACTGAAATGGCATAGGTGGAGGCTTACAATCACTCGTATGAAACTGAGAAAGTAAATTTGTAGCATACTTAGGATGAGAGAGGAATATACCATCATGCATATGCAAAGTTTGTAGGCCCAAAAACTAATGCAGTAGGCCTAAGTTAGTTATTTCAAATTGTTTTTTAAGATTATTCTTCATTGCCTGCATAAATGTGAGTTGGTTGACAGTAAGGATAAGATCACCCACATAAAGTACTACAATGAGTATATCATCATCAAAGTTCTTAACATATATATTTGGATTAGATATACACCCCTTAAAACCATTATTCAAGAAATAAGCATCAATTTTCTCATACCAACATCTAGGTGCATGTTTAAGACCATATAAAGACTTGTTCAATGTGCATACCAACTTGAAGTTTCAACACTAATAAAACTAAGATGTTGTTGCATATAAATGTCTTCACAAAGATCACCCTTCAAAAAACACTCTTGCATCCATTTGGTGTATTTCCTATTGATAAGATGCAACAAGAGAAAAAATAGTTCTTATTGTGTTCATTTTAGCCATTGGAGCACAAATTTTAGTATAATCTATACCTTCTTATTAAAAAATTCCTTCTTCTACTAATCAAGCTTTATGTTTTTAAATTTGTTCGTTTGCAATAAACTTTGTTTTATATATTCACTTACATCAAACTAAATTATTTCTAGGAAGAGGAACAAGAGTACAAGTCTTGTTCTTCATTAAGGAGTTATACTAAGAAGTGATGGATTTTTCCCATTTAGGTTTATCTTTAGCATGCGCATAGGTAGAGGGATCATATGTGGACAATACTTTAGTTATAAGAGCAAAGTTAGATCTAGTTCGATGAGTATCAGAAGGAATACCAATTTCAAAACTTGCAGATTCAAGAGTTTTTGGGCTCCAAACAGGAAGAGAAGTAGTGGTAGGAACCAGACTAGTATCATTGGAACATTCAGAAGGAGCACTTGAAGAAGAAGGTGAACTAGGATCAAGGATAGGCACTGAAGTAAAGGAAGGAGTAACATATATAGGAGCAATATAATATGAAGGAAAATTCAAGGTAACATGAGGTTTAATAGACTCAGGAGGAGGAGAGACTTCATTGAATTGAACATCTCGACGTATGATATCACCTTGGGTAGATGGATCAAACAACCTGTACGCTTTGGAATCCTCACAATAACCAATGAAAATACATTTGTGAGACTTGGGCTCTAACTTTTTTCGTTTTTCATCTGAAATATGTGTCCAACATTCACTGCCAATTAATATCTTAAATTTACAAATATTGGGTTTTCTTCCATTCTATTTTTCTTCAGGAGTAGCTTGCAAAACTACTTTAGTAGGGACTCTATTCAAAATATATTAAGCACAAGAAATAACTTGAACTCAAATATACATTTATGTAATCCTTTAGAATACAACATACATCTAGTCATTTCAATCAAGGTCATATTCTTCCTTTCGGCGACCGAATTTTGTTGAGGTGTATAGGGAACAATCTTTTGATGTTGAATTCCAAGATTTAGATAAATATGCATTAAATTCATGTTTTATGAATCCCCCCCCCCCCCCCCCCCCCGCATTATAATATCTCAAAGTTTTAATACTTTTATCAGATTCATTTTCAACCATGGATTTAAATTCTTGAAATAGACCAAAGATTTCACTTTTATGTTTCCGGAAATAAACCCAATATTATGACTATAATCGTCAATACCAGTAAGAAAATGGACTGCATGAGACAAAGAATAGGTTTCAAGAAAACCACAAATATGACTATGAATTAGTTGGAATGGTTCTTTAGCACGCCATGCTTTACCTTTATTAAACATTTCCTTGTGATGTTTACCAAGACCAAAACCTTCACAAACACCATTAGTGGAAGAAATTGAAGGTAAGCCAAGTACCTTTTTAGACATCATTTGCATTTTACCATAATTCAAGTGATCTAATATTTCATGCCATAATTTACTTTTTTCATCAGCATTAGCAACATAAAAATAAAAGGGTTGATTTTCACATGAATTAAAACCATTAAACTTAAATAAACCATCATCATGATCAACAGGACCCGAAGAATTTTTTTTGAAGTTATGTTTGATATCTTTTAACACATATTTATCTGACCAAGATTCAAATTTATAACCTTTTTTACAACATGGGCATGCCTTGAACATAAGAAACATCTTGCAATGTTCCATTAGGAACTTTAACATCACTAGATACTACTAGTGAAAGATATTTACCATCACTAATATAAACTTTTTGTGATGTGTGTGTTTTAGTGTCATAAGATGTAAATAAAGAAGCGATACCAATCATGTGATTAGAAGCATGAGAATCCATTATCCATTCCACACTAGAAGAAGATTTACTAGGTTGAACAACATAGGCACACAAGGATACCTGTTGTTCTTCAAAAGACTTCTTCTTGGCTTTAACAAGTTCATGTCTCTGTTTAAGCACCGTTTTTTAGGGTGGTTGGTTTTTCCACAATACTTACAAGGATTATACACTTTCTTTTTATTAGATACCATGTTAAAATCTCACCGTCATTAGAAGAGTGAAAGGTTGATCCTTTAGTAAGTGGCGTATGGTTTATATTAAACACTTCATTAAGATTCTTTTTACTATGTGCCACTAGAGATTTACTATTAGACAATTGGACATAAGCAATTAATCTATCTTGATCACATATCAAACCTTTATAAAAATATTCAAAAAATGGTGTCATAGTACCTTTAGACATTTCAATTTCTCTATTCCTAGTTTGGATGAACATATCAAAACATGAAGGTAACTTTTGTTCTATAAGAATAGTAAGAGCATTATCATTTTTATTGTAACCAATTCCACAATTATTTAACTTTTCATTATAGGTTTTAATTTTAGCAAGAAACAAATCTAATCTCTCAAAATATTTTGGGTCTAACTCATGGATTTTATTTTTAAGATAGTAAACAAAAACATCAACACTTTTATCAAATAAAGAAGCTAGGATTTTCCATACCTCAATTGGGTTATCCTCAACCTCAATATGTACCCTTAAACTATCCAAAACAGTTTTTCTAATGGGTCCTCTTGCTTGATCACATTGATATTCCCATATAGCTAAGTCTTTTGATCAGTTGGTTTTCTTTGGTCACCTTTAACTAATCTCTAGAGATTCTTACTCCTAATAACATCAATCACTTTTCTCTTCCAAGTGAGATAGTTAGATCCAATTAATTTAGGAATAGCAACAATTTTTGAAGTCATAGTGTGACAAAAAACTAAATCCTAATGCAAAATTTCCTTGTCACAAAAGGCTAAGATCTAGAAGAAAAAGTGACAAAAACCAGAAATTTCTCACCAAAGTTGAAACCCAATAACAACTTATTGACAGATCTGTAAACCTATAGTAGAAACAGTGAACAGAGAATCAGTTTCAGTGAATTTTTTGCCGAAAATAAGGCCACCCACACACTTTATATGTATAAAAAGTGCATGTGTACATGCTTTTTGTGTGGGAAAGGTGCATGTGTATACACTTTCGCTAAACAAAAGGTGTGTCTTTGCGCTAAAATGCCTGAAACCATCCAAAAACTGAAAATTTGTGAAACTAGTCATCGTCCTATACAAAAACCTACGGCAAAACACAACCATAGTAGAACACACAACATATGTGCTGCAAGAAAGATAGATCCTTGATAGCAAGTTAGTATACAATGGATTTCAACCCAAATCTACAAGAAAAATGTGAAAACATTCTGAAAAATAAATGGTGAGGGTTAGGGTTTGAAAAAAATCTCAAACACATGGAAAATTCCCAGATCTAAAGAATAACCACAAGGATTTGATATCTCTAATGCAAATATATTAGATATGGAGTTCCCAAATAAAATTGAAGAATTGTTACTAGTAAAAATAAATAAATAAAATTGATGAGGTAGTTGATAACAAGTTAGAATATTGAGAATATGCATAAACATACAACAATATGTTTGCTAACATGCAAAGCAAGTATCTACTAGTCTAGCCTTTTATCCCTACAAGAAACAATAATCAAAGTAAGAAACTAGAGACAAGAGAAAATAAATGATACACGAAACATACAAGGTAAAACCCCAAATGGAGAAAGATCCATGGGAAGACATTGTCTTCTTATTTTTCAGAAATCTCCAATCTTACACTTGATGTACAGTCCACACATGCTTCACAACTTTACAATATTCACATGAGATAATTCTCAACATATTCCCAAAGGTTCTCCTTCACCTCTATTATATAGCTAGAGGTATGGAATAATTACATCCCATACTATAGGAGAATATTACTCGATGGTGCAAGTGGGATAACTCATTTTACATAAGAATAGAGTTATTTATGCCTTCCTTTACTAGATAAGACATCTTACGACATCACACTAGACATACTTACAAATGGAATATTAAATTATCCATTCCAACACAATGGATCCTACACCCTATTACTCATCTCCTATGTATACTCCAATTTTTGTAAGTAGTTGATTGTGCCTACTTTTAAAAGAGAAACATGAATGAGCTGACTAACATTTCGTTAATTGTGGTTTATGGATGTGCATCATTATTGGCATACATATCACTTAAGGAGACTGACGTATCTCTATAGTATATATGTGAGCTAATGGATTTGAATCCTTGATAGAGTTTTACATAAACATATTCGAAGCATGTCATTTAATTGGCTCTTGAAAGGAGAGTACTGCAAACAGACCTTGACTTTATGCAAACAATTCAATCACATTCACTGAGTTAGACACTTGTCGTTTATTGGAATATTGAATAACATGAGTTCATTTTGTTACTATAATGTCAGTTGGTTGTTTTTCTGTATGTTACACCATGAACAAGAGACTTGATTTCATTTCCATGAAGATCCAAGTTGGTGATACGTATGGGTTATAAGCCCCATGTTTATGAATAACTTCCAAAGCAACGTGACTAACGAGAAGTATCTTCACCATATTTGCTTATTGTCATTGATTTTGGAAGATAGTTTTGAACTATGAGGACATATTAATAGTTAAACACACATTATGAGACCTCATACTATAAAATGAAAATAGAATGAGATACTTTTTAAAAGTATGACATATTTACTGTTGGTGGTGCAATTAATGATTTGTTAGACAATTTTACCCATGAGTCAAATACTTGTTTCGCTGGTTGGAAAGTGACCTCAAGGCAACATGATGCCAACGGTGTTCTTGTTTACTCATTCAATGGGTGACTTCACTTATCATATTCAACACGAAGTTGACTTATAATATTTGAAGGTTGGAATTCTATGTTTAATTTTTTGGAAAGTACATTTTGACCTCATAACAAGTGAGAAATTTTGATCTCATATCACTTACAAGACATATTTTTTCATGTTCAAATGTTCTTCTATACTCCTTAGCAACTCATGTTCCTCCTCCTTGGTTGCTAATCAAATTTTTTATTTCCCTATGATTATGCTCCACTACTTTATTCCTTAATTGTCCTGAAGTATAAGGATCTATAGACTTATTCATCAAAGAGCATGGGGTCGACCCCTTAGACATACATATAAGGAATCTTCTCATCTCCTATATAACATGAAGAAAATCAAAAGCACTTGTTGAAAAGGATGCAATGAATTCTATAATAACAATGCCTCAAAATGTTTATCACAAATGAAATGATACCACCATTCTGAAATACATAATATGATAAACTTAACAAAAATTGGTGTTCATTTCCTCATATGCATATGAATCATTTATAACACTTATACATCCTAACAAACTTTCATATATTTTTTCTTTTGTGTTGGAATATAAATATCATCTAGACTATAGATTTAGGCATATTAATAAATTCACTTCGTGACTTTAGGTTACTTTATGTTTAATTGTTGTATTAAAGTATAAATAAGTTATTTTAGGTTTTTTGGAGTTAGATTTGAGAAGTTAGGGTTTATCTTATCTCATTGTTCTCTTCATTTCATAAAATAGAATAACCATTTTTTATCGGTTCACTTTTTGTGTTTGGTTTTCATAATATAATATTAAAGTCACGAGGAGACAAAGTTGAAAAGAAGCAAGATAAGGGCCTAGGGACTGCCAAGTTCAATTATAAACAAAGAGACTTTTATACACACCAAGAAAGCGAAGGGGTTTTGGACCAACTAAAACTAAGTATTGGTTTCCTACTTTAAAATATCAACATCATTCTTCAACTTGGTTTAAATCTAGGTTCAAATGTTAAAAGGAAATCCATTTTATTTTGATTTAAAGGAAGACTTAAATATTTTTTCTTGGTTAAATCAAAGATTAAAAATCAGAAAATTGAGAGAGAGAGAGAGAGAGAGAGAGAGAGAGAGAGAGAGAGGTACAAAGTTTTATTTGCATGGTTTCGAGCATATTTTTTGGGAATTTGTTTTGTTTCAAACCGTATGAACATTTCCGTATCACTATACAAATTGTATGGAATTTGTATTGTTGACCAAATTGTTTTTGGGTTTTGTTTATCAATGTCAAATATTTGAAGGTTTTGTTGTAATTTATGTTTTTAGATCGGATTTTTTTAATTTTTTTTAGTAATTTTTGCGATTTTAAAAAGAAGCTTCTATATTTTAGTAGTTGTTTCTCATATTTGTAGCAAATCTATTCATTTTTATGTAGTATTTTCATACATTTATTTAATTTTTGGTAGAGTTTTCACTGAGAAGTGGTAGATTCGACATATTGGAAGAAAACCTTTGGTTTTAGGGACATAGTTTTAGCATTTTAGCCTTTATTTCAACATTTTTATTTGCAAAATTATTTGACAAAATGACTAGTTTGTACATTGTCATGCTGGAATATAACGAACAATCTCTAGTGAAAATTATAATACCTGGAAACAATATATGCTAACCATTTCTAAGAACACGTGTCTAAATCAGCTTGCGCTGGGGAAAGAAATTTGACTAACAACAACAAGAAAATATCATGACAAACATGATGAGTGATAGAGAAGCGATAAAGCTCGCAAATCTATCTATGGCTGATGAGATGCTTACAGAAGTGTAGGATGATGGTACTACAAAGGATGCTACAATTATTTGGAAGCACTTGAAAGGCTTGCATGAATTCTTATAGAAAAAGGTAGATATTTTTTCCTAAAAAATATTGTTTTCTATTAAGATGGATGAGAATGAATCTTTGCATGAACATTTGGTAAATATTGAGGATATTAGAGAACAATTGATTAGCATTGGGTGGAAGGTGGAAGAACAAGACGTTGTGGTAATTACTCTAAAAAATTTACTAATTGTTAACATTTTATTGAAACACTGAATAATATTACTGTTGACAGATAGCCAAAGTTAATTTGATGAGCTATGCACACATATTTTGTAGCAAGACAAGTGAAAAAATTAGTTCAACAGTGAAAATATAGTAACTAGTTTAGAACTTGGATTGGTAGAAAACATCAAGGGAGAGGAAAGTTCACTCAAACGGATGATTGAAGTAGTTAAGGAAACATTGATGAATCATGCAATCAAAATATTTTCAAATGCCATTATTGTGGAATCCAAAGAACATGCTTTGTTGACCAAGAGTGTTCAAAAAAACAATTCACTTTGGCATCAAATGTATGGACATTTGAATTTGCACTATCTTTCTCATCTATCTAAAGAATTGTTGTTAGGCGGTCTTTCAAAGATTCAACAAAAGCAACAGGTAATTTGCATACCTTTTCAGGTGGGAAAGCAACATTGATCCCCATTTGATGAAGGACGAGCTTGGAGAACCAAGGAGGTTCTTCAATTGATTCATGTAGATGTTTGTGGGCCTATTAAGATAAAATCAATTGTTTCTTCCAGGTATTCCTTGTTGTTTGTAGATGAATTCACTTGAAAAATGTGGGTCTATTTTTTGAAGTTCAAACATGAAGTATTTATTGAGTTATAGAATTTCAAAGCAATGGTGGAAAAACATTATGGGAGTTGCATTAGAATTCTCAGGTCTAATAATGGTGGAGAATTTTGCTCCATGAAAGTTGATAACTTTTATACTCAAGAGGGTATCCAGTGGTAGTACACCACAACCTACACTCCACAACAAAATGGAGTGGTGGAGAGGATTAATGCAAATACATTGTATTGGGCTAAAAAAATGCATACACCAATGTATTTGCTTAATCGATATTCGACAAAGGAAATGCATAACAATACTCTAGAGGAAGCATGGTCTGGAGAAAATACACAAGTAAGTCATCTCAAGCTTTTTGGTTCATTTGTATATGCGTGGGTCCTTAAAGAACAACGAACCAAACCAGATCCCAAAAGAAAGAAATTGATTCTAATAGGTTAGAGTGACACTCAGAAAGCATATAAGTTAGTCGACGTAGAGACTAACAAAGTAAGATTTAGTTAGGATGTTGTGGTTTATGAGAATGCAGGGCTATTTTAGATTAATTTGGATTTAATGTTTATGCACATGAAGATTTTTTGCATGGGATATCAGGTAGGATGCTTGTATAACCTCCACCTAGAAGGGGGGAAATATTGAGGATAATGACTGCAAAATCCCAGCCACAAATTCATTGCAGGTACCTCAAATAAGAAAAATGACAGTGTTGATTCCAATGAAGAGGATCCTAAGAAGAGACAAATTTTTTGGCACAATACCATTGGATATGCTCAGCTAGATTAGATGGGTGCAATAGGAAGGCCATGAAAAAGTAAGAAATATGATACAATCAATTATGCTTCGATGGATCCCATCTAAGAATTATATGAACCATAGGAATATGGAGAGGATAAACAAAGAATAGAATGGGAGAAGGCCATGCAATCCAAACATGAGACTCTGGTGAAAAATCAAACATGGGTCCTTACAGAGCTTCTTCTAGGGAAGAAACCCATTGGCTACAAATGGGTGTATAAAATCAAGTGAAAGCATATATGACACATGCCAAGCATAAGGAAAGAATGCTTGCAAATGGATTTGCACAAAAATAATTAATTTATTATAAATAGAATCTTTCTCCCACAAAAAAGATGAGCACAATATATTTAGTTCTAGCCATGGTAGCACAATTTGGATGTAACTATACCAAATAAATGGGAGGAGTTTCTTTATCAAGGGAGATTTGGAATAAGAAGTATATATGTACCAACCTATTGGCACCCCAACAACTTCCCTTTTATTTTTCAAAATCAAGGGCCCCCCCATGTAAATTTTGTAAATATTTTGTTTTTGGTTTTCTTTTATCTTATCTTCCTTGCTTTGGTAGGTGGTTGCTTGGTTTTCTTTCTTCGATCCTTTGCTTTCTGCGGTGCTTGTTCTTTGGCTTGGCTTTCATTGAATAAGGATTTGGTGATGTGGATACCTTTTGTCGTTGGCATCTTTTGGCCCTTTAGTTGATGAAAAACACCTACTTGAGCTTATTTGAGCTAATCATATCCTTCAGTTTGGCTTGGTTGGTTTTATATGATGCTTCAACAATTGTAACAAATTCTGGTTTGTCGGTGCATTTGCGAATTACGACCATTTTGATAAATCATAATTAATTAAATAAAGGTCAATTGTAATAATTATGATTTACGTCTTGAAAGAGTTTATATCAAATAACGGGACCATGCTCTTACTTATGAATTTGAATGATACATTGACTTTTGCAAGCCTTTAACATTTGATTAAAATTCTTACCTTTCATGAAATTGAGATTTGACGATTTGCTTTACCGCATTGGTCTTCTGGCCTCGTGATGATTTAATGATGCTTCCATATCCTTATTTGAGGTTATTCATGGTACTTATTTCATTTTGGCTTGGTTGAATTATCTTAATCCTTCTATAGTCTTGCAAAACTTTTCGGTTCTTAAATGTATCAACGAATAGTTGTATACTTTGATGGATTTTAATAATTCAATTAAGTACTCAATTTTATACTTTCAATCGTCGTCTTACAAATTTGCATTTTAAAGAAATAGAACTTTAACCTTGGTTTCAATTTTGTAAGGATCATGGAATGTTACTAGCCTTAAATTTTTTATGAAAACTTGTCCTTTTGTGAGATGTTATAATTTTAGGACAAAGTTTAAATAATTTACTTAAGGCTTATTTTATAATTCTATTATATCCTAGAGAACATGTTTGGAAACTATGGAAGGAGTCAATGATTCTCATTCATGAAGTGAAGTATTATTTTGCACAAAAAATAATTAACTCTCCTGGTTGATAAAATAATTTTGATTCTTATTTAGATGGCTTATTAATGTCTATATATTTGGAAGTATTTAATTTCTTCCAGTCATCTAATTCTGATCTAAAAGTAATATAGTGTTCATGTAATATCTTTTGAAAATTCAATATTTGTTAATTATTATTATTGTTTATTCAAAAACAATATTAATGATTTATTTATTTAATTGATTTTGATATAATAAACATAAGGCACTATTTACAATGTTAATGCATAATAGTTGCATGGAAACCCTAATTTGTTGTTGTCGTCACGTGAATGATGAAATTGAAAAACGGATCGCATGCCTTTCAGAGAGATGTTTTTGCGTGGAGGATTGTGAGCAAACCGTGAGGAATCAACTCAAACAGTTGAAAAACCACTTCCCAAATGGGCTCCTTTACCCCTAACAGCGGAGAGTTTTGGAAATATCTCAACATTTTTGGATAAAAACGTTTCCGAATAGAGGTGAATTTTCCAGAAATTTGTTCCGACCGGTTTGGCATCTAGTTGAACGAACCAGACACCTGGGGATTTGATGCTATCCTTCCCACTACTCTTCAATTCTATAAATTCGACCTCAGAGGTATGAGAGAGGGAGGAGGGTATCCAGAGACCAGAGGATGAATTTTATCTTCTTTGTATTTTCTTTTGTAAAGTTTCTTTCAAAGAAGTCAGCATGGAAGCACTCTCAACCAACAGTTGGTAGATCAACATGTTTATGAAGAAATGATGCTCCATATGTATTTGCATAACTGTTTTGTAATATTTGTACAAGTTTTCTTTTACAAAGTAATGAAAATTGACTGTTTATATTTGGTTATCATTATTTCTCAATGAAATTAAGTAAATTGTCGGAACTTAGTTTTTGGTACGCTTACTTTTCTTAAAGATCATAATCTCTTGAAGTTTATCCTGGAAATTATGATTACTTTATCATTTGATCTATTGATAGAAAGTAGATTTAGATTTGCATACCTAAAAGCTACTTACAATTTCTTATGATTTTATTCTGCTCATTTTTGAAAGTTTTTAAGTTATTTAATATGTGATAATTTGATTGTAAGATTTGTCTTCAATTTCATTCATCATATGCTTAAATTCCAAATGCAAACTAAGTTTATGATTAGCTTTAAACTTGCTCATGCAGGATATGATAGAAATATATTAGTTGAACTTTAGTTTTAAATTAAAATTTTAGTGTTATTTTAATAATTACAAGCTACAATTTAATAGCTGCCAAATCTGTGTAATTTAGCAGTTGTTGTGTATTTACAATCATTGAAATTTGCATTACATATTAATTATCTTACATCATTAGGGTTCAAATTTCAAATTTCAGAACTCATATCATTAAACAATGAGACTCTGCTTAAGAGAGCAAAACATAGATTAGATATATATAACTAGCTTTGATTTATTAATTGTTAAATAGAAGTTTCATTTTAAATAGATTAGAGTAGACTGTAGATAAATATATAGTTTTAATTTAGTAGTTTTCATTTGAATTTATTTTAGCTTTTTTAATTTGTTAATTAGTTTAGGATATACTTTTTCTAAGTTTAAGTAGTAGGACTCTCCTTAAGAGAGTGAAACTTAGATGGTAGCAGGACCATAGCCTATGAGAATTAGCTACACCAAACACACCGGGGGTTGTGTTAAGCTCCTTGTGTGGGTTAGTTCTCTATAGTTGGCCATAGTCAGAAAATATGGCCAACAAAACCATATGGTTTTCAAGTTTCAAGGAAATAACATATGTTCTATTTCACTGAAGAAATCTCTCTATGGCTTGAAGCAAGCACCTACAACATGGTACATCAAAATTGACAGATATTGATGGGTGAACAAGGGATCCAATAGAATCCATTAGATTCCATTCATTATGTCAAAATAATTGGGAATTATGTAATTATTCCAGTGATATGTGTAGATGACATCATCATCATATATAGTAAGGCATAGGTATTATCACAGGTCAAATATAATGCCCCATACCTCGACCTTAATAATTAAAACCCGATTAGCATCCATTTGATTATTATCTGTTGGAATTAGTTGGACTAATTAAGAATATTGTTAAGTGAATATTTGAACCTTCATTAATGACAATGAATATGTGATTTATTTTGAGCATGCAAACTAGACATGGGGTACATGAATACCAATTCATCATATACTCTGATGATTAAACTAATGCAATACTTGATGCAAAATAATATATGTGCTTATTTACATGTCATTTAATGATATAGATTATCACATGTAACAATTGGACGTGTTAGCTCATATGAGATATATTGTTCTAACCATCCTGCTGACCAGCAATGAGATAGTCGAATTCTTGTAGAGTCAAGGTACCTTGTATTATCGTAGACACCAAAATAATAATGTATGAAATCAGTTTTCTTTTGAATTACATTATGATTAGTAAGCATTTTCTTTGAATTGTGGGTGAGTGTGAGTTTTGATAGAACCCATAGCCTGTACAAAGAATTTATTCGATGATGAGACTCTTAGAACAATGATTGCATAGTATGGTTGATGAAGGATGTTGACCCTAGTGATATTAGGGGGAAATAGGAATTTCCCATCATGTATCCTCTAAAAACTGAAGTTCAAGAAGGGTTGTATTGAGCATGCTCCCCTAGATGTGTGACAGTGACTATTGGTTTCCTACTAGCGAATTCAGTAAATGTAGTTGACAATTTTGATTATGGGTTTTATCTATGGTTAGGTCAGTATCGTTGACGTCATAGCATATTGTAGCAAAGGACACGATGGAGTGGTCAAGGATGGAAGTAGTTCTAACTAGGTATGTTGAGTACTTGTGGAATGGATGGGACACCAATGGTATTGGATGGTGTTATTCATTAGTATATTAGTACCTATGTGAGAGCTATATGCATTGCCACATATACACACCTTCTGTGAGTAAGTTAGTATGTTTGGTTACTAAAATTTTCATTAAAAACTAGATTGAGGTTAAATGATTTTGTTAGCGTATGTATACTGATAGATATGTAATTGCACAATTACACCAATTGTTGACATATTATATACCTTTTAAGATTTAAATGAAGTGAATGTGTTGTTGAAAACATTACCTGTGTATAGGTATATATACATGATATAATATAATGTGTATAAAATATCTTTGTTAGATTATGCGGGCTGGGGGGTAAGATATTAATGTAATAAATGGGGTAGATAGGATTGCATAAATTCTAGGTGTGTTGTCATATTTACTTTATGATTGATTTCATGCAAAACAAGATTTGACTTTGCACTCATGATATGATTATTTTAATATATTTTTACCTAAAATTAAGAAAGGCGGCGGTGAAGATTTGGGGGGATAAATAGTGAAGAGAATATAGGAAGAGGAGGAGGAAGGATTTTGAGAAGTGTTAGAAGGGTTGGAAGAACCCTTGGAAGAAATACTACATGTTCCAATTCTCATTTGTATTGATGGATCATTGTTCTCGGAGTTACAAAAACAGAGCAATAAGAAAGTAAAGGGTTTCTTAGAGCTAGGATGTCAGCAAGACTCCTAGTGGGTAGGGTGGTGTAATCCCATTTTGGGCATGGATGAGGGAGAAGACCGATGATGGCTTGTTGTAGTTGGGATTCTTCATCATCCCTGTAAGAGGTTGAAATATATTTTTCTTGTGAATTTAAAGTTGCTTATATACTACTGTATAATGTACTCGTATGTTGTTTTAGTGATATGTTAAGAGAGTATGATTTACTGTGTAACTATTTGAGAATGTTAATAGAAAGAAACTATAATTAATTTAGAGTACCTGATCAGGGCTTGATGAACCTTAATGGGCATTACATAAAACCCAATTTATGTGCATATTTTGACATGATTGACTTAAGCCTCGTACATTACTACTTAGGTGTAGAAGTTTGAAAAACAATGAAACATATTTTCATTTCATAGAGAAAGTATGCCAAAATTTTATTAAACAGATTCAGGATGGTAGATTGTGAAACATCATCTACACCTATGGAGAAAGGGTTGAAACTTTTATCCAAAGAATGATTCTAAGACAATTAATGAATGGCTATACAACAATTAATGGAGAACTTGAGTTTTGTGGTTAGTTACATATCCCGATTCATGACCTCTCCAAAGTTAGAACATTGGAAGACAACAAAAAGAGTGCTACGATGTATGAAAGGAATATTAAATTTTTGCATTCTATATGGAAAAAATATTGAACCTCGATTGCGTGATTATACATATTTATAATGGGTAGGTTTAGTGGATGACATGAAATACACATTAGGCTACATTTTTGGCCTTGGTATTAGAGCAGTTACATGGACCAATGCGAAGCAACATGATGTTTCTCTTTCTTCAATAGAAGCAAAATATCGAGTAGCGGTGAAGTGAGCATGTGGGACAAATTGACTAAGATGGATGCTTGTATATATGAAGATCCAACAAAACAAGCTCACCCTATTGTACTATTACCATTAGGGAGTTCTTAAGTTGGAAAAGTATCCAATATTCCACAAGCATTGTTAGGAACCCGTGTCAACCCTTCTCTTTACTTTGTTAGTATATTGTTGTTGGACGCATATGCTTTGTAAGTCGTCTCGTAGTATTTGTTGATCCATAGTTTTTATTAGCCCATGGTATTGACCCATAGTATTGGACGCATATGCTTTGTAAGTCGTCCCATAGTATTATATGTCCCATGGTTTTGACTCATAGTATTGGGCATAGACTTAGTATATAAGTGTGTGTTGAGGTCATTGAAGGCACTGTGAAGTTAATTGTATTGAGCTTGCTCAAAGGAGGTTGCCCCCTCGAAGTGGCCCGTGATCAATATAAAAGTGATTATGAGTTCCATTATTTCTGATATCTCGTGTATTTGCATTAATTAATTATTGCAGGTTCTTCACATCTGGTATCAGAGCACTTTCTTCGGCTCGTTGGGTGGAATTTCTGCCTTTTTTTTTTTTTTTTTTAAATTTTGCGCTGTTGCAAGTTTGGATTTGGGGATAACCCCTATCCGCTTAACTGTGGGAAGTACTTGGGCATAAGCCCTAAAACTCATTGTGAAGAGTACCACAGGAACCCCGAAGTAGCTGGCCCATTGAGAGGACCTGCCAGCAAAAAGGGCAACGACCCCTACATGATTGACTAGTTCCCACCCGTGAGGTAAACCAAGAGCTGTCATTTGTGGCAAAGCGGTTATCAGGTTTACCTGAGCCGTGGAGTGAGGGGTACTGCCCCAATACGTAAGCCGTCAGATAGCATTGGTGGCCGAGTGAATCCCCTGAATCGATAGGAAGCCACACATACCTGGGGTCCATATCTATTTTCAGCAGAACTGTTGCCAATCACTTCCGCTTTAGATCTAGCTGTTTCAAATCTATTCTGAAAGTCGTTCCAGATCCAGTCGCCGATTCAGATCTAGCCGTTTTCGATCCCTTCCGCGCTGTTGCAGATCCATCTATTGCGGATCCCTTCCGCGCCGCTGTTTCCGATCCATTTCTGGAAAAAAGAAGAAGAGTTTTTCGGCCATATATCCCTTGTTTCAACTCTGTTTTCCTCAAAACTTCACTGACATCCCTGCAATCCCATTCTGCATATTTCATTCCTGAAGACCCTATCCCAAATTCCACTTCCCAAGACCAGAAATCCCACATTTGTCTATTTTTAAGGTTTGCCATAACTCCTTCAATTTTCACCCAAACGCCTTCAAATTTTGCCACCGTGTTCCTTTCTTAATTTTGCTTCTTTGTTCCTCTCTACCAAATTTTCTCATTCTTTCACCCCGCTTCTGAAATCCCCATTTTTTGCTTCTGTGTCCATCAAAAAGTGTCCAAAACCTAGTCAAACCCCAATTACCCATCTGAGTTTTTCCCAAATCCAAATCTTCCTTTACTAAATAAGCTTTTGTTTGTGTTTTTGTATCAATTTCCAAAAAAAAAAAAAAAACTCCCGGTTGTGGTTGTCACCCGTGCAGGAGCAAAAACTATGGAGGAAGCACTTGCAGCCATCCAAACCAAACTCCAAGATTTGGATGGCAAATTTCTCATCCTCCATCTTCAGCATTCAACCATGAACAATAACCGACAGCCAGAATCTTTTGCAGCCATCAGGTTCTCTTCTTCCAACAATTTTCGCGGGCCGAAGCTTGATTTTCCTCGCTTCAATGGTACTGATCCGAATGGATGGATATACCAAGTAGAACAATATTTCAATTTGCATAATACTTTTGATGTCCAGAAAGTTCTACTTGCATCCTTTCATTTGGAACAAGAAGCCCTTCAATGGTACCATTGGTACATCAAAGCTCATCCCGAGACAAACTGGACAGATTTTTGCCAACTCCTTTTGCCACGATTTGGTCCTAGTGCTTTTGATGACTTCACAGGAGCACTCACTAAACTTCACCAAATTGGCACAGTGAGAGAGTATCAGACAGAATTTGAGAAACTGGCCAATCACACAGAAGGATTGTCTGATGAATTCTACAGGAGTTGTTTTATCAGTGGTCTCAAGGATGAAATCCGCTTAGAGGTCAAAATGTTCTGTCCCAACACAATGATGGAAGTCCTAGGGTTGGCTAAGTTGGCAGAGGACAAGATCGCAGCTCAACAACGCTCCAAACCCACCTTTGTTCCCTTCAAAAATATGGGTTCCCAACGACCTCCCATCACGCCTGCTCCTCAACCAACTCCTATCAAGCATTTGTATGAAACAGAGATGCAGGCACGTCGAGAAAAAGGGCTTTGTTATAATTGTGATGAAAAATTCACTCGGGGACATAGATGTGTTCAACAAAAGCTCTATCTCTTGGATGTGGATTCTCCGCCTGCCTCAGAACTTGATGAAGAAGCTCCAGATACGATAGATGATCAGGTCGACATTCAACACCCGCCTGTTGACACCCCATCTCAGGACGACCCACCCGAGATCTCTCTCCATGTTGTAACTGGCGTCACCACCCCACAAACAATGCAAGTCAGGGGATACTTCAAGAAGCTCCCTCTTACCATACTCATTGATTTTGGTAGCACTCATAACTTCATTGACCCTCGGATTGCCAAACAGGCTGATTGTTTTGTCCATCCTTGCTCCAACTTTGAAGTCATGGTTGCCAACGGGGGCACCTTACCTTGCAAGGGGAAGTGTCACAATGTGTGTATCTCTATGGAAGATTATAACCCGCGCTCTGATATGTTTGCCTTGTCCTTAGGCAGATGTGATGTGGTTTTGGGCATTCAATGGTTACGCACACTTGGCCCCATCTTATGGGATTTTTCTGAACTTTGGATGCAGTTTTCAGTCAATGGGGCACAACAAAAATTTATGGGCTTACAACCAGGGTCTCTTTGCATCATCAGTTCACATCGCCTGAAAAAAATCCCTAAGAAGAATTCACATGGTGTCATCGCTCAGCTCCATTCCATTCAGATGCACCCATCAATAGTCTCCACTACTTTCTTGGATAGATATGCAGGTGTATTTGTTGAACCAATGAGCTTGCTGCCTTGAAGAGACCTTTCCGGTAAGAATTTAGCCACATCTACCTCTCAGCAGGAAATGATGGCTATTTTGCATGCAGTACAGAAGTGGTATCCATACCTATTAGGGAATTATTTCTGCATCAAGACTGATCTCCGGGGTCTGGAAAATTTCCTGGAACAATGGGTCTCCTCCCCAACACACCTGAAATGGGTTCTCCAACTCATGGGTTATCCCTATGCGATCACTTACAATAAGGGTAAGGACAATATGGTGGCAGATGCTCCTTCTCGCACAATTGATGACCCAGTTTCTCTTACAGCTATTTCTCTGCTTGTTCCAAATTGGTTGCAATATGTTCACCAGGGCTATCTCTTCTATGAAATCCATGCTTCTTCATCAGCAGGGCTCTTTGGGTTCTTCAAAATGTATGACCGGGAACAATGTAACTTCTTTTGGTAGGGACTAAAAATGACAATTCAACAGATGGTGGCTGACTGTGATACTTTCCAGGTCAACAAGGGTGAAACGACACTCCTTTCGGGACTGCTCAAACCCTTGCCGATCCCTACCCAGATTTGGACAACTATTTCTTTGGATTTCTTAGAAGCGCTCTGGTGGTACAATACCACATCTACAAGGACACCGTATGAAGCAGTCTATGGATAGACACCGCTGGTTCTTCTTCCATACACCCTTAGTAGCTCCCCAGTTTAGGGAATTGACTCGGTTCTTCGAAACCGCGATCAGATTCTTCTCATTCTGTAGGACAATCTTCACATGGCCAGAATTCGACTGCAACAACAAGCCGATCAACACCATTCTGAGCGCACTTTTCACGCAGCTGATATGGTTCTCCTTCATCTACAACCTTCCAAGCAATCCTCCCTGAAACTCCAAAGGCGTCAGTGACCCGAAATGCAACCCGAGGATGCTACCGAGGAACCATTCATTTAGATTCTGCATCAATTTCCCCAACCAAAGCTTTGAGGACAAAGCTTTTTCTAAGGGAGAGGGGATGTTAGGAACCCATGTCAACCCTTCTCTTTACTTTGTTAGTATATTGTTGTTGGACGCATATGCTTTGTAAGTCATCCCGTAGTATTTGTTGATCCATAGTTTATATTAGCCCATGGTATTGATCCATAGTATTGGACGCATATGCTTTGTAAGTCATCCCGTAGTATTATATGACCCATGGTTTTGACTCATAGTATTGGGCATAGACTTAGTATATAAGTGTATGTTGAGGTCATTGAAGGCACCGTGAAGTTAATTGTATTGAGCTTGTTCAAAGGAGGTTGCCCCCTCGAAGTGGCCCGTGATCAATATAAAAGTGATTATGAGTTCCATTATTTCTGATATCTCGTGTATTTGCATTAATTAATTATTGCAGGTTCTTCACAAGCATACCAAACGTATTGACATTCATTTTCACTTTATCCAATAGTTTGTAGAAGGTGGAATACTTGAGTTGCAATAGTATCCTACAGAGGATTAGATTGTAGGCGTTCTCACCAAGTCATTGGGTCCATTTTTTTTGTAGAATTCAAAGACAAACTTCTTGTATTTTCTAGATTGACCATTAAGGGAGGGTGTTCGAATATAAAGGTCATCTAGACTATAGACTTAGGTATGTTGTTAAATTCGCTTGGTAACTTTAGGTTACTTTATGTTTAATTGTTGTATTAAAGTACACATAAGTCATTTAAAGTTTTTGTAATTGAGGTTTGAGAAATTAGAGTTTATGTCATCTCATTATTCTAAAGAGAATGTTGTTCTCTCCATTTCATAATATAGAATAATTTCTCTTTTAATCTTGTTTTTTTGTGTGTTCGGTTTTTGTAACAATTTGGTAGACCTTCAATAACTTATAAACAAAATATTTCAATGTAGATGATTGGATACTAATATTTATGTTCAACTTGCATAAAACTGAGAGTCAATTTCACTTCTATATCATCAAACATGATCATTTATTATTAGTCAAGACTCACATAAAATATATTGGATATGTTAACATAATTATTAAACCTTTAAAATTCTCTCATTCCAAGTGAGAAATTTGTCTAATTTTGATCTATATAATTGCATGTATCTAAGATCATTGTACTCTTCACTTTTATGATGGTATGGTTCCCTAAGCTTACATGCAAATCCAATTTTCTCTATCTCAAAGTTTAGTTGGATGAGCCTTGTCATAATATTGTGCAATTATTTGAATTTCATGAAACATAGTAAGAAAAAAATTTATTCCAACATGATAAGAATAATATAAAATCTTGAATATTGAGCCATGACTCATTTGTAATCGGAATCATATGTTTCACTAGGTATGAGTTAGTTAAAATATTAAGAAACTTCATTTATAATAAAAAATTAATTACAAAAGTGTGTACATTTTAACCATTTGTTCTTTCATTAAATAGTTTTTCCTAATATTCAATTGCTTATCATATAACATTTGTTAAATGCCTATAATACGCTCATCGAAATTTTGTTCACATCCTTTGCTTGGTCTCAAAATGGGATTGAACTCATAATTTTTTCAAACGAAGTAAGATTAAGAAGGTAATGGTAATAAATACATTTAAATTGAAATTTCTAATAAATGTTTATAGATTACTAAGATCAATTTTGGTGACATTGCACAAAACTTGGAAACCCTATAGATAATATCCTTTTTTTAAATTTCGATTTCATTTGTAACCATCTGTATAGAGTTTTTTTTATGGCATGTCCACTAAGGAAAAAAATATTTCCCATTGGAGAAACACTATTATTGCATACTAAACTACATATGACCACTAAATCATGACACTCAAATAAATTCACTTTCACCACCCTTCTATTTTCCATCAAGGTTGCAACTTGTGAAATCATGCTTAATTGTTTTATTAAGTTCTTCTCATTTTTAGGATCAACATCATGTGATAAAACCTATTTATATTGTTCATTTCTGTCATGTCCCCTTCCATCAATCCGACTTAAGGGAGGGAACATGAACCAAATTCGGGCTTCTAAAATTTAGCCCCATCATCATTTTATGAATTCATATCAAATGAAACATGTGTACATATGCATAATACAAAGAAACAGTGGAAGTAAAATCCATCCACCACACATAACATGCATAAACAAGCATAATAATCATAGACATCATTTATAAATAACCAATGTAAGTATTCATTCAATTCAACACTTGAATAACTAATGAATTGAAAAAAACGAAGCTTGCATTGAATACTTATCTTGAAATGAAGTTGTCCCGAGCAATTGGATATGCAAGAGAAACGTTCCACCCAACCATAGGACAATTGTGCTCATCAATCTCTCAACACAATTGCTACCCCCTATCTGGGCATGATTTACATAAGGAATAGGGAACAACTAACTCACACATAGTCAAGTATATACCACATCTCATCCAATCCAATCCACACTTGGTTTTATCTGGCTGTCAAGGCAGTATAGGGAAAGGAATTGCTAATCTAGTGAGCTCAATCCATAGAGCTACCAAAACTTCTACAATATTATCTAGCTTGGCTCCCATAATACCTACACACCCAACAAAAGGAAGGTATCCCCTTCACTGCTCCACAGTCCCTCAGCCCATACCTCCCCTTCAGTGCTCTTCTGGGTGGGCATAGAAAGGTAACCAAATCCCTATCATCGTCAGTAGGGTTACCGCCTTCACTAGGTTTATCATGCCAATTTCAAATCCCCATCTACTCCTAGCTGCTTACACATAATTCCAAGTCAAACAGGGGATGCACATAACCCAAACAATAGAAATCTCCCACACACACAACAAGGCACAATTGTTGGGCATAGTAAAATGTTTTAGCTATGGGATTCACAAAACATGATTTCCGTGAGTGTTCCAAATCGCGGGCACACCAAAATGAATTTTTGAGAGGGGAAACAATAACTGGAAGTTACAATTCAAATTCCAAACAGGTACACAAGCAATTGAATAGAAAAAATGGATCTCATAGAACCCCAATTCGATTTCCCTTCTTCCACACCATTCCGCAACACCAAAAACGACTTTCCTAGCTAGAAAATGGAGGAAAACTCAGTAAATTCATGGAGGAAAACGCCCAGAAAGCAAGCACCGCGTGAGAGAGAAAAAATCATGCCTGAATGAATGGAATGGAATCCATTTCGTGAGCCTTTTCTTTCCCAGGAATAAAACACGATTTTCCAAAATGGTGGCTTTCCCATACACGAAAATTGGGCAACCATACCTTCCATTTCCACAAAATAATAACTACTTCAACTACCTCTTGGAAGAATTAAATGATTGGGTGCATAAGTCAACATGGGTAGTTGATGGTTCATGGGTTCTCTCATTAACACTTGGCTTGACATTTTTGGCTTCATGGGTTTGAATATTTCCCCCCATCCTTGTAAAAATCATGCCCCCATACTCTTGTTGCCTCGCATAGCTAGTTGTGGGTATTTTTTATTATCAAAATATATATTTACATCATATTTATAATTTCCATCGTGCTAGGATAGCATGTGATCCACATGCATTTATTTTTAATTTCCGATACAAGAACGATAAATTGATGGCGAGGCCTTGGCCTTGAGCTCCTCACCATGATTTTATAACAATATTACATCATTTACATGTTTAATGCAATGGGGTCAAAATCGGGGTATTACACTTTCCATTCCATTTTCTAAGGCTTACACAAGACATCAAGCCAATGTATTCTAGTGATTCATAAGAATATTTCACATACCTATCCACCTCGATCATAATGTACATGAGAATCAATACCATTGAATTTACTTCTAGACCTCTTTACATATGATTCAACCATTTTCTAAGGCTTACACAAGACATCAAGCCACCGTCTTCTAGTAACTCATAAGAATATATCACATACCTATCCACCTGAATCATAATGTACATGAGAAGCAATAGCATTGACTCTACTTCTAGACCTCTTTACATACGATTCAACCATAAAGCAAGGATATAGATTTACTTACTTCACTCTAACTACATATGTGAAACTATTAGTTCTCTCCCAACTCATATCAATATCCTCAACTTTGTTGCTCCACTTTTTCATTTCCTTAGAAACAAATGTTGAATTAACCCCCTTTAGTACACCATGATAGTCAATTCCCTTTAAACGTTAAAAACCTTACAACTCATGCTTTATTCAATAAATACCCAAGTAGTGTTTCAATTGTAGACACCACTGTAGTTTTTGTTCATGGAGTAACCAATTCTAGTAGTAATGTCACTTTTATCAACATCTTGGAGTGACTTCTTATATAACCATCTCTCAATTTCATTAATTTTTTTTTTCTTTCACTCAATTAGGATGTGGTTAAGACCCAAAAAGGATGGCCTTAAGAATTTTCCTAGGGACCTTCTTGTAACATGTGTAGTTTGATTTGATGAAGACCTTTTAGTGATTTCCACAAAATCCACTACATCTCTAGAATTTTATTTTATGTAGGTTCATTTCTATCCATTTGTTCATCAAGTGCAATTATTTCAATTGTTTCGTGACTTCCATTTGAATCCAATTTCTCAAAAGATTCATGTTCAGAATATTTCCCACTGGGTAGGGCTAAATTTCCATTCTCTTCAATGGTAACTGGAGTAAAAGGGTTCCTATGTTGTTGAGAAATACAACCTTATATACTTTGGTCATAGAGATTTATAATAGAAGCGAAATCAATCTCCGATATTTGAGGGAATTTTGGGGATTCATAATGCAAAAAAGAGTTTGTAATGTCCTCATCCCCCAATCCGGTGAGTAGGAAGGGACATTAACTGAATTGAGGCCTCTAAATTTTTCCCCATAGCCATAATTGATGAATTCATACAACTAAATGCATGTGTAGACATAAAATAAAAACACATAACGGAAATAAAATGATCCACACACACATAAAATACAATTCCAAGCACAAGTGTTACATGCATATGAATACAAATCATTGCACATCAAATACATCAGAATACTTATCTTTAAACAAAGAAGATCCAAGCAACTGGCTGTGTAAGAGCGATTTTCCACCCAGCCATAGGCACTCTATCTATCATATACTCTTTCTGCTGAGAGGCCACCAGGGAGAAAGGAAACACTTATAGGCTTCTCTCTCTCATCCCACAACCCATTCTTCTCACTATGCTTAGCCAAAATATCAACTAGAGATCTATAGGGGTCTCACTAAGCCATCACAGCCATGGAAATCCTTCCAACTTCCCTACACAACACAAGGAAGGAATTTCCCTTCACTGATCCATAGGTTCCTTAGGGAATCCAACCTTTACAGTGCTTACCAGTGTGTGCAGTAAGAGTCCAACCTGCTGTATGCTAATGTAGAACCTCCCACAGCATTAATCTATGGCTTGTCAAGCATCCAACAGTAGCATATCTCAATGGGTAAGGTTCCTAGCTTGACCAACCTCCATGCTCACCTACAACCATCTATTTTCCCTTCCAAAAATGCAGCTCTGTCTGCAAATTCGAATTTCTAGGTTAACACAGCCTGGTAATGGTCATGAACAAAAAAAAATGGAGAACTCTATGTAGTGCAGCATCATGCATGAGAGAAATGAGAATGATCAAAAGAGAGTTGAATCCAAGGATATGAGGTAAGGGTGAAAAGATAACTAGCATAGCTTCTGACCATAGAATAAATAGGACTGCTGGAAACTAACATAACTGTCACAACCCCCATGCTTCAATAACTACATGAGATGAATTTCCCCACCAACCTCGACCCACATGCATTCAATGATTGGATTTAATAGTCAAGAGAATCTAATTGGCTTATATAAGGGCACATGGCAGATTTTGGATGAGCTCTAAGGTTGACACATGGTAGCATAGGATTTGATTTTCCCATAGGCCCCCCTTCCTCTTCCCCTTTGGTGGAATCATAGCCCATATAGTGTTCTTTACATAGGCATTTTAGACCTTTTTTAAATTTTCATCATAATATTTACATACATTTTGAATTGGCATGATAAGCCAGTCATATGATACAAAATAAATATACACATCATACATGCCTAGCCATTCACTAGTTGGGCCTTGGCCTTGAGCTCCACACTAGGAATCCATACTAGCATATTTACATCATTTACATAATTTTTATTAAATACATTCCAAGTCAAAACTGGGGGTATTACAATCCCCTCCCCCTTCTCATGTATTCTGGAAAATATCCATATTGACAATTTTTATCAATTATGGCTACATGCACTTTTCAGGTCAAATCATAGAAGCATATGAATTAACAATTCATAATATAACTCTATAAAATTGTTCCCCATTGGACAATCTTTCCAATGACTAAATATTCTGAACTCTAACTCCTGAGGACAAAGTTACAGTCCTTCAAAATTGCTAATTTGGCCCAAATTCTGCACTTTTCCTGTAGGTGCATTTAGCTCCAGAGGCCAACTTCAGACACCTGCAAAAGGAAATTTTTGAAGAACCATAACAATGAACCATACAACTAGGATTACTCATAAATTTTCATTTCTCTGAACTGATGCTCCAGTCACATGCTATGAACTTTTGGAATTGACTACTTTTGTGTTTCTCAACTTTCTTCCAGACTTAGCAAATTTCGCAGTCCTGTAGCATCCCCTCATAGTTCAAAATTGTGACCAAATCCTACTACTCTAATGGCCGTTGCTAAAATCCAAATTCCACCTGGTTGATTAAAACAATAAAAATGGTGGTCAAAGGGGCTTTCCCCCTTGCGACCTCCCTATGTTGTTGTAGGGCAAGTTGAGGGCAGTGCCCTCATTTATTTTTTTGTAAATAAATCAATTCCGCGCCATTTGGCGCATAAGAAAAATACAATTTTCGATGACCTGGAAAGGTCCTGACGTGGCCTGAAATGTCCTTGTCGAGGTGTCAGAAAGGCCCACCTATCAGCCCATGACACGACCATGCCACCTTCTACTAGTCACCAAGCCACCACACTGCCATACCATCAAACCTTGTGCGGGGAGCGCGTCGACGGTTTTCTCTTTATCGTAAGCGATAATGCGTCGTTGTGAAGTGATTTCATAAAACAACTCTTGTGGATGCCCGATCAATCAAAAGAGGCCACAGGTCCTGGGCAGTTTTGGGAACAACGCGCCCATCATCCCATTTTATCGGCCGTGCACTTTATCGACACGCGATGAGTATGTGCCGTCGATCTCCCATAAGATCTGATGGTCAGATCTATGCCCACCTGCTATTAACCACTGGGAAATTTCCCAGGGAGCAGTGATCCCCGACCGTCAATTTTACCTTCCATTGGGCGGTCATATTTCATTCACCCACTACTAACCACCGCACAATTCACCTATGCACGATCAACTGCAACTATTGATCTGCCTTATCATTCAACAATTGGATCTTTATCCGCCCCTTCACTCCATCTTGAGCAAACTTCTGCATGTGGTTCTGATGTGGCATGTCCACATCATAACTTTTTCCCATGTGTATCCTCCATGTCACATCCACATGGCATGGGTGGGGCCCACTTAGAATTATCCATTTTTTTTTATAAAATTTCGGATCTAAATCAAAGTTACTGCTGAACTTCTATCCATTCTATAACAAAACTCATTTTTCGCAAAGGCGTTTTTTTGTTTCTTCCTATAACTGTGCATTCACGGCCCATACAATGCCAGTGTTATAACCAGAAGCTCTGATACCACTCTATAACGTCCCCATTCCCCTTTCCATCCAGCAGGAGGGGAAATTAACTGAATCGGGGCCTCTAAATTTTGCCCCATAGCCATAATTGACAAATTCATACAACTAAATGCATGTGCATACATCAAATAAAAACACACAGCGGAAATAAAATGATACACACACACATAAATGAAATTCCAAGCACAATTGTTGCAGGCATATGAATACAAATCATTGCACATCAAATACATCGTATTACTTATCTTTAAAAAAAAAGATCCAAACAACTGGCCGTGTAAGAGCGATTTTCCACCCAGCCATAGGAACTCTATCCAGCATATTCTCTTTCTGCTGAGAGGCCACCCCCAAGCTGGGCTATGAGGCCACCAGGACGAAAGGAAACATCTACAGGATTCTCTCTCTCAGCCCACAACCCATTCTTCTCACTATGCTTAGCCAAAATCTCAACTAGAGCTCTACAGGGGTCTCACTAAGCCATCATAGCCATGACACTCCTTCCAACTTCCCCACACAACACAAGGAAGGAATTTCCCTTCACTGATCCACAGTTCACTCAGGAAATCCAACCCTTACAGTGCTTACCATTGTGTGCAGTAAGAGTCCAAGCTTTTGTATGCTAATGGGGAACCTCCTGCGGCATTAATCTATGGCTTTCCAACCATCCAACAATAGTAGCTCTCAATGGGTAAGGTTCCTAGCTTTCCAAACCTCCATGTTCACTTACAACCATCTATTTTCCCTTCCAAGAATGCATCTTTGTCTGCAAATTCAAATTTCTGGGTTAAACACAGTCTGGTAATGGTCATGAACACCAAAAAATGGAGAACTCTACGTAGTGTAGCAGCATGCATGAGAGAAATGAGAATGATCAAAAGAGTGTTGAATCCAAGGATATGAGGTAAGGGTGAAAAGGAAATTGACATAACTTTTGCCATAGAAGAAATATGACTGTTGACAGCTGACCTAACTATCACAACCCCCATGCTTCAATAACTACATGAGATGACTTTCCCCACCAACCTCCCACATGCATTCAATGATTGGATTTAATAGTCAAGAGAATATAATTGGCTTATTTAAGGCACATGGAAGATTTTGGATGAGCTCTAAGGTTGACACATGGAAGCATAGGATTTGGTTTCCCCATATCCCCCCTTTCTCTTCCCCTCTAGTGTAATCATAGCCCCTCTAGTGCTCTTTACACAACCATCTTGGACCATTTTATTAATTTTCATCATAATATTTATATACCTTTCAAATTGACATGATAAGCTAGTCATATGATCCAAAATAAATATATACATCATAAATGCCTAGCCATTCACTAGTTGGGCCTTGTCCTTGAGCTCCACACTAGGAATCCATACTAGCATAGTTACAACATTTACACAATTTTGATTAAATACATTCCAGGTCAAAAATGGGGGTATTACAAAGTTTGTTTTGTGGTAAAATGCTTTATTTTGTACATTTCCATTCCCTTAAACTGTAATTGAAGTCAAAGGTTACTTAGGTTATTAAGCAGCACAACCTTATACTTTGATCGAAGTGATTTGTTATAGTAGCAACATCAAGTGTTGATCTTTGAGGAAAAATAAAGGTTTGATTATGTAAAATATAGTTAATTTTGTGGTACAAAGTTGTATTTTGTACATTTCCCTTCAATTAAAATTGAATTCAAAGGTTATCTAAGTTGTTAGGAAACAAAACCTTATATGCTTTGATTAGAGTGATTTGTAACAGTAGCAACAACAATCATTGATCTTTGAGATAAAATTAGGGCCTTATTCTACAAAATAGAGTTAATTCGTTGTATAGAGTTTTATCTTGTACATTACCATTCCCTTCAACTATTATTGAAGACAAAGGTTGCCTAGTTTTTTGAGCATCACAACCTTCTATACTTTGATAAGAGTGATTTGTAATGGAAACAACATCTACGATTGATCTTTGAGGGAAATTTGGAATTACATTCTTTGACATAGTTAATTATGTGGGTAAATAGTTTTACCTTGTACATTACCGTTTCCTTCAACCGTAATTGGAGACAAAGGTTTCCTATGTTGTTAAGAAACATTTTTTTTTACACATTGCTTATAGGGAGGACATTGAGGTTAAACAACAACTACAAGCTTACTTGATGTTTGAAGGAAACTCATAGTCTCATTTCGTGGTATAGAGTTTTGATCTATAAATCAATTACATTGTTCATGCATAACATGGATAATGGAATTTTTTACCTCTAACAGGGGTGGATAGAAGGACAATGTTACATGGTTACAAAGTTGGAAGATTAGACCATTCTCCAGTTGCATCAACCTCTTTTTCAAAAAATAATTTATTCACATGGTGGATTTGAATGATCCAACGATGAATTGATATACAAATTCAACAAAAGAATTAATATTTGCATTAGAATATATATTAAATTTATTTAATTAAAAAATACATGTAATTTATTGTAACTTTGTCTATAATAACTTAGGAAATGAGTGTTCTACATTGTTAATGCATGCATGAATGATTTTGATGTAAGCTTGCCATGCTAATTACCATTAATCATCCTCTTCATGCTCATGTCACCCATACAATGTTCAAAATTTTGTGTTAAACACTAACTCATAAATTGACATGTGGAGTTTAATTACATAAAACAATACACAAGTGCACCAATATGTGATTATATAGAATTTCATGCACCTGATGACATTTATCACCCCTTATTTATTCATTATAAGCATTCAAATCCAACCCAACAAGCCAGAATATATATTTCCCATTTAAAATTATTTCTCGTTTATTTTGAAAACAAGGCATCAACAAAGAAAAACTTCCATAAAAAATGCACACCACAAAGTGCATAAGGATCCTATGATAAATAACATATTCTAAAGAAGTAATTGATTTGAAGTCATGTGAAGTTATCATGAGATTTCAATCTGCTTCGTGAGGGTTCCTGCTTAGGGTTTTTGAACCTCCATGAACCCCACCTATGGATTCTAATCTGAGGGAGAAAGCTAGACTTCTAGATGAAGATCTTCATGCCACTATTGTGACCACTCCGCTTCCATCCATGAGCATCCCCTCCTCTTGGGTTGTCAAAATTTATGCTGTCCCAAACACCAAGATTTCCTCAATTACTTCCAAGCTCAAGGAAATGGCTCTCATAGAGTGAGGACTGGTTGGAAATTTTTGTAGGACTTTTTCCCTCCCCTCAATCCATGGACATCTGGATATCCAAAAATTGGAGGCCTTTGATACCAAGTAATCCACACCAGAGATTTTGTGGGAAGTTTTTTTTAGTTTTCTTGTTCAATAAAAAAGAATATAGGGTCTTATCTTCAAAAGTGGGCCTTACTTCATGGGTCTGAGACGGATGTACTTGAATCGGTGGAGTGCATCCTTCGATTCAAAAAAGGACTTCTCATTGGTTGTTCTAGTATGGTTTAATATCCCCCATTTACCTTTGCACTGTTGGAGTGACAAAGATCTGCAAACAATAGGAAACTCTTTGGTGAAGTAAATTGATAAGGTTGAGCCAAAACCTCCCTTTTCTCATTGGATCAATTTTGTGTATAGGTTGATCTAGAAAAGGGCCTTCTAGAAGATATCAAGCTCTCTTGTTGAATTAATGTAACTTCGAAGAATATTCTATTTGTATTATTCCTCCTTCAAGAGATGTCATTAATGTAAAAGGTCCTGAGGTAAAACCTCTATTGTAAGTCGGGTCATTAGTACCCAAAAGAATGTAATATAAATATTATTTGAGTCTTTCTAGAGAGGTCGCCCAGTTAAGTTAGTGAGGCCAACCTAGTTAGGTTAAAATTCAACTAAAAGGTAAAGTATAAATAGAGAGTATTACTCTCTCATTTGTACCATTCACTCACTCAAGCATTGCGCATTAGAGGAGAGAGGAAGATTGTGAAGGAGGAGGAGGATTACTCTTGGATCTAGAGTTTGTTTTTGTCTCTATTATTTATGAGACTTATTTCTTTGGGAATTGTACTTTGGTAATCTATATTGAGGAAGTTCTTGTTGGGTTTTCTTCCCCTTGAGGATTTCCCAGGATAAATTGTTGTGTACCTTGTGATTGTGTGTCCCTTAGAGATCCTATTTATGTTGTTGTTATTGTGAAAATGTATTAAATGCTAATGAAGTAGGAATCTAAGTTATTGCAGCATATAAACTTAACATGGTTTCAGATCTAGACTGAAAAGAGCATCTCTCACTAGGTAAATCTCTCTCTCCTTCTCCAAACAAAAAAAATTAGGGCTTTCCACTGAAGAATAATTTTGGAGTGCAAGTGACATTGGGAAGTGTGCCTCTCCAAGGTGCATCTTTTGGAACCAAGATCAACATTTTTTCAATGGATAAATATTCCAGAAAGGAAAACCCTAGTTTGACGTTGGACCAGAAAAACCAGAAAACCAGAAATGTCATTGCGGAAGGGTGACTATGAGGAGGTCATTACGGAAAGGAAATTGCGGAAAGAAAATTGCAGATCAGGGAAGTTTTGCAGAGAAAATTACAGTCACAGGGAGTGGATATTTTCACAGAGAAATGGCGCATTTGAGAACGACGAAGGGGGCCTGTTTCAATTACCTGTCCTAATCAATCTAAAACGGCTTGATCCGCAGGATGAACAGGTGGCTTCCATGGCCCAATGGTGCACTGCCAGCACAAGCGATTCCCTCCTCCGCACATGAAAAAATCAGCGGCTATTGATTCGGGCGGCCTAGCTCGAGCAGCCCCATTATTACCAGTTTGAGTTTATTTTGAGTCAGTTAAGATATTTTGATGTTTTGTAAGCCTATAAAGGAAAGGTTTCAAGTAGACCAAAGGGTTGGACGTTTTTGTTTCAGAGAGATTATTGCTTTGCGCTGGTATCAAGCTCGACCTCTTAATTCAATGAGAGAACCCGATTTTGGAGCTTGAGATTCCCGTGACGTGTGTTATGATGTCTATTATTCCCTGTGTATGTGTTCTTGCTTTGTATTTCCATTAAATGTTTACTTCTGTAGTACCTAAAGATCAAGATTACATGGTCTGGAATTCATGCGCACATGCTCCAAATGGATATGACTAGGTATTCCACCCTTTTCCTCTTGAAGTTGTAGGTTAGAATTCATTCTTAAATTCTCTAGCCTTGTGGTTGAACTTGTCTCCTTCCTCTACCTTCACCTGCTGATTACTCTGGCGTGAAAGGACCATATCTACCTTTCCTCCTTCCCCTGCAATCACGGTCCAAATCTTTCATTGATGACAGTAACCCACTGACGTTGACTCCGTGCTCAACTGTCCTACTGTTCTTAACTCCAACCAACCAAAAAACCCCTTTTAATTCATTGTTTGAAGGTCTAGCCACCACTTTTACCAATAACCCAGCCCATTTTAAGCTGCATCCTATTGTTGGAAGCCCCAAAGGGAGATCCCTCCCTGTGGTTGGAAATGCTAGTTTCCACCCATTAAATATTGGCTTGCAACAGTTACCCCATGGTATTTCTTGCCACAACCCAGGAAAATATTGGATGATAACATTTATGGCAACTCCGTTGGGGAGAATATCTGGTTTTCACGGTATAAAATCAGACCTCTGAGGGCGAACAGAGAGTCTGAGGTTCCAAGGTTGTATCATTTTCCCTGGCAAATCCAACTTACATTTTGGCGATTCCACTGGAGATCGAACTTACTTCAAAAGATTTGTATCAGATCATAGTTGATTACTAAGGGTGAACAGTATTTAGACGCTAAGAGGATCCTGCATTATTCCTGTGGCGAGTCCATCTTTCGAATCGGAGGACCCCTAGGAGAAATTCTGGCTCCCATTAGGATACCTACCAGAAGTCATCTAGATCCTGAGCTACCAAAATTTACTTCAGACTCGAAGAAGTTCATCAAGAAGGCAAAGAGAAGTCATGCAGGTATTTCTCTATTAGCTAGGTCCTTTTATTTACCTAAGAAAGAGGCATATATTATAGGAAGCATCCCTCCTTGAGCATTCCTCCAAGTTTAAGGATTGAGTCTTCCCCATTCAAATATAGGTCTGAGACTGATTTAAGGGAAACCCTGTTTGACCAAAGAAAGTTCCAGATCCATTTCCTGAGTGCTTTGTGGGAAAATTTACAAGCCTGGGAAGAAACTAGTGGCCTGCCTCCCTTCGCTAAAGTACACAAGTCCTGAGCATCACTCCTACTGCTCATAAAAATCCCTCTACTCCCAAGCAAAACCTAAGAGCCATGGTTGCCGGATATGTTCCTTTGGCCCTCCCAGCAAATCTCGATGACCTACCTATTGGCTATGCCCAATGCCTCATGAAATTTGATGGGGAGGGAAGAGTCTCTGTGCAGCAGCATATAGACCAGTTCAATGAATTCACAGACCTAGAAGAGGTGGATGAAGATGATGTTAAGATGAGGTTGTTTTCCCAAAGCCTAGCAAGGGAAGTGAATAAATGGTTTAAGGCCCTTCCAAATAGAGGAATAACTACCTATGAAATATTTGAAGGAGCTTTCCTAGCCAAATGGCAGGATTAGCAAAAAACTCTCCATATTCTCACTCAGTATGAAAATACAAAGAAAACCAATGTTGAGACCATCTAGGAATTCTCACCCAGGTTCATGAGAATGTACAATTCTATCCCTATGGACATAAAACCCCCTATAGGGGCAGCCAAGCTTCACTTTTCCAACTGCTTTGACAATGAATTTGATCTCATGATGAGAGAAAGGAGATATGCCACTCTCCCTAATATGCTGCAAGATGCATTAGAAGTGGAAGCCAACTTGATGGCCTCGGGAAAAATGAAGCACATAACTGAAGCTGAGAAAAAGAGATGCAATGAAGCAGTGCAACCTTCCACATCCCAATCCATGGATGCCAAATTTGAGCAGATGATGAGAACTATGGAAAGAATGGTGGATAGGATCTCCCTTGATAGTAGGCCTCCTTTCAAAGAAAAACTAGAGCCTCAAGCTCAAAATAACAATCTCAGAAGACCCCTTGTCCCATAAGGAAGACCTAGAGAGCCAAGAAATTCTGAGAATCAGCCAATCAGACCACCTTTTGCTAAGAATTTCATAGATGAAGATAGACAGGTTGAAGACCAAATCCATCTCTTTGATTAGATCCAACCTTGGTTCTATTTGACTAAAGATGAACATGACTAGTCTCCCCTGCAATCAGATGATGTCCCTGGGGAATCAGAATCTAACCAGCACCAAAGAGGGCTCCACAATGCCATCTGTGAGTTCGAGAGGCAACATAATTTGAGGAGTAGAAAAGTAACAGTAGATCGGGGAAAGGTTGTTGTTGATCCATCCTCTTCTAGGCCACCAAGAAAGGAAATCCCTGGGAGAAAAGACACAAAGGCTGCAATCTCTAAGGAGAATCTTGGGAAGGGGTAAGAACCTCCTAAGAAGAGTTCAGAGGGGAGAGATTAAGGTGACACAAACATAGCAGAAATGGTCCATACTGCTTTTAGTTTGGAGAATGAAATATCTAAGATTAAGATCTTGATCCCCTTGAATGAATTGGTTAAAAACTAAGAGTTCAAAGACCAGATCCTGAAGGTAGTAAATGGTGGAGAAGGAAAGCAGCCTGATACTCTCAATCTGCAAGATGACAATCCCACTCTTCTATTTGGCCCCCATGTGGAAAATTCCTAAGAAATTGATGTCCCTCCTTTCTATATCAGTCTCAACATACATGACCATATCCTGCTTAATTCCATGTTTGATTCAGGAGCCTCTCATAACCTCATGCCAAGTTCAGTGGTGGAGAATCTTGGGTTAGAAATAACCATACCCTATAAAGATATGTTCTCCTTCGATTCTAAGAGAGTTCCATGTGTAGGGATGATTAAAGACATGGTGGTCTCACTAGATCAGATACCTCAAAATAATATGATCATGGATGTGGTAGTGGTTGATATTCCACCTAAGTTTGGGATGTTGTTGTCCAGGTCATGGACTGCAAAGTTGAAGGGAACCATGCAAATGGACATGTTTTGTGCCACCATCCCCATCTTTGGGGAAAGCAGAAGGCTGTACAGGGAGCATAGGCTGTCATATAAAGTAAGCAACAAGGATATGCCTGATAACCACCCCATATTTTCCATAGACACAGATGTAGGTTCCTCAATTCTCTGCTATGATCTAGGTTCAGAAAAAAAAAGTGCAAAAGCTGTCAAGTTGCTTGAACCAAATGATGAAGCTAATGATGGGAATGGGGTACAATGCCTGGACAACTTAGCTAACATAGAGAATGATGGGCAGCGAATGGAAGAGGGTGGTAATGAGAAGTCAGAATTGGAAATGGAGGCCACGACCACCCCCCAAAAAGAAGATCATTGGGTCATAAGGTTCAATGGGGCTGTGAACAAAGAAGAATTTGGAGCATGGATATGGATCATCCCTCCAGACGAGAGAAATGCATGTGCCAGGTTTCATACTTTCAAACTAATGTTTGACTGTTCAAATAATGTGGCGGAATATGAAGCTCTACTATTAGGATTGAATATACTCAAAGGCTTGAATGCTAAGAAGATCAAGGTCTATGGAGATGCAGAGCTAATAAGCCAACAGGTGAAAGGCAACTATGAGGCTTATAAGCATCTCAGGCTAAAATCTTACAAGAATGTTGTGTGGGACATGTTTGACAATTTCTTCACAGAGCACAATATCTTTTTCATTCCCAGGGAGCATAATACTGTGGCAGACACTCTATCTAGTTCTCCTAGCAGATTTAAGCTCCCTGCTTACCCTGCCATAACTCACATGATTAATATGAGGCATAGGCCTTATGTCCTAGAAAACACTAAGTCTTGGAAAATATTTGAAGATGACCAACAGATAAAGAATTTTCTGGAGATGACTGGGAAATTTTCCAATATCCAGATTGATCAAGAGGACTGTGAAGGGGAGGAATGGGAACCTGACCCACCAGAGCTCAAAACCACTCTGGGAGGAAAATAGGTTTTGTAGCTAAAGAGAAACTACATACCCAAAGGGTTGGTCCCGCTGGAGAGACTATTTGATGAAAATTATGTAGCTAGAGATCACAAGGTGGCTCCAAACCCGAAGAAAGTAGAACACTGTAACTTTCGGAGTGATGAACAACCCAAAATTGTCAAACTATCAAAGTCTTTGGCCCCAAGTATCAAAAAGGACTATATGGATTTAATGAGAAAGTTTTTTGATGTGTTCACATGGTGCTATGAATATCTAAAATAAAATGACACAGCTGTCATCCAACATACCATACCAGTCAACACAAGGGAGAAGCCATTCAAGAAGAAGCTGAGAAGGATGACTCCCATGCTGCTCCCGCTGATAGAAAAAGAGGTAAAAAGGCTGTATGAAGCCAAAATCATAGTCTATTTGATTTTTTCACAGTGGGTGGCCAACATAGTCCCAATGAGGAAAAATAATGGTGAGATCAGAGTATGTATTGAATTTAGAAATATCAACAAGGTGTCCCTAAAGGACAACTACCCCTTACCCAAAATGGACCACATTTTGCAAAAGGTTTTAGGGGCAACAAGTATGTCCATGATGGATGGATTTTCAGGATACAATCAGATTAAGGTGTAGCCAAAAGACCGGAGCAAAGAAATCCTTTACCACACCTTGGGGAACTTTCATGTATGCAAAGATGCCCTTTGGTCTGTTGAATGCATGGGCCACCTTCCAAAGAGCTATGGACATAGATTTTGCAGGAGAGAAAGACAAATTTGTAGTGGTCTACATGGATGACATCACAGTATATTCTAAATTTGATGCAGAACATCTGAAACATTTTCACCAAGTGTTCACCAAATGTAGAAAATTTGGAATCTCTTTGAACCCCAAAAAATCAAATTTTTCCATGCAAGAGGGAAAGCTATTGAGCCACATAATATCTAAATAAGGGATCAAAATTGACCTAGACAGAATAGATGCAATACAAAAAATTTAACTCCCCGGGAATAAAAAGGAAATTCAAACTTTTCTAGGCATAGTGAATTTCATAAGGAGGCTTATTCCCAATTTTACAGAGATCATGAGGTCCATAACCTGCATGCTTAAGAAGGATACTCAGGTTAGATGGACTACCGAGGATAGGCAAGCATTTGAGGATATAAAGAGAGCTATTGTGGAAGCCCCTGTACTGATCAACCCAGATTTTGACAAGGAGTTTCTTATGTTTTCTTTCGCCTCTGAGCATTCCATAACAGGTGTGCTTTTACAGAAAAATAAGGAAGGAGATAAGCAGCCCACAACTTTCTTTAGCAGGGCTCTCAGAGACGTTGAACTCAAGTACAACATTATGGAAAATCAAGCCTATTCCATGATCAAAACTCTGAAATATTTCAGGGTTTATGTTCTACATTCCCATGTTGTAGCTTATGTTCCTAACGCTGTTGTGAAAGATATACTGACACAACCTAATCCAGAAGGTAGAAGAGTAAAGTGGATAGCTACGCTATTGGAATATGATCTGGAGATCAAACCTACTAAGCTTATTAAAGGGAAAGGGTTGTGATAATCTGCAGGAAGATCTCATAGCTGTAACAAACCTCACACAAAACTCACTCAAGAAGTTCAGAGAAGAAGAGAAGAATGTAGTCAATAATCACTCATGAACACAAAAAATGGAGAATAGCAGTATAATCATACATCAGCTCTGAGCTGGCACTGTGAATAATGAATACAATACAATAACTGTCAATAGAATTCGAATTAACCAAGGAGGTCATTCGAATCATGCTCAAAGTGTGGCTTGGACAACATTGGAGACATCATCCAATCAGTAGTATCAGTCATAAATGGTCAAAGGCCAGTCAAATGAGTCTAAATGAGTCTAATAGAACCATCTAGGCATGAATCAGGGGATGGAGACTCCAAGGAGGGCGCATGAGGCTGTCAGAAGGTCAAGTGGCACTCCAGAACTAGCTAACTAGGAGCTATAGGAAGTTAGGATGAGCAATCAGTGGAAGAAATTCTCAATCAATGCTCTAACTGATTGTCAGACACCTGGTAGGTGAGATAAGGAACTCTAACTGAATGATAACTCTTGGTAGGTGAGAAAAGGCGCACATGTCATGCAGGTGAGTCAAATAGGGCGCATCAGTTAGGTAGGAGGGCGATTGGGGGCTGACGACAGGATCTGGGGAGTTGAAATCAGGCTCTAGGTGTTGGAGAGACCACCAAAATGATGACTGGATGCATGCATGAAAAATGCATGCAGACATGCAAATATAAAAAAATGATGGTGAGAATATTCCAACAGCCCCCCTGCAAGCTATACTATGAGGTAATAACTGAAAACTGAAAAATAGGGCCCTGGTGACTAAGACCAAAGGTCACCCCGTACAACAATCTAAATAATAAATGAGGAAAGAGGGAAAACCCAGTGGGAATAAATCCCTCCCTCAAAATAGACTGAAGGATGCTAATGTAGCATGTCATCACTCACCCCAGAAGGAGGCAAGTGTCATTCTTTTTCGAAGAAGGATTGATCGATTTGAAAAGGATCAGTAATGTGAGAAGGATGAAACCTTCCATTCTGAAAATCTGATCTGGTTCTTCTCTGATCAAGTGTATCACCAACCAAATCACCAACAGATCTAAGAGTAATGGTTTTCCATCGAGGAAGAGGAGGATCATCATGTGAAAAATCATTAGGTTCTTGTGGAACTAGATCTCCCATTCGCTTATCTTCATCATCAATTGCAAGATCTTCAGGTTCTTGTGGATTTGGATCTAGCATTTGCTCTTCATCATCTCCATCTTCATATTCTGAATCTGAAATCTCATGTGATGATGCTTCGCTCTCTTGATCATCAATCAAAGGAGGAGTGGTAGGAAAGCTATATTGCTCCACAGAAGGAGTATCATGGAGAGGCCATTCCTCAAATTGTACACTCCTTTCTAGGAATGTGTTCATGGTAGTAGGATCAAGAAACTTGTAGGCCTTTGCATCCAATGCATAGCCCACCATAATGCACTCTCTGATTTGTGGATCTAGTGCTCTCCTTTTGTCAGTTGGATTCATTGCCCATGCTCTGGATCCAAACACTCTAAGATGAGATACATCAAGTTTGTATCCCATCCATGCTTCTAAAGGATTAATGTCATTGAGTCCTTTGTGAGGAACTCTATTCTGAATATAGGAGGTGCAGTTCATGGCTTCTGTCCAAAGACTAGGGTGCAACCCTTTTGAATTTAGCATGTAGGTGGCCATTTATTTCAATGTTATGTTCTTCCTTTCAACAAAACCATCTTGTTGTGGTGTATAGGGAACAGTATGTTGCATCTCAATTCCCTCTTCAGCACAAAAGGCTTGAAAATCACCCTTAATGTACTCACCTCCATTGTTAGTGCGAATGGCTTTTATCCTTCTATCTGAAAACTTTTCTGCAGAAGACTTGAAAAACTTAAAGAATCCAAATACTTCTGACTTCAATCTAAGAAAATATACCCATGTAAATATGGAATAATCATCAATAAAAGTGAGTATATACCTTTCTTTTCTTAGAGATAGATCTGGAAATGGCCCAGCAACATCACTATGGATTAGATCTAGAGGATGAGAGGCTCTCCTTGCCTTCCCCTTCTCAAGAGAGATGATTGCTTTGAGAGAGGTAAAGTGTGAGAACTCATACAGTTTAGAGTTGTGATTTGCAACTCCTTTTGCAATGATTTCACCTGAAACCATGTTTTGTATTTCGACTTCATTTGGAGAGAAGATCACTCTCTTGGGCTCTCCAATATGATTCATTTGGTACACTGAAAGTAGATTTGCTGTGAGAGAAGGAACATAAATCACATCTGATAAGTAGCCATGGTCAAGATTGATTCTTCCAATCCCCTCAGAGGAGACTTCAGAATCATTTCCCAACATGATGGAAGGGCCAACTGAGCATTCGAAGTTGGAGAAGAGATCTTTGGAGGAATACATATGTCTTGATGCTCATGAATCTATGATGAATGAGGATTCTTTTGATGCACTTTCCATGAGGGCATGGAATCTCTCTTTGTCCTCAGATCTATAAGGTTCAGTATCAGTATCTTTCTTCCTTGCACATGCAGGTACAGGGAGATTGTTATTCTCAAGTAACTGAGCCATCAAGTCTATAGTTTTCTTCATACAAGAACTCTCAGGATGGAATCCTCGATGACAATATGTGCATGTGGATCTCTCCTTCTGATATTGCTTGGTCTTACTTGAATTCAAAGCCCCATTTGACTGATATGGAACATCTTTTGGCTTTGTATCATTCGCTCTCTTTTCATAAATTTTTTGCTTTCCTTTTGCATTCGCTCTTTTGGCCTCAACAGCTGTAAGGGCCGAATCCAACTTTGGTTTTATCATCTGCATGGAGATTAAATTCTCCTCCTCTTGTGTGAGAGATTGGATGAAGTCATCAAGTGTAGGAAACTTCCATTTTGGAATGGATATCTTAGCTAATTGAAATGTGGAGACAAAAACTGATAAATTTGGCCCCAATTTTGAGAGAATGGCAAGTATGAGTTGTTTGTCTTCTTTCACTATATCATATCTATTCAACTGTGAAATCAAGCTTTTGAACATGGTTAAGAAGGAATTGATGGATTCAAAGCTTTTGGGACTCAAGGAGATGAGTTCATTCTCCAATTTATGACCTTTCAAATCATCTTTCTATCCAAAGAGGGATTCGAGCTTGTCCCAAACCTCTTTTGGAGATGTTAGATTGATGACATGGAAGTGTAGATCTTTAGAAATTGAGAGAAGTAAACCTACTGCTTTATCAAGCCTATCCAAGTACTTGGATTTATCTACTGCACTGAGGGGTTCAACCATAGTTCCATTTAGTATCCTGGTGAAGCTCTTGGACCTCATGAATATGGTCATCTTGGCCTTCCATTAAACATAATTGGAAGAATTTAGTTTTAGATCCATCTGAGCAGTGGAGGTTAAATTGAAGAGGAATTCGAATGGATGAATAAACCTGCAAAACAAGAAGAATTTTGTTGATGGATTTCTACAATTCAAATGAACACTTCCTTAGGACATTGAGCACATATGAATAAGTCCTTCACACTTGGATAGACCTCATTGGATTTCTCCAGTGAATTCAAGGTAATAGCACCAGGATTTGCTGTGGAAACTCAGAGGCCTCTCATGCTTAATGAAAGACAGCTAGCTGCTCAATGAAATGCTGCAACTACTGTTGCTGCAATGGCTGCAATTCGAATAGCTACTGTAAGCTCTGATACCATGTGATAATCTGCAAGAAGATCTCACAATTGTAACAAACCTCACACAAAACTCACTCAAGAAGTGCAGAGAAGAAGAGAAGAATGTAGTCAATAATCACTCATGAACACAGAAAATGGAGAATAGCAGTATAATCATACATCAACTATGAGCTCGCACTATGAATAATGAATACAATACAATAACTGTCAATATAATTCAAATTAACCAAGGATTTCATTCGAATCATGCTGAAAGTTTGGCTTGGACAACAATGGAGACATCATCCAATCAATAGTATCAGTCATAAATGGTCAAAGGTCAGTCAAATGAGTCTAACTGAGTCTAACAGAACTATCTAGGCATGAATCAGGGGATGGAGACTCCAAGGAGGGTGCATGAGGCTGTCAGAAGGTCAAGTGGCACTCTAGAACTAGTTAACTAGGAGCTATAGGAAATTAGGATGAGAAATTAGTGGAAGAATTGCTCAATCAATGCTCTAACTTACTGTCAGAATCTTGGTAGGTGAGATAAGGCACTCTAACTGAATGATAACTACTGGTAGGTGAGAAAAGGCGCACATGTCATGCAAGTGAGTCAAACAGGGCACATCAGGTAGGTAGAAGGCCTACTAGGGGCTGAAGGCAGGCTCTAGGGAGATGAAATTAGGCTCTAGGTGTTGGGGAGACCGCCAAAATGATGACTAGATGCATGTAGTTGCATGCAAATTCATGCATGATGACTGGATGCATGCAGACATGCAAATATAAAAAAATGATGGTGAAAATATTCCAACAAGGGCTGGCCAGGCTCATGGCTGAGTCAAATTGGGATTCAATGAGTATGAACCTGATGTCACACATACAGGGAGAAACTTCCCAAGACCCACTACCTCAAGTATCAAACAAATTCACCAAGATGAAGGCTGCAAAGTATTGCATACTGAGTGGTTTTCTTTATTGGAAATACCCTAGGGGTGTCCTCTTGAATTTCATAGTGGAAGATGAGGACAAAGAAACATTGAAAGAGTTTCACAAAGGAGTCTATGGAGGGCATCATTACTGGAAAGCCACCGTTAACAAAATTCCCAGGAAAGGGTTCTATTGGCCTACTATGTTCAAGGATGCATATAAGGAAATAACCAGTTGCCATGAATGCCAAGTCTTTGAAGGAAAGAGGAAGCTCTTGTCATTGCCTCTGAAACAAATATCGGTGGAAGCCCCTTTCTAGCAGTGGGGGCTTGAATTCATTGGTGAAAGTTTCCCCAACTCCTCTGGGAAGCACAAGTGGATACTAACTTCCACTGATTATTTTACCAAATGGATCGAAGTAGTACCTACCAGACAAGCCACATATATAGTCATCATTAAATTTATGGAGGAGAATATCATGTCTAGGTTTGGGTGTCCTATTAAGATAATCACTAATAATGCACAGGATTTCAAATCTAAGAAGATGGTCAAATTTTGTGACAAGTTCCACATCAAATTGGGCCATTATACTGCTTACTACCCCCAGGGAAATGGATTGGCAGAATCCTCCAACAAAAGTCTGGTGAGGATAATCAAGAAGCTGTTGCAAGGAAATAAAAGGGCTTGGAACACGAAGCTGACCCTTGCCCTGTGGGCTGATAGGATCACCTCTAAAAGGTCCATTGGAACTTCTCCTTTCAAATTAGTATATGGAACAAAGGTAATATTCCCTGATTCCCTCATAGGGCCCGCAATGAGATTGCTACAGGAGCAAGAAGAAGATCCAAACCTTGATTTGAGGAGAGCTAATCAGCTGGTGGAAGTGCAAGAATTTAGAGAAGGGGTGCAGGCTAAAGCCACAAAAGCTCAGAACTAGATCAAGAAGATGTTTGACAAAAATACCAAGGCGGATGATTTCCAAGTGGGAGATATGGTATTAAAATGGGATGCTAGAAGACAAGACCAGGACCAAAGGTTTGATAACCTTTGGCAGGGACCCTATACAATCACCACCTATCATGGGAATAATGCTTTATTCCTGTAGGACAAAGATGATGAACCAGTTGGCAAGGGAGACGTCAATGGTCAATTCTTGAAGCATTATTTCAAGTAAAAAGCAAGTCCGTCGGCCCACCCCCCCATTGTACATTGTCATTTTTTTATTTTCAGTTAGTTGTGTTCCATTTTTGTGATATGAAGAAGGAAAAAGAGGAAGGGAATAAGGACCACTAGTATACATGTTCTTGTTACCTCGCAGGGAGGATAGCATCCCCGGTTGGAGCCGTTGTTAACACCTATTATTATCTCCACCAAGGAATGTAAAAGAAAGTGCCCATGAAATCCCCAAGGTCACCCATCGGTCGGTTACACCAAATAAAAGGTCAGGAAGCCCAAAAATAGCTAAGTGTTGAGAAAATCCAAGCCAAGTGACCGAGCCGCAGTAGGAAAATGGGAAAAACTAGCAATATGGGCTTCTTCCACAACAAAAGGAGATTCGACGACTAGGATTGAACGACAGGATCAAATCTATGGTCAAAAATGCATTCCGCAAGCTAGTTTCCGAGTTCTTCATCTGCATTGCGGATTGCAGATTGCAGAAAGCAATTTTCCAGGGAGCACAAAGATAAGTTTCCACATTGCGGATTGAGGAACGACTGTTTTCCAAATGGCGAAAAAGTAAGTTATTGCATTCTGCATTCCGCATTGCAGATTGCGGATTGCGAAAAAGTGATTCTCCAGAAAGCATGAGTTCGAAAATCCAATCCCCTCATGCCACGTGGAGGATTGCGGATTGCGGAAAGGAAAATTGTGGGGAGTTCATTGCGGAAAGGCCATTGTGGAAGGGAAATTGCGGGGAGGTCATTACGGAAAGGGAATTGTGGAAATAAAATTGCCGATGGAGGAAGTTTTTCAGAGCAAATTACAGTCGTAGGGAATGGAGATTTTCACAGAAAAATGGCACGTTTGAGAATGACGAAGGGGGCCTGTTTCAGTTACCTGTCCTAATCAATCTAAAACGACCTGATCTGCAGGATGAATAGGTGGCTTCCATGGCCCAATGGTGCACTTCCAGCACAAGTGATTCCTTCCTCCTCGCATGACAGAATCAACGGTTGTTGATTCGGGCGTCCCAGCTCGAGCAGCCCCATCATTACCAGTCCGAGTTTATATTGAGTCAGTTAAGATATTTTGATGTTTTGTAACCCTATAAAGGCAAGGTCCGAAGTAGAGCAAAGGTTTGGACTTTTTGTTTCAGAGATATCACTGCTTTGCGCTTGTATCAAAATTGGCCTCTTAATTCAATGAGCGGACCCGAGTTTGGAGCTTGAGATTCTTGTGACGTGTGTTCTGATGTCTATTATTCCCTGTGTATGTGTTCTTTCTTTGTATTTCTATTAGATGTTTACTTATGCAATACCTAAAGCTCAAGATTACATGGTTTGGAATTCATGGGCACATGCTCCAGATGCATATGACTAGGTATTACACCCTTTTCCTCTTGAAGTTGCAGGTTAGAATTCATTCTTAAATGATCTATCCTTGTGGCCGAACTTGCCTCCTTCCTCTACCTTTACCTGCTGATTACGTTGACATGAAAGGACCATATCTACCTTGCCTCTTTCCCCTTCAATCACGGTCCACATCTGCCATTGATGACAATAACCCACCGAAGTTGACTCTGTGCCTAACTGTACTCCTGTTCTTAACTCCAACCAACCAAAAAAACCCTTTTAATTCATTGTTTGAAGGTCTAGCCACCACTTTTACCAATAACCCAGCCCATTTTAAGTTGCATCCTGTTGTTGGAAGCCCCAAAGGGAGATCCTTCCCTGTATTTGGAAAGGCTAGTTTCCACCCACTAAAGATTGGTTTGCAATAGTTACCCCATGGTATTTCCTGCCGCAACCCAGGAAAATATTGGGTGATAACAGGAAGTATCGTACAACGATCACCTACAAATGAAGAATGATGAGACTTGTTCCATAGAACAAGTGACAATGGTTCAACTATAAACAAGAATTATGAAATCAAGTAGAGGAAGTCGAATATGAGGAGATGTTTCTCTAGTATCCATATTCATGGTGTAATCGAAGTAGAAGAAGATATCGAGCAACCTCCAGGATTCAGAGAACCACATGTGTGTAGAATAAAGAAGAATTTGTACGGGCTCAGAAAAAACCCATGGGATAGAATGATGAGATCAAGTATCACCTAGAGTGATGAGACATCAACCTTTGCTACAAGGTTGAATATGAGAATCTCGTAGATGGGTGAAAGAGAGAACTTACAACAGAGTTCGAGATATTGGTATCCAGTGACTTAGAAAGATGAAATAAATGAATACACAAAAGATTATCAGAAGAGAAGCCTCCTAGTCACTCCAGTGAAAAATGTCCCGATACATAAAGTATAAGACACAGAGGGAGGATAGTGCTCAGTTATAGAATGAGCAGGAAAGCTCCGCTTCATAGGAAGTGACTACATTACAGATGGAGAGACACTTTCACTTAGTCTCTATTTGCGGCAAAGGTTGTTTGCCCCAGTATGCAGTAGAAATCCCGAAAAGATTTGATAGGTTGGAATGTAAATCCATGGCCACACCCATGGATACAAATTTGAAGTTGTTGAATGATGCTTCGTCAGAATTAGTGGATATGAAACTATATAGACATATTATTCAGTCATTGATGTATCTGATGAATACCATGCCATATATATGATTTTCTACGAACAACTTGAATTAGTATTTGGTTGAGCCCAAGCGTGTTCACCTTATAGCTGCAAAGCATTGGATGAGGTACCTAAAAGGTATGTTAGACTATGATCTCAGTTATACTAGATATCATGACTTCAGACTGTATAGTTATACAGATTTAGATTGGAAGAGCAATTCAAGGTGTTTCAGTCTGGAGTCAGCCATGATCTCATGGCATAGTAAGAAGCAGTCCAATGTTGCTCTCAGCACTGCAAAAGTGGAATATATTGTATCTTGTTCCACCAGTTGTGAATCCATATGGCTTCGGAAGTTGTTATCAGGTCTATTCGATCTGGATTTGGATACCACAGTGATTATATGTGATAACCAAAGCTGCGTGAATATGACAGAGAACCATTCGAGATATGGTGCAGAAGGGATATGTAAATCTCCAATATGTGAGCACAGATGAGCGGGTTGCAGATGTGTTGACTAAGCCTTTGTCTCGTGTGAAGATTGAGCACTTATGTGACAAGCTTGGTGTACTCCGTAAGGACTTCCATCGAAAGGGGGAGTAGTGTTGATGATACTATGGTGGCATAGTTGATATTGATCATCCTTAGACAATGATCCCATAATTTCGAAAGGAAGGAAAGTCTTAAATGTTGATCCTTAGACTAAAAACCTGTAATTCCAAAAGGAAGGATTGTCTAAGATGTAAGTGATGGAAGATGATCCTGTAATTATGAAAGGAAGGATCGTCCAAGTGTGTTGTAGTGGTATCTATGTAAGGACTGGGTACCGTAATTCCGAAAGGAAGTATTGTCTGAGCACCACCAGTGTTGATGGACTAGTCCCGTAATTCCAAAAGGAAGGACTGTCCATGATCCCGTAATTGCGAAATGAAGGATCACCGGATTTGATGGAATGGGTCCCGTAATTCCAAAAGGAAGGATTGTCCATGATCTCTTAATTCCGAAAGGAAGGATCACCAGTGTTGATGGACCAAAATCTCATAATTCCGAAAGGAAGGATCACTAGTTTTGATGGACCAGAATCCCATAATTATGAAAGGAAGGATTGTCCATGATCCCGTAATTACGAAAGGAAGGATCACTAGTGTTGATGGAACAAAATCCCGTAATTCTGAAAGGAAGGATTATCCATGATCCTGTAATTCCGAAAGGAAGGATCACCAATTTTGATGGACCATAATCCCGTAATTACGAAAGGAAGGATGGTCCATGATCCCATAATTCTGAAAGGAAGGATCACCAGTGTTGTTGGAATGAATCCCATAATTCTGAAAGGAAGGATCACCTATGTTGAAATTGATCCCAAAATTATGAAAGGAAGGATCATATTGGTTGTTGATGCACCTGTTTCCAGAGTTGATGTTGTTGTTTCAGTATTTACTTACTGGTGATTGATGTTGTTGTTTCAGTATTTACTTACTAATGATTGATGTTGTTGTTTCAGTATTTACTTACCGATGATTGATGTTGTTGTTTCAGTATTTACTTACTGATGATTGATGTTGTTGTTTCAGTATTTACTTACTGATGATTGATATTGTTCCAGTATTCATATACTGATGATTGATGTTGTTCTAGAAAAGTCTTGTTGATGATGATGATACTTTAGCTTTGTACAGAAGATGATGATGATACTTCAGCTTTGTATTGGAGATGATGATGATACTTCAGCTCTGTACTGAATATGATGATGATACTTCGGCTCTGTACTGAAGATGATGGTGTTCAGCAGCTCATCTCCCTAGTCACATAACCCAAAAATTGTTCACTAGCTCATCTCCCTAGTCACATAACCCATTTGTCCACTTTTCCTACCATTTTGGCCTCCAAAACCCTAAAAAACCCTCAAATGGTTACCAAAAAGGAAAAAAATCATTATTCCCCTCCTCAATTAATGAAATTCCTCTTAAAAGGTCAAAAAACCTCTAAAAGGGTCCAAAATTCCCAAAAATAAAATAAAAAGGGAAAAAGTCAAAAATAATTTCAAAAAGAGGGAAGAACCTTAAAACCATTTACCAAGTTTCCTAAAACCATGGGTCAATACTCCACCATCCAAAACCTCTATAAAAGGTGATGGAGGCCCCCCATTTTCACATCCAAAATCACTCTTCACACCCTTATGCTTCCAAAATTCCTATTAAACCCTATCCTATCACCTTGAGCTTATGTTCACCATTTTACTTGAGTATTGGCTACCCATTGAGCATTTGGAAGAGAGAAAGGAACTATGAAGAACTGGTGCACTAGTCTTGTACTGCTGCAAGGACTCCAACAGCCCACCATTTGAGGTAATACCATTGCAAACCCTTGTTTGCCCATTAATAATAAAAAAATTCAAATTCCATTTACTGAGTTCCTCATGGTTGTTTACTTTTTATTGTTATAGTTTTGATTTACTTTTATGTTATCACATGCACATGTCACATTTTAATATTTATTTTTTACTTGTTTCACATATCATTTTTTACCCATTATTGAACTGCTACTAAGGGTTCCTGAATCCTTAGTAGGTGCTCTTTAGCACGAGCTGGTGTGAAAACACTAGCTACAATGATGATGATACTTTAGTTCTAGTGCTGCATAATATGATGTTCCAACACTGTAGATTATGATGTTCCAACACTGCAGATGATGATGATCCAGTGTTGTAGATGATGATGTTCCAACTTCATGCTGCAGATGATGATGTTCCAGATTTGTGCTGCAGATGATGATGTTCCAACTCTGTATTGCAGATGTTGATGATGTTACAACAAGTTGTTCCAGTTGTTGAAGAAATTCCAATGATTTATAGATGTACCAACCAATGTTCTAGATGGTGTTGTTGATGATGCCTCCTCCTCCCTCCTTCCAATGATGTTGTGTAGAGCCACACCTATTGTTGTTGTTGTCAGTAGAATACTCTTCTTGTTAAGGGGGAGTGTTGAATTAATGTAACTTGGAATAATAGTCTACTTGTATTATTCCTCCTTTGGGAGATGTCATTAATGTAAAAGGTCATGTAAAAGTCATGAGGTAAAACCTCCATTGTAACTCGGGTCATTAGTACCCAAAAGAATGTAATATAAATATTATTTGAGTCTTTCTAGAGAGGTCAGCCCAATTAAGTTAGTGAGGCTGAGCTAGTTAGGTTAAAAGTCAAGTAAAAGGTAAAGTATAAATAGAGAGTATTACTCTCTCACTTGTACCATTCACTCACTCAAGCATTGCGCATTAGAGGAGAGAGGAATATTGCGAAGGAGGAGGAGGATTACTCTTGGATCTAGAGTTTGTTTTTGTGTCTATTCTTTATGAGACTTATTTCTTTGGGAATTGTACTTTGGTAATCTATATTGAGGAATTCTTGTTGGGTTTTCTTCCCCTTCAGGGTTTCCCAGGATAAATTGTTGTGTACCTTGTGATTGTGTGTCTTTCAGAGATCCTATTTATGCCATTATTATTGTGAGAATGTATTAAATGCTAATGGAGTAGGAATCTAAGTTATTACATCATATAAACTTAACATCTGTGTGGATGGGTGGATGCACCTTCAAAAGGTTGATTATGAGTAGTTGTTCTTCAAGTGAAATATATGCCATGATTACGAGCACTTTTATCGGAAATTCCCTAAATCCGAGACGAATGAGCCTAAATTTGATCAAGAGGATGGTTGGCATCGGGTCTCAAAAAAGGAAAAAGATCATCTCTCCCTTCCCCTTAATCGGTCTGAGGAGGGCATCCCCCCACTATTAATATGTTTTACTCTTTAGCCCTAGTTGATAGAGGGAAAAATGACATTGAGGAGATTCAAGTCGAAAAGGAAGGGGTGGAATCTGCTCAACACTCTTGCAAATTGTCGTTGCGGCATGTCTTGGAGGAAATAGGGAAAGAGGGTGACTCCTTCTCAATCTTACCTGATGTGCGCTAACAAAAAGTTCAAAATTACTAGAGAAAAATTGCAATGGCCCCTGAAGGTTCAATGAATCGCTCTAAATACAAGTCCCTTATAGATGAATCCTTTTATGATTCATAGGAGAAAGATATACCAAATAACAAACGGGGAAGGAAATCCTCAAGGTATGACCAAGAATTAGAAACAACCAAGGACAAACCCTTAGGAAAACAAACAAGTCTGGACAAACATGTTAAAGTGGTGATAGTGTCTATAGCTAGAAAATATCTCAAGGAGCAAATGGGATAAGGGAGGGGCAAGAGAAGCCCTACTAAAAACATGAAATAATGAAGAGTGTCTCTTGGAATTATAGAGGTATGGGAGGAAAGCATAAGATTGATTCACTAAAAGATTAAGTGAAGCAATAATGTCCTTCAATACTTCTTATCCAGGAGACAAAGTTGGGGGATGAAGAAACTACAACCCATATGATTCATATTTGGAAACACAATCAAATTTGTTTGGTCAGTGCTAGAGGAGTTGTAAGGGGGATCATTACCTATTGGGACTCTAAAAAATTTAAAGTAGTTTTCTCTCATGAACATCAGAACTGGATCCTAGTTGATTTGGAGGAGTTTGGGGTGTCATAGCGCATTATAATTTGCAATCTGTGTGGTCCAACCCATTATAGAATCAAAGTGGAATTCTGGAATTCTCTTTTCCACCTGCATGAGGTGGTTCTCTCTCGCAACAACGTTGTTGCATGGGATTTCAACACCACTATTTCCCATAAGGAAAGAAGATGGGGCTCTTGAGTGAGAGACCCTTTTGGGGATAAACTTGAATATATTATGGTATACTGGGGCTTAGTGTATGTAATCCTTATAAAAGGATCCATCACCTAGACTAATATAAGGATAGGACCAATTCATATTGTGTCTAGGTTGGATCGTTTCTTATCCCATTACTCCTTCCTGAGAAAAGGGTTTCCCTTTGAATCAAATAGTATGGCCTCATCCATCTCTGATCACAAACCTATGTTCATATCCCTCTCCTTGTTGAAATATTAAGGGACGATTTCGAGGAGGTTGTTCAACATATCATTACAATCACATGGAATATTAGGGTGCAACGATATCCAATTTTTTTATGGGAATCCAATATCAAGAATGTCAAGCAGGTTCTAAACAATTTGGACAAAAACCAACTTTTAGAACTGGAAGAGAAGTCATGAAACTTTGGTTACCCTTCAAGATGAGATTTGAATACAGTGGTAACAAGTTCCTCCTTACAAAAATAAAAAAGAACTTAATATGTGTTAGAATTTTGACTTACAAGCAATTATGTTATACTTTTAATCATTTAGCATATGACATCATAATAATTGCATTCATAAGGATCACTGGAAGAAATGCATTCAATAGTATACACAAAGATTTATCTTGGGAAAACCCTCTCACGGGAAAAACCCAACAGAACTTCTAGTATATATTCGTCAACCAAGTACAATGTCATAGTATTAACAAGAAGCTTAGAGATCTCTTACAAATAGATAGAGATACTCCACACAAACCTTATATCAAGAGATGGATGTCCCCCAAGTCTTCCACAACCCAAAAACAATCTTCTTCTTCCAGTTTTAGCAAACTTGCTTATTATGAGTGTGTGTTACAAATGAGCCAACTTGACTTCTATTTATACAAGTAAATTCACCTTGCTTTTAAATTTGGTTACTTTAATAGGTCGGCTTGTTCTTTAACTTATTCATATTAATTCTAATATTATTTTCTTATCGGATTACTCTAGATAACTTCTAATAAATTCTTGGAGTCTTCTAGAAGATTCTCTATGATCTTCTCTTCTTCTAGTAGTTCTGATCACACCCAACCAATTCACATAGTGTAGGTAAGACTACCGCCATAGTGTGGGTAATATTACCACTATAGTGTGGGTGCACTATACCATAGTCCCAATCCTTTTCTTTTCACTTCCACTTTCTTTGGTTGACTTCTTACTGACTTTCAGAATCTTCTGGGCTAACATAATAATATCTTCTTAGGGTTTTACATGACAATTACAATAAGATAAATAATATCTTTCGAAGCTACATCTTAATTCAACACTCCCTCTTAGCAAGGAAGGTATTCTTTTGACACAATCTTCAATACTGATTATGTTATCTTGTACTTGACCTCTTACTTGTTGAACTTTTCATGAATCTATCCATCACTAAGTTCTGTACAACCAATCCCTTTCGTTACATCATGTATCCAAGATCTAAGCATAACATATTACTAGTGGGAGCATCCAGGAGTGCACATTACATTAGATGTGACTTGTTACAAAGTAAAAATTCCTATGGCTTGGGGTAGACCATAATAGATAGAGTGACACCAAAAAGCAACTCAATTCTCAAGTATGCTATATATATGTAAAATTCCAACAACAAAAGAGAAGGCTTTTACCTCAACCAGATGTTTGAAGATGAAATCCATTGAGCTAGCAATCCAATGCTCCTTACCTACAAATTTTCCTCAACAACAAATATATACGAGCATATGGAATATAGATATAAATTGTTAGCACACGAACTAGCATAATCCATTATCATATTCAACAAATATACCCAAGGAATATAACATAAACATTTGCAACATGTATTGGACGAGAAAAGAGTATTTCTATTAATGAAATGAATAGAAGTACATAGTGACAACCTTCTGTAGGAAACTCGTCGGAACCGAGAAACTAAGTTCCTCCACCTAGGCCTCCACCACTTCAATCCTCCATGCAAAAGCAAGCTCACAGGTTTAAGTAGTAATTGGGTTCCTCCTTCACAAGATATGGAAAAGCTTGGAGATGAACATGAAAGAGTTCAAACAACAAGGACAAAGGGATGGAGACTCAAGGAAATGGGGAAAAATTTCTCTAGAGTTCCCTGACTCTCTAGTTTCTACTCCTCAAATTATCCACAATGGCTAAATATATAACCCTCAAAGGAGGTGGAGGGTCGAATCAGAACATTTTCCAGTATATGGAAGGAAAAGAATCAACATGGTCATTACTTGGGAAGGAAAACCCAAAATATTTCTAATTTTGAGCATGAAACCCGATGTACCTGGGAAGTAGTGGAGAAGCATGCGTATACGCAGGCTGTAGTGTTGGTAGGTTGCGTACATCAACAAAAATGTGTTTTTTAGGGGTTTTTATGAGCAAGAGGGATGCTATGAGTCTACAGAGGGATATGGAAGGCCATCAAGGAATGTTGCATAAGGTGTGGCAAATCATGCTATAACAGATTCCCCCTGATGTATGAGGTCATAGGGAAAATCATGATGGCTGAAATACATTATAACTCTCAGAAGTGGAGTAGTGGAGACCCAGCCGGAATAACTAGCCACTCAACATAATATTACAATGGTGACTTTGTATACATATTGGTAACTTTCAAGTACATAGCAGTTTGATACAATGGCCATGGATAGGAAATACATCATAGATATATGTCATAATTGGTCACAACCATGACCCATATATAGTGAGATCTAGTATCCAACTGAACTAAAGACATTTGGTACAACCTGGGGTACAAACTGCTCTACCATGAGAACTGATGTCCCATAGATACTGTCACGACCACATATAGTATAATATAGTGTAATGCCACTATATCCTAAGGTATTTGACACAAATCATCGATGGTACATGTCCCATCATGTGAATATAGGTACTGGAGTCGAACATGATGACACATCGTCTGATTACTGGTCATTAAGGTATACAACTAACATACGCGAGACTACCCACCAATGATGAAAACGGGTGTCAAGGCACCGAGTACATTCAACAAGTGTGAATAAGGGTGTTGAGGTGGAACACTTGCAGAATCCATTGATTAGGGGACATTGATGAATTCCAAACTGTCGATGACAAGTGGACCTTGTTGATGCCTCGAATATCGCTGCATCAATCAGCAAGGGATTCTCCCCAGTAAGCGATCCCAACTAGATCGCCCACAATTTGGTGTGGGGAATCTGTCCGATTAATGGTTCCAGCTACTCTAAGTTTTAAATATTTGTTTGTTTTACTGGTTGTGCCCCGATCCACCGGTTATGTATTTTTTGTATTTATTATGATATGCATGTGCCCTAAATTAAATGCATGTGGTAAACAAATCTATGCTAATCTAATTTAAATCTAAATTATTCTATCCTTATAAGGAGCAGATTTAAAGAATGGGTAGTAAAATGAAAACACACCCAATAATTCCATAGATAGCTGTTAAATTGGAAGGAACATTTACAGCAGAAATAAAGATTATGCAAGATAGCCCAAATAAATACAAACATTCAATCACCCATTTAACACAGAAATTTTGCATAGGAAGTGAAACCATTCATAGCAAAGAATTAATTCATAAGAGCCAGGAAAGATCTCACAGGAAATGTATGAAAACACAGAAATAGTTTAGCAATTATCCAACAAGACTCCAAGCAAAGTGTTGTGTCGGCTTCCACAGGCCAAAACGATTTTTCTTATTCATGTAGCAGAAATAGTTCATTTACAGGACAGAAAACCTTTCACCTACCAAAAGTCCTCTCTACCTTCCTCTAATCAGCTTTATATAGCTTTACAAAATGTGCCAAGAGTCACCACCTATACCCTAACTGTTTCTATTCCTCTAATTTGTCTTGTAGTGTTGACATTACAAAAAGAGAAATATCTCGAATAACTTTACAAAAATCGGGAGCACAAGTCATTTTAATATTACAAAGTTATATGCATAAACTATCAACCCAAGAGACACGTTGGCGAATGTAAGCTATCCCTAAGCTGGCGCTTTGGGAGACTTAGGAGCTTCTGGGACCACTAAGGCTTCTTCCTCCACTACTGCAATAGCTGGGCCACTTTCTGATGTAGAAACCTGATTGACTGCCAATGACCTATCTGCCTCTGCTATATAATTTCCCCATTGATTTGTTTCTTTTACTATATTTATCCCAACCAGGGGAATCATAAATCTTAGGGACACTCTTTGCTTGGTGAGTTCTTCTGCTAAAACGGTTATTTCTGCCCTTGTGGCCCTGAGAATTTCTTCTAGGTGGTGCTTATGAATAGCTGCTTCATTGATAAATTGGTGCAGGTCTTCTGAAGTCAAGACATCTAGCTTCTGCACATATTCATTTTATGCCTTGAGTTCCTCACTTAGCTTAGATAAACGTTGTGCTTTATCCGGGAATTCTTCTAAATTTTGAGGCATGGCTATCTGACAACTTTCCTGTGGGCTCGTATTTGGGAATACAAATTCCTGCACCGCTCATAAGTAGCTAAGGTTACGGTGGCCAACTTTACTCTGCAATCTTTGGAATATTCTAGGGTACGTACATCTACCCTGTACTCAACAACAGACTTAAGGGGAAGATTTTCTGGGAACTCTGACCTCCCTTCCCTCCATTCAATGTGTTTTTTAATATCTCCACTGATGCGTGTGTGCTTCTTTCTGACCCGAGTGGCTTCGACATTGATTTCCTTAACCTGGTCCATTATTGATTTTAGCTTGTATATTTCCTCTGATAGGAGTTCTTGTACGCCATAGGTCTCTCTTAGTATTTCACAAGCTTGCTCGTGGAAGGGGCTAATGTCTCCCATTTTGTTGTTCGCCAGCTTTAATTATTGTTCTAGCAATTCATTTCCTCCTTGTAACTTTTCAATGTGTTCTTTCAGGTCGACGATCTCTTGAATGTTGTCAACCTTCTCTGATTCAAGCCTCAGATTTTTTCCTTCAAGCTCTCCCTTTTCCTCCTCTAACATCCTTACTTGTATTGCCAGGGCCCTCCTGTCAGCTTCTAGTTGTTGGAGAATTTCATTTAAATCTTCCTTCTGAGATGTGAGAGCATCATTCCTCTCGATCATCAAATTTGTATAGTTCTGCTCTTTGACTAAAGCTTCCTGCAACTAATGTGCCTTCTCCTTTTCCTCACTCAATTTATCTCCTAGTAGTTTAACATTGTCTGCAGTTGTTGTAACTGTGGCTACGGAGATGGATGCCAGGAGTTTAGCAGCCTCTTCTGTGTTTCGCATGACCGTGGTCTCATGTGTAGTGATGATGTTTGGCTGAAAAGGTCTTTTCAATTTGGAACCTATCTCTTTGACAATGGTTTTCCTTTTCTCGTTGTAAGCAAAATTTTCCCAATTAGAGACTGTATTGCCTTTGTAGGGTGTAAAAGGGACAATGGGGAGATCTCTTATGGGGGAACCCATATCTAAATTTTGCAGGTCTGGGATTTTGGGATCAACATCCTCTTGGGATTTCTTTTCTTCTTCTTCTTTCCTTCGTGCTTCTTCCTCCTGCTCCCTTCTTAATGTATCATCTTGTTCCTACTTTGCATTACTTTCCAATCTAATTCTCTCTTCTTCTTCTTGCCTCTTTGCCTCGTCTTTGACTGCTTGAATTCTCAAATTCTCTTCTTCTATGCGTTTATATTCTTGGATTTTCTTTGCTTGTTCCAAGAGCCTTTGTTCTTCTTTCAAGAAAGCCTCAGTAGTCTCCATGGTACCTTTTCCTTGCTGCGGACCTATTTTCCCCACAACATTAGAGCTCGAGCTAGACCCTCCTTTTCCCATTTGACAGATCTGTAGCTCGGTCATATTGCTAATCCCCCTATATGCTTCCTCCTGTTGATCATAAAAGTTGGCATACTCACAGGGAGTGGAGAGTTCTTTGCAATGCTGTGCAATTTTTCCCTGTTGATCATTCCTATGAAAAATGCTTTCTCCAAAATGAAAGCTTCTCAACTCTACAACAAAATCTTTCACAGTTGCAATTCCTAAGAACTTGTATAGAAGGGTAAGGGCGGAAAAGTAGCTTTCTTGGCCTTATACAGGGTATTACCCATTCCATCAATGAATACCTTCCTTACCATCTCCTTGTGGACTATATAATCCATAGCGTACCTAGGTAGAATATACGGGGCTTTGGAACCTTTGTACATTCTTATGTAGGTGTCGTTTGGAGAAAAATAGAAATCACCATATTTCTCCAAAGCTTCCATGGTGTTTTCAGATAGGCAATTGGGTTCTTCATTAAATATCAATTCATATAGGGGCATGATGAACTCCTCGCAAATGAGTTTGTAATCTCTCTTGTAGTTTTGATCCGAGAAGATTTTGTAGGTAATGAACACTGAGCCATCTGTCGAGTTCCATATGCATCCCAACTTGGGGAAGGGACATTTCGCCACGATACAATCTATCAGGTAAGAAGCCATATAAAACTCTGCCTTCCTCTCCACCAACCCTTCTTGTGCCATTGTTATAGCTGATGATAGGCTGTCTGAGATGATATCAGCCCAGTTGAAGATTGTCCCTTTGAAGTCTACATAGTGGATGATAGGGACCCATTGCAGCATAAACATTGTCCCATCGGGTCTTCCGAAAATTTCGCTTAACATGAGAGCGATCAGTCTGAAAGGGGGCCTCAGATTCAACACCTCATACTCCTCACTATCTTTCCTCTTGATTTGCTTGCCTGAAATTAAAAGCCTCCTTGCCATATCTAGGTTGTCCATCTCGATCCCTTCCAACCATGCATCATCAAGCCGCTGTTGTGCTTTGGGTAACTTGTAAGCCATTGAGATATAAGATGGGTGAAATGAGGCGAAAGCCTTTCCTATGCTATCTTCTATAACCCTTGTCTTGGTGTTCGCATGCTGCAACACCCATCCAATTACTTCTGAACACGGGAAAAGTTCTGGACGCGTGGCCGCCTTGGATATACAGGAATTTCGGATGTTCTGGTATAAACATTCCTCCTCAAGAAGAGCTTCAGGGAAGTCCTGATCTCTTATCATGCGGTAGACATCTCCCCAGTTTACTTTTGGAGGAACGCCTGTGGTGCACTTGGTATCCCGGAACGTTGTTTCTATTCTTGTGCTTTCGTCGACTTCCTTCGATTTTCTCTTGCCACCTTTAGCCATTTTGAAAATCCTGTTCAACAATTAAACATGAATAAGCATGTACGACATGATGTTAACAACCCAAACTAGTGTCTCTTTGATAATATCTCAATGTCAACCAAAACTCCTAACCTCTGTTTGATCATTATTTCTTTCTCATAAAAGTTTATAATCTTGGGAAAACATTAATTTAGTTATCTCTACAGTTGTTATTGTAATTAGGGACCATGATGGCAAATAGACATGGGTTGGTCTGGGTACCTTTAATTCCTAAGAGACAAAACATAAATAGGCCTGAAAGCGCAGAAAAGCATAAATTCTGTAGCTGCGAAATGCTCATAACTCGGTGCAAGAATGGGCAGGGTTGGTCTAACAGGTGGCTTTTTACGCCGAGCAGAGGCGACACTTTCTAACAATCGAGCTGTGGGAGTCTTGATGCTCTGGGGACTTTTACATCTATGCTTAGGGCATTGAAACTGTCTGAGTTGGGTGGTCATGAGTAAAGAGAATGAAAAACGTGTTGGATCATGTCCCTTTAATCAGGAAGCTCATAACATAACAGGGTCCGTGAGAGTACTAACCTGGAAGGGGCGACGGATTGCCAATGTTTGTTTCAAAGTCTCCGAATCTTGCTCCAACTCTGGTGGACGTGTTTCACGTCTTCAAACGGGATGGAAAAAAGCTCCGGGTGACGAAAGAAAATGGAACGTTAATGGGGTGCACCCGCAATATATATCCAAATGGTACGTGTGAACCATTAGTATGGTGGTTCTAAGTCATCAAAATGGGATTTAAGGCATGTACGGATGGGTCAAATCCACCCCTTTTCAATAAATATGACCACCAAAATCGGAAAGGTTGGGTTAAGGCTTCTGCCTCCAACGGAAAGAAAAGTTGAGTTTTGCCCACCGTTGCAGGAGAATTGTCCGAATGCTTCCGCAGAGGAGCAGTGTGCCACGGCAGACTTACGTGTGCTCGTCCGCTTTCACAGGAAAGTTAGCTAAGTTCTTCCGAAAATATGCCATCCTACCTACTGCTGCTGGAGAGATAGACAAGTCTTTCCGCAAAAGACTTGTTGCTGCGTTTTTGATGCTTGCAGAAGAGTTAGATGAAAGCTTCCGCCATTGCGGAGAGACTTGATGAATTCTTTCTGTCGCGGGCCCGCTTGATCAGAAGTTTCACCCTTTCGGAGACTTTAAGGTAACTTTTCAACCGCAGGTTTGAATTAGCCTTTTATTTCCACGGTTTCGAAAGGCTTGAACTAACTCTTCCGTCGTGGCGGCAAGATTAGCTCAAAGCTTCCTCCGTTGCGGCCCGAAATCCTGAGTTTTACTTAGGCAAAAAAACATAACTCAAAAAGTTTAAGGCAAGTTGAGATTCTTTTTACGGGAAAGCTAAGGAAAGATTTATGATGTTTGGATAACCTTGGGCAGATTTTCCTTCTTCAAAAACAGAGGAGGGGCCCCAATACTTTTTCAAAAAATCTAAGGGGGGGATGTTGTACCAACAACAAATGGCGATTCACTGGCGAACACAGATCTTTGAAACAAACTCATCTGGAAGTCAGGAAACTTTCAAAGTGTTGATTACATGCGGAACCAGATGTCTCCGTAGTTCAGTTTTGAAGAATGCATCGATCACTCATATCATGATGGTGGTAAAAGGGGAAGGCAGCTTTGACTTAGATTTCTTTAAAACTCTCTAAGGGATGAATTGTGGGATTTTTAAAAGAAAACTATCTTTCAGAAGTTAAATAGTATAGGACTCCACAGGATCGTGACAAAATCTCATAGGGACATTTGTTTGTTCCTCATTCCCATTCTTTTACATCATTTTAGATGTTTCCTTCATTTTTTACTTTTAGCCGTTTTGAGTCTTCCAGAAATAAGTTTCTCATGCTTTCATAGTTTCGATGTAAGTTCTTCAATCCAAAATGTCCTTTTGTGTGAACAGAATATTTGACTTCATGATTCACGGACGGAGAAGAACCTTGCTGGGTTGGTTTGCTAGACAACTTCCTTCAGCTTCCTTGAGCTTCTTTTATTTTCTCCACCATGCTTTAATTGAGGCGAGAATTTCTGGAAACCATACTCTTTGATATATGCCTTTTGTATTTACTTGCAACATGGGATCATTTTAAATGCCATGTATCTGTGAGACCTACTTCCTCTCCATGGGTCCTGCCATAGCCAACTTCTTGAGACGGCTACTAATGTTAGGGTGAATGGAACCTAAGATAGTTAAAAGGAAATGCTGTATCTCAGCTATTTGACTGGGGTTATTTTGACCAACAGGAAAGAGGATCACTACATTCTAGGAAACTGATCGGTGAAGGCGAAGTTACAAATATGTATTCCCTTTGTTAGTGGGATTCTCATGACCATCCTTCTGAGTTTTCTGGAGTCTCACTCCTTCAACTACACCATGAATTGAGTTTGGCTTTATTTCAAGTACAGAGCCAAATCAAAAGGGAAAACGAAACAAATAAAAGAAAAAGATCAGACTGACTAGCAAACCAAAGGTAATCAAAGCAAAAGAAAAGAAAAGACAAATAAAAAATAGAGAAACAGAGTTTTATTTATGTACAATAAAAACTTTCAGGAATTACGCAAATTATTGTTTTAGGGCAATGCCATTGAGAGGGAGGTTTAGTTCCTCTCCTTGTAAATCTTTCACTTTATAGGTTGATGGGCCAAGTTTTTCAGAAATTTGATAAGGGCCAAGCCATAGGTGCTGAAACTTTGTGTGCATTCCCTTACCATCGTGTTGGTGGTCCCATTTGAGGACCAAGTCTCCTACTTCAAAAGTTCTCTTCCCAGATTTTCTTTTATCAAACCATCACTTGACTATGTCTTGATGATGCTGAAACCGTTCCTTGGCCTTTTCCCATGACTCTTCTAGTTTCAGCAGGGTATCAATCCTGGACTTTAGGGCTTGATTGCTGGAACCTCGGGAGGATTGGGCCAACTTCAAGGATGGGAGTAATATATTTGAAGGGAGAATGGCTTATTTTCCATAGACCAGGTTGAAAGGGGAAGCTCCTAAGGCATTTTTGGGTGTTTCCCTATCTTCCCATAGGGCGTGAGGGAGGGCTGTGTGCCAGCTTCTTTGATTTTCGATCACGATCTTTTTCAGGATTCGGATGAGGTTTTTATTGGTCGATTCAGCTAAACTGTTTCCCTGAGGGTAGTAATTGGCTGAGTAATGTAATTTAATTCCTCTTTCATATGTGAATTCGTTAATATTTATTGACGAAAAATAAGGTGCATTATCAAAAAATAGAGAAATTGGAACCCCAAACCTGGTTATGTTGTTCTCTTCCAAAAAGTTGATGACCGTATCCTCGTTAGCTTTTCGTAGGGGAATGGCTTCATCCCATCTTATGAAATGATCTGTAGCAGTCAAAATGTACCGATGCTGCAGTGAAGAGTTAGGGTTTATTTCTCCAATTATATCTATACCCCATTGCTCAAATGGTTCAGTAATGACAACTGGCTGTAAGGGACCTGCTGCTTTAGGTAGCTTTCCAATGCTTCTTTGGCATACATCGCAATTTATGACATAGGCATGGGCATCCCTGAAGAGAGTAGGCCAATAATAACCTGCTCTAAGGATTTTGTGGGCTGTAGTATCCCTAGAATAATGTCCCCCAGTAGGTCCGTCATGTAGTTCTTTGACCACGTTAACAACATCTTCTTTTTCTAAACACCTGAGATAAATGCCATAATAATTCTTCCTGAAGAGTACTCCTTCAATGATCTGATAAGCCGTTTATTTAAGATGGAGGGATCTCCTTTGCTTTGAACTCCAATGTTCTGGTAAGTAACCTGACTGTAAGTAATGTACTAGGTCTCTGTACCAAGACTCTAGGGCCGTAAAAATTGGACATACGTCTATCACATTCAGCTTGGCTTCATTCCTCCAATCTAGCTCTTCGTTAGTTTGGCTTTGAGTGAGTAGATTGCATAGGCCTTGACCTTTAATGATTCTAGCTAGATTGAATTCTAAGTCGTACTCTTGGAGAGCAGTGACCCAATTTACTCTTCTTTCTCCCAATTCCTTTTGGACGAAAAGAGACTTGATAGCAGGATGAGGGACTATGACTTTAGTCCTATTTTTCAGAATATACAGCTTGAACTGCTTTACTGCTTTGAAAACTGCATATGCTTGTTTATCTACCACGGGATAGTTCAATTCAGCGCCTTGCAGACCAGTGCTCATAAAAGAAATTGGGTATTCATCTCCTGATTCCGTCTTCTGAGTAGTCACAACTGCAAGAGAGTCATCAGAAGCGAATGTATACATTATAAAATCTTTATTAAAATTTGGACTTCTTAAAGAGTGTGCCTTGGCTATAGCATCTTTGATTTCTTTAAATGCAACCTTCTCCAAGTCTGTCCACTTAAATTGTACATTCTGCTTAACCATTTGTTGCAAAGGTTTAACGATCTGGGCGAAGTCTGGCACAAACCTTCAGACAAAATTTATGGTGCCCATGAATGATTGCATAGACTTCTTGCTATGGGGCATGGGAATATTATTGATAACTTGAATCCTTTCTTGATCTACTGATATTCCTTCCTTGGAAATGATATGACCGAGAAGCTTTCCCTTGAGATCAGCAAAAACGCTTTTCTTAGGATTTAGAGAGATGTTGTACTTCCTACAGCGATCAAATATTTGCTTTAGGTGAGAAACATGGTCTTCTCTCTTCTTTAAAAAGACTGTCACATCATCCAAGTATACTACTACACATTGACCACCCAGTCCTTGGAAAGCAATGTCCATGGATCACTGAAAAGTAGCTCTTGCATTAATTAAGCCAAAAGGAATTCTTCGGTACGTGAAGGTTCCCCACTTTGTGTGAAAAGTGGTTTTGAGGCGGTCTTCCTTTGCTACTAGCACTTGGTTGTAACCAAAAAAACCATCTAGTAGGGAAAAGAGTTATGATCCTGATACCATCTGCAATATCTGTTCCATTGGGGGCACCGGATAGTTGTCTTTATCGGAAGCTCTGTTTAAGTTCTGGATATCTACACACAACCTGATTTCTCCTAATTTCTTCCGCACGGGGACTAGATTAGCAACCCACTCAGAATGTCGTACTTTAAAAATAATCTTGGCCTCCAACAATTTTTTAACTCCTTTTGTATTAGAGGCTCAAGCGTCGGGTGCATCCTCCTTAGCTGTTGCTGAAAAGGTTTGACACCTTCCTTCATAGGTATTATGTGTTGAATGATGCGGGTGTCATATGTCTTCAGATCGTCATAGGTCCGAGTGAACACATCTTTATATTGCTGGAAAAGTTTAATGAATCTACTTCTTTCTTCAGGCGAACAAAATTTTTCAAGATTGACATACTTTGGTTCAGCTTCTGTGCCCAAGTTTATTAATTCGTATTGCATGGTTGAGCTATGGGTTTTGGCATTCACAGGTTTTTTGAATTTTCTTTGTAAATCGAAAAGTGCCTCTAGAGTTCTTACTCCCTTGGGCATGAAGTTCCCTTTCACTGTGTCTTTATCTTGTAGATTTGAGTCATGCTCTTCTTCCTCTATGATGGCTTCCTGAAAGGCATCTTCATTGGTTAAGAAACTAATAATTTGATCATCGTCATCAAATACTCTGAAATTTGTGATGTTGTCCAGAACAGAAGGCCCGAAAATTAATTCAATAGAACATCTATTATTAGTGGGTACTAATATGGAGGTGGAAGTAGCTAACAGATCAACTGCAGCGTTTTGCAATCTTGGGACAGAATTGATGTTAAAAGCATCAAAACATGAAATTAAATTCCAAATTTCTGCTTGATAACCTTTTAAATGCGGTGAAAGAAAATGAATTGTATTTCTTATTTGCCTAACAACAAAGACTTTAAGAAATCTAACATTAAGACCAATGGCTTTCTTCAAACCTTGAATGAGAGCTTCATATTCTGCGGTGTTATTAGTACATTCAAATTCTAACCTACATAATAAAAAATGTTTGTTTCTATCAGGATCAATTAAAATGCAACTGGCTCTGGATCCTTCTTGAGTTTTGGAGCCGTCAAAATAGAGAGTCCAAAAGATATTCTCTTCTTTAACTAGGTTAGTTTGATTTCTGTCTAAATTAGTGACCAAGTCTACTATATTACAATCAATATCATCATCTAGTGAAAACTGAAGGAGATCGGGCTGTTTGTCTGAAATATGGCTAACTTCTTCTGATTTGTAGTTCCCAAGTTCAATTTCCAAGAAGTAATTTCCTAAAACTGAAGAGGAAAAAGCCACAGCTTCATTTTTTCCTTCTAACTAAGTAACATTTTGTTTCATGTGTGGCTCCCTTAATATCTTGATTTTATTCTGGCGATTTTGATGGGGCAGCCACAGATGAGACCAATCTGTTGCAAAATATCCATTGAGTTTCGCAGACCAATCCCTACTCAAAATTAGACCATATGCCTCAGGGATATCGACCACCATTATATCAATGAATTGACATACTCTAGGATCAAATGACAACCTAATAAGTACATCCTTTAGTTCACCAATAACCTTGACAACAGTCCTATCTAATTGAATGATTTGAGATGGGGATGGGATCGGCTGTCCATTGATCTTTTTGAAAATTGACAATGGCGTGACATTTGAACTAGCACCTAAGTCTACCAAACAATTATGCACATTGTGATTAAAAATCTCAAAAGTTAAGAGAAAAGGATGAGTTTGAGATTTCGATTTTCCGCCAATACTTGCTTCATTAATTTCTGGCTTCTCATCATTGTTTTCTACTAATACACTTGTTTGCGGATCTAAGGCTTCCATCAATTTCTTCCTCTGTTGAGGTAAGCTACACATATCAAAAATGGAAACATTTGCTTTCATTTTTTTAATATCCTCGACTATATCATAGCTCATGTCACATCCCTTCAAAGTCTTCGATTGATTTTATGTTTTGCTTAAAGAAGTTGGCGGTTGTTTAATTATTTCTGAGTTTGGTTCTTTAGTTACCATAGGAGCAATCACCGGGCTAGTCTTGGGTTGGGGAGGAATGACAGTTATGTGTGGCCTCGGTATTTGGTTAGGCCTTGCTTTAGGTGATTCTATTGCTGGTTCAATCACTGGGCTTTTACTCCTGGTAGTGATGTTAACAGATGCTGCTTGTACTTCGTCTGCAAACTCTTCACAAGACAACTCTTGGGCAAGGATCCATTCCCAAAGGATCATCATAGTGTCGGGGGCTGGTTCTTCACTGTCAAGAATTTGTTCTTGTTGGGGGCTCGTTTGCTCGGGCATTTGTGCATCTAACATTTGGTTCATTACTAAGCTCATCGAGTTGATCCACTGTGGACAGCTTTTTTCTGAGTGTTGTTCTTGGTGAAAAGTGCAGAAGTGGTCCATCCCTATTTCATTCAGATTTAGTACAACATAATTATTTACTGGTGGGGTTGGCTATCTATTGTCTTCTTCCTTTTTATAGAAAGGCTTGAAAGGAGGTCTTGAAGAATTCCTTGCTTTATCCTTTTCTAGATCCACAATCTTATTGGAGAGTTTCTGCATCATTTTTATGACATTTTCTAAATCTGGTGCAAGTTCTTCCTTATCCCTGGTTAACAAAAAAGGTTTCTTAACAGCTGTCGGTTTACCCTCTATATCTAATGCATGTTTCGCGATGTTGTCATGTTCTTCTTCTACCTTCTTGGCTTCTTCAAAATTTTCTGTCAGGGTAGGTTTTTTTGTTCTCTTGACGAACATTGCAAGCGGGGATTTAAGAGCTATTGTATAATATTCTACTAAGCATTCCTCAGCGGGCTTTGTTGCATCACTGAAATTATTTAACAACGTTGTGAATCTTTGGTTAAACTCTTGAACTTTCTCATTTTTTTCCATTCTCATAGACAATAATTCTTTCATGAGAGTAGCTACAATTTTCTGATTGCCATATTTTTTAAGAAAACATTTCTCAAAATCTTTCCAACTTGTTATCGAACCGGCTTGCAAACTAAAGTACCAGGAAGATACTTTAGGCTCGAAAGTATAACGAAAGAGACGACAAACCACATCCTTGTGTTCAACATTTAAAAGATTTATAGCTAGATAAAAACTTTTAAGATGGTCTTCAGTAGATATTCCTTTGCTAGGGTCATACTTAGGGAAAACCTTTTCTGGGTTTTTGGACAAATCATGGAATAGTCCGACTACATTTAATGCTCCTCTGGCTCTCCATGCGGGTACGGCCATGACTCGCAGGGGAGAGTGTGGTGGTGTATGCGGTGGTGAGTTAATAGGGGTATGCCTTGGAGTGTGTTGTTGCTCTAGATTCATAGGGGTCTCTGGTCTAGCTTCGTCAAAAGGTTCAGTGATCTCTTCTAGAGATAAATCTAATAATTCTTCTAGGATTTGAACAAGAACGGAATCCCTTGTACACTGAGGATTTTTTCGAGGAGCTCGGTTCTGGGTAACAAAGGAACCGTGGTTAGTCCTCCAAGACTTCTCACGTTCGAGCGAGTATGCCTCCTGAATTGATTTACTTCTTCAAAAGGGACAGCATACACTATTTATGACTGCTCTGTTTCAGGGTTAGGATCTTCTTGATTTCTTGATTCCAGATCTGGAAATTCTGGGATGATTGTTTCAGATGGGTTTTCAGTAGAATTTTTTACCAACAAAAGAATCTCTTCTGCTAGCCATGCACTGGTGGCCCTCCTTCTAGCGCCAAAACTTTTGATACCTCGAATATTGTTGCATCAATCAGCAAGGGATTCTCCCCAGTAAGCGATCCCAACTAGATCGCCCACCATTTGGCGTGGGGAATCCGTTTGGTTAACGGTTCAGGCTACCGTGAGTTTTAAAGATTTGTTTGTTTTACTGGTTGCGGCCCGATCCACCGGTTATGTATTTTTTGTATTTATTATGATATGCATGTGCCCTAAATTAAATGCATGTGGTAAACAAATCTATGCTAATCTAATTTAAATCTAAATTATTCTATCCTTATAAGGAGCAGATTTAAAGAATGGGTAATAAACTGAAAACACACCCAATAATTCCATAGATAGCTGTTAAATTGGAAGGAGCATTTACAGCAGAAATAAAGATTATCCAAGATAGCCCAGATAAATACAAGCATTCAATCACCCATTTAACACAGAAATTTTGCATAGGAAGTGAAACCATTCATAGCAAAGAATTAATTCATAAGAGCCAGGAAATATCTCACAGGAAATGTATGAAGACGCAGAAATAGTTCAGCAATTATCCAACAAGACTCCTTGCAAAGTGTTGTGCCGGCTTCACAGGCCAAAACAATTTTTCTTATTCATGTAGCAGAAATAGTTCATTTACAGGACAGAAAACCTTTCACCTGCCAAAATTCCTCTCTACCTTCCTCTAATCAGCTTTATATACCTTTACAAAATGTGCCAAGAGTCGCCACCTATACCCTAACCGTTTCTATTCCTCTAATTTGTCTTGTAGTGTTGACATTACAAAAAGAGAAATATCTCAAATAACTTTACAAAAATCGGGAGCACAAGTCATTTTAATATTACAAAGGTATATGCATAAGCTATCAACCCAAGAGACACGTTGGCGAATGTAAGCTATCCTTGAGCTGGCACTTTGGGTGACTTAGGTGCTTCTGAGACCGCTGGGGCTTCTTCCTCCACTACTGCAACAGCTGGGCCACTTTCTGATATAGAAACCTGATTGATTGCCAATGACCTATCTTCCTCTGCTATATAACTTCCCCACTAATTTGTTTCTTTTACTATATTTATTCCAACCAGGGGAATCATAAATCTGAGGGACACTCTTTGCTTGGCGAGTTCTTCTACTAAAACAGTTATTTCTGCCATTCTGGCCCTGATACTTTCTTCTAGGCAGTGCTTATGAATAGCTGCTTTGCTGATAAATTGGTACAGGTCTTCTGAAGTCAAGACATCTAGCTTCTGCACATATTCATTTTCTTCCTTGAGTTCCTCACTTAGCTTAGATAAACATTGTGCTTTATCCGGGAATTCTTCTAAATTTTGAGGCATGGATATCTGACAACTTTCCTGTGTGGCTCGTATTTGGGAATACAAATTCCTGCACCGCTCATAAGTAGCTAAGGTTACGGTGGCCAACTTTACTCCGCAATCTTTGGAATATTATAGGGTGCATACATCTGCCCTGTACTCAACAACAGACTTAAGGGGAAGATTTGTCGGGAACTCTGACCTCCCTTCCCTCCATTCAATGTGTTTTTTAATCTCTCCACTGATGCGTGTGTGCTTCTTTCTGACCCGAGTGGCTTCGACATTGATTTCCTTAACCTGGGCCATTATTGCTTTTAGCTTGTATATTTCCTCTGATAGGAGTTCTTGTACACCATGGGTCTCTCTTAGTATTTCACAGGCTTGCTCATGGAAGGGGCTAATGTCTCCCATTTTGCTATTCGCCAGCTTTAATTGTTTTTCTAACAATTCGTTGCCTCCTTGTAACTTTTCAATGTGTTCTTTCAGGTCGACGATCTCTTGAATGTTGTCAACCTTCTCTGATTTAAGCCTCAGATTTTTTCCTTCAAGCTCTCCCTTTTCTTCCTCTAACATCCTTACTTGTATTTCCAGAGCCCTCCCGTCAGCTTCCAGTTGTTGGAGAATTTCATTTAACTCTTCCTTCTGAGATGTGAGAGCATCATTCCTCTCGATCATCAAATTTGTATAGTTCCGCTCTTTGACTAAAGATTCCTGCAACTGACATTCCTTCTACTTTTCTTTACTCAATTTATCTCCTAGTAGGTTAACATTGTCTGCAGTTGCTGTAACCGTGGCTACGGAGATGGATGCCAGGAGTTTAGCAGCCTCTTCTGTGTTCCACATGACCGTGGTCTCATGTGTAGTGATGATGTCTGGCCGAAAAGGTCTTTTCAATTTGGAACTTGTCTCTTTGACAATGGTTTTCCTTTTCTTGTTGTAAGCAAAATTTTCCCAATTAGAGACTATACTGCCTTTGTAGGGTGTAAAAGGGACAATGGGGAGATCTCTTATGGGGGAACCCATATCTAAATTTTGCAGGTCTAGGATTTTGGGATCAACATCCTCTTGGGATTTCTTTTCTTCTTCTTCTTTCCTTCGTGCTTCTTCCTCCTGCTCCCTTCTTAATATATCATCTTGTTCCTGCTTCGCATTACTTTCCAATATAATTCTCTCTTCTTCTTCTCGCCTCTTTGCCTCATCTTCGGCTGCTTGAATTCTCAAATTCTCTTCTTCTATGCATTTATCTTCTTGGATTTTCTTTGCTTATTCCAAGATCCTTTGTTCTTCTTTCGAAAAAGCCTCAGCAGTCTCCACGGTACCTTTTCCTTGCTGCGCGCCTATTTTCCCTACAACATTAGAGCTCGAGCTGGCCCCTCCTTTTCCCATTTAACAAATCTGTAGCTCGGTCATATTGCTGATCCCCCTATATGCTTCCTCCTGTTGATCATAATAGTTGGCATACTCACAAGGAGTGGAGAGTTCTTTGCAATGCTGTGCAATTTTTCCTTGTCGATCATTCCTGTGAAAAATCCTTTCTCCAAAATGAAAGCTTCTCAACTCTGCAACAAAATCTTTCACAGTTGCAATTCCTGAGAACTTTTAGGCCCCGACATAGAAGGGTAAGGTCGGAAAAGTAGCTTTCTTGGCCTTATACAGGGTATTACCCATTCCATCAATGAATACCTGCCTTACCATCTCCTTGTGGACTATATAATTCGTAGCGTACCTAAGTAGAATATACGGGGCTGTGGAACCTCCATACATTCTTATGTAGGTGCCGTCTAGAGAAAAATAGAAATCACCATATTTCTCCAAAGCTTCCATGGCATTTTTAGATAGGCAGTTGGGTTCTTCATTAAATATCAATTCATATAGGGGCATGATGAACTCCTCGCAAATGAGTTTGTAATCTCTCTTGTAGTTTTGAGCCCAGAAGATTTTGTAGGTAATGAACACTGAGCCATCTTCCGAGTTCCATATGCATCCCAACTTAGGGAAGGGACATTTCGCCACGATACAATCTATCAGGTAAGAAGCCATATAAAACTCTTCCTTCCTCTCCACCAACCCTTCTTGTTCCATTGTTATAGTTGATAACAGACTGTCTGAGATGATATCAGCCCAGTTGAAGATTGTCCCTTTGAAGGCTACATAGTGGATGATAGGGACCCATTGCAGCATAAACATTGTCCCATCGGGTCTTCCAAAAATTATGCTTCACATGAGAGCGATCAGTCTGAAAGGGGGCCTCACATTCAGCACCTCATACTCCTCACTATCTTTCCTTCTGATTTGCTTTCCTAAAATTAAAATCCTCCCTGCCATATCTAGGTTGTCCATCTGGATCTCTTCCAACCATGCATCATCAAGCCAATTTTGTGCTTTGGGTAACTTGTAAGCCGTTGAGATATAAGATGGGTGAAACGAGGCGAAAGCCTTTCCTGTGCTATCTGCTATAACTCTTGTCGCGGTGTTCGCATGCTGTAACACCCATCCGATTACTTTTGAGCATGGGAAAATTTCTGGACACGTGGCCACCTTGGATATACAGGAATTTTGGATGTTTTGGTATAAACATTCCTCCTCAAGAAGAGCTTCAGGGAAGTCATGATCTCTTATCATGCGGTAGACATCTCCCCAGCTTACTTCTGGAGGCACGCCTGTGGTGCACTTGGTATCCTGGAACGTTGTTTCTATTCTTGTGCTTTCGTCGACTGCCTTCGATTTTCTCTTGCCACCTTTAGCCATTTTGAAAATCCTGTTCAACAATTAAACATGAATAAGCATGTACGACATGATGTTAACAACCCAAACTAGTGTCTCTGTGATAATATCTCAATGTCAACCAAAACTCCTAACTTCTGTTTGAACATTATTTCTTTCTCATACCAGTTTATAATCTTGTGAAAACATTAATTTAGTTATCTCTGCGGTTGTTATTGTAATTAGGGACCATGACGGCAAATAGACATGGGTTGGTCTGGGTACCTTTAATGCCTAAGAGACAAAACATAGACCGGCCTGAAAGCGCGGAAAAGCGTAAATTCTATAGCTGCGAAATGCTCATAACTCGGTGCGAGAATGGGAAGGGTTGGTCTAGCAGGTGGCTTTTTATGTCGAGTAGAGGCGACACTTTCTAAAAATCAAGCTGTGGGAGTTTTGATGCTCTGGGAACTTTTACGTCTATGCTTAGGGCGTTGAAACTGTCTGAGTCGAGTGGTCATGAGTAAAGAGAACGAAAAACGTGCTGGATCATGTCCCTTTAATCAGGAAGCTCATAACATAATAGGGTTCGTGAGAGTACTAACTTGGAAGGGGCGACGGATTGCCAACGTTTGTTGCAAAGTCTGCGAATCTTGCTCCAACTCTGGAAGACGTGCTTCCCGTCTTCGAACGGGATGGAAAAAAGATCCGGGTGACGAAAGAAAATGGAACGTTAATAGGGTGCACCCCCAATATATATCCAAATGGTACGTGCGAACCATTAGTATGGTGGTTGTAAGTCATCAAAACGGGATTTAAGGTGTGTATAGATGGGTCAAATGCACCCCTTTTCAATAAATACGACTGCCAAAATAAAAAAGGTTGGGTTAAGGATTCCGCCTCCAATGGAAAGAAAAGTTGATTTTTGCCCGCCGTTGCGGGAGAATTGTCTGAATGCTTCCGCAGAGGAGTAGTGTGTCGCGGCAGACTTATGTGAGCTCGTCCACTTTCATAGAAAAGTTATCCAAGTTCTTCCGAAAATATGCCATCCTACCTACCGATGCTGGAGAGATAGACAAGTCTTTCTGCAAAATACTTGTTGTTGCATTTTCGATGCTTGCGGAAGAGTTAGATGAAAGCTTCCGCTGTTGCGGAGAGACTTGATGAATTCATTCCGCCACAGGCCCTCTTGATCAGAAGTTTCACCCTTTCGGAGACTTTAAGGTAACTTTTCCGCCGTGGGTTTGACTTAGCCTTTTATTTCCATGGTTTCAGAAGGCTTGAACTAACTCTTCCGTCGTGGTGGAAAGATTAGCTCAAAGCTTCCGCCGTTGCGGCCCGAAATCCTGAGTTTTACTTAGGCAAAAAAACATAACTCAAAAAGTTTAAGGCAAGTTGAGATTCTTTTTAGGGGAAAGCTAAGGAAAGATTTATAATGTTGGAATAACCTTGGGCAGATTTTCCTTTTTCAAAAACAGAGGAGGGGCCCCAATATTTTTTCAAAAAATCTAAGGGGGGGATGTTGTACCAACAACAGACCTACCATTGATGACTGCAAGTCTCAAGGTACTCATCTGAATCTAGATCTCAATTCCAAAATAGGTGATCGGAATTCGATGGAATGAGATCCGTGGGAAGAAGGGATTAAGGCATCCCCCATCAACCAAAACAAGGTAAACAAATAGGATGAAGGACTTAGAAGAACTCATATGAATAGGAAGAATACGAACCAAGAACCAAGTGCATCTCTTGTGTGTACCGGATGCAAGTAGTGGGTAGAGGAGACCTTATGAATAATAGCCAATGATGAATACTATTGATATAAGCGAAGAAACCACCAATGAGGTCTAATAAAATACAAGGCACAACAAGAATCCCAATATATGAATAGTTTTCCATTGAACACAAGGGAAACCACTCAATCAATGACCAATTATGAGGTGTCATCTCCTGAGTTGAAGGTCACCTACCAATGATGAGGCCCCAGGTACTAGGTAGGAAAAAAAGTGTCACGTGATCAGAATGTAATTATACAAGGATGGCCGGCATGCAAAGTCAAGAGATATGAGGAATGATAACTCAAGTTTATAAACTTCTTTCAAACAAGAGCATGAGACAGATGGAGACTCGGGAAACATAGACTTGAGACTAAATACTGACACAATTCTATGACGCAGGAGGCATCGACAAAATCTCCATATGGACTGGAATCTTAACCAGTCGGAGGAGTAATCTTTGAGTAACGACTTCATCTTCCTAAGGCCATACTAAACCAAAACTGTTAATGAATGGACTCAATATTTGTGCTATGTTCAAAGGCGACACGACTGCTGCCGATAGAATATGATGACATTTTCCCGTCCGGGTTTTTATTTTTTTTATTTATTTTTGGTCTTTTTCATATTACGAAATCCTGAAAAAGAATAAAAGAGTGCTTATAATACAAGTACGAGGGAACGAGTTTCACGGGAACGAAAACTAGTTCCATGTAGTGGAACATACCTATGCTCAATGCAAGGGAACACGTGTAGGATAAGGATACTCCGGGGGTGTTCCCTCGGGGTCAAAGGGTAGTCAAGCTGCAAAGGATAAATAATAATCTATGCTTGAATAGGACTGAGAAGTGCTTGAGAAATTTGGATTATTATGATGTAGGAGCCATACTAGACTCATAAATTCAAGCAGGTCAATGATATGCATTTACAACTTGACATAATCGAGAGTCCCTATGGGTGATAGCCAGAATATAAGATGAGAAGAAACATATGGTTTCGACACAAAGTCGTGGAGGGACTAAAAGAGACTCCCAAACCTAAGGATGAACTATAGCATTGTGAAATTTAGTTCACACCAAGATCTTATTAAGAAATTACAACTCTCACAAGTAATTCTTACACAACTAGTCAAGAACACTGAAAAAAAAATCACATATGATGCAAACATAATTACTCTCATGAATAATAATACATCATCCAACCTTGGGAAATTAAATGGATGTCAATATATAACATTACATCAGAGATTCAAATGCACAAGGATTCCATTCAAATCCTCACAAAAGCAGACTTACCAAAAATATGCAAAATCCCCCTAGGTGGAAAGTGTGTGTTCCAAGCCACCACAAAGGCTCACGAATTTATGATTTAGTGATCAGATAGTGATGTGGGATGAAAACAGATGCTAAATTATAATATGGAAGGAAGAAACATCATGGAGTGTGATTTGGCTAAAAATCAGTAAAACTAGTCAACTAGCTTTTCACCTTTCACCAAAAAGTAGTAAAAACAGTAAAAAGAAGTAATGCACCTTTCATTCCAGAATTGGACAAAATATTATCCAGAATATTTAGAAATGTGCCCAAGTGACTTAGGATTCTTGTGGTCCACACCAGGAAGACTCGTGGTCCACACAAAGATGGCTTGTGGTCAACACATTGATTATTTTAGCCAACTAGCTAGTCTAACACCAAGGAATTAATAAAAAATAATTAATAATGCTATCCTAAGGTATTAAATGACATGAGTGGGTTTAAATATTCCAACACCCCCCCATAATTCCGTATTTATGTGCTAAATATCATAAATAAAAAGAACTAGGGCCCAGTAACAAGACATGGTCACCCTATACAATACTGCCTTGTCCATGAAACAAGGAAAGAAGGAAAACCTCATGGGAAAAACCTACCCTCTAAAATGGAAATATCAAAATTGAAATATTGCTGATAAATCCTTCACTCCACCACATGTTCAACCATCCAAAGCAGTGATCTAAGATAGCTGAAAGTATTCTCAGTAAAATCTTCGGTGAAGATGTCTGCAGTTTGCTCACCTGTTGGACAATACTACAAATCAATGATCTGGTCATGCACTAAAATCCTGATGTAGTGCATATGGATATCAATATGATTGGTCCTCTGTCTCTGTACTGGATCACTTGAGACCCTTATAGCACTCTGATTTTCACAAAATATGATAGTAGGATTACTAAAGGAAATCTCAAACTCTTAAAGAATACCCTGCAACCACACACACTGAGTAGCAGCATTCACTGCTCCTCTGTACTCGGCCTCTACTGAAGATAGTGCAATTGCACTATGTTTCTTGTTATACCAATAAACATGACCACCTCCAAGCATGAATACAAATCCAGATGTGTATTTTCTGTCAAGGCTATCACCATCCCAATCTGAGTCAATAAGGCCAAGAAGATCTAGGCTAGAATCTGCAACATAGTGAATCCCATCAGTCTTGGTGCCTGGCACATAATGCAAGATCCTTTTTGCATCCCTCCAATGGATCTCATGTGGCTTATCCATGTACCTTTATGCCACACTCATGGCATATGCAAGATCAGGTCGAGTATGAGTCAAGTATAACAAGCTTCCAACAAGCTTCCTATACAAGGTGTTGTCAACCAAAGGTGTAGATTCTTCTTCTTCAAGTCTAACTCCTGAAAGGAAAGGAGTCTTTGAAGGCTTGCAATCAGCCACATTTAACTTATTTAGCAGGTCAGATGCATATTTGTACTGAGATACCTTAGTTCCATTCTCATTTTGAGAAATATCAAGCCCCCAAAATTGCTTAAGAATTCCCAAGTCAGTCATGGAAAAAGCTTGATGCAAATAAGTATTTAGTGAAGCAATTTGATTAGTAGAGCTACGTATGATTAGTAGGTCATCCACATATAACACAATAATCAGAATTGAACCATCAATCATATTCATGTAAACATTTGGATCAGATTTTCATCTAGCAAAATATGGTGACAAGAGAAAGTTGTCCATTTTGGCATACCAAGCCCTGGGGGCTTGCTTAAGCCCATATAAGGACTTCCTCAATCTGCACACATAGTTAGGATCAGATGTATAGCCTTATGGCTGCTTCATATAAATATCTTCATCAATATCTCCATGGTGGAAGGCACTTTTGACATCCATGTGATGTACTTCCCAATGCTTGGCAGCAGAAATTGCCAGAACTAGTCTTATCGAATCCTTCTGTGCAACTGGTGCAAAAGTATCATTGTAGTCAAGGCCTTGGAATTCAGAGAAGCCCTTTTCCACCATCCTAGCCTTATATTTCACTACTGAACCATCAACTGCACACTTATTCTTGAATATCCACTTACACCTTACCAATTTTATGCCCCGGGGGAGCTTGACTAGCTCCCATGTCTCATTCTTTTGCAGTGAATGAAACTCTGCATCCATAGAATCCTACCATATTGGGTCATGTGATGCTTCCTCATATGTCTGAGGATCCGAATCCACCATCAAATAACATCTCTTAGATAAGTAAGGATCATTCTCATTGAGAGCAAACTCAAATTGTGATCTAGTCCTCCTTGTGTCCTGAGGATTTCCCACTAGTTCACCAGCTGCTTGAAGAGTATTAGAAGCCCAATTTGGCCTTTTTGGTGAATTAGGATCTGTAATAAAATGGTCATCATCATCAGAAATATCAGAATCAAAAAATTCAATAGGAAGCTCACTTACATCTTTAGGTGGTGGTGTGGATGGCTCTCCAATTTCAACATTCTGAGAGGGATCTTCTTCGAATTGAACACTTATTTCAATGAAGGCTTTTTTAGTAGCCATGTTCAGAAACTTATAGCCTTTGGATTCCTCTAAATAGCCAACAAAAATACAAGGTTGGCTTTGGGGTTGCATATCCCTCCTCTTCTCAAGTGGAATTCTAGCCCAAGCCTTGGAGCCAAAAATCCTGAAATGAGAAATATCAGGTTTGTGCCCAGTCCAAGCCTCAAAAGGAGTGATTCCTTTGAGAGATTTTTGAGGCACTATATTTTGAATGTATGTGGCACAATTTATTCCCTCAGCCCAAATCCTTGAAGATAAAGACTTTTCCTCAAGCATGCATGTGGCCATATCCTTCAATGATCTGTTCTTCCTCTCAGCAACACCATTTTGCTGAGGTATGTATGGAACAATATGTTGCATTTGTATGCCCGAAGAGGCACAAAATTGTTGAAACTCAGATTTGATGTACTCCCCACCATTATCATATATAAGGATATTGATATGTCTACCAAACTGGTTCTCAACTGAGGCCTTGAAAAGCTTGAACAGATCGAACACTTTAGACTTTAGTTTGATGAAATAAATCCAACAGTACCTGCTAAAGTCATCTATGAAGGTAAGGATGTACTTGGCATGGTTCAAAGACTCATGCGGGAATGGACCTAATATGTCATTGTGAATAAGCTTGAGGATTTCTAAGGTTCGCTCAGTTTTGGATCTCTCAAATTTATGCTCTGGGTGCTTTCCTAGGATGCAGCTTTGACAAACACCTTTGGAAAACTTGATATTGGGCAGCCCTGTGACCATTTCTTTTTCATGGAGTTGGGAAAGGTATTTATAATTTAGGTGACCAAATATTTCATGCCATAATTTTCTTGATTCATTGGCATGGGTTAAAAGAGCAGAAGGAGAGGGGAATGGCACAAAATGAGAAAACCTATAGATTCTTGAGCTATGGTCAACAGAACCTAAGGCAACAATTCGGCCTGTTGACATTTCACATATCTCAATACCATTAAGTGTAAAGAACACCTTTTTGGGTGATCCCGTGTGATTCATCTGGTATACTAACAAAATTTTAGCAGCAAGTCCTGGAACATATAAAACATTAGTGAATGTACCAAAATCTAGATCAATGTTTCCTTTACCTTTGCTTGAAGTTTCAGAATCATCACCCAACACAATGCTTGGGTCACTGGAAGAATCAAGAGATGAGAATATTTCTCTTGTGGACACCATGTTCCTTGAAGCTCTTGAGTCAATGATGAATGAGGTAGGTCTTGATGTGCTTGCCATCAGTGCATGCACTCGCTCCTTATCTTCATAATTTTGTCCTACATCCTTCCTCCTTGCACTCTCAAGAAGAGGAATGTTGGCTTTCTCCAGGAGTTGAGCCATTTGATCAATGGTCTTCTTCATGAAGGAGCTTTCAGGATGAAATCCCCTACTGCAATAATTGCACTTTGTCTTATCATTCTTCTTGTTTGTATTTCTCTTGAAACTAGAGGAGTCTTCATGGACTTTCTGCTTGTCCTTCCTCTGATCAATGGGATTCTTGAAATTTCCCTTCTTCTTCCCTTTCGAACCCCTTGAATATCCAACATTCAGATAGTGGTATTTTGATGGATTTTTTATCGCTCCCATCAAGACTAACTTGTCTTGTTCTTGTGTAAGAGACTCCATGAATTCTGAGAGTGTGGGGCTCTTCCAATTTCGAACCGCCTTCCTTGTGGAGTGGAAGGTCGAAACAAAGACTGAGTAATCAGGGCCAAGCTTGGAGAGAATGGCCAAGATTAGTTTCTCATCCTTTTTATCAATTCCACATTGCTTCAACTGTAGAACAAGTGACTTGAATTTATAGAATAAATCCTGGAGGTTATCAAAATTTTGTGGACTCAATGAAACTAGTTCATTATCCAATTGGTGGTATCTTAATTCATCAGTCTTTCCAAACAATTCTTGAAGCTTTAGCCAAACTTCATTGGGAGAGGTAATACCATCAAGATGGAATAGAAGATCCCTGGATGTAGTGAGACACAATAAACCATATGCTTCATCTCTTCGATTATGCCACTTTGATTTCTCAATTGCTGAGGTTGGCTCAGCTTCAGTTGCCAAAGTCACCCTGTAGAGGCCTTTGCTCCTCAACATGATCTCCATCTGTGCTTTCTAGTCAAAATAATTGAATGGAGTGAGGATGATATGATGTGGCTGATCCATGGAAGCTCTGAAATAGATTTTGGAGTGGTTTGGGTGTGCCCAAAGATGATTTGTTTCACCCTTTGGGTGATTGAATGTGCCCCGTAGATGACTGAATGCGCCCTCCTTGAGACTGGTTGGATCCTACAAGACAATAAATGGAGAAAAGAATGGATTGATGGCTATGATACCATGTGAAATTTAGTTCACACCAATATCTGATCAAGAAATTACAACTCTCATAAGTAATTCTTACACAACTAGTCCAGAACACTGAAAAATAGTCACATATGATGCAAATAGAATTACTCTCATGAATAATAATACATCATCCAACCTTGGGAAAGTAAATGGATGTCAATATATAACATTAAATCAAATATTCGAATGCATAAGGATTCCATTCAAATCCTCACAAAAGCAGACTTACCAAAAATATGCAAAACCCCCCTAGGTGGAAAGTGTGTGTTCCAAGTCACCACAAAGGCTCACGAATTTCTGATTGAGTGATCATATAGTGATGTGA